>OX638297.1:35253570-36453570 GCA_951812265.1 Taphrorychus bicolor
ATTACATATTTTAAGAACCAATAATTATCCGTCTAGCCTCATCAATAGGGTGTGGAACGAATACCAGCATCACCTTGCGCCTCAATCTCGCGTTTTACGTTCCCATGACCTTACTTACTGCCGATTCCCATATATCAAGGGATTGTCAGAAAGGATCCAATACAGATTATCACGTGTTAATCCTAATATTAAACTGTCATATTACAACACTAGAACTTTGAGCCAAATTTATTCGAGGTTGAAGCATCCTGTCCCCACTTCTCTTTCATCCGAATTAATTTATAGAGTACCTTGTGGAATGTGCGATAAGTGCTATGTGGGAATGACTCGGCAGTACCTCAAGAACCGAATTTACCAGCATGAATATGACTGTCGTGAGATCAATAGGGGAAAGAGGGAAAGAACTGCTTTGGCACAGCACCATTTCACTTGGGGTCATAATTTTGATTTTCAGAACACCACCATACTGGACCGAGAGAATAATTATCATAGGCGAGTTATCAGTGAAATGATACACATCCATATTAACAGTACTGTTAATGATAGGACCGATACCCAAAATTTGAGTGTGCTGTATTGCAATCTTTTACAACATATTAAAAATACACAGTCGAGGTAGACATCGCCTTCTTTCTTCTTCTTTGTGGCCCGCATCTGGCCTAACATAGATAATGTATGAATCGATGTGAATGGGGAAAGGAAAAAAATAGATAAAAAAATTGGGCAAAACACTGCACTTCGTACAGGTCGAGTTCCACTTTATCGTTTTGGACTCCTGGTTTTATTTCTCTGTTTTGTTTCGTTGGCCCGTGTGTTTGTTGCTTGTCTTTTACGTGCACCGTCTGGATTTTAACAATTTTTCGTTTTTGTGTACTGCCATGACGGTCAGTATAAGATTTGGTGACATTCTTCACTGACTGAAAAAGGTAAGCTGTGTCCCCTCCCGCGGCAGAATACATTCCAATATGTAACTGCTTTTACTCGTATTTTGCGGGTATGGCGCGCAATTCAATTACCTAGTGATGCATGGCCATCAAGTCAAATGGTTCATTCGTTTTTTTTTTGAATGTTTTTTTTTTGTTTTTGTTTTGTTTTGTTAATAATTGCAAGATGCACCAGTTTGGTGAAGCTTTTTAATTAATTTTAATTACGCTAATTTACCTGTATATTTAAAGTTTGTCATACGTATGTTGTTATTGTAGCCCTGAGGAAGACCTAAAAATAAAGGTCGAAACGTTGGCGATTTCGAGAGAGTGAAGTGGCTATTTGTCCTACACCTGCGATCCAACACCTTTCTAATCATTGATAGGACGCAAAGCGCAATTTTATAAATAATACCACCGTACATAAACCTGCATTTTTATTTTTTTAATTTAGTGTAAGTGCGCGAAACGCAAATTTAAATATAAAAAATTGTTATTTACCTTACAGTAATTGCCGAAACTGGTACCACAGTTTCAGAAGACAAACAGGGAATCTGAATTCCAAAGTTAACGTCGTGAGTGATGCGGGTTTTACGTAGAAGCGCAGGCCGATGCCATACTTATCGCGTCGACACTGTATTAGGTACTGTAGCCAGGAGTAGAGATCTTGGGGTAGAGACGACAGAGGCAGAAAATTCTGCGCGAACCATCAAGTGACCGAACTTAGTTTTTTTTTATAACTTTTCATAGTAAAAGGCGACAAGGAACAAAACAGCTTGACTTTAACAAGCAAAAAAATAATGACCCTTATTGACGCAAACGTACCCCCCCTTTGTATTTTCAGATAAAGCACGTTTGCGCCAATGGTCACCATTTAACGTACAGAATTGCCATTTTTTCGGAATTCTCAATGCTACGACAATGACGATTATAGTTCGAAAATTTATTGACACTGAAACTATGAACAGATGGAGTAATGAAGTACATAGTCATGCATATAATATACAGATTGATGCATTTAAGCAGTGACCGTTGGTGCAAGCTTGCTTTATTTGAAAATAGAGACTCAGAGGAGTCTTCAATTTCAACTCCAAATCACCAATTTTTTTAAAGAAATGTTTGCTCCAATGGTCATCATTTTACGTATAGAATCTTAACTTGGATTTTTTGTTTTTAGACGATAAAAGAGCCCTTGGTTCAGTCATCTTTAGTTGTTAGTACAGGATTGTTTGCTTTATTGTTTCGTTTTTCTTTACGGTGCAAAGCAAGAAGCCCGCTAGGGCAGCTTAGATTTCTCCTGAGGACCCCCATTCCAAGTCAGTTCAATTATGTTTTTGCTTTGGTTTGATTAGTTCAGTTGCGTTTCCTTTGCTTAGGTTAGTTCAGTTATGTTTTTCTTTGATGACGGTTGGCAACAATAGCAAAAGCTTTTAAATAAAAACGGTTTATGGCTCGCTTCAGCAGTCAGCTTACTAAAGTTGCTGCGCAGTTGTCAAATATTTTTCTATCTCCTGGCATGAAAATAATGATTTCCGGAGACCCCGGAGATACCAAGTGATTCGGAGCCCGGTGACCTTAAATCAAAAACCGATCTCTATACCAAGTGATCTGGAGCCCGGTGACCTTATATCAAAAACCGATCTCTCTATCAAAAAGTAGTCTCCGGGTGAAACCTGGAGAGGTAGCAACTAGCAACCCTATTATAGGCTACTTAAGAACAGTCATTTCTGTACTTTCAAAACGCATTTTATTTGTACACTATTTGATTGCAAGATCACCTTTATACTTTTTCCAGTGGGGGCAATGCTTCAACATTAATACAAATCTGCACGTTTGGCAACGTTGCAAATATCATTTGTCCCTGCTGACATAATTTAAGAGTTTTTGCATTGCATTTGATACTAAAGAAAAAGTCAAGCTTCTGCTGGGAATCGAATCACAGACCTTCCACTTTCACAGCAGTGGTCAAAGCATCCGCCCGGCAAATGGAAGGTCTGTGGTTCAAATCCCAGCAAAAGCTTGACTTTTTTTTAGTATAAATCATTATGTCTGAAACGCCGATAAAAATATCAATCAATTTTAAAGTCAAGGTGCTGATGAGCCCATGCATACTGATCCTCCTCGTCCACGATTGATAAAGTTTGAGACATACTGTGTACAAAGTAAATATCATCTTCATCAGGAGAAGTGGAAAAGGATGAATCAGAATTTGCTTTCGTGGGGCGCCCGGATATACACGTTGTCCTTGAACCCTCTAGTCAATTTTTGGGATTTAGACATACTTATTTTGGGAAAATCTTCTACAAATAATGTTGACGCAACCGTAATTTTCCAGCTCTTTCTACTGTCCAGTCTATTCCTTTTTTTTATTATGTAAAAAGTAATCTGCTGAATGACTGTCATCAGTACCTGCAGGACTTGAGAGTTCCAAAATTGATATGGCCAGATTTAAGTTTTCTTGGAACATAGTCCTCTCCACCAAGTTACTGGATTTGCTCCTTTTCCTGTTTGCCAAACAAAATTCATAGCCCACATCTCATATTTTCTTAAAATTTCCCCGACAAATTGTCTTGGTATTGAAGATAGAATGTACCGAGAAAGTTACAGTAATTTTGTGTTTACAATGTTCTCACATTTTACGTTGAAACCTACAGACAATATTAATCGGTAACTCACTGAAACACGTTCTCGTTTTGGTAATGTTACCCAATATTACCGTAAATTACGTATAATAATACCGAAACATCTTTTAGTAATATTACCACTTATTTTCCGCCATCACTAATTATGATGATCCTTTTTTTGTTCAAAACTTGTTCAAAAGAATCACCAGACCTCATCAATAAAGTTCTTGGGAGTTTTAGCCATATACCTATTATTTAAATATACGGCGTACGTCAATCTCTCACAGTAAATCGAAAATGAAGCTCCTCAGTTGGCTATGAAAATCTCGCAGTTGGTCGACCAGATTTTACTGCGCATGTTTACTGCGCACCACGTGCTAGTTGAAAGATGAGTGACGTTTTGAATCTGACGTCTACAAATTTTTAGGTTATGCCAAATGTGACATGTTTATTGGCGG
This sequence comes from Taphrorychus bicolor, assembly GCA_951812265.1. Classification (NCBI taxonomy): domain Eukaryota; kingdom Metazoa; phylum Arthropoda; class Insecta; order Coleoptera; family Curculionidae; genus Taphrorychus; species Taphrorychus bicolor. The sequence goes on from OX638297.1 coordinate 35,257,576, forward strand.
GAACGAAAGTCGACAAAAATAAATAAATAGCAACATTTTGCATTGCACTGATTCGAAGGCTAGTTGCAAGATGTTTTAGATGTTTAGTCTTTGGAACAAAGAAAGCGTAATTCAAATTATTCACTTCACTTCAATTTATATAGCTACAGAAGTTATTTCTTGATTCCGGCACGATTGACGACAACGAGTTTTGTTTTATTGCAGGGAGCAATATTTCATGTGTTCAAAGGACTATATAAAGCCATTAAAACTTAAAAGGAAGATAGGTATCTACATAATAACTAAGTAAAGGCTACATTGAAGGCTACAATTGAACGAACAACAGATTCTGTTTTAGAGAACTATTCCACTTTCAGTTTCCACAAAGAGAAGTAAAAAGCTTTAGGGTTGTTGTAAAGATCCCACTGATAATTTAAGTGTCTTTCATGGACCTACATACCTAGTTATAGGTACTACAACTTTATTTTATTTTCAAAGGATATTGAATATTTAATAGGATAAGTAAAGCCATATGGAATTAAACACTCAAAGCTAAGTTAAAGCAAATAAAATATAAGTACTACGGAAAGAAACTTCTGGTAGGTGTGGCCTGGTAGGTATAGATCTTGATATGGGTAAAATAATATGGAACTCCTATAGGAGCTCATTAGCGGAGGGCCTGGATACAGGCAAAACCCCTGAACATCTGTTTAATTGCAAAACGAACCTACATACCTAGGTATACTAAACAAATCTCAGTCAGAAATAGGAACAATCCTGAATCTGCAGTAAACACAGCACAAAAGACGCCGCATCGGAGTACCCAGCCAAGCAAAGTTGGATTAGATTAAACCAAACAGTATTTATGCAGACCGATTAATGATTTGAGTAAATTAAACTAAACAAGCACTAACCTGAAAGTTTAGATTTAGCAAAGAACGAACAAGATCAAGATGAAAACTTGAAAGCGTCCCCAAAAAGTAGGGTTAAATGCAAGGTTGACAGATGTAATTTCTATTACCGTTTGTGAGTGTTAAAAAATTCAATTTATTGTGAATTTTATCGGTTTTATAATATCATACGTTCTGTTATAATATAAATATGTATCCTGCATAAACTTAAAAATGCTAGAATGGTAGCTATTGGTGCTTTTAGTAAGATTTTACTAATATATCTAATCGCGTGACGTCAGATTCGTCGACAAGTTGGCAACGTAGAACTTTTAAATAATTTTCAAATATCGCGCATGCCCAGTTCATTTCCGTCGAGTAAATGGGCATGTCGATCGTCAGCTGTTTTTGGCTTCTTTTTCAGGACTTACGTAATTTTTCTGTAAAACTTCAAATTATTTAGTTTTAGCACATGCCCAGCTTCGGAGAATATTTGTTCTGAAAAATTGAGTCAGCTATCGGAGTTTTTTTTGGAATCGGCAGGTATCGGAACTCCTGTCAACACCAAAAAGCGTATTAAAAGTAAAGTAAGAGTAAAGAGTATTGAGACAGGATATTACCCACATATAAAATGTTTTATAATATCGCACATCCTCCAAACATAATAAGAAAATCGGAACAAATAAATAAGTCATTTAAAAAAATAACATATTTATATAGGAAAATTAATATAAGATATAGAGTTTTTGACCTAATGTAATACTATAACAATATAATAATTAAAAAAAAACTACAAAGCAAGAAACAATTTACATAGGTACATCTTTGCCAGAAAACTCCTGCTTAGTTTTGAACGGTCAAATTTTGCCAAATGCTTGTATTTATCTGGCATTTTAATTAACATTAAAACTTGTAATATCTATTTTTGTGGCATTTTCCACTACCTCTTTTTTATTGTAATAAAAAAGCTGAAACTATTATTACATCGAAATCGTTTACACAAAGTAAACTGTCTCGACAAAAAGAGAGTGACTTTCCAAAATGTAAATAGTAAATTGCCATACAGAGGACGTAGGCGAATGCCTTATTTCCGGTGTGCCTCTTCACCGCCTCGTATCGAAACCTAAAAGACACCTAACAACGTTTAGGGGTTGCTTGAAAGGAGAAAAATCGTGTCTGCATTTTATGTTCATCGTCAGTGATACACGACTATTATTTGGAAAATTTAAAAGAAAAACGAGCATTTAATATCGGCTTTTATGCTATAACATCTTATTAAATGTTGAGACTTAACTTTTGGTTTACTATTTCGGTCATATGCAGAAGCAAAAGATTAATAGCATTTTATTCCTAAATTTTTGTCTTTAACACTCAACTCGCTCTTGCCGACTAAAAGTCTCACATTAAGAAAACGTCCCTTTATCGCATTGCATATTTTAAACATGCACTGTATACTGTGTGTGGCCGAGAATACAAATTTGGTATCAAATTTAACTAAAAGTGGCTTTTTGTCACAATTGTATGGAGGTCGTTGTAAAGTCTTATCGTATTTCGCTAGAGAAACTTTAATTCTAAGGAATTTTAAGAGATAAAGTTATGCGCCACGAATATTAAAGTTCTTTTTTCGGAGCCCACAATACGAGGGCTGTAAATTTGCTATTTTTATGCATACAAGTCGAGCTCAGTTTTATGTTTTTGTGTCCTATTTTAACTTGTCACTTGAAAACGACACAGACAGGTCTTTGTTTTAAAACCACGTCGATCAATACAAAATCTTCAGAATAAAATAATAGCCTTGTTATTACTTCAAGCTGCAAAAAGGCGTCTAACAAGAAAACATCCACTCAGATTATTTGAAATGATAAAATTCTACAAACAGATTGATTTAAAGCGGGCAAAGCCTGGAAATATGATTTCATTATATAAACAAACTGAGAAGCGGAATTTCTTTGTTTCGTCTTCCCTCAAATTGTATTTCGTATTTAAATGAGAAACGAATTATCATTGGGCCCTAATTAAATAAATGTATTATATTTGATCAATCAGTCCGGAAATGTCTCCAGAATGCGTAGACAGTTTCAATTTGCGATCTTTTGTTAGAGTTATTGCTTGTGTATTATAGTAATTAAGATACCTGGAGCATTATAAGGATAGTAACGCATGAGGTCGATAGTGTAGAACCCGAGAGCCCGTTGCCCAAGGGGTATACTTCGACCGAAGGCGTTATGTCTTATAATGGTGTCTTCAATGGTGTCTTCAATGTTTAATGTTCGACTTCCTGTACTTAAAAAAAATAACTTTTATGTATTATGAATTGATATAAATTATATGTGCCTATAACTGGCCGGGCATTTACCGTGGCAACACACAACAATGATTTATAAATGATTTACTTATCAAATCACTGTCAATTTAGATTCGTAATGCTCAAGGGCGTTATTTTTTCATTTATACCCCCTAGGGCATTATTTTTAATATAAATGACTTTGATAGAAGTCAGTTATTATGAGATAATAGACCGCCAAGGATATTAATGTTATCTACTTTACTTAGCCGTATCTTTTCATAAAAAAATAATTCAAGAAAGTATTAAATCTTGTAGAACATATAACAAATTTTACAAGCTCATTTTTAAGGTCCATAATGGCTAATAATTTAAATTCTAACCCACCTCTGTGTGGTTTAACCTCAAATGCAACTGTAACCATCACAAATTTGATGGCATGTTTGAACTATGGAAGGGAATAAATGTTATAAATATCGTTCCTTTCAAAAACTCTACAACTTTTTGTTATTAAAAATTCAAATCTATCTAAAATTACAGATATCGTTGATATAATTCATTAGTGTCCTATAACTTCTCAAACAAGTCGAACTTCAAAGATTTAAAGCATTTGTGTAACACTACTATATTGCATGGGATTCAGGCTTGATCCCAACTTCTAAGAAATAAACTATGAAACAATTTCTTCTAATTTTTCGAGAGTTTGATATTTCTATGATATGATATTTATTGTACAAAGTCAAATGTTTACTAACGCTTGTTTTTATTTTCCTGCCCGATTGTCTTATCCAGCAGCACACTCTTTACAAATCAAGGCATATACACACCCAAAGACCCTAACACCTCTACCTCATCCTTATTCCCAGATGCTTCTTGAGATATTCGTGAGTTTTAAAATCCACTGAAAAACCAAAAGTTTCGAAGAACTTGCTTACTCTTAAGGGACATTGGCCGAAATAGGACAATGTATCTTGGAGGAATTTGGAAGAATTGCGATGTAAGACATTTTGTATGTCCTGAAATGTTTATAACACAACTTATTAAAAATAGACAAAGAAAAACTGTTGTTCAATGCGAATCTTCTAATGATATAAAATTTCTTGTTAAAAGCCTCTCTAGAAAGCGGGGATTCTGAACTATAAAAAGTGCTGAAAATTTGTAACTGTGTAGAGAGTGAGGTGAGAACTGAATGATGCTACTCGCACAAAATGGTTTTCTATATATTTCAGAATATAATTTTTCTTCGTTTTTGGGATCAGAAGTAAACCTAAACATAAAAATTAACAATCTACCGTTGTCCTCAAGTTCAAATGTAAATTCAATGTTATTGTGTAACTGGTTAACGAATCTAAAAAAACTATCAAAACCAGAATCATTTTCCGAACAAATCAAGAAGATATCGTCTACATAGCCTTTATATACTTGAACGTTTCTAATAAATAGACCGTTTATAATATGGGTCTCTAAGGCATTCAAAAATATTTCACTGAGAAGAAAGCATAGCCAAGAACCCAAGGCTAGGCCTCCTTGTCTGTAAAAAGTATTGTTGAATTGGAAAAAACTCTGGTCGAGAACTACTCTCAATAATGGTAGCAAACCTTCAGTAACAAGTATTGCAACTTTCTGTTTGCTAAGTAATCTCCTGGCCAGTGATAAACATTCCTCTGGGATGTTGTGAAATAAGTTTATAATGTGCAAAAAAAAAACAGTTTTGCGCATTTGGTACAACATCCTTTCCCCCCGTTCACCGCAGATTTGTACAAACTACCCGGTTAGTAATAGCTATTTAAATTTGTTTGTGCCATACATACCACCTCAAGGTAACAAATTTTTGTAATTAAAAGTTCTGTTTGGCCAACATTATTAATTATTTTAGTATTCCGTGTAAAAGCGAAACATGTAATGTGCCGCGGAAATATTTCATATCTTGTAATAAAGTGAGAGTTTGACTTTGAGTCTTTTTCCTGATCAATAATATTAACTAAATCTTCTTTGAGTACAATGGACTATCTTTGCGTATTTAAATCCTGTAACAATTACTGGTCGAGTCTACTTGAAAATCTTATTGATGTCAGAGAGTCAGAATATTCCAATTTTCAATATTTGCCTTTTTATATGCATACGAATTACGAAACTTGTCTGGGCAATGACTCATTCTTGCTTAAACGTGCTCTTCTTCTCTTCATTTATTGCTCTCCACTTTATTCTTTGTATCTCTCTTGTGACACTGAGGAGTTTTGGGTCATGCCATGAATCGTATGCGTAGTTCTAGGCGACAATAATTAGTCTTTGACTCCAACCGGAAACAATAGCTACAGCAACAAAGAATATTTCCTATATTTCAAAGCTATAGTACTTCTAATTTCTCTTGAGTGTTACGTCATCGTTTACTACGTAACCACAATTTTAGGGTATGTCTTAATTTGATACATATGATTGACGCGTTTTTACAGGCAAGTGCACGTATTTTCTTAATCGGCATTAATGGATAAGTTAACCAGTAAATTTTTTATTTCTGGTATACTTTTTCCAGTATACTTTTGGTGGCTTTTAGTGGTTTATTAGTATATATTATTTGAAATCAACTAAATAAATTACCTGCCTTATGTAAGAAATAATTAAGAATTATTTATTTATTTGGTTTTCTGACCACGTCAGGACTTAGTAGGTATGAAACTAATAGCGTATTCCATTGGTAAAATTAGTGCCGTACCAGAGCAAATATTGCACACCATTGGTGAAGTTAATGCAAGTTTGGGTGTTCCATTGGGAAACGAGTGCCGCACTTTTTGCACTTAGTGCAGCCAGTTCCGCACCAGGTCAGGTAGGAGGTGCGGCACCGATTTTACGCGTATTGGTGGATGGGGAGACCACAAAGCATAATTGTAAATTTTTCTAATAAAATAAACGGAAAATTAATGTCGTACTGAGAATTCCCTCTTCCAGTCCAAATTTCCTGCCAAAGATATTTCAAGGTCATAAAATCGGTTTCCATTGGCTTTGCACTTTTACTGCACTGACAACGAGCGAGGGCAGCCCTCGTGCGAATCTAGTGCAGCACTAATTTTACCAATGGAATACGCTACAATTAAACTGGGAGTACTACGTTTCACTTTATTTTTGTTAAAAATCACAAGCAGCCTAAAGAGATAGCTTCAAATGAACTCCGATTATTAACATTTTTATTTAATGTGATATACAACACATCTACAATAAATATTGCTTTACAGCAATCTGTATTAAAAGGTGGGTACTAAATTTTTACAGCAGCATAGAGAGCTTAAAGAAGCAAGTACACAGTTGAAATAAAAAAAAAACCAATGAACAAGTAGGTCTCAAAAATACAAAAATAGTGATCAAGTTCAAACAAAAATAAGTTTTTAGGGGCGCACTAATTGTTTTGGAGCACTGTAGATAACGCAAAAGCAGCACATTTGGTGTGTGCATGACGAGTAGTAGAGAAATAAATAAAACAGGTTTAGGAGAAAAAATAAGATACATTGATGTAATCTTTTAAAAAACTCCCAATTATTTTAAACAGAGTACAAACGTTCTAACGGAGGACAAATAGCTAGAAGCAAACAAAGAAGTAAACAACATTGCGAAAAATCGGTGTAGAAATAAATGTTATTAATTATCGAATTCTTCCTCGCATTCACTGTCTTCATGTCGAAGATAGTTTTTCCATAACTCAGGAGTAACTTGGAAAAAGAGTTAGTAAGTTAAGTAAATAATTTTTTTTTATTGAAAAACGATGTTTTTCCAACGCCTCGTTCCATAAATTTAAAACGCTCTCGTTTGTGATTCGATGAACAGCATTGATTTTCGAATCACAATATCGCTTACACTAGGACCATAGCATTTCGATGAGGTTAAAATGACAATGTAAGGAGGTAATCTTAATATACGATGACCATTTTGAAATGCTAGTTCGTCTATTCTGAAGGAAAAGAAAACACCAAAACTAAATTCACTAATTGTCATTATAAAAGGGCGATTTTGGACATCCTACAAATATTATAATGTAAAATTTCAACCGATATATTTTCTCCATCATGTTCTTTTTTGCTATACCTAAAAGCTTAACTTTCATTGCAAAAGGAGAAAATGTAATGTGATGCTGCTGCAACCATTCTATTAGGCAAGATTTGGACCAGCTTTGATTGGGTAACTTTTCTACTTGCATGGAGTGGTAAGAAGCATTGTCCATAATTATCAGTGAGGGTTTCTCCAAATTAGGCAAAAGCTGTTTACAAAACCATTTTTCGAAATATGATGCATGATATGATGCAGAGTTCATCGAGTCATGGTAGTTGCCTGATTTACTTCCCGCTTTGAATATTAGACTGGCATTCTGGATAAATCAATCCTCTGGATCATCATGCAAAACTATGTATCGTATTATTTTATTATAATCACCTGAGGAAGACTTTTCTCTTATCAACTTGTCCTAAATGTTCCTTTGAATGATGCTTAAGAAATAGATTAACATTAATAATAGCGTTTATATACCTTTACTAAAAACCCATGTTTCTTCTACAAAAACCGGTACTCTCTCAAAAACCTTATCCTTTTATGTATAATATTTGGTTGTTCCATTAGATAAAGTCAGTTAGATATTATGCACTTCGTCCACTTAAACGTAAGTTTTTTCAAGCACAAAGCCAGGGAACTGCAAGGAATTATAACTTGTTCTATATTTTGGAGGTGGTTATGCAAAGACTGGAGTTTAACATGTTCACCTGTAATAAAAAAAAAAGAAGTCAATAATCTTCGAAATCTGTCGTGGAGATTTTTGTTTTGTACCTGCTGCATAGATTTGTCCCCTTATTATATGCTCGCAGACTTGTGGACTTGTGGACTCGCAGACACAGATGTTGTGGTGGTTTCTTATTCAAGGCTCTTCAACAGCGTGATCTTTACTCGCTCCATTAGTTACAAGTCTCTGAATTGTTTTTAGGGACACACCTAATGCCTCTGCTACCCTCTAGAAAAATAATTATCAGATTTTTTTAAGTATTATTATTTGTAAGTACTTTTTATCACATATGCTCACATACATTTATTACACGGCATCTGAATAAGTAGAATAAATGGTGTTGTGCAATAAATGGTGTGTGCATTTTGCGTTTCTTGATTCGATTTAACAAGAATCGCCGCGTCCGTTTTGACGGACTAAATGGGAGCAAAGCGGTAACTTATAGCAAAATCTATGAAGCTGCCTATCGGAATATTTACGCATATGCATACTACACCTGTTTTTACCTCCTCGTTGCCGTTTTGCACCCATAATTCAACCATACCGCTTAGATTTGTCTCCCAAAGAAAATATGTCGTAACTAATCTTTAATTTTAACGATAATAGGTACCTACTTACGTTATGTACTGCATTTAAAGGTATTAAACTCTCTCCCGTCTCTTCTTCTCGTTGTAAATATTTAATTCATTTCAATAATAACACTTGTTCACCCTCGGAGAATGTTTTGCCCGGCATTTTTCGATTTAAGAGCAGATTTGTTATTGCTAGTGACAATGTCAATGTCAAGTTTCAATATTTTTATCCGACACATGTCGGTGACGCAAAACTGTAATAAGTCTCATACGTTTAACGTGAGATAAAGTAATATGAAAGAGTAATGACGTAACACTCAAGAGAAATTAGAAGGACTTTACCTTGTTTGCTCGCTCTCTCTTCAACCGACTGCCTAGACAACTATTGACCTTTCGTTAAACAGAGCCAAATTAATCACGAAAAGGGTTATTAAAAGTACACAAGCCGTCTGATTTATTACTACTATCCCAAAACGCTAAATAAACCAGAGAAACCCCTCCCCCCCCAAATAACATACATATGTTTGAAATGGGATATTATGGTTCGATTACTTTTTGTTCCACCATATGCAGAATTTTTTATATACTTCTCATACCCTCTCATCATATATATTTTTCTAATTTTTTAATAATTCATCAACTTAAAATGATTTTCGAAATTCAACAATTTTGGCACCCTGTATAATCGAAATGCTTGGAGATAGATATACGAAGTTATATATTTCTATAATCTGCTCCTTCAGCTCAACTCGATTTTAGGTAAATGTATGTGTGTTTCAATTTAAAAAAGAATCAAGATGAAAGTATTTTGTTAAATGACAAGTTTTACTTCACGGAAAATATTATTTTGACTTTTTTTACAGTTTCCAATTTGTTTGTGGCTGTTGTTAAAAATTCTAATTTGAAAAAAGTATATTGTATTTATGTGGGTACTCTAAGATGCATTATATGTATATACCTTTTGCTACTTAATTACGGGTTTTCGATTATAGCCCAAGGAGTTTAATTTCTTTGTTGTAAACTTTTCAATTTTCAGGGCTTCTATGTAAGCCGGGTTTATGTAAGTTTTTTACTCTTAATTACTTACTTCTAATTTTTATTTGCTAATTCTTAAATAGTTAAATCCCTTTATTGAATAATACGGTTTATACAGATTCCTAATCCTTAACTTTGTTCCTAATGCTTAACCTTAAAACATACCAAATTTTAACTTTTAAAATTAAGAAAGAATTAAGAAGATATTTCATTGCACACGTCTAATCGTTTGGCAATTTGATGGCATAACCTCAAGTTTGTGCTTTTTTTTTATTTGTTTATTTTCAACAACATATTTAAAGATAACATTACTATCCTTTTAGAATGTTGGAAGTTTCATACATAGCAATACATAGAACAATTACTAGATTGAAATCTTCCATTAAAAACCGTTGAAGCCTAAAAATTTGACACTTTATGAAAGTATGAGGCGTTATATTATCGCGCCAGAGCGCGCCCTTGGTCATTGACAATGACAGACTTGACAGGACGTCATTCGATAACTTGGCGCTTCGCTCTGTGATTGTCAATGCTACAGTCGTGACGTCACTGAGATTACTCTCTACCAATCATATGCACACGGTATATGGTTTGCTAGTGCATATGATCTGGATAGGATTGATCTTATCGTAGATAGAGCTTCACGAGACCGAGACCGAGACTTACATACTCTCGGTCTCGGTCTCGAATTTATAAATAAGTCTCGGTCTCGGTCTCGATCTTGTGCATCGAGACTGAGACCGAGACTCGCGTGATCTCGGTCACGGTCTCGTAGTAGCTACTCGAGTCTCAGTCTCGGTCTCGGTCTCGAAAAGAAAGGTAGTATCTGGAAAAATCTTTTTTGCATGAATTGCATATTCAATTTTCTTTCCATTTTTGCGTATGAATGTTTACTTAAAATCAAAAATTGAAATTATTGAGAGTTCCAATTTTCATTGTAGAATCAGGTTAGTTTAATGTAAAACTGCATTAGATATGCTCGTAGGTCCACCACTGATGCTATTGAACATATTTTTTATAAGAAATATGCGTCCTGTATACTTGGCTATCGGCACATCTACCAAATTTCATTGAAAACATAGGAATATTTCAAATCAGCTTTTATATTATGTATTTGAATATGCATTTCGAAAAAGTGCCAATACTGCCAATGCAAAAATTCCTATTTTTTAACTTTACTTTGTGGTAGAATGAAGTAAGTCACAATAGTCACCAACTTAAAAATTCTCCTGTATAGAAATAATACAATACTTTTGAAAACACAAAAACCTCATTACCAAATTGTTATTGTTAACTGGCCGGTTAGTCAAACTCAGGAGTCCAAACAAATTATTTATGATAGTTATTTATAAATATAAAGGGCGGAAAATGACAGTTTGCACATGTCATAATCGTCTTTGGTTCTTACTCGCTTAAAGTCGATTTCGTTCGTGATAAAAACGCATACGTTGTAAACAAACGAAATCTCGATTTTCTATAAAGTGAGGAAAATAGAAAACTCAAGTAAGTATGTCTAGAGTACTTCTATTAAAGTGTCTTTTCGTACTAAGAATAACTATATGCAACGCACTACTATAAGGGCCTGCTCGTCTGCTGATTATATAATACCTAATATCTTGCAAACGAATGATGTTGTTCGAGACCGAGACTCTCAAGAGTCTCGATTGGCAGTATCGGTCTCGGTTTCGGTTTCGCAGATCGAGACCGAGATCGAGACCAAGACAGTCTCAGTCTCGGTCTCGAAGTTGATATTAAAGTCTCGGTCTCGATCTCTCGTACGAGACCGAGACCGAGACCGAGACTTCTCTCGTGGTCTCGTGAAGCTCTAATCGTAGAACATCAATCCGATTGTTTGAAAATCAACTGATAGGAAAAAATCCCATAAAGATCAAGAGTTTGACGCTTTCTGAAAGAGGTCTATCCGTATCATTCTGCTCTATAAGAATAACAAGGCAACATAAATCCACAGAACTTTTATTAAAATCTTTATTTGACCACAACGTCTTCTGTAAAGCCATACTAAACAAGTTGAAGCTACACAGGATTCCTCAATTTTCGTAAGTAATAATAGAAGCACCCTGCATCGCTTGGTCTGGAGAAAAAAGCACAAAGAACTCTAGATAACTGGTCTCTGTCAATAAGCTTAATAACTATCCCTGATTTGTACTGTCAAATAAGGGGTATTCAATAGAAAATGTTTCTAACTTGGCTATGAAGAGAAAAAGATGAGATGAGAGAAAACCTCCTGAGGGAAGAATTAACTAAATTCCAAAAGTTAGGTAGCATCAAAGTCTTGATCAAAGCTTACACTTTGACATCAAGGCTAGTCTTCTCTTTTAAAAGATGTCAGTACAAACCAGGGTAAATATCGGGGTAATTGAATGTTCTTTAAATAAGTTGCAAAACCACGAAAACACTGCTAGTGCCAAAAAGCTTGACACTACCCACAGGGTATATGTGTAGGTAGAAGCATATGTTTTATTAAAGAGCACAAACTAGTGAAAACCATAAGCAGCTTTCATTAAGGGCTGATGGGCGAGCAGAAAGTATCAAGCATGAAACCAACATTAGTAGCTTCTCAGATCTTTGTAGCACTAGCAAATGATTTCCATGATGTTGGTTACTAAATTACAAGAATTACGTACCATTTTGTGGAATACTACTCACTTATTTATGAAAACTTTGGAGTTGGCGCTAAATGCGTAGTATCAGGGATCATAGTTCATAGTATCATAGTTTAAGAATTTCACGAGACACGAGAGCTTCTCCAGCCATGAAGTCCTATGACTTATGGTCATGCCCCTAGGCGAGTAGATGTCATCCACGCTCGCAGACCACTTTACCAGAGCAACATATACGTACTCTCCCTATTTTTTTTTGTCGAAACTGCCCGCTGCCACCTTTAACCACTTTTTTGTACTTTTTGGTGAAGCTGCCCTCAAAAATAAGACATACAAATAAATATCCGGTAGTAAAGCATTTTATTTTGCTGCTTTAAATTTTTTAAATTTACTAGTTTCTTTATAAACTTTTACAATTTACGAAATTATTTGTTTGTAACAAACACAAACCGTAACCATAACAATAAAGAAAAACAAATAAAAACTCACTTGTGATGAAAACATTACCAGTAGTTTTTTTTTTGTTTTATTCCCCGCTATTTTATTACCAAAGACGAGCGAGATACCCTGATGCTCGTTCCGCCTTGGAGTTTGAAAACGAATCTGACAATAAACTTGCATTGACATTGATCGATGGAGCGTTGACAAATTGTCAAGATTACTCTGCGATTTAGTGTATGACAGTGAAGTCTCATACATTTATAAAATGTCATATAAAGAGGCCTGAATACAGCCATATTTCATTTACCACTTTAGCTTGGTCCTTTGTGGTTTCACATTACTGGTCTAGGACAGGAAGTAATGGCTAGACCAGTAATGATGATTGTGGTGATTGTCGATTATGCTCTTTACCATAGCAACCATCTACATTTCCCTTAGAGAGTGAAGATTCCAAACAGAATTAAATATATTAAATAAGTAAATAATATTCAAAAACAGTGTCATTCAGAAAGTACGGGGTGTTCATTATAAAATTTCATCTAGCAGGCTATGAAATTTTGACAGAAAAGGATGACATAATCAAAATAAATGGACTTTTGTTTCTCCATCCTTTTCTTTAACATTTCACAGCCAACTTTATGAAGTTTTATAATGAACACCCCGTATTTAGTGACTCGATGTGGAGTTGCATTACTGTCTCCAGTTTTTATTTATACCGACGCTACGCGTGTGGATAAATAATATAACTTCCGGAAGTAAAACACTTTCTTAATAGTGTCAGTTGCAAATGATTTAGGTATATCTGAGAATTAGAAAATTGTATAAACAGCTTAGGAAATAAGAGTTAAGAATGGATATTAGAAATGCACAAGTAAAGATAAAGAAGTTTTATAAACCCGGCCTTATTTGCCTCTGGCAGGAGTCAGGTCACGTGTTTCGTGTATTGAAAAATTATTTTTTCTACAAACGTCAAATAATGACTTATTTTACGCTTTCATTTGACAAACGAAAACCTAGCCTTTTGTGAGGATCAGAATGTGAGTTTACTTTTCCGCGTGTTGCCCAGCAAGCGAAATAGTAGATTATGTCACTAGATTATGTCATTAGGAGTAAAAGTGGGTCTTTTTGTGCTGAGCCCAGAGATGAGGGCCGAAGCGAAGCTGAGGCCTGCAACTGGGCGAAGCACAAAAAGACCTTTTACTCCGAGTAACATATACTATTTTTTTTTGAAGCATGCAATAAGTAAGAAATCTATTTAAAAGTGGTTCAGTTTTGCAATTTTCTCTCATCCTCTTTATGCGGGTCTAGGTACTTACCCAATTGTGTATATTATTTGTAAAATACATAGAATATGTTAGAATGGTGGTTTTCAATGTTCAATGGTTTTAATGTATTAAATAATAACCAATGATTATGGTAAACTAAGAATTTGTAGCATTATTTCCAATACTAAATTAATAAATGTCACATTGACAGATAAATATGATGACGCGCATGACATTTAACAGACAAATTCAGAATTCGAGAACCTATGCGATTTCGACAAATAACGGTTTCGGATGGTGCTCTTGAGTGCTCTGAGAGTATTTCTGTCCTTTGTTTTTTCAACAAGAATGTAAAGATGGCAATACACTCAGATCGGTTTATCTGGTGTCATCTATTATTAAAATAATTTTGGTGAATGAAAATCGTTTATATATGCGCCACCATGACACTAGCGGTGACTTTTGACTTTACTTTTACTGCCTAGGACTTTTTTGCTACTTTTTTGGTCTCAGGATTTGAAAGCCCGCTTTAGGTGTGCGTATGGAGAAAACAAATGACGTACTTTTAGTCCGCTTGAAAAAAAAAAATCTTTTTCGCTTGCTGTCAATAGCAACTACCACCACTCAACCAATTATTAAAAACGTCATTGTGACTTTGATTTAAATTTTCAGATTGTGTCTTCAGTTATGCTCAGTTGTGATTCACATTATTTGAAATTGATCGTGTGCAGAAAAAACGTTGTATGCATTACGAGCAAAAAGTAACTTTTTTGCTCTCGAGTGATTGCCGCTCTCCGCTTCGCGTCGAGCGGCAAACTTCAGTCTCCGAGCAAAAAAGTTGTACTTTTCGCTCTTAATACATAAATAACTATTTCAATGAACGTTTCGTATTCTGAATGGCTTAAATTAACTATAAATTACCATTGCTTATTTCCAAGCAGGTATTTTGTCATGTATATTGTACATCAATTTGTAACTTTTACCTGCATGTTTATGGAACATTGGAATATCTTTTTTTTGTCTGAGTTGACCTAAGGAATTATCACTTTAGGCCAACTCAAAGACCAAAGTTTTAAATACTAATAAAAACATATAAAAATTCAAACTGACACTTATTTTGAAAAAACAAATCATTTGACAGTCTCCATATACATATGGGCAAATTCGCTACGAAAGCTACGAAATTTCGATACTAAATTGAAATACGATTTCGGTCGATATCGAGTTTGATATTGAGAAGCGAAAGCGAACCTATACCTTACTAATTGGGATCCGCTTGCAGACAAAATCATACGGCGAGAAAATGAAGTCGCGTTTGAATTTGTCCTCTTCAATAATAGAACAGCAATTGCTCTGTAACCACGGACACGTTTCAATTCGGCTGGATTTACCTGTACAAGTAGCTGGGTGAATTACTTTCCCGATATGCAGAAATCTGCATATCGAGATGCAGTTATGCAGTAAAACAAATTAGTGGTTCAACACTAACAGCGCGCTATATGTTTCTACACCCACACATTTTACATGCCAATTTGATGACTTTTGTCGTTGAGCAACCGATATTTAGTTAGTGCTTATTTAAAAAAAGAAACATTTACGTGAGGAAAGAAATTATCCAAAATATTAAAAACATTTTTGTGATCTTTCAAAATTCAAAATAAAGTTAATAAAATTTAAAATGGCTGATTAGCTGATACATACATAACGAGTAGCCCTGGATCCTTTTTTCCTATATTACGGCCTCAGGACCATAAAAATAACACAGTAGAAAACGTTAAACTCAATTTTCCCCAACGAGGCGGAAGGAATTACCTACCCACCCTTCCCATTCCTTTTTCTGTGTTCACTTTTTCTTTCAACTCGAAAATGTTAACAAAGCAAACATTTTCTTATCAAAGGGATTGAAGTACGTTTACGAGCTGGTATCAAAAGCTTTTTGAATTATGATCTTAAATTAGGCATTGATGTAAAGGCAATGCCTGTACGAATTAATATTACTAATGCACGTATTCGCAAAATAAACAAATTGGCAATTTAAGCAAATAGTGCTTCCTAAAGGGACTTCACACTACGATATTCTAAGCATGAGCACTACTTGAATTCGAAGTTATTTTGAATACACAGCTCGTTGGCTGACTTCACTAAGTTATAAGTATCAGCGAGGATTGTTGCGTTCGTGTTCCTGAATTCATTATATTAAAAGTTATATCAGATCGACCCAAAACATCTACTCTGCCAGGAGCTTTCAACTTTAGTTGGTATTATAAATTTCGTACCAGTAAAATTGAAGTATTTATTGGAGAGGGTTATTTCGATAGAGACTTAGATAGAGACTAGAGAATATGAAGGTCAGAACATGCCAATTAGAGGTAAAGTTTCTTGGCAATGAGCGTTCTACTCCAATTTGGTCGTGACTGATACAATTGACTAGCAGTGCCCATAATTTATACCGGGTGTCCAGCACAACCCTGGACATAAGAGATTAACATGGGAAATCGGTTTTTATTTTTTTGTGCTTGTACGGTTTAATTGATTGAAAAACTTTTAACAGTAAAGTTGTAGAGCGTATGGTCCGCTACCATCCTGTAATTTTTTCAATTTTGGCCGTTTTGACCGTTTTTTGGAAAAACGCCTCGAAAAACGCCTCGAAAACGCCGCAAAAATTTTAATTTGGCGCGACACCCCCGCCATGCATGTGCAGTGTCGCCAACATATTTTCACTGCATAATTACGTTAATTACTACATGATAGACCCTCAAAATAAATAGGAAAAGAAAAATCGGCTTTGACTCTGACATAAGAAATTATTATGTTGGCGACACTGCCCATGCATGGCGGGGGGACGCCATGCATGGGCAGGGCGTTTTTGTAAAAAAACATCCAAAATTGAGGTACTGAAAAAATTGCAAGATGATAACAGACCATAAGCTCTACAACTTTAGTCTTAAACGTTTTTCAATCATATCAACCGTACAGGCGCAAAAAAATAAAAACCGATTTCCTATGTAAATCTCCTATGTCCAGGGTTCTGCTGGACACCCGGTATAAACTACGTAAGCAGAATCAGAGTTATTATTCATCATTATATTTATACATAGATATTAAATTTGGCCCTCTTATTTCGAAATGACAACACTTCAGATAAAGCACGTTGAGTTATTTTTACAGTATAGATTAATAAAACTGCACTAATTAAATTTATATACCGGGTGTCCAGCACAACCCTGGACATAGGAGATTAACATGGGAAATCGGTTTTTATTTTTTTGTGCCTGTACGGTTTAATTGATTGAAAAACTTTTAACAGTAAAGTTGTAGAGCGTATGGTCAGCTACCATCCTGTAATTTTTTCAATACCCCAGTTTTGGCCGTTTTTTGGAAAAATGCTTCGAAAAGTGCAAAAATTTGAATTTTGCACGTCATCCCCGTCATGCATGTTCAGTGTCGAAAACATAATAATTTCTTATGTCAGAGTAAGAGCCGATTTTCCTTTCTTATTTATTTTGAGGGACTATCATGTAGTAATGAACGTGATTATGCAATGAAAATATGTTGGCGACACTGCACATGCGTAGCGCGGGTGACGCGGCAATTCAAATTCTTGCACTTTTTGAGGCGTTTTTCCAAAAAAACAGCCAAAACTGAGGTATTGAAAAAATTACAAGATGATAGCTGACCATATGCTCTACAACTTTACTCTTAAAAGTTTCTCAATAAAATCATCAAATAAAAACAGATTTCCCATGTTAATCTACTATGTCCAGGGTTCTGCTGGACACCCGGTATATGAAATAGATAGTATAATTGTAGTTTTCTTTTGTCCCCTCTTCATTAGTCCCCTTCATATTGATATTTTCCTGTTTTAAGAAAGTAACTCCTTTATAATCTTATTATCAGTAAATTCTCCGGTCGAGATACCCAACACATTGCTTATTTCCTACCATATACGACCCGTTAACGTTATCAGGCTGATTATAAAATTTTGGCAGAAAATACTGGATTGTTTAAAACCTGTTCCAAACTTAGGGGAAAATAACTCACATAGAATTATGAAGAAAAATTGGTGAGAGTGCAGTTTTTTGTAAAACTTTTTTAAGCAAAATCAAGCATGGATACAACAACAAAATTACCTCAACTATAATGGTTGCTACTGGTATAATCTTTTTTTCCAAGTACTAGTATATTACTTTCTTTACAAGAAAGATTTTAATAAAAAGAATAATGCATTAATTAAACACAACAATTAAACTTAATGGCAGCAGTTACATTTGAAATTTATCTTTTTTTTATACCTCCTATATCTCTTTTGAACAGAGGTTGAGAAAATACGATAAAAATGTCAAAATTAGATCTCCTGCGCTAACTGTATACACAGTGTGTTTTTCCTAAAAAGAGCCATAAGGTTTCTATGCAATGAGCAACGAGCTAGTGTATCACACATGGAGAGACTCTAGTGTTTCACAGTTTTGACCCCCTTTTTAGCAGTCAGTCGCATACAAAAATGGCGACAATATTCGTTAAAAAATTGACATCATTTGATTCTCATGTCAAATGTTTAGACATCGCGATCCACCAATTATTATGTTCTGACCATGACATTATGGGTCAAACAAATATGGCGGAATTTCAGCCAAACAACGGGATCAATTTTAGGGAAATATAGGCATTTGTTTGGTGACAATGAGGATCGACGTTTTTTGTTTAGGAGCCATAGTGATAGTTTTGTGACTATTGCTGTAATAGGTTGACAATTTTTTGGAACGGGTAGGGACATAGTCCTTTTCTATTGACGTTAGCATCCAGTGAATTTTAGCAAAATTTTACACTTTAGTTGAATGTTTCTTATAGTTAATCCTCTGAGTTGAATGTCAGGCAAAAAAGTAACTCAGGTTGATTTTCTGTAAAATTTTCTATGACTCATAGAGTTTTATGGTATGAAAATCCATTTTAAAAAACACGCTGTATAATTGGGATGTCCTGTATCTAGGTTAAATCGCCCTCGCGAGTTCGGTAATCTATCGTAGAATTTTGTACCGTCCAATGCACCCTCTGTATATGTTTTAATTATGCAAATTGAATAATAATCATATAGTGTAGTGTAAACGAGACCCCCCTGTAGATCGAAAAATGTCTATACGTTTTGACGTTTAATCAAGGCTGTTCTTACTTGGTGGAACAGGCATTATAACAGTAATTTTTGTTCTCAAAAAGAGCCGCAGAAATAGTATATAAACCAAAAATATTACCCAAGGCATTTTTTCATTTCCAGTTGTTATTTACTACACAAGTCGTTAAAAGTTAATTTGAACATCTTGATTAAAACTCGGATACACTTCCCCTTTTAAACTTTCGAAATTAGAGGGCTCTGCCATTTACGTAACAAATTAAATTAAACGATTCTAGTTTCCGAAGATTTGAACCGCAGCGCACAGTCAACAATTCTGAAACGTAAAATTTTGCATCTCGTACAATTTTTCATTAAAGTTTGGCCGCGGTCTTATTAGCCTTTTAATACAACTTGTTTGCTATTTAAATTTTGTCTTAGGTGCAAAATGTGGAGCAAAATAAAACATACTTACCTGAGATGGAACTATATTCATCAGGATGGACCAAACATAATGAAAATGGCTCCTTTTATATGGGACACAAAAGAACAATGTACTAATTGAGACAGATAAATACCTATTTATGAAGTAAATATTAAAAATGAAATTTTCTGGCGCGTATGTGACAGTTTCGGTTTCGGGTAAGTTCCTTAACATTGCTATAAACACAAATAATTCCATACATTTTTTTTTCTACAAACGTCAAATAATGACGAATTTTATGCTTTCATTAGACAAACGAAAACCTAACCATTTTTGAGGATCAGAATGTGAGTTCACTTTTCCGCGCGTTGCCCAGGAGAGCAAGCGAAAAAGATTTGGTTGGTTTACGACATCAAACATCGCGCAATTGAATAGCGAAACCAGTGGTGGTCGTGGTTTTAAAATTGTAAATTATCTTTGTGGCACCTATAACCTATCATATTTGAGAAAACCCAGAATCTTGGTCGTGGATAAAGTATAGTATTCAACGCGCATTTAATGAGCGTTATTCTCTAGAGCAACTTGTGCCACTCGCTTCGCTCGTGGGCTCAAACGTTACCCTCGAGAATAACGACTCTCATTAAATGCTTGTTGTATAATATACTATTAAACGTTTTAAAGATTAACGTTTAAAACAATAATACAGTCAAGTGCAAAAAATAGTGTATACACCTTGGGACTGAATTCGCTTTTTATCCGTTAACGTTTTGCAGAACTTCCTTTATTCGGGCTATAAACTTCGATGCGGGATAAAAAGTCATACTTTAATCCCTTGGTATATAAATAACTATTGTGCACTTCGTGGTAAAGTAAAAAGCCACTTTTGGAATGTTATTTCTGGGAATAAAGAATCAGTTTTTCCCCTAGGGAGAAAAAGTACACTTTTAATCCTATCGAGAAAAAATACATCTGTACCCATTTAATCCCCTTTTTAGGTATCCCGGAGGGATAAAAATTTCACTTTTAATCTCTATGGGAAAAAAGTCCACCCATAGTACGCAAGCAGCTGTCAACTGATTAGATATATTTTTTTTCTACAAACGTCAAATAATGACGCATTTTATGCTTTCATTAGACAAACGAAAACCTAACCATTTTTGAGGATCAGAATGTGAGTTCACTTTTCCGCGCGTTACCCAGGACAGCAAGCGAAAAAGATTTTATCGCTTGCTGTCAATAGCAACTACCACCACTCAACCAATTATTAAAAACGTCATTGTCACCTTGATTTAAATTTTTAGATTGTGTCTTCAGTTATACTCAGTTGGAATTCACATTATTTGAAATTGATCATTTGCAGAAAAAACGTTGTATGCATTACGAGCAAAAAGTAACTTTTTTGCTCTCGAGTGATTGCCGCTCTCCGCTCCGCGTCGAGCGGCAAACTTCACTCTCCGAGCAAAAAAGTTGTACTTTTCGCTCTTAATACATAAATAACTATTATGATTTAAGGTTTAAAAAGAACTACTAATTATCCACTTTTTTTGCATTGTGGAACTTGGATTCTTGCACTGGCAACGGCAAATAAGAAGCCAAAGTGCTGGTTCCGATACGTTGACGACACTTTTGTTATTTGGAGCCATGGCGAGGGCAAACTTCAAAATTTCCTCCTACACCTCAACTCTATCAACCCAAAAGTGGAATTCACTATGGAGATAGAAAAGGCAGGACGCCTACCGTTTTTGGATGCTTTGGTATCAAGGAGGCCCAATAAAAAGATTTCGCACGCAAGAATTTTGAAGCTTAGTAAGAGGATGTTTTAAAACTTTACATAATTTTTTTAAGTAATATTTTGAGTCGTTCCCAAGTTATGCAAAAAAAGCGAATTTTAACGATTTTGTTTTAGCAAATAGTCACTTTATGGTTAATGTTACATAAAAAGTAAGGGCACTTTATATAGGCACTACTATTTCATACGAGATGCAAAAAATTTAAATCCGACGTTTCGTTTTTGAGTAACCATCATTAACTTTTGTTTTTCAAATACAGTCTTGATTTTTTATACCTTGTATTAGAAGAGTTTATTATTCTACATTCTGTTATATATCACATTTTATAGAAATTCAACCAATTACGTAAGTTTTATTTTGACCGTTGCGAAGTAAAAAAAAACATGAAAAATAAGAAAATAAACGCAGTTGTAACAATTACTTAATCAATTGTAATGCCAAGTTGTTTTAAAATCGTCAATTTGGCCTACAATGACAACTTCTCAATTTATTGTCAAATCTAAATAGTATACATAGGACATCCCATAAGTATATGTACAAGGTGAGTCAACGATTGCGCGGAGTAAGTTTAATCATTGAAGGTCGAAGTTGGTCGGTAATGAGGTCTTGTGTTAAGATATTGTTGGATATTTTGCTCATTAAAAATATTTTGGATTAGACAGAGTGCTTCCAAAAAGTAGGGTGATAGAATGTTAAGTTTTTTAAATAGGACACCTTGTTTTTAATTGGATTTTTGGATTCTACTTGTAACTTTTTACTATAAGCTTAGTATACTAAAAAGTTATCGTTTTCAAGAAATTTTGACTTATAATGCAAATTTTGCATTTTTGCAAGTCTTTGTTTATTAAAAAAGTAATACTTAAAGTTTTACTCCAAGCATTCTCAGTTGTATCCTCAGGAAAAAATGTCAAAAAAAGATGTCCGCCATGAAATATTTCAAATCTTATCTACAGGGGGTTTTCTTTATGACGCCAAAGTCATAAAAATTCTATTAGAAAAATATCACTTTTATTAAATAAAACACCCTGTATTTTTTGTGTCATCTTAAAGTTTTTAAGAACTCTTTCACTATTGTATAATATGTCCTGTACCTATCCTTAATAGTTTTCGAATTATTTTGATTTTTCTAAATTTATATGTTCCCATAAATAAATTATTGTTTACAATATGTTTACACTAAAAAAAGATGTGTTAATATGTTAATATATTATTCCAGAAACATTTTTTTCTCATAACATATAGAAATATGTTTTTTATTATATTACATATTATTATCTATTAACCATTATATAAAAAAACTTGCAAAACTTCTTACTCAACGTACTACTTTTACACTAGATCCTAAAGAACACTATTTTTGTAACTGTAACCATAAAAAATCAGTTTCTTCTTAATATATGTCCTTCCTCTTCAATGCACATGTATATTCTTCTAAAGGTGATATTAGACGGTTCACTTGGATGAATGATCACTCAAGTGAATGTTCTCTTTTTGTTTCATTCCACGATGACATGACACATACAAAATGACAAATAAATGAACGTTATTCGCTCATTTTCTTGAAAATGTTGTGTGCCGTAAGTCGAATATTTCCACGGAAAGCGAGACCAAAATGACCGAACTCGAGTTGAGCGTTCTCTTTGTGATCATACGTTTCATTATTCGTTCATTTAGAGTGCAGAGTAATTGATACTGAAGGCCGAAATCCAAAATTGCTGGGTTGGTTCACTAATGAATTCATTTATCTTTGGTCACTTTTGGTTCATTTAATGACTAGACGTTTCATTCTTATGAAAGACAGAAATGAATAAAAATTGAGCCCTCTGATATCAACTTAACTATATTTCCCCGGACATTGGATAACATTTCTAATGTTCCTGGCTGACATGCATCTATAATCCTATTAATTATGTCCTCCATTGCAGTAGGTGGTTTGACATAAACCCTATCTTTTAAGTATCCCCACAGGAAATAATCTAAGGGAGTAAGATCACAATACCTTAGTGGCCATGCAACAAAACCTCGCGGCCAATCGATCTTTGAGGATAGTCTTAATTCAAATATTCTCTCCCTTCACCATAAAAGTGAGGAAGAGCCCCATCTTACTGCAGCCACATATTTTGACGTTCCTCAAGGTCAACTTCTGTCAGCAGTGCTGATAACTCTTGTTGGAAAAAAAAGGTAAATAAGCACGACCGTTTAAAGGTTCGTTAAAGAAATATGGACCTATAATTCTATTGTGGAGTATGCCGCACCACACATTAATCGACCAGTGGTTTTGATGCTGAATTTCTCGGACACAGTATGGGTTCTCCGTAGCACAATAATGCATATTGCGTATTAACTGCACCGTTGTTTCTAAACGTGACCTCGTCTGAATACATTACACATTTAAAAAAAATTTACTTGATTTTGGGCACGTAACCATTAGCAGTAAGTTATACGCCTTTGAAAGTCTTCACCGTGAAGTTCCTGATGTAGCTCAATATGGTACGGGTGGAATTTACACTTGCTATGCTAAAGTGCTGCTACTAGCCTGGGGATTTTCCTATACTTGCAGCAGTATCTCGAGTTCATTATCATTAGTTGTATCTGCTCTATTGCCAAGTTTACGTTTTGAATGCTTCACACTGCCAGTTGCATTAAAACGTTGCATTACATCGCGAAATCTGCCAGGACTGGGTGTTCGCCGCTCTAGATATTTCATCCTGTATAATCTTTGGCCTAGAAGAACATTTTTGTTTGCCTCGCCCAAACCATAAATCATATCAATAAGTTCATTTTTGGAAAAATTTATTTTTAGGATAATAAACTTTGACGCAAAAGAGTTTGACGTTTAACCAAAATAGTAGATTATGTCACTAGGAGTAAAAGTGGGTCTTTTCGTGGTGAGCCCAGAGATTGACGGCCGAAGCGAAGCTGAGGCCTGCAACTGGGCGAAGCACAAAAAGACCTTTTACTCCGAGTAACATATACTATTTTTTTTTTCAAGCATGCAATAAATAAGAAATCTATTTAAAAGTGGTTCAGTTTTGCAATTTTCTCTCATCCTCTTTAAGCGGGTCTAGGTACTTACCCAATTGTGTATATTATTTGTAAAATACATAGAATATGTTAGAATGG
This sequence comes from Taphrorychus bicolor, assembly GCA_951812265.1. Taxonomy (NCBI): domain Eukaryota; kingdom Metazoa; phylum Arthropoda; class Insecta; order Coleoptera; family Curculionidae; genus Taphrorychus; species Taphrorychus bicolor. The sequence continues at coordinate 35,281,863 of OX638297.1, forward strand.
TGGTTTTCAATGTTCTATGGTTTTAATGTATTAAATAAAAACCAATGATTATGGTAAACTAAGAATTTGTAGCATTATTTTCAATACTAAATTAATAAATGTCACATTGACAGATAAATATGATGACGCGCATGACATTTAACAGACGAATTCAGAATTCGAGAACCTATGCGATTGCGACTAATAACGATTTCGGATGGTGCTCTTGAGTGCTCTGAGAGTATTTCTGTCCTTTGTTTTTTCAACAAGAATGTAAAGATGGCAATACACTCAGATCGGTTTATCTGGTGTCATCTATTATTAAAATAATTTTGGTGAATGAAAATCGTTTATATATGCGCCACCATGACACTAGCGGTGACTTTTGACTTTACTTTTACTGCCTAGGACTTTTTTACTACTTTTTTGGCCTCAGGATTTGAAAGCCCACTTTAGGCGTGCGTATGGAGAAAACAAATGACGTACTTTTAGTCCGCTTGAAAAAAAACAGATTTTATTCTTATTGTCATCCGCGCATTTAAAATGAAATTTATAGAATTAAAAAAATCAAAATTTTTTGAAAACTGTCAAGGATAGGTATAGGACATATTATACAAAAGTCAAATACTGTCTAAAAGGCTTTGCGACCACACACATTTATAAGCCAAAATATATAAGTGCATAATGATTACAACTCATATCTTTGTTAAAAAGGCTTGACGAAGATAGCAAACTCAGTATAAAGGGGTAATTGTAAGATTGTGCATCAGTTCTAAGCTATTTAATAATACCTTGAGTACTCATTAGTTTATATCAACATAATAAGGACCCATATGAATATAAGGAAAAATTTCAGTTAAATGTTCACTAGAAGGCTAAAAATTGTGTCGGTTAAGCTCCCAACATTATATCTGTAAAATAAGTGATGCTAAAATAAAGTAATTTGCTGAAGTTTGCAGTCTGTTTATTTCTCTTTCCTAGCAAAAAAATCAAAAAGTTTAAACCCACTTGAGAAAACCGAATTTTGGCCGCCTAACCTAGTAGATTCTCCTACTGTGCGGCGGGGGAATAAATACCACGGAGCTCACCACAGTCGAATCAGTCAAAGTCGGGAAGCACAGGAGATCACTTCGCCCACTGCCTCATCGCCTTTGATAATATCTGCCGCAACTATAGACGAAACGTCAAAAAGAAAAACGGTTTTTATTTTTTCTTCGAAAACTGTAAATCGCAAGACAAACACTTTAGGAGGCTGTATTGACTGGGGAAATCAAAAAGAATTTGAATTTTATGAAAAAATGGATGATTCTTTATTTTCTTTAAAAATATGAATTTTGAATTTGCCAGTAGCTATGTGTCTTACTGGCGGAGATAAATTTTTTTAAATAAAATCATTTTCAAAAATGTCATTGTAATGACCGATGAAGGATTTATTTGGTCTAAAAAAACTGTGAAATTGTTGTTCTTTTTGACTGACTTTATCTTAATAGGCGATAATGCGCCTCCTCACCGGATTCGTAATGTTTGAGGTTTTGAGAGAGAATGACAATGAACAAAAAAATTGACCCGCAAGGTCTCCAGATATGAAGTAATACACTATGTGTAGAGTAGAATTAGACTGAAATTATATCAGAGAGAGCAAGAATTTCAACATTTGGGCGAATTGGCGATTTCAGTTAGAGAAGAACGAAAAGCCATTCCTCAAGATTTTATTAGAAACTTGGTGGACAGCATGACGAGCCCAAGTGTTGCGGGTAGAAGTATTATTAATTTCGTTTCATCCTGAGACGATGACCTTGGACTTAAAAGGACAATACACACGAAACAAGATTCTGTTTCAAAAGACAAAGAGTTTCTTAGCCACAAAATTTACAGTTCTATGGATTTTGTGTGGTACCTCAAGGCAAGAAACTAGAAGCCCATTCAATCGCATGCGGAAAATTCTCTGCAACCTAAGTCTGAACCCCCAATTACGGTTAGGACTTCTACGCTGCTTACCCGATACCTACTCAAAACTTCTGTAGGCGCGGGACTATGGACCCTGACAAATGCCTTTTATCAATGACGGTAATATTGCCTTCTTTTATTGTATATATCAGGTGACAATGAAGGTATCGCAGAGAATGCAGAAAGATTTAGGTATCCTAAAAGTTGTCTAGAAGATCCGAAGCTAACTTGGTGGGACATATTATAAGGAATATTAGGCAAGATTAACATCTCTTTGGGGCACAGGCCGAACATGCATATCTTGAGTTAATAATCTCAGGCAGTGTAGTAGACTGTCATCTATTGTTCTATTTTGATCAGCCGCTAACAAGATCATATGGGCAAATGTTGCTGCATGAAAATAATGAAAGTGATAAAAAATAAAATAAAATAATAAAGTTGTGATCGCTGACATCCAAAAAGGATAGGCATATGAAGAAAAACAAGAAGATCTGCAGAAACTTAAAGGTAATAATGCCAATAAAATTTTTTTTTGCCTGCGAAGAAAGAAGAATATGCCAGAGAGCTTTCGAAAGTTCGAGAAGCTCTCTGGCATTTCTTCGAACTAAAGTTCGAATTTCGTTCGAGCTAAAACGTGAAACATGGGAGAAAAGTACATGGTTCCGACGAATTTTATAAAATTAAAAAAAAAATCTACGAGGGACGTGAGTAACGGCCAGCCAAATTTTAATGATTATTTTACTCAAAATTTGAATTAAAATTACCATTGATATAAGACGTTTTTAATTTTTTTTTTACTCAAAAATGGTGCATTGTACGAAAAAAAACACATGAGAACCATTTTGTTTAGGGAAGAACATATAATTGAAACATAGATTTTGTTTTGCGAAGCAGTGTATATTTTAAACGAAAAATTGTAAAAAAAAAATGTAGATAAAACGTTCGTAGGATAGACCTCATTAAAATTGACCAAAGAACTTGAGGTTTCATTTTCAACCATCATCTGTTACGATTCATCCTATATTGAAGAGTCCGATTTAGTGTCTTGCCGTTCCTGTACAACACGGAACAGAAATATTTTATTAACCATCATTCTACTAACATTCATTCTACGTCAATGATTTTTCATTCACTAATGAACTTTTAAAGATAATTTTTTTATTTGCCTGAACTTTCTGTGAAGGCCCTGTAACTGTTTTCTTTTAGAAAAACAAAAAACCGGTTTCTAGAGATTTCTAGAGAGTTTCTAGAGACTCTTAGAGTTCTAAAGTTAAGACACTCGTCATGACTTCGCACTTAACAAAATTTTAATCAGTATCTCATTACATTTTTGCCATGTACAAAATGGAACAGAATCGTTTTATTAAACTTATGGCAACGTCGCTCATTTTACAATCAATTGTCTTTTAACGATAATTTATTTATTTTATTAAAATCGGCAGCGGCATTTTCACGTTTCAGGGTAACTTACAAGAAAGTGGACACTTTTTAATAAAACCCTGTAATTTTTGTTTCTAGGTCAAAAAACCGAAAACCGCCGAACATATCCCGAGATACCCACCAATGCTATTAAATGTTATAAAAACGAATGTTCTGAAATTAGGGAAGCTAGCAAATGCATGCAGGGGGTTGAAATGCCACAATTTTGCAGTGGTTTTTTTCTTCACCTTGAATATTGTTTAAAAACCAACTCTTATTCCCTGCATGATTAAAAAAAAGGGACCTTTCAAAATCCCTTTGAGCTACAAAATTTGCCTAACGCATTTCTGAGAATTTTAGATTATTAGCGTAGGTAGAAGATAGTTGTCGTTAGTAGGTAGAAAAATAGTTTATTGAAAAAAAAATCTAGTCTGCAAAAGAAAGATTATATCACTTATTGTCTTTGTAAGAACATAAAAAAACATAGAGGGTTTCTTTATCCAATCTAAGGAAACTAATACAACCAGATTTCGTTTAATTGAAAAGGTCAGCTTTTTCAAAAGGATTTATTTGTTCCTAACTGAAAAACTCAGACAAAATAATTGCCTTAAGATATTTTTCTCAATTTCTAACTAGCCTCAGAAACAAACGTTATATAAATCGTTGTTCGTAAGGAAAATATGGTGGCCTAATAAGAGTCTCCGATTTTCCGTTTTTTATTGGAACAAAAACTCTGAAAATGAACCTAACCTAATCATTGCCAACTCCAGCCCTGATACCCGACAATAAACCGAGAACAGTAGTAAAAATAAATAAATAAACAATATCGTATTCTTGTGAGTAGGGTAGAAAACTAAGCCTTTTAGACCTGTAGAGTGACAAATAACCGTATTTGCTTTGACGATTTGCGATAGCTTTTTTAACTCAATGATAAATTTCAATTTTAATACCACCAAAAAAATCGAATGTTCTGACACTTCTAAACGTCTTACACCTAGATTTTAAACCTAGATAGTTGCAGATGTAAGTTGGTGAAAGAACCATTGAGGTCGACTGTAGGATTGAAAACATTTCTTGCTCCAATTTCTGTCTTGAGGAGTACGAGTTTTTCTATTACGTTTTAAACACCCTCCATCAAATGTTCATACTTGTGCGTCACGGAATATTTGGCGCTGAGGAAGACCTTCAGGCCGAAGCTGGTTCGTCTAAAAACCATAATATATCATCTGTGCTTAGCTTCCTTTATTTACTAACCCAAACTTTCACACTATAATATATGCTCTGCATGAAGTATACAACTTTTCTTCTGGGATCCATCTATACACACGGCAGAAAAGTCTTTTGGTCTTTTCTTAGGTAAAAAGTTCATATATTTTACAAAGTCTTATATCTTTAATAATTAAGGAATAACAAAAAAGAATATGTTTGAGGCCTTTCCTTAAAATACTAATTTTCCTTAAAAAAGCATGCCCCTTCATTTTTGGATTTTGATTTAGACTCTAGTTAAATCCTAGTTATGGACCTACTCTGTGTTAGCCAATGAGTAATAATAATCATAAAAATGTATTAATCGAACCGTCCAATTTAGTACGAGTATTAGCCGAAAATGCCAATAAGTTAGACAATAGTTTTCAATTAAAACGGATTTTATAATTGCGGAAATGGAGCATTTTTCCTTCCGCGAAACATTCCACGTCAGCACGTCAGCCGGCGCTATAATCAGTTGTCGGCTTTGCTATAATGAACGCTGATTCAAGCACTTTACCAAATATCTCCAGGATAATCATTTGTGACTGATGACTGAATTGATTTAAGCATTCCCCATTCCCATGGCTGCAGTTCGCTGCGAAATAATTTAACGAGACTAGCTGATGTTAGAAGAACGAACTAATATCAAAAGCTAAATTTGTATTTGACACCGAAGGACAAATTTATGGCGACAGTTTAGTAAAAGAACACTTATTAGTAACACCGGAAACCTAAAAGTCTAAATAATGTGTACAATACGAAACATATTTCAAAGGTAAACGGATTAGAGACCACCAAATGGCTTATGATTACATTTCATCATTAAAGGCCAAACTGACTGATAATCATGGGCTCAAACTTCAAGTTTGAGATATTCAACCTTGATATGAAAAAAAAATAAAAAAAGACATTTGACTTTGGTGTGTATGTAGCCTTCTGGTTTATGAAACAAAGACAAGAGAAGCAATGTTGCCAGTTTTTTATAAAAATATTTTTCTATGCATGACATATTTTATAACCTCAATATTTTTAAGTGAAACTTGGGACGAAATATGCCATAAATAGCCAAAATTATTTCAGATATTCTGTCAACCCTCAATGGCTTCCTGTAAGAGCATATTCTCTTGCGTTCGGTTCTTCGGACACCCGAGTCCTTCAAACAGAATGATTGAGATTAAACTTTATCGTCGCCAATGAAAAATCAAACCAGAATTACTGTTAAGTTATTGGTTTTATTTGTAGTTTTTGGTTTCATTTCAGGCTGACGATTTGCTTGATTCGAGGACTAATTCTTGCTACTCGTTTCATTTGAATTATGAGTCCTGAATTTCAGGTATTTACTTCACTTCAATTTTCTGAATAAAATGCATTAAACGCCTTTCAGTTAAATCTTACACTTTTCGTCCGTCGACAAAGTTGCCTTCAGAAAAAAACGCATAATGAAGACAAGTATTTTAAAAGAAGAGGTTACGAAATGAGGCAGTGCCCCGCGTTTTAAACTTTCAGGCCGCTTATTCAAGGGAAGCAGGAAGACAGCTTTACACCACCGTGAATGAGTTAGAAAAGAAAATATATTAAAGTTAGGCCTAAGCCGAGCGTAAAAAATGGGATCATATAGAAGTACTTGAAAAAGGTAAAGGGATAATAACGTCGGCAAAATGCAAAGCAGGGATGACTTTTTGCCATTTCGCAGGTATCCAAAATGAAAAGAATTTCGCGAAAATATTTTTTATACAGTACATTATGTTGCGACTTGATGACATTTTTATGTAAAATATATCAGTTCGAGAGAATTATTACGATATTAACCTACTTCTTTTTTCGGCAATATCTGCACTGAAAACTCTTAACACAGAATATTTGTTTTTTATTACAGTTGCCATTCGGATTTATTCGAGGTGAAGATACGAAGAAAGGATTATATAATAGAAAAGATTCTAGAGCAGAATAAAACGAGAGCAATGGAAGCTGTATGATAGAAAGAGGGAAAAGAAATTCTGGATTCACTTCTGGATCTTTTGAAAGTTGCTCCAAAAGGTAGTAGGCAAACTTTCTTTCACTGCAGCACTTACCTAAGGTAGTTTTTCTTCGAAAAGAAAAGCTTGTGTTTCTACTAACTAGTTTAGCTAATTATAAATCATTTCTTAGCACTTTTCTTAAAATATACGCTACTCTATCCCACTTAATAGTTATTTATGTTGTAAGTCCGGTAAATATAGTTTTATTTCATACTGTCCGGTATATTCGTCCTACATGGATCGATTTGAGTCCGGTAATTGAACTTTACAGGACAAGTCCGGTAAAGGTTGCTAGGCAACCGATGTAAGAGAGCTACCGTCTAATATAAAATATTACGTTATTTAAACGTCGGTAAAAATCGTCCGTAAAAACCTCAGACTGTAGCAAGTCACCTACTGGACTTGTGACGTAAATTACTATTACAGTAGGAGTAAGATATTTCCGGACGAGGCGCTAGCGGAGTCTGGAATTTCAAAACGACTACTGTAGAACGTTACCGGACATATGATGTACAACATTTTACTTCATTAAAAACAGGAAAAAATTAATTTTAAGCACTGAAAGAAGAGAAAGAGGAGAAATCCGGTATAGTTTCATTACCGGATTTGATATACCGTGGATACAATGGATTTATTGAATACCGGCACAGGATGTGCCGGTACTCAATACTGTAAAATTTCTTTACGATATCTAGTCCTGTAAAAAGCTATTTACCGGATTAAAATCAAGTACGTAAAAGCGGCCTAAATGATACAGTATGAAGTAAACATTATAACACGAGTTGGAATTCAAGGTATTACAATATATTGATCATCCTGATGTTTTTCTTTTGCATCTTGATTAACAAAGCAAGCAAACCAAGCAAAAGAAATGCAAAAAAAATTCTTGCCAAAAATTATGGGAATATTCATTCGAAATGTTGCCTGTAGGTGGCATTCCATGGCGTTACATCAAAACCGATAAGTACGTCTCCTGTATAATATTCTGATCGAATTTTTCTGACTTAGAAACAAACCCGTAAGCAGAGATTAGAGAACGTTCTTCGAGTGAATATAGGCAAAGTAACTGTTGTTAATTGTGCAAAACTTACTGCACATATCCAAAAATGTATTCCTTTTGCATTCATTGAATATGCGAGATATAATTTTTTAAGAAATTTTGTTATTTCAAACTGATAGTGGTTGTAATTAAGTATTATTTTATTTATTCTGTGTGTATCATCCAATACATTGTTCATGCTAATTGAATTTTAATTATTAATGTTGCGAATTCAGGGTTCGAAGAATTCCAAAACCTTAACTAAAATACTATGTATTTACTCGACAAACTAACACAAAAAAAAGCTTATAAACTTATAAACTAGAAAGTTCCCTAACATTCAAATAACATTAAAAGTCGCGTAAACAAGGTAATAATTCACGCTAGGCCGCCAACAGATCCAACTTTTGCCAGAGAACGACCGACGACCGCCTGCACCAGTCCTTAACGATAAGATAATTTAATACGGTATGTTGATTAGAGAACGTCATCTAGAAGGATATAAATTTTCGATAGAAAAGGATGACATAATCAAAGTTAATGGACTTTTGTTCTTTCATCCTTCTTTTTGACCTTTCACACCCAACTAGATAATGTTTTCAAATGAACACCAATTTGATTTTTTTATAGTAATTTTTTAAGTAAAAAAGTTGATATATGTAAGTATAATAATTTGATGTTGATTATTGTCAATTTGCTTTTTATTTCAGTTTGAAATTAATGCCTCCAATTTTATCTTGACCAGAGCTATTTTGATTCTGATAAACGCCATTTGAACTTGAAGAGGTATAGGCCAAAAGAAGAAAAGTCAAATATGAAAACAATACGTTCGAAATGAATTCAAGAATTTGGAAAAAAACATAATTAGCACATACCTATAGGGAGTCTTTGTGCGTATAGTATTGCTATCTCCGAAACGGCTTTAATTACGAGTTTGGTTGAATTAGAAAAAAGTTGACTTTTGTGGAGCCCTTCTAGAAAAACTCTATAGTGTTACCAAGTTTTGAGTGGTTTTAGAAACATTTTAAAATTGCCAAAAACTATCATATAAGCCATTTTAGTAACTATTAGTGACACAAAACGAGCTTAAACTACAAAGTTTTACCATACCGCAAACACTCGAATATGACGTCGATTAGCTTTATGTGACTCTTAACAACAGAATTACCAGTATTAAGTTTTTTTTTTTAATAAGGACCTAGAAGTTTTGTTTCTCAATTTCAAAGCCTCCTTTATTTCTATTACAATGCATACTACAGTTTTTAACCGTTTCAGCCAAGAAAATTCATCATCAAATAATTCTACCTTCGGATCTCTTATATAGTTTTAAAAGCTTGTGCTTGTTTATCCGGAAAGTACATATTTTTATTGCAATGCCTACATTGTTTTTAGTTTTTTTTAGTGCATTTGGTATTTTTCAATTTATTGGTTGTAAGTCTATGCTCGGGTGGTAAGATTTCATACCTATCCCAAACTTACGATTTCACTAAGTTAATATACAAGATTTTACAATATTATTCCTCACTTACCAACTGAGTTGTCAGTACGACTATAAACTTAAACTTACTATAAACTCACTTTATTATAATACGATCCAGAATCCATCTAACATAATTAATTTTAATTAAAATTAAATTAACCATATTCTTATTATTTGAATTGCTAGCATGTGGATTACTTTTAAATATCCATAAACAAGACCGAACCCAAACAAAAAACCTTGACTATGCAATTACTAACTTAATTAGGTAATTATTACGTAATCGGGATTACACCAAAAACCTAATTACGCCATTATATTGCGTATAAAATAGGTATTTATGGTGTAAGTGTTAAAAGTGCAATTTTAAGTCAGGCATGTGAAAGTTCAATTCACATGAGTTCCTTAAAAGCATTTTTAACACGAATACCATACAACATTTTTTTTTTACAACGACATATGTAATGCTATGATTACAAACGTCATAGGAGGGTGGGAAATTACCTATTGCCTACCTCTAAATTAGGTAATGGGTATTCATTACCACCCAAGGGCGGTAATGGCTTATTACCTACCTCTCTTTCAACCCTCACTTTCCATGCTTTTCCATGCAGGTGTCCCTAGTAGCATCGAACTAGATAAGATAGTTAACTGGTATTTAAAAAAAAAATAGTTAAAAAAATTATAAATATCTTTAAAAATTCTATAAAATAGTATACATACCTCGGTAGGAAGTTTACTCGGTAGGACCGTTACTCGAGATTTTATAGTTCATCTGGACGCTGCGCGTCTCGATAAACTATCAAATCTCTCGACAGTAATGAACGACTTCCCACCCCAGTATGTAATATACTATTCTACAAACGCATTCTATGAAAATCTATAAGTAGTTCTATTTACTATTAACAACCATGTTAAAAGTAATTTACTTTTAACACTATTGTTAAAAGTAGTTAACTTTTAACACTAGTGCCTTACAGTAGCTTATTATTATTTAACATCAGTGTTAAAAGTACCTCACTTTTAACACTAGTGCCTTAAAATGCTATTTTTAACAATTCATTAGGGTGTTGAAAGTTGAATTTTTAATGCGTTCGTGGAAAAAATACTTTAAAATTATCAACTAAAATTCCCAGTTCCGTGTTTAAAAAAATTATCTTGATACTGACAGCTCGGTTGATAAGGTCTAAGGGAAGGTAATTGATATGTCATATTGAAGAGATTAGAGTGTAATGATTACTATGTATTTTTTTTTCACAATATGTTTCCAAGATCTTGTGTGTAAGCAGTTTTGGAGGTAGCAGTTTTGCACCTATTTATATAAAAGTCAAATAAATAAGACTTCTAATTATCAGTATAAAAAATTTCACATTTTAAGCCAAATGTTTTTAGAAATATGTAAGTATAAACTTTAATGAAACGCAAATTGTTTAATCAATTTTATTACTTTTTCAGACCAGTATGCTGGAGCCATTAAAACAACCTTTTGGACTTTACCAAAAATACTAAGTATAAATAGCTATTAGACTAAAGAAATTAACTACCTATTACGTTACCTTCGAAATATTCCTTTTTGTATATCTATTTCCTTTCAGCACATACGATAAAAATGTAAAAGTGAGATTTCCAATGCTTACTTGATGTCAAAAATAAGTGAGTGGCTTATAGAAGCAGTAATACTTATCGAAGATTTTGGGAATATCTTTAGCAACATTATCAATCATTTATATCACATTTCAATGTATGCACCGTGAGAGTCAATCTCCAGAACGCTGCAATACTGGTGATCCAATTATGACAAAGATTATATGTGTCTTCTTGGTGTGGTCTTAGTTTGCTCGTTTCGTATGGAAGTGGATGTTTTAATGTAGTGGAATATTTTTGGTAGCCGTAACTAGTTTCGCTTATTAAATAAGCCCTGAGGAAGACGAAGAGTCGAAACCTTGGCGATTTCGCAAAATTGTGTTTTCTTTATGCCCTACATCCGCGGCTACTCACCTCATCTTATTAAAAACGTCGAAAAGCAAATATAATATTTATTTATATGGATGCAAAAATTACTAGGAATTCAAATTAGTTGAAAAAGTTGAGGAAAAGTTATGTATTTGTTGGTGGTTGTTGAAGGCGATTGGGACGATTTAATATTTAATTAAAAAACTTGAAAATAAGCGTGCCACTTCCGAGACCAGAAAATATTTATAATTAAGTTTAACGAGTTAAAATTTGCAGGAAGTTCTATCGCGTAAACATTTAACATTGTGGTATATTGTCTCACCCACCCAACTAGTGAACTTGTTTTATTAGATTTTTTATTAACCAATAACTGTATTGGTTGGCACGTAGGCTTCTGGATTCTTGGACCCTTGTGGTTGTATGGTTGGTTGTTATCTTGGGTTCTGGTCCTTTTGTTTGATTAAAATGAGTTACAGCGGGTGCTTCTAACTTCGTTGTTTATTGACGTTTCGACACAAGTTGGTGCCTTCATCAGAGTACACAAAACGATGTACAGTTTTGGTTCGAAGTTTGTTGCAGTTTTTTCCTTTATGTACTGTTACTATGAAGTCGAGATTTGAATGTTTTTTTAATGAAAATTTTGAAAAAAAAAGTTGCATTATTGCTTTGTACATGCTGCTCGCCGTGTCGAAACCCTGCGGCCAACCGTCAGAGATATCGTACGGCACGCAGCATGTACTATGGGGAATTCATGTACTATGGCGAATTCCCCGTAGTACATGCTGCGTGCCGCACGATATCTCTGACGGTTAGCCGCAGGGTTTCGACACGGCGAGCAGCATGTACAAAGCAATAATGCAACTTTCGTTTAATTTTTTTTCAAAATTTTTATTAAAAAAACATTCATATCTCGACTTCATAGTAACAGTACATAAAGGAAAAAACTGCAACAAACTTCGAACCAAAACTGTACATCGTTTTGTGTACTCTGATGAAGGCACCTATTTGTGTCGAAACGTCAATAAACAACGAAGTTAGAAGCACCCGCTGTAACTCATTTTAATCAAACAAAAGGACCAGAACCTAAGATAATAACCAACCATACAATAACTGTATTGTATTAATATATTAATATTGATTTTCGAAGTCAAATATGTTAGATACATGCTTAATCTTTAAAAAATATGTTTTCGAATGCAAAAAGGTTTTTTAATTTTATCTTAAAAATGTTTCAACAAAATTACAAAATTTGTAAACATTACGCCCCTGCTGTAAGCTCTTGGCCTCCATTTTTCTGTGATTTTGTAAGGATAATTTTCTAGACAGAATTGTATCAAAAAAGCTGTCTTCATCACAAAATTATTTTATAATGAATATTATTAATTTAAAATTAATCAGATATCAGTTAATTCGAGGGCGCGTTAAAATATTGATCCACATAAACCCATATATTATCAATAAATCTCAGTTGGCAGTTGAAATGTACCAGAGTATGTGCGAATCCGACCATTAACATAATACGTCTCAATAGCCAAGGGCACTCCATTTTAGTGGTGAATATACTATAATGAGGTTCAATACGTACAGAAAGCTTTAATGTCTGATAGAAACTAGAAAACAAATCTAGATTAAGAATATTTTGTTAGTGATGTTCTTGTGGCAGGACAACTACCCAATAGAATTTACAGAATAGCTATAAAATAATTCGTATAAGCATTTTATAAGAACAACGGCTATGACTACGTATCATATTGAGAGAATAATGTAACTTTTATAAAATTGTTTTATTAGAGGGTCAGCGGATGTTTTAAAGGTATTCAGAAATGTTTAAATAATATTTTCCAATAGATTTTACAAAATACTAAACTGCAACCAAATTATTTTATTACATGGACCCTTTTTAGTGTTACAGATATTATATAAACGTTCTAGAAATGTTTCTGAGAATATTCATATTTTATAATATTAGACCTGAAAGTCCTGGAAAAGTTTTCTCCACTTTTATAAAATACCGAATTGTTAATTGGGCAGTTTACCCTAGAATTATCAAGGGCAGCCAAAGCTATATAGATGACGTGCCCGACGAACGTCTGGTAAAATTTGCGAACGCAGCTCTGGAAAACGAAAAATTATTGTTTACCAATAATAATTTCTGTTAATTGGCTTTGTGAATATACTACTATATTTATATTTCTCTTCAATTGAAAATGAATAGAAGAGACTTGCTGAGTCGAGTGAATAGTATACTAAAATGAAATAATAGACGTCGCACCCTTTGCTATTGTCCGCATATTATAACAATAATTAGTACAAGCTCAAAAATGTCAAATCGGGATTGTACTTTAGGTAATCACGAGGTAGAAACTTTCAGCACATTACAGTTACATGACTCCCACCCGTATCTCGCACCGTAAGTTCAATCCAAAAGTTCAATTAAATTATCTGCTCCTTGCTTGGTAATCATTTGGTGCGGAATAATAGTGGAAAAATCATCAGCCCAATGTGTTTTGACGAAACATTAAAGAGTGAAAGACACCCTTCAACGATTCAAAAACTCATCAACGAATTTCCAAATAATTTTAATGGCGATAGTTTTAACCAGATAGTTTGGCCACAAGGTGCATAAGGGAGCACTAAGTTATAGTCAATAACCCAGTTAATGTTACGAATTACTTAAGTAACATATTTCCGATTTTAATTGGGCGATTTTGCACTATCTATTGGCCCGCTAACGATGCTGATTTGACAACCGTTGATAAACTCCTTTCGGGTTATTTAAATGAAAAAAATCACTTCAGAAACAAATACTTCCATTGAAAGAATGAAATAAATTATCAGAAAAGAAATTGAGACACTTACTTTTGATCAGATAAGTAGGTTGGATCATTTGTAGAGATAACAGATTAATAAATTTGATGCACTCGTTAGAAATTTATATTAATATTTAATTTATCCTTAATACGGCATTTTTAAAGCTTGAACCATGATGTGTAAATATTAACGTGTTTCTTTCTGGAATATATTTAGAAGTTCACGTTAGAATTATGATGAAAAATAAAGCTTTCATTGAGAAATAAGAACATAATTCTATATTGTAACTTTTTTTTGAACAATTGTTTCTAGAAAAGACGCAGCTGGTGAGATAAATAGGGTGCCAAATTGAAACCGGACTCCCTGTGCGTCAATGGGATGGTAGAGCATATTGATCGCACTTTAAAAGTGAGAAAATCTGATAATTTAGAACCATCAAAAATTTGTTGAGAAAGTGTAATTTCCACTTTCATTTTGTTTTTTTTTAAGGATTCAGATGCTTCAAAAACTGTGTTTTAGTCAAAATAACTCGAAACTATGATCGCAAATCAACCAAAAAGAAAGCATAGACGGAGCTGTAGAAAAACTTAGTAGATTATAGAAAGAGGGATTAGAGGCAAAAACAGCAAATCAATGCCCACCATACCATGGGAAGAATAATCAACATTTGCAGAAAATGTTTTTCTCTTCTTTATCTTGAAAGAAGAGAAATCGACATTTTCAATATCGTTCAGGATTACATTATTAAAAACAATTTGAAAGCTCCTGCTCCCCCCTCCATGAAACATAACTTATCCATTGAGAAACCAAAATCAGTGGTCCATTAACAGAAACTTCGACCGTTTGCAAGAACAAATAGATACTGTCCACCTGCATGACAAATCAAGAAAACTTTAAAATTTAGGTGAGACCAATTTGTGACCAAAAATATAACTGTGCTAGGGGCAGTTAGTGCAGAGAGTTTTAAAGCTCCAACCTTAATTATTTTCAAAGCAAAAAACATGAGAGATGAGTTGGTAACACCAGTGAATGGTTTATTGGTCGTTATATGGCCGAGACAAGTTACACAGGCAGCAAAAATAGGCAAATGAGCTCACACCACTCTTTGACCATTTTAAGGAATCATAGTTATCCGATTTTGGAGAAGGACCCAAATTATTGATATACCATGGGCACTCTTCACGTGCAGACCTACGGTTAATAACATTTGCAAAACAAAAGATGTTACCGTCCTAAAATTACCTCCACATTCTTCACACAGCACGCACATGTTACAGCCATTTGATTTATCGGTGTTGAAGTCATTAAAGTAAAATGGGATCAACGTTATAGTTGAATGACAACGACATAATGAACGTAGAAAAATTAGTTTCTTAGTAGAAAATATTTGAAGCTAAGGGAAATATAATTATTAGTGGTTAGTAAGAAAAAAACCGGAATTTCCCCATACAACAAAAATGTGGTATCTAGTGGACAATACGACCCTTTCATCAAATTCTAGTCATTCTTCTTCTATTCAAAATATGGCATAATTTTCATTCAACAGCTAGCAGTGGTCCAAGGTGGATAACTTGGATGGTGATCAACATCTAATTGTACAACCTGGCCTTTTGTGGTTAAATTATTCGATAAAACTACGAACATTAACTGCTCGTTTGAAGAACTTTTATTAAGTACTGTGAAACAGTCCAAAGCTTCTGAGAAAATGCAAAAAAGAAAAGTTGCTTCTGAAGCAGAACTACCGTTTTACCTTCTTACTACCGACAAACTTTTTAGTTGTTCAAAATAACAAAAGTAAGTATTTAATATATGCAAAACAAAATGAAGTATATGTATAGCATACAGTGCAATACAAAGGACTTAAGTTTTGCAAGATAAACACGTTGAGGAAGAGACGATAGCAACAGTAAGGCGAAAGAATGACAATATCGAATAAAGAGAGTGACACCGATATTGAGCAAGAATTCAAAGACTTTAAAGAAACGAATAAATGCATAAAACACACTACAAAATCTTTCAACCAATTTATATAAAACGATTGGGTAGTATTATAGCCCATGTGTGGATCAAATTTTATTCTTCGACCATGTAGAAGCAAAAATAGAAATTAAAATTTCTAGATTTTCTAAAAAATAACATTGTTTTTTAACAATTCTCTGTTTGGTTTAGAAGAAAAAAAGTATTTTCGTAAAAAACTAACAAATATTGTAGTGTGCTGTAATGTAATAACCATACTGTAATGTAATAACCATACTACAGTACATACCATTTCATTTATAAATGAATGCAGAGCAATTTTTATTGAGTGGCAATTTTGCTTTAATTCTGTGTCCCCAGTGATTAATTTTATGGCTGCTATTTGTAAATAAATAATTAAAAAATAAAAATGGCTCTGTATTTATTCACGAATAGCAGTTATCACATCGGAGTGAACTACAATGATTTTTAGATAATGTGTAAAAACGAAGCATTTAGGAAAAAAAAGTGGAAAGATCTTTCAGTAAAAACTTCTTAACCCTCCCAAATTGGGGTTTTTTTGCTTCTTCAATATACTCAATACCGAGTTTTGTCGATCCAACTTTTATTTAATTTTTGTAAAATCGTCTTACAGAGGTTTACAAAAATTTTAAAATGTCGGATACACGTATACCTTTTAGAAATATTTGCAATGCCTCGATCTACTAATTTACACAAACATAAACCAAAATAACATAATTGAGTATGAAGTGGCCACATTAAAGGTTATGGGGGCCCAATTGCGCGCACTTTAAATATTCCCTTTAATTGAAAACTAATTAAACCAACCGGGATCTATTATTTTATCAACATCAATTACAATCATGCACGTTGGGTAATACAAGCAGAAAATTTAATTGCCTCCATTTCCAAGCGGACCTACAAATTTACTCAAATGGCGCCGGTTCGAGCCCTAAGGCTAATGACGCTACAAACCGTTGGTTTCGTTTAAATATTTCAGAAGGGGTTCTGGAAAACATGATCGTTTCAAACTTAAATGTATACAAACCGCAAAAGACTTTTTGACGGAGCCAATATTGCAGTATTGCATAGGTTAAAAAAAAACAGCAAAATACAATACGAAAAAGGATTGTGACGCAATTTCAATAATAAAACAATGCAGGTCTCAAAGGAATCAAGGGTCAGTTCAACCAAAAGCTATAAATAGAATTATTTGAATAATTTGTAGTTTTCAGTTGGTCTCAATGAACCGCAGTTTAAAACTGCATTCTCTCGTCTATATAAATTTAGGATGGCCCAATGTGAGTGCACATATTTCAGTCTTTTACTATACAATTTTAAGATTAGAAACATAAAGAAAAAACATTCTAATGACAACTGTTATATCTATTAACAATGGGAAATGTTGAGCAATTATGTTCTTTTGAGGTCAAGGTATATTACTATAGATCTGTTTTATTTTCTATTACCAGTTACCAATTTTTCGTGAGTTTCGATATCATGAGGAGGACAGCTACATATAAGAATTCGAGTAAATGGCCTTCAACGGACATCCATCAAAGACAAAAAAGTATTATAACAAATAAACATCCAGTCGTTTAGGCTCTACTGTCTCTAGCCACTTTCCAAATCTCAAAGTGTACCTACGCACTGCTTTCGAGGAAATGGCATTCAAGTGACAGTTCAACAAATATAAACATTGTGTTATATAACAACTAAACAACGGCGGCTTAGGTCCTACTGTTTCCACTTTCTGGCAGCTGGGTGGTTCCTCTAACCATATTCCAAATCCAAAAATGTTCCTATGCGCAGTTTTCGAAGAAATGACTTTCAAGTGTCACTTCAACAAATATAAGCAATAAAGTATTAGAACAAGTTTAATATAAAATAAAGTGTTGCAACAAATAAACGACGATCGTTTAGGTTCTACTGTTTCCAGCTTCTGGCAGTTGGCTGTTCCTCTAACCACACTCCAAATCTATAAGTGTTCCCATGCAAAGTTTTCGAGGTAATGGCTTTCAAGTGTCAGTTCAACAAATACAAACAAAGTGTCACAAATATAACAAATAAACGACGGTGGTTTAGGTTATACTGTTTCCTTTTTCTTGTAACTTGGCTGTTCCTATAACTATATTAAAACTATGCATAAGAACACTTTTAGATTTGGAAAGTGATTAGAGGAATAGCCAAGCTGCAAGAAACAGCAAACAGTAGCGCCTAAACGACTGTCGTTTATTTGTTACAATACTTTGTTTATAGTTCATAGATGTTTGTTGAAGGCCATTTACTCGAATGCTTGTATGTGGCTGCCCTCCTCATGATATTACACTAAAACAATAAATAGAAAAATGTAAAAAAAAAAATTCCGACGACACTGATTCCACCAAAATGGCGGCTAAAATTTGAATGCCAAATTCACTCAGTCTTTAGCCTCACCATTAGCCAATTATTGGTAGGTCAATTGACGATGAAAACTAAAATTTGAAATGTTACCTGAGTCCACCCCGATTCTAGGACGATTTTTAGTAGTCTGAGTGTTCAGACAAAATATCACTGTCCCAGAATTTTTCCGACACGAATGTACGTAATGGAAAATAGAAAAAAAAATCAATTTTTTGAAAACTGTTGATGTTACAATTTAAAATAAAACTGTAGATATCAAGATCTAATGCCTGGACAATAAATTTTTATGTCACCCTATTTTTGTATATATCATATACGTACCAGAAGAGTACCGGTTTTTTAGACGATCCCACAAAAAAAAGCTATTGTTGAAGTCGGGACTTCTAGCCGGCCATCAATAAAAACATGTTTTCCTATCTATGTCCAAAAATTAGCTTGCAAATTACTTGTCTATGTGTGATATGTGGCAGTATCTTATTAAAACAAAAGATTATTTTTAACGTCTTGGGGTAATGCGGTTATGAGATAAGCAATTTTATTAGTCAACAAAGTTTAAGTATCTTTGGCCGTTTAAGTTTTCGTTATAAAACACTGCTCCAATAATTCCGACCGTTATTATTCCGCCACGCACATTTATGCTGAAGTGTCTTTATTTTTAATGAGTTTCACTTTATGTTTATTACTTGTGACCATGTAGTGGGTTTTTTGCTATTAAAAAAATTATCTGTAATGGCTTATTTAACTTTGAGTGACATACAGAACAGTCACAAAATGATTAAAAACAAAATCTATCTGTACTCAATGGTGACAGAGATTAAAACTATAGTAGTAATCATTCATATCAAATCCAAAAAAAAGATATCACGCAGAAAAGACCAACATCACTTCAAAAAATGTGTACACCAAAATTCCATATAATTCGTCTTAACTTCCGAACTAGATTCCACTTAATAAGAATAAATTCCACTAATTGCCACTAAACTCCCGACGTGCGCACAATAAAACTCCCCAATAATTTTACCTTTAGAGAATTTTGACGTGAAGTAAAAAGTCGAACAAATCGCATATTATCTCATAGGGGTGTTTAAAACAAGCCATCAAATTATCTGTGAAATCGCAAAAAAAAAGATGATGGTACAAAAGTCCATTTACTTTGATTATGTTATTCTTTTTTAACAAAAATTCACAGCCAACTTGTTCGGCGCCTTTAATATATTACCATAATTGCATTATGGTATTTTTCGGAAGTCCAAAATCCTTTAAAAATGACTCAAAGTATTAAAAAATGCAAATTAAAAGTTATTGGAAAAATTCAGGTTAGGTTTTGGGACAAAATAGGTGAAAAATGAAAAAGGGTGTGCTACTAAAAATGCTTATTTGGAATACTTATTCAAGATAAATTGTTGTTAGGGTTAGGTACTATTATCACAACACATTATCTAAAAATACGAATTTTGATGTTATTAGAGAAATTCAATTTTACGACAAAATTAGGCAATATTGTTTTATTTTTTTTTAGTTTGAAAAAATAAATTTTTTGATCAAAATACATAACATTTGACTAAAAATACGTCAAAATGAGAATCTGATGTTTTTCGAGAAAGTCAGGTTGGGATTAGGGCCAAAAATCATTAAAAATGACTTAAAGCGTGTAGGAATACAAATATGAAGTTTCTTGAAAAGTTCATGTCATAAGAACCAAAAAATGTCGTCGAGAATCTAACAGTATTAATTTAAAATGTTTGGAAAATTATAGGTTGGAATTAAGCCTAAAAGTGATTAAACCCTCCTCTTTCCTTGAAATTATAGAGTTTTTATAGATTTTATAGAGTTTATAGACGAGGACGATAGGGAAAGGAAAAAAACCAATATAGGACGCTCAAAAACAAAGTAAGAAGTAATAGAAAAAATAGTAAATGATCTAAAATGAAAGGAGTAAAAATTTAGCGAAGGGAAGAATAGACGTAAACCAACTAAAGAGAAGAAATTTAATAAAAAAAAAAACAAAAATGAAGAAGGGAACTTTATTGGCAGAAAATTATAATGAGACAAAATGATCAAAGATACAGGAATTAAAAAGGGGAGCAATTAAGCCACACTTATAAAAAAACAGAAAATATTACAGAATGTAATTGGGAAAACAAAATGAGTTGAAATAATAAAAACATATCAAAAGGAAAGAAGCTGAAAATTATTCAATAAAATTTCTTTAAATTATAGAAAACGTAAAATCATTATTTAAAATAATAGTAAATTAAGCAAAACAAAGTAGGTCAAAAGCAGTGCGAGAATTAAAAGAAGTGGAGCTTGATGAATAAATATTAAACAACAGATATGTAAACGGCGAAAAGATGTATGAAAAACCAAAAAAGGAAAAATAATAAGAACTTGGAAAAGAACAATAAGAGAATAGGTAAATGCGTTAAAAATGCAGAAGAAGGCTAAAAAGGAGTATGAGGCAAAAAAAGATTTAAAACTAAATAAAAACGAAAAATGAGGCAAAATTAAAAAGTTGCAATTCGTCAAAAGGTTCTTAATAGATGGTCCGATATTAAATCTTTAAAATCAGACCCCTTCGGTGGACGATTTTTAGGCACTTATAACATGGAGTTTTTGGCCAATTTTTTGAAAAATTACTTTAAGGGTTAATTTCATTAAAATTTCCCTTAAAGAGTTTGTTACGTTCTTAGTGAATTGCAGACGTGCCATTCCCATCAAAAATAGCAAAAAAAGAATTATGAAATTTATTTGAGCTTGACCAAAGAGGGGGGGGGGGGCTAGAATGACTTATTCCTCAATTTTCAAGTTTGACCGCCTGTAACATTAAAACGAGTGGACCGACGGGAGGGAATCTGACAATCTTTAAAAAAATTAAATTTATGGTTAATATAATTAGGTTAATAAATGTTACGTTCTTAGTGAATTGCAGACGTGCCATTCCTATCAACAACACCAAAAAAAAATCTGAATTTCTTTTGAACTTGACCTAAGGGGAGGGGGCTATAACGATTTTTTCTCAATTTTCGAGTTTGACCGCTTGTAACTTTAGAACGAGTCCACCGATGGGAGTGAAGCCACCTGTTTTTTGCTCTTCTTGATGTCCTCTTTTACCTCCCGTAAATACAAGTCCCGTAGATGTAACATTTTCGGAGAGACGACCCTTCTGTGGGCGATTTTTAAGCACTTTTAAAATCGAGCTTTTGGTTAATTTAAAAAAAAACTACTTTAAGGGTAAAGTTCATTCGAATTGAGTTTTTTACATTCTTCGGGAATTGCAGACGTGCCATTCCGATGAATAATACCAAAAAAATTTCCCAATTTTTTTTTAAATTGACCAAAGAAGAAGGGTGGATGTTACGACTTTTTTTTCTCAATTTTCAACTTGGACTCCGTGTAACTTTAGGACGAGTGGACCATTTGGAGTGTATCCACCTGTTTTTTGCTCTTCTTGATGTTCCCTTTCCTTCAACAGAAGTCCCGTAGGTGCAATATTTTCGGAGTTAGACCCCTTCGGTAGCCGATTTTTTGGCACTTTTAATTCTAGTTTATGGCAAATTTAAAAAAAAAACCTCTTCAAGCGTTAATTTCATTCGAGTTCAGTTTGTTACATTCTTAGGGAATTGTAGACATGCCTTCCAATCAAAAACAGCAAAGAAAAATTTCCTACATTTTCTTGAACTTGTCTAAGGGGAGGGGAGGGGTGCACCGATTAGAGTGAATCCAACTGTTTTTTGCTTTTCTTAATGCCCCCTTTCACCTCCCGCCCACAGAAGTTCCGTAGAGGCAACATTTTCGGAGAGACCACCTTTTGTTGGGCGATTTTCATTTACTTTTAAAATCTATTTTTTGGCCAATTTAAAAAAAAAAACGACTTTAAGGGTAAATTTTATTTGAATTGAGTTACGGTCTTAGGGATTTACAGACGTGCCATTCCGATCAAAAACAGCAAAAAAAAGTCTAATTCTTTTTTTAAATTGACCGAAAAGGTGTTACGACTTTTTTTTAATTTTCAAATTTGACTCCCTGTAACTTTAGAATGCCTAGACCGTTTGTAGTGAATCCACCTATTTTTTGATCTTCTTGATGTCCCCTTTCACCTCTCGCCAACAAAAGTCCCATAGGTGCAACATTTTTGGAGTTAACTTTTAAAAACGAGTGTTTGGCCAATTTTTGAAAAAAATACTTTAATTGTTAATTACATTAGAATTGAGTTTGTTACCTTTCTAGTGAATTGACGCGCCGTTCCCATCAAATGCAACAAAAAAATTTCTGTTTTTTTTTTTTAACTTGAGCATAGAAGGGGGGGGGGGGCTGTAACGACTTTTTTCTCAATTTTCAAGTTTGACCGCCTGTAACTTTATAACCAAGTGCACCGCTGGGAGTGAATCCACCTGCTTTTTGCTCTTCTTGATGTCCTCTTTTACCTCACACCAACAGTACTACGTTTTTTTCGAGACCGCGACCGAGACTCGAGTTGCTACTACGAGACCAAGACTGAGATTACGCGAGTCTCGGTCTCGGTCTCGATGCACAAGACCGAGACCGAGAGTATGTAAGTCTCGGTCTCGGTCTCGTGAAGCTCTACACTTTACTATATAAAATTCAGGGTAATTTCGTTTTAAAAATATGTATAAAAGTCTATATTAATTAAAATTATTTAGTGCGTTGTATGAAATAGATATTCATAGGTATTGGTAGTTACGTACCTGAGTTTCTAAAGGTTGGGACAAAAAACTCTATGAATCCATTATTGAGCACAAACGGACACAAACTACAAGAACGAGTTTTAATAAAAAATTATGTTAACGCAAATTTTTAGATTAAGTGTTAAAGTCAAAACCATAAATGGCATAACATTATGTCAGATTCCCTCGGATTTCGGATACGACTATCGGATGCATGTAAACCTAAATTTATTTTATCCGTTTGTCCGTCAATTTTTCGGCCATCGGATGTCGGATTTCGGATGCATTCGGAGAAAGAAGCTTAACTCTGATGTGCGACGAGAGACTAAGTATCAAACAGAATTGTGCTACCTGTTATATGTATCCAACATGGAACAGTTGTTACAGCACAACG
This sequence comes from Taphrorychus bicolor, assembly GCA_951812265.1. Taxonomy (NCBI): domain Eukaryota; kingdom Metazoa; phylum Arthropoda; class Insecta; order Coleoptera; family Curculionidae; genus Taphrorychus; species Taphrorychus bicolor. The sequence continues at coordinate 35,305,216 of OX638297.1, forward strand.
TAAAGCACTTTTGGTCATATGTAAACAGCTTGTACGGAAACAATGAAGTACCCATCGGCATGCAATATGATGAAATGGATATGATGGAATAGCAGTGGCGTTTGGAAGTCATTTCTAGTCATGCTACAGGGACTATGGTGTTGTGGATGATGTTTATGTAGACGAGCTCATTCCGCCGACGACGGTTTGCCTGTCCCGCCTTTCGTTCGAGGTTGACGACGAGGTGACCGACTCCATTTTTCCTCAGGTCTTGTGCGAACATCCTTTCTTCCCCTTTAACCAACACATTTCAGAGATCTTTCGACGAAGGAGTGTTTCCAACTAGATGGAACCAATCCGCGCTTTTTCCAATATACAAGTCCGACGATAGAGACTGCGTAGTAAACTACAGGGGTATTTCTTTACTCATTACTGTAGGAAAGGTCTTTAAATCCATCGTGACAGGTGACCTGTACGAAGCCTTGCCGTTGAACAGCACGGTTTCTGCCGGGGAAGGTCAACGACAACCAACCTGGCGACTTGAATTTCTTGACACATGTTCTGGAGGGAGGTGATCAGGTGGAGTTGATTTACACTGACTTCTCCAAGGCTTTCGACAGCGTGTGTCAAAAGCTTTTACTGAATAAGCTGCAGTGTGCGGGTGTGACGGGATGGTATTTGGCATGGACGGCCTCCTACTTGTCGGGTCAAATACAACACGTGAGGATTCGCGGTGCGGTGTCCCAGGAAATCAGGGTGACGTCTGGTGTTGCCAACAAGCAGGCAGTGTTTTAGAATATCAGACTCATGTATGCAAAGGTTGTAACCCGATATGCTATAGGTTATAAGTTTCTTGTACTCTTTGGAACGTGTTGTCCTGTAACTATATCTAGCAAAACATTTATTTTCACTAAATCAACTTCTACTGAAGTCTCAAAAATACGTTTTCCCTCTAATAGCAAATTGTAAAACGTATATAGAGATTATAAAGTTTTCAGCTCCTTCCATAACATCCGACAGAATAAAACAAGATATTTTGAGATGAGAATAATAGCAAAACAAAGGTAGCTTTCAGTTAATGATAATTTAACTTACTTTACTGATGACAAATTATATTTTATAGAGGATTGAGCAGAACACAATATTTCTAGAAACGTTTCATTTTGTACTATTACACTTAATAATTACTTTATTACAGATCGGGGTGTGCTCATTAACATAATTCTTTTCTGTGAAAACGGACAAGCAATACGTAGCGATGCACCCAAATGCTGTTCTATGCAACGTTGTTAAAGACTTTTACCATTATTTTATTGTTATGGATAAAAGAACAAATTGATGAAAAATGTAAGCACTATGAACCCGGTATTCGAAGTTAGGGTTTTGTAAGCTGAAATGTTGTATATGAATTATTTTGTAAACTTTTATGAAACAAAAACGTCGTATTGTAATAAAAAATATTTAACAATTTTTCTACTCCTGACATATTCGAATAAAAGTATTCACAACGATGAATGTTTAGGAAACCTTTGCAGAAATTCATATTATTTTTCCTCCTCAAAATGAATCTTATGTTAAATTTTGATCCGAAGTTTCCACCGCTAACCGAACGGCTAAGACACAAAGTTTGTAATGTAAAAGTTTCTTCTGTATAAAATATAATATTAAAATGTTTGATAAATATAAAACTTTTAACAATATTTTCCACTGAATTTAAATTATCAAGTTTAAAAGAAATTTATTGAAGCCCTCTGAAGAGTTTTTTTTTGCAACGGAGCCTCACTCTTATTTTATTTTTAATTGATTTAGATATTATATGTAAAAGAATTGTAGAAAGTTTTAAGTTCCGACACATTCCTATAGAGTTGCTATAATACAAAATACATCATTAACTAAAGTATAAACTAAGAAACTTTTCAAATAAAATCTGATTAGAAGTTATATGTGTTTATACTGCAGCTTTACATCAACACTTAAAAGTATAAACTACAATATATAAAATGTGAATAGATGCTCTACAATTCAAATCAAAAGAACATTACCGGGGAAATTCTTGAGTAATAAAAACCAACTTGAAGTGGAATTTAAAATTCCAAATCCCCCTTTTATTAGCTTTAAGGATTATCCTAAAGATGCAACAGACATTTCCCCTTATCGGTCGTTATTCGGCCCACTTTGGATCTTATGTAGAGTAAGGAAAGCTTAACATCTGTCTCCAATTTTATAGATAGCAAGAAGGTAATTTCTTCAGTTATGAGTGCACAGCCTGGAGGGTGCTTAAACCGAGGCACCGAGAACACACCCTACAATCTGGGCTGTAACGATTTGTTATGGTTTGTGTTTTAAATTTAAACAATAATTGGACTGTAATGTTATCTTGAGAAATACCCAACAAAATAGAAAATTATTGTGCGTACATCTCAAATTCGGGGGATATCCCATAGCCCTAGGTGAAACCGTTCGGGATTTAACAGGTTAGAGAGGTTTACAGCTCTTTCCGAGTTAGTTTTGGCCTAAGAGAAGAGCAAAAGTTTTTACATTCTGGTCAATGAATTACCCAAGGCTGTTTCCGAATTAAATGGATTCTCAGTTCCGAATGTGCTTTTGTTGTTTTCTCTTTATTCGTTTCCGGCTGCAAGATAAAACTTTAAATAGAAGTAGCCCGATAACAAATTTTAATAAACCTATTTTACTTCATACTGTATCATTTAGAACACTTTTACGTACTTGACTTTAATCCGGTAAATAGCTTTTTACAGGATTGGATATCGTAAAGAAATTTTTCTAATTTTGACATATAAAGTGGCACTTTTCAATACTGATGACAGTGACGTAACGTTCTACTTTTCGTAACTAGTTACGAAAAGTAAAATCTTTCGTAACTGGTGATGAAAAGTTCGTTTCACCACCAGTTGCAAGTTTCGATGTGGCACACCGTTGCTACAGTTTTACGGTATTTAAGCAGATACAAAGTTGGTTTAAAAGTAAATATTGAAGTTTAATAATAATAACTCTCTCTCTAAGTAGGTATTTGTAGTCAAAATTAGAAAATATCTTGTATGAAACACGTAACGAAAAGCCTTTTTTGTGTATCTCATTCAAATTGCGGGAACTCGCTGCGCTCGTCCCGCAAACATTCATTCGTTACACAAAATCGGACTTTTCGTAACTGGTTACATAAATACCTATTTACAGCATTGAATACCGGCACATCTTCAATAAATCCATTGTATCCATGTTAACCGGAAAACCGGTACCGGTACAGGATACCGTAATGAAACTATTTGTTAAATTGGCGGATTTGTCAAAAATATATTCGCCGCGCATAAAATTATTTTTTTCCTGTTTTTAATAAGTATGAAGTAATATGTTGTACATCATACGTCCGGTAACGTGATACAGTAGTCGTTCCGAAATTCCTTCCGGAAACATCTTACTCCTACTGTAAAACTATATTTACCGGACTTATAACGTAAATAACTATCCCAATATCTTTTTCCTTTTCGGACAGTTAATTGAAATTGAGCAATTCGATTAAAGCATATTTTTCACTAGGAAGCCTTATTTGCAATTATCTTCAATATAAAGGCAGAGATAGGTAATTCATGTAAGTTTTTTTACATCAAATACATTTCTCTTTCCTCGAATTGCCCGTATCATATTACATGAATAAAGTCCATAAAACAGCCTCGCGTAGCAAAGCGAAGTATTAGTGACAACCTTCACAAAAGGGCGCTTACAAAGGTAAGCCCTTTCGCAGTGTATTTTGTAATTCTCTATAGCTGCAAGCCGTCTCGGGGATAAGTGAGTACTTTTCTTATTATAAAGTCGTATTAGGATGCGTATTTTCAATTCGATTCGAAAGATATCAATCTCACTTATTGAATTTGAGAAGTAGAGAGGCTTTCGTAAAAATATTTTTAGCGATATCGACTTGATTGGAGTTTTGAATCGACTATTTTCTTTGATCTTCTACTATGAAAACATCAAAATTGATATCGTAATATCTATATTTATGTAATGAGATGAAAAAGCTACAATTTTGTACAAACCGCAGATTTATATGAGACAAACACCCGTCACGACTCAAATGGATCGAGTTACAAAAAGAACTTCCTTATTAAAGATTTTTTTCATATTTTGTTTCACAATATGGCAGACATTTAAACTTTGGAACACTTGGCTTCTAAATTACATCTATACACATAAAGATTGTGATTATTTGAGCAAAACAGGCCGAGCTGATACAAACCCACTGAGTACTGTGGGTTCTAGACGCCACCAATTTTATTGTTTAAATTGGGAAAACTCTAAGATTTTAAGTAGGTGTTTACTCATCAAGCCATCCCTACAATTACATAAACTAAAAAAAAAAAATAATAAAATGAAGATGCAATGGCTCTTCCTTCATTGATAGGCTGCCTTATCCAAAACTTAAAAAAAAATTACTTTTATCCACGACCATACTATAATAATCACATTATTCTTGTACATTCTCAAGACTAACGATAATCATTATTCACTTGTGAATAATGAACATTATTCACAAGTGAATAATGAGTTGTCATGGAAACGAAACATGTCGTAAGCAACTGACAACTCAAAAAGTAAACTGCCCTAAACATGAAATCGGTAGTTACCACTGGTTCATTCAAATAATTATCCTTCTGTTAGGATGTATTGAGGCAAATGTAGGTTACAGTGTCTCTTTTTCACTGAAAAATACTTAAAATAGGCCATAAAATGAAGTAATTTACCGTCCACTCTCGTAGCATTGAAATGAACATGCGGTGACATGCGCGGGTGACTAGACCGTCATCTATCGACAAGACGCATCAAACGTCGCGCCATTGAATAGCGAAACCAGTCGTGGTCTTGGTTTTAAAATTGTAAATTATCTTTGTGGCACCTATAACCTATCTTATTTGAGAAAACCCAGAATCTTGGTCGTGGATAAAGTATAGTATTCAACGCGCATTTAATGAGAGTTATTCTCTCGGGCAACTTGTGCCACTCGCTTCGCTCGTGGGCTCAAACGTTACCCTCGAGAATAACGACTCTCATTAAATGCTTGTTGTATAATATACTATAATTCCCCATAGTACATGCTGCGTGCCGTAGGATATCTCTGACGGTTAGCCGCAGGGTTTCGACACAGCGAGCAGCATGTACAAAGCAATAATGCAATTTTTCTTTTTTCAAAATTTTCATTAAAACTCAACAAACTTCGAACCAAAACAGTACATCGCTTTGTGGTAAGTCATTGTCACCCTCGCAGTTGCTCCTTTTCTTACCTTTCTTACCCTTTTGCCCCTTAGGTTTCACTTTTGACGCTCTTTTGCTTCGAGTTAACGACTTTATTCTTTACTTTAATCATCCCTCAATACGTTTACGTTTCAATATTTTATTTTGTACTTGTAGTAATCTTTATATTTTTTTTTCATTTATTCAGTAAATTCATCAGTAAATAGAAACTGTGTTTTGATTGAACAGTCGCAGAATTTGTAATTTTTGTTTATACGTTTTTATATCTTTTAGGCTGGAATTATCCATCTCTTCTTAATTTCACCAACGACGCGATTACTATAGAAACAATTGTTGTTACGGTTTAAAAAAAAACACATTATTTGGTTTATTATCTTATGAAATAGCCGTCAAATTGAAAGCGTTGGGAGGTTGACAGCCAGATTAACAGTTCTCTGTAATTTTTTATATTTTTAAATCACTTCATTATCTATCTCTATACACTGATAATGTTGCCATCTATAAAGCTTTTCATTATATTTTTCGGAAAAGTAGGCTGTGGAAATTTGACAGATTGCCCCTCGTATAATATTTGAACTGTGTCAGTTTTATTGGTTATATTGACATAATTTAAAGGTTATAAAATGCTGCCATTACAAAAAATGTTGTTGCCAGAACTTACTAATCCTTGTACTAATACTAATCCTTGTACTAGAGTTAATAAATAGTAAATTACTACGTTTTTTAGGTCAAAAAGTTCTTACGTAAATTACTCTTATTCCTGGAACCATAGAATCGTTCTATTAAAAGTATCTCTGCAGTTATCGTCTCACTTTATATGAGCTCTTTTACAAAACGTTAATATTTCTCCACTGTAGAAATTTACAAAAAGGGAGGGACATACTCATGCTATGAAACAAGGTGCACATAAAATGCATTCATACCGCCGTCAAAATGTACGAGGAACAGTGTTTTTCTGCACTTAACGGATATGGTACGTACAACGCTCTGCCTCAGAACACTAGGCTTCATTCCAAGGGGTCGATCGGCAAAGAAATTAAAACCGTTCTTTATGAATGGGCTAGCTACTGAGAAAATGTATAAGCTAATAAAAACCTTTTTTAGTATAATGCGAGCAACGTCGAGGAAATTAATTTGATTTACTCAAAGTCAAACTGGTGGCAGATATTAAAGGAAAACTACATTAAACCATCGTAACAACTTGTAGGGAAGTTGTTACTGGCATTTACCATCACCTGCTTTTAATTTACTGGTTAACATCTTGTCAATCACATTTTTGGCAAATCAGTTTATGGATAACTAGTATTTCGCGTTTTTGGCGGAATCTCTCCTTTACGGTTTTTATAACATAACCAATAACATTGACACAGTTCAAAAATTATATAGGGGTCATTCAAATAATAGCCTTTGGAAAAACTTTATGGAACGCTTTATAGTTTCTGGGCTAGACCTACACTTTCTGGATGTCTTTTAAATTCGTTGAATTCCTAAAGGATATGAGGTTATCTTTTCCTGGTTATCTTCGTGTTCAAAATTCGTCACTTATTGCAGATATGAACGGGATTCATGCGCTGCGGGATTTAATACAAGAAACCCCAGCCAAAGAATAGGAAAAACACATTTAGGCCAATCACCATTCCAGGTATGTGAATTGAAAGTGTCTTTTTGAGTCCAAGCCACATTTATTTGATTAAACTTTATATCAACTCTACCTTTTAATGTGGATCTTGGGTCATATTTTCATGTCATTATCCTTTTTTTTTTGTTATTGGATCTGCTTAATTTATACAAAATGTAACATTACTGTAACCACACAGTTATCACTGTAAAATCTTTAAGCTATGAATATAATTTCGAACTTTATCATTGAGATGAGTACGGATCTCCACATGGGATGTGTATGCTGATTTGCTGAGGCTGTTCCTATCTCAAGCCTACATCCATTGCTACAACGGGTACTATCAAATTTATTATCTAGTGCTGCTAGTATTAGTGCCACTACCATTAGTTCGGCCAGTGCTGCTGGTTTCTAAGCTCCGACCAATAGATATATACACAGCTTCACTACACACAACACCACATACTACACACAACACCACATATTGCACCACTATATACTGAGCTCCACATCTCGGACCTCTGATAGCTGATAGCTGGCCCAGCCCAATCTACCTCGACACGATTGTGTGTGTCCTTCACATTACACCACAACAGGTGGATTCGTTCGATTATTTTTCTAACATTGTCTTTTGATATAACCTCGACTAGTGTGGTACTTATTGCGGTCCCCTTATCTTCCCTGATTATTAATCAGTGACTGGCCGAGGGGTACCGCCACTGGAACCAGTTACCTACTGGTTCCAGCCGCTACTCCACTATTTTAAGCAAACATTACCTTAGTTAACAAATCAGAAACTTGTAAACTGAAGCATATAGCGCTATAGGCCGAGGGTATTAACACAGCTTCAACTTAACCACCTTGCTTATACTATCCCTTCTGGAAGCTTCTATCACCTGACCCACATTTAATTTGTGGGGCTCAAAGCCATTGTGAGTCACATTTCGTTTTCTTGCGGTGAAATTTTAAATCGTAAAATATTATATCGTTTTGTTGTAAATTACTACCCCCTTCAATCATCATAATATATTGATATTTGACCACAAAACATCCCCATATAGACGTAAAGTTAAATGTTACAACTTGGCAATATCTTTCAGCGCCATCTGTTAGTAGGAAGGCATAGTTTTGGGAATCCTGGCGCATTCACCATTTTTATGCAGCTTTTTGGAAGGCGCCATTATACAGGGTGTTTCAGAACAAGATGCATGTGTGCAATATGTTATTCTACATTTCATTCTAAGCGAAAATGTTCCTTTATACACTTATATCGGCAGAGGCTTTATGTAGGATATACTCTAATTATATCCAAAGTTTATAGAAACATTTCTGCGTAGAAAATATATAGAATAAGATATTGAAGCACATATCTTCTTCCTGAAATAACCTGCTGGTCTATCTAACAGGTTATGGTATTGCATTTATAGAGAGGCGTTTTTGATGTAAATATTCTTAAACGATTTATATTTAACAGCCTACCTACTTATATATAATAGTATTAATAGTTTACGGACTATTTAGTACTTATTATATATTGCGATTGAAGTTAGCAGGATTAAGATAAGGGACACTGATATTCTTTTATCTGCTGTGTGTTCGAGTCTCTACCAGATTAAGCAAATAAATATTTTAACCTGAATCCAGTTAACTTAAATTGCGATACAAATAAGTAGTGTTTTAAATAAAGTCGCTATTAGTGTTTTAGTATGTGGTAATTAAATTTTATTTTCTAAAACATACTTGAAAATACCAAATTATGTGGTATTTTATTTTTTACAAAAACTACGAAGTGTCTAACATATTATAAACTTATGTGGTCGAAACTTAAGTGTATTAATTAAATATTCTATGTCGATTAAAAAAACTATTGGACATTAAAGCGTACAACTGCAAAATAAATAATGAAAAAACACTATGCATCCTTGTATAAACTTAAAAAATCAAAAATGTTCCCATATAGTTTTAAACTTGCTGTCACGTATAAAGCAAAAATAAATATTTTTTTTTTGCTGGTTTTAGCTGGTAGAAATCATTTCCAGTTCCCATTTTCGGTTATAAGCTTATTTCAAGTTATACTTTTTAAACGAGAAGCATAAAGAAAAAACATAGAAAAGTACTATTAGTAAAACCTCCAAAAATCAGTCAGAAAGAAGAGAAAATATTCTTATTTTTTGTTATTTTTCGTTCATTTATGATTCCTATCATAATGGCACCAAGGTTTCTTAACACCTAAAGTTAATAGGTTATAAGATTATAATTTTATGTGTTTTAGAGGCCTTCTGTTAAACAGTGTTTGATTTTGAAATCAATAGTCCTGCATTATAAATAAATTCTATGAAATACAAAAAAAACATAAAAGTGCTGTGACATTAACTACAATTAACTAAAATATAGATAATTTATACAATTTAGGTATCTAAATATATACAGGTATGTATCTATACTGTATGTCTTGCAAGTCGTTATTTTAGCACAAGTTTAGAAAGATCATATTTCAATACTATCTTTCTAAACTTGTGTTTAGTGACACAAGCTTAGGGTATACAAGACAGCATTTCAAAACAAAGAGATAAATTCCAATGTGGGTTTTTTCACAAATATTGCTACACTTAGTAGGTAGTATTTGATTAAATGAACAGAAAATCATCTATTTTGTCACCTAAAATTATTGTAACAACTGGCAAGACTTACGTAACATGTTACTATAATTAGTACACTAGTAAATTATAATCATTAAATTTGTCATGTTTGAATATTGTGCAACAATGCATAATAACTCATTTATGGAGTATTATACCTGTTAATATTTGACTATCTGAAATAAATCTTCTTTGATGGATTGCATTGCCAGAGAAAGAAGGCGAGTTTGACCATCAATGTTCTTCAGAGTATTAATTTCCTTGATAATCTCTGCAAATGTTGTTGATGTAAATATGTATTTTTTTGCAGGAATAACATTTGAACATTAGGAAACAATACTTTCTATCATACATGTGCAATTGTATAATATATGTATAAAATATCAGTTTCTAATATTTTTTAATAAAATTAACTTTTTGCCCAAATATTTTATGCTTTCCATATCAAGTTCAACATGGTAATCTGGCTAATATATACCGTTTCTTTTTTTGAATGCCATATTAATAAGAGAATATTAGATAGTATATAACCTAGAATGATGATGGGCTCAATATGCAAACTTTCGCAAAAATCATCTTATTTTCAATTTTTTTATGAGATACTGTATGTCCAAATACAATCAAAACGAGAAAATCCCATAAAGTATATTTTACAAAGGTATTCCTTATACATTTGTAAAATGTCCTTTACATAAATCTTACCTTGGGGTATACATAAAACAGGAAAAGCGCCTGAAGTAAGATTTCTACCATCCTCACTTAACCACATATTTGCAATAATGAACGCCTTTGAACTAAATGATACACTCAATAAGTAGCAAGTCGAAATCATTGAAGTTAAACGAAATTTGTGCCAAAATTTGAATACTGCCAAGTTGAGAAAGACGTGAATTTCAAGTGTCCCGTCATTATCACCTTCAACTTAATACAGTTTTTTGGTATTTCTGGAAGAAAACTGTAACCTTTGAAAATGGAGTACTAGTGGCGCTCTCACACAATAGGAAGGCAAACTTAAAACAGTTAACCGAGCCTTCCATTTGATCTTTCCTTTCTATACGGGGATGTTTTGTGTATTTGACATTCCTCATTTGTTTAATGTCATTAATTCCCTTGTCATTCCTTCAGTACAGTGTTTGTCATTTGTCAGTTGTTTTCATAGAATAAGAAATAAAGATGATTTCGACGACCACGTCGATATATAAATGCTACAATTACCTCGACCACTCTACCCATTTGCCGAACTAGCTAGTAGGTGGAGATTTTAAAGATCTATTAAAGGGGAAGAAAAGGCGATTAATATTTCTTTTTCTCCCTCTCTCACGTAACATTGTTTTAAATAATAGTTAACACGGTTACCAATCTCTATATAGAGGTGCTAGCAGATAGACTCAGTCGTAGAATAATAAATTTCAAAAATATTTGAATATTATAATGCTTTATAATAATGCCCTTATTTATGTGTCATTTGATTAGATGAACCCGTGAGTACTAACCCTTCAATAATGAATCATAATTCCCGAGTAGGTAATAGGTGTTAATATTTAGTGAGTAGTAGGAATATTATTAAAGTGTGGTAGAAAAGAAGATTTAATATGACTAGACCGAAAACAATTACCTATTCACTATAATAATTGAGGGGTGCTATATGAAGATTACTTTCTTGTTAGATGACTTGAAATGCTTTCTCGACAAAACTAAATAAATAGTTATACGTTGTGTACAAAATAAGGAGAAGACCACTCAGGAGGAGGAGATTTAAAAAAGGGTAAGAACTAAAATATCGGCCAAATGAGAGGAAAGTTGAGCATTTTTTAGTAAGGTGACATTTTAAAAATGACAACATTTTGAGCCTTTCCGAATTTATGCAAACAAAAGCAATTTTCAACTTTCTCGCTTTTAATAAATAGTGACGTTCTGGTTGATGTTAAATAAAAAGCAAGAGCATCTTATACAGGCTCATTTTAACAATATTTTTATACAGCACTCAATAACTTGAAATCCGACGTTTCGTTTTCGAGACGTCGCCATTGTCAATCGATTCACCTAATATTAACTATAAAAATATCAAGACCGCATTTGCAAAAACATAGTTGATGATGGTTACTCAGAAACGTAGGCAATAAATTGCAACGGGTCGCAATTAAAAACAGTGTCTGTATAAGAGGAACTTACTTTTTATGTAAGATCAACTATAATTGAACTATTTTTAAAAAACAAGAATTTCTATTTTTTACTCCTTTTCTAATTACTTAATATATTAACTTTTTCTTGTCATACTACAAAAAATGGTTTCTCTCGTCTATAATGGTACAAATCGAAGCAATTGTCATATTGGAAATGATGAAAATTTTTTATAATAAAATAAAAATCAAATTAAGTAAAAACACGTCTCCGAATCTATTTGATATATAAAAATGTTAAATGCCGTAACTGCAAAGAAATATATTGTAAATTTAAAGAAATTGTAACCCAAAAAAAGTCCACTTACAACTTGCAGCAGAGGTTCTTCCCAAAAAAAACTGAAGTCCTGCCTCTTGGTGGCCGGAGGAAATAGCTACTCAGTACTACATACTGCACAGGAATTCATTTCTTATGAATAAATCCTGAATTTCTGGTTCAACCCTCCTTTAACAAAACTTTAACAAAAAATCTAATGAACATTTTACCATGTGCCTACCATTCCTTGGTGAGGTAGTGAAACTACGCTTGCAAAATGCTTGATTGGGGCCTGCGCATTGGCGAATATGCCCGTCGAAAAAGAAAAGAAGAACCAATGACTAGATGAAATGGGAAGTCTTTATACTAAATGTAATGACAACGTGCTAGCGCCATCTGTGAGCCACGACTTTTCAAAATATCTAATTCATAACCTTATCTCTTTCAATAGTATATAAAAAAAAAGTAATATGCTTCGCTTGCCAACGTGAATCAACTAAACTGCTGGCCAATTGCTTTGTAACACTTGATTTTTTCACCAAGTTTGAGAAAACATATCTTTGAAATGGACCAACGGATTTCTTTGACCGAAACGAATTTGAATAGGTAACAGTGTTTCTCCTAATTTACGTGGTATGACCAAAGAAGGTAAGTTACTCAGATGAAATTGTACAGGGTTGAAAATAAGGTGATGCAATTTTGCATATATTTCTCATTTGCACAACTTTCAGAAAAAAAATCAAAATTGTATAGGCATGCCTTATAGGTATGAGGTGCAATAGAAAAAATCTACAACTTAGACCCCCAACATAGGCAGAAGCTAGTACAAACACTGCGAGAGTGGTCTTACCAACTACTCCAGCGGAGATCAAACTAAGGAGTGAAAACATCAATACAATAATTATAAAAGAAACATATGATGTCAGTTGCCCAGTTAGAAAGAGGATAATTAAGAGAGAGTACTCAGGTCCAACCATATAGTAGACCTGAGCTCTTATTCCTAAGGAGGATAACTTGCAGACTATGTAACCGGGCTAACAAGAAAGCATCTGTAGCGAGAGCCCGGTTTATTAATTTCACCATGTAAATAGAGTGAACAACCATAAAAAGTGTTTTATAAAAAAAACCATTTAGAGTTTTCATGTTACTAAAAGATGCGCAAAATTTTAACAGACAATAGAAGTCATTCTCATGTCAGTCATCCTGTGCTAACTTAAGGTGGATTTATACACCTATTAGCGTTCATACACCAAATAAGATTTATGTTATTTGGCGCATGAACGCTAATAGGGGTATACTTGAAACCAACTCTTATTTCTAATTTTATCTTATTCCTTATTTTGTTTTATTTTGTGTATAAACCCACCTTTAATGACGAAAGGATTAAATTTTACATTTTTCAGAATTCTATAAGAAATAGTTGAGGTTCTGTTGTCCACTTGAACGTGGCTTAGATCAGCGACTTTGACTCCTTCACACCTCATTGGGCGAACAACTTCTTGCTTAGCTGTTTGGAGAGACCAGCCCTATGGAACATTGTTAACAATTTAGTTACGTAAGGGTGGTGTATCATTTATGTGGCTCATTCAAATTAAAGGCGTGAGCTGCTGCTCTCATAGGATTCTTGTCTTGGCAATAATGCTTCAGAACCTCAATTCGCTCTTGTACGTAAAACATTTTAGTTCAATTGAAATCAGATAGAACGACAAACTTAGTGGAATTAAAGAAAATATAGGAACATTTTAAGCGACGCGACGTTCTGAGCTAGAGCATCAATAGAAGTTATATTAGTCATGATAGGCAGTAAGTGAGCTGTAGGTAACAATGATACCTAACAACATTGAATAGTTTCTATATTAGTGATCGAAATTTTTAGCTTTCTCGCAGAAAACTCTAGTTTAAAATATGCAAAAAGGCAATATTTAATAATTGGAAATTGAAAACTTATCTGCTTTCAATATTTCCAAAAATACTGCAGCTGTTAAGAAGGAATAAAGAGTAGTGGTGTAGAATAAGAAGCACAAGAATGCCCTATAGAAAGATTTGAAATAAATCGTATAATTCAATGTCGGTAGGGATATTAGCCCTCGAAGTAGTTGTTTCTATTTTTTTCCGTCTTTATGTATAACTACACGGTTTTGGAAATTTGCCGAAAATTTGGAAATGCCGAAAGCAGTAAAGTTTTAAAATTTCCAAATTGTAATTATACATGTGAAATTTTCGCATATCTTAATTAAACTCTTGTTCTATATTCTTTGCAAAAAGCTTAATATTTTTTGGCTTTTTAGCAGTGATTTTTTATTACTTTATTAATTCGTTTTAATATATTTCTTGCTTTATAAAATGAGCTTTGAAACAAACAATGTAATTCAATACCGGTAGGGGTATTAGCCCTCGGAGTAGTTGTTTCCGTTTGCTCCCTTCTTAACAGCTGAAATATTTTTGGAAATATTCAAAGCAGATAAGTTTTCAATTTCCAATTAGTAAATATTGCCTTTTTTGCATATTTTAAACTAGAGTTTTCTGCGAAAAAGATGAAAATTTCGATCACTAACATACTTCACTTCGCAGAAAATAAATTTCTTTCAACTTCATAGTTTCTATATGTCTCAAAGCAGCGAATAAAAATAAAAAGACCAGCATGTAGGGAATAAAATTATCTTTTAAACAAGGTATAATACAACCCTCCTTTCAACAAAAAAAACTGGGGAAGCCCCTGAAAGTAGAGGAATAAAGATTAAAAGAAGACTTACACGTACGACAAAAGCGCCTCTTTCAATGTAAAAATTGCCTTGTTTTACAGTCATGTGTTCATGTCACAAAAGAGGTGGAAATTTGACTTGGGACTCCCTGTATATATAAATATATATTTTTTATGTACTCCTGTATTACACAAACGGCGCGGCGCCTCGTACTGACAGCTTCGAGTCGATGCCCGTTTCGAAAGCCGAAAGTTAAATTTATCGAGGAACAACTTGGACCTCAACGGCGCTAGGAATTGAGATAAATGTTACAGAAAGTTTAATGTTTGCTTATCACTTATAACACTCCCTCAAGATTTGACACTACAAGGCGAAATTGTATCTTGGAACTGGCAATAGTGGTCGTTTGCGGACAATTGGATCTACGAAATGGGAGTTGAGTAACCTGCTATTACGTTTTGTTTATTGGTGTAAACGAACGTGCATGGGAATAATATTGAGATATGATAATTGCCAATCCCATGCTTCTTATGGTGCAGCGATTATAAGTCAATATGGGTAACAGTGAAAATTTTACATCTCAGCAATATTATACAGCTTTTTGTAAAATAAGTCAGTTCCCATTTGTGTTATTTTTTTTAAAGGTCGAAAATCTCTTTCCACTGACAACTGAGGGCTTTAATGTTTTAAACAATTCAAGTTACAAGTTTCGTTTATTTCCTTTTTCACCTGGAGCACTAAAATCTGAATTTGTCTATTCCTCGAAGATTTCTAAGCATTGAAATTAAGACATGCACAAGCACAACGTAACCAAAGAACATTAGGGTACGTGTTTTAGGAATCTCCTTCGAAAACGACAGGGAAAAACTATCATCACTCTCTCACGGCTTGTACAGACGTGACTTCGCAACTTTAGCAATCACCCCATCACATTAATCTTGCGCCGCCTAAGGGTTGTGGAGCTTTATTCTAGAGTCGCTTCATTAAAAATGCCCTTTATGGATTTATACAGTTAATTGTACACGAATTTTCCGGTTCTGGTTCAGACGAAATTAAGGTATATGATGCACTAATTGCATAATTTAATTTAGAAAAATGTAACGTTTTTGTTTGAAGATTTGGCCGTTGTGTAACTAAGCTCAATATAAATTCTGGCAGCAATCCGAATTAAGAGCATAAAAGAAAATTTCTGAAAATTTTTAAAGCTACAGGTTAGCTTGGTGACTTTAAAGTGTCGATGTTTTCTTTGCAAAGGCGCTTTTATTAATAGCCATAGACATAATGGAAATAACGCTTGCGCTATGCAGATGGTGACTAAACCTGTGTTTGGGAAGGTGACTAAATTTTAACTATCAAACATCCACTCTTGTTTGTCAAATCAAATAGTTTGTTTCGTAAACAAAATAATAAATTGAATGGTACCAATCAAAACGTTTAGCTCTAAACTAAACTTTTTTACATCTAAATTTTGGACTTGGCAAGTCTTGATTGCATAAGAAGATGCCAAAAACTGAAGAAGGTCTGTGGATTGAAATCTAAAAATATTGCTCCACGTACATAATTGATACTTATTTTACCCCTCAAATGCCTCTACATTGCATACATTTTTAAATCAATCTAGACAGTCTGACTAATAAACTAGCAGCACAGAATAAGAAGTACAAAAGGCCTTCTATCTCCAAGGCTTCAAAATAATTCATAGCCTAAAGTTCTGATACCTTTGGAAGCTTTATTTTGACGTTCGCACTGGCGAAATGCTGAACGACTAATAGCGTTTTTGGGTGGACGCAGAGTGCTCTGAGACTATACCCATCCTTTGTTTTCTCAATAGAAATTAAACGCTATAAAATCAGTGACTTTGTATTTGTATACCACTAGATCCCAACATGGCGACACAACTCGATCCCAATATATCGGGTGTCCAGCACAACCCTGAATATAGGAGATTAAAATGGGAAATCGGTTTTTATTTTTTTGCGCCTGTACGGTTGCATTGATTGAAAAACTTTTAAGAGGAAATTTGGAGAGCGTATGGTCAGCTATTATCCTGTAATTTTTTCAATACCCCAGTTTTGGCCGTTTTTTGGAAAAAACGCCTCGAAAACTTCAAAAATTTGAATTTTGCCCGTCACCCCCGCAATGAATGTGCAGTGTCGCCAACATAATAATTTCTTATGTCAGAGTCAGAGCCGATTTTTCCTTTCTAATTTATTTTAAGGGACTATCATGTAGTAATTTACGTGATTATGAGGTGAAAATTAGTTGGCGAGACTGCACATGCATGGCGGGGGTGACGCGCCAAGTTCAAATTCCTGCACTTTTCGAGGCGTTTTTCCAGAAGAACAGCAAAAACTGAAGTATTGAAAAAATTACAGGATGATAGTTGACCATAAGCTCTACAACTTTACTCTTAAAAGTTTTTTAATCAAATCAACCGTACAGGCGCAAAAAAATAAAAACCGATTTCCCGTGTTAATCTCCTGATTTCCCGTGTTAATCTCCTATGTCCGGGGTTCTGCTGGACACCCGGTATAACAATATATCAACGACGTAATTCGTTTAGCCATCTCTTTTTTTCTTTAAGAATTCTGATATTGCTCATCGGCATCAAACAACAATGTCACGGAGAATATAAGAAAGCGTTACGTCCAGCGTATGTCGGTGAAGAAAAGGTGGCATACGAGGTTCTGGCGGTGTCAGAAGAGAGCTAATCTTATCAAAGGCCATAATGTAAAAAGAGAAAAGTAGAAAGAAAAATTAAGGACATTTTGGTAAAAATAGTCTGTTCACCGACGTAGAGCCTTGTTTGAGTCTAGTACGGGGTGTTCATCTAGTTGGCTGTGAAATGTCAAAAGAAAAAGATGGAGAAACAAAAGTCCATTTACTTTGATTATGTCATCCTTTTCTGTCAAAATTTCATAGCCTGCTAGATAAAGTTTTCTAGTGAACACCCCCTTGTAAAAATTCACTGTACAAAATACACACATCAAAAGGGCCTAAGGGACAAACTTAAAAAATGTTTTGGAGTAAATTTTTTTAAATCTGTTTTGAATCAGGCTTTTAGGACATAAAAATGACAACGTTAGAGAGCAGTTGGCGTTGTCTTTTCGGTATCTATGCAAGACCCATTGACAATGTCTCTTTACAACAGTTGCGTTATTTACTTAAACATAGTGTGCAAAGAAATATTGCGTTAAATTTGCATTGTTTGAATCCCAAAGAGATGGAAAGACATCATCTTAATCGTGATACTGCATTGAGAGCCGTGGGTATGATACACGTGGCATGACTATTCGAAATATAGTGGAGGCATTAAACTTTACTTAAAGTACCACTGGGCGCCTATGGCAGCGTTATCAAGAAACCGGCGATGTAAAGGAACCTAGCCTCTAGAAAAACGAACGCTATTTAAGACAGATTTCTCCGCCTTCAAGCTCTTCGTAATCGAAACGCTACAGCCAATCAATTAAAAAATGAGCTACAAGATGTACACCGTTTAGCAGTGTGCGACCAAACTGTAAGAAACAGATTGAATGAAGTTGGTCTACATGCTCGTCGTCCAATTAGGGTTCGCACGGCAATCGCGCACGCCGATTAGAATGGGCACAACATCATGTAAATTGGCAAGAAAAAGACTGGGCTAACGTTCTCTTCACGGACGAATCAAGAGTTGATTTGAAACCAAATTCTAGAAGAATTAGGGTGTGGAGAAGATCCGGTAACAAAAATCGTTTGGCAACTATTCGGGAGGTGGATCGCTACCAAGGGGGAACAATTATGGTTTGAGCAGGAATTGGAATTGGTCGGAAAACTGATCTAGTTCTCGTGGACGGTTTTTTAAACGCAAACGCATATCGAGGCACAATTCTCCATCCTGTTGTCTTGCCATAGAGGGAGCAAATGGACGAACAGTTCTTACTGATGCACGACAATGCTCGTCCACAAGTTGCTCGACCTGTTCGAGAATTCCTAGATCAGAACAACGTTAACGTACTACCAGGGGCAGCTCAATCCCCCGACTTAAATTCAATAGAACACGCTTGGGATATGCTTAGAAGACGCGTTTTAAGCCGTGGTATAGTATTTCAAACGACAGCGGAACTCTTCAACTGTTTGCGTCAGGAATGGCAAAATATTGATCAAAATGCGATAGATAATTTGATCAGAAGCGTGCCCAGGAGGTGTCAAGCTGTGATTAACAATCGTGGTGGCCGTACCCTATAGTAATTGTCTACAATCTTTTATTCTTTTGAGCTATATACATTTTTTTTTGTGTTAATTAATTTTCCTACACCCTGTATCTGGTTAATTAATTTCTCTCCGTGTTTAAATTAAAGAAACTTGTTGAAAATGTGATTAATTCAGTTAGACTGTACTTATTCTTCCTCAAACCGCTACACACATCAATTTTTGCATTGTCCCATAGACCATTTTGATGTGTGTAGTTGAACTTCATGAGGATTTACGATTTATGTCACAGGAACTTACGGGTACCAAATGTACTAACGGTTCTGGTGACTAAAACTATGTATCAAGTGCTTAAACACCACGATGACAACGAAGAATTGTGCTGTCAGTCTCGGAGGGAAAGGGGTAACCGAATTACGAGGGACTATCCACGTGCACCGGGCCTACGGATCACGATCCACGGTTTCATAAAAACAACTTTAGTTCAAGGCTAATGTTTGTGGTGAAGGGCCACAGTTGCCAGAGTTACCCCTGCTGCCTACAGAAAGCATTGAGCGGGGCTTTGCTGTGATCAATATATTATTTCCCGTGCTACTCGTGAGAACAAATCTGGAAAAAACAAGAATGTATTCGGTAACAAGAACTCACCCATTGATCCTCAAGAAAATGAGGAACCTATGGAGACCGGTTAAGTGGAAAGTGGAGAAATTGAACCTTCCACTTCCACAGCAGACAACAAAATTCCGAGGAAAAGCTTTTGGCATCTTCTTCGAAAGAGGACAAAGCCAATTCGGGCAATGAAGCAGCCTTCGGTATGAGGCGGTTATTCGGTATGGGGCGGTTATTTTTCAAGAGAAGGTGGCTTTCAAAATCTGCCAAAATAATATTGAAAATTCTAATGAGCAGATTGTGATGAAACCGGCCAGTTTGATACGGCCGTAAAATACAAAACATATTGGAAACGCCGCAAAAACGATTATCGGTAACCCAGTTAGCGAAAAAAGTTTAGTTAAGCTAGATTTAGAAAAGTGATCAATAAAAACGAGGTGTGCGGCGATGGTAAGAACTATTACCGTAAAGGGTTGGTGCCAGAGGTGTGTGTCAAAGTCACAAAACATCCGCATATATAGGCAGAATCATTAAGCAAGCGATGTGTCAATTGAAACTCAAGATCATGTCTTCGATCATAGACATTGTCTCCTCTAACGAATTTGGAAAAGGATGGATATAATTCAATGTTAGTTGACATGATCTCCAGCAATGTTGCCTTATTTGCGGTTTATTGTAAATAACGTAATAATCGTTTTTCGGCTTATCTGTGAAGATTGGTAAGCGTGCTTGGTAAATTAATTAAAACAGACCAATAAACTATTCATATTAACTACAGGTGTGATAAAAAAATTCTTGTTTTTGCCGCGCGGTCGTGGAGTACGCAGAATTATTATTAAAACGCCTGGAACTAACGTCAACTGTCAACGAAAGTCAACCTTTACCTCGAAAGCTCGAAATTAGAAAATCGGCGGGTTTTGTGCTTTTATGTACTTTTTCCAAGATTTTCTTATGCGCTTGATCTAGATTTGTGTTTTTTATTGAACTAATTGTGTTTCTTCAACATAAACAAGATGCCAAAAAGTCTTAGTAAAGACTGCAAAAAACTTGTAGCTTCCCTCTTGAGCTATTTTGAATTGGAGAAAAAAAACGGAGGACCACTTTTGCCACTCGCAGCAGTACGTAAAAGAGTCGCGGATGCCTTGGGTCTTCATTTAACTACGGTTTCAAAAATTTCTCAAGAAAGTGCTCATGGCAAAATTGTAAGCCCTAAAAGGATTCTTGTCCGGAAGAAACCAGTAACCGATCCAGGGAAATGGGATATTTGTGCCATTCGTAACCAAATTTATGAAATGTATAAGAACCGTAAGTAACTGTAGATTCTAAATTATGTGACAATAACTTATTTAAAATGTATATTTATTTATATTGTTGCTTATTGAAGTAAAGATTTCCTTTTTAAAGAAATAGTGACTAGCCCTAATGTCAGGGACTTTATCATTGATTATATGTTCCTAGTAAACTTTTAAAGTTGGTGAGGCCTAATTGAAAATATTAAAAATCATACGTAGTCATAAGTATCATAAGTATCAAAGGAATTAAGGAGATGATTACTCACTGAGGGCGAGCTAGAAATTTGCAGGGCCTCACACCTAACCCCCACATGCACCAGTAGCATTTTCTCAGGGTTACGTTTTAATCATGGCTAATAGCGAGAGAGAGAGAGAGAGATTTACCTTACCTAAATTTTAAATTAACCACAATTAAAGCCTGACCCTGATTAAATGCTATTGGGCTATTGGTGCATATGATTGTTAGAGTTTCTAATGAGGGGTTATCCACCGGGCACAAGACATGTATAAACTGCATCACAATTCCACACAATACCGTTACAATGATCTACATTGGAAATACAGCAATAACCATCACAATTTTGGAAATACCTCTCCGTACTCATGATAATATTCTACACTACTTGTCATAATATCGATAATAACTTTATGTATTCATGACAATACCCTGCAATATCACTATACTCACAATAACTTGCAATGCCATCACAAGACTTAAAAAATACCATATTATGGCAATACATGTACAAACATTGGCAAAGTGGATTCCCCTTTGATTTCTAAGGTGCTCTAGGGTATCTGCCAGGAAGGATTCTGGGCCTGTAATGCCCATATTTATAGTGGCAACTTGAGCACAAGCATGTGCTTAATCAAAAATGTGTGATGTAAGTCAATGTATTTTAAATGGAGACTATATGTCCAAAGTCAGACTTGAGGCTTACTCGGAGCCAAGTCATGACTATAAATACGGGCATTAGAAACCTGAAATTGGTACAAATGGAAGGGTCTTGCCAAATTTAGTTTTATTTGATTTGATTAAACTGATTATACAACTCACAATGCTAATTTTCCCTATAAGAGGAGAGAATTAATTTTTCTGTCAATAGTGCAGCAATGCAGCAACTGCCAGAAAATTCCAATAACTGCTTCTGTGTAGTCAGGTGTAGGTGTGTGAAACCTGTCTTTTCCAAAAGAATTTAAGTAATGGATAATTAGGAATAGTTTTTTTTAAGCTTAACTGGAACTGGACTGTAGGGAAAGTTGCTAGGAAAGTTGATAAGTATATTAGCTGTAACTTTGTGTTTTTAAAGATGTTGAAATGAACTGAAAATCATATTGCATAGTTAACTGGCAAATTTTTTCCTAATTGGAAGAAAAAAGCAAAATACCAATGATCTTAACCTGCAGTTGGTTTTATATTTTTTAATGCAACTGTATATTATTGGATATTTGGGTTCTATTCAAAATTCCAAGAATATTTTACAATGCACCTAGATACCTATCTTCAAATGTTTCTGAGAAAATGGAGTCTGTATAAGTTGGTCATATAAACACAAAATTGAGCATAAAATAATAAATAAGAAGCAAAGTAAATTTTAAGACAAGTGGAGCATTTACTTTGCTTCGTATTTATTATTTTATGTTTGACTGGCTTAAACAGACGCCATATTCTCAGAAACAGTTGAAGATAGGTATGAGGTATGCTTTATAAAATATACTTGGAATTTTGAATAGAACCCACATATCCAAAAATATACAAGACATTCCATTAAAAAAATATAAGTTAAGATTTCTCGAAATCATTGGTGTTTTGTTTTTTCTTCCAATAGGAAAAACTTGCAAGTCAACTGTGTAATACGGTTTTTGCTTCATTCCAATATATTTAAAAACAAAAAAGTTACAGCAGTTTGCATCTATAAAACTTTTCATAAAGTTTTTCCAAGAGTTATTTTTTGGCTCACCCCCGTAAAATTTTTGAACAGTGTTAATTTTATTGGTTATGCTATATTGGTTATGCTATACAAAATATCTGAAATGGTTTGCAAAAAAAATACAATTTTTTTCTTTATGAATATTAACATCAACACCATAGAAAAGGGTTTTTTGACTACAGTTTATTTAGCAAGATAGTGTTACTTATTGAAGTAGAACATCCCCTTAAATTTTATCATGAAAAACCTGGTCAACCTCGTATATTTTTTGGATTTATTATGTTCTAAAAAAAATTATTTAACTAGCATTTTTCTGAAATCTTGACTAATTACTCAAACCTATTGTTAGATGCCAACTGGGATACAAACCATGTACCTATCATCATCATCAGTTTATTTCATACAAAACAAGTCATAAGTTTACACAAGTATCAAGTTTCTGAGCAACTGTCCCTAATTATCCTTTACTTAAATCCTTTTTCAAAATATAGGTTGTACACCCCTACACCCGACTACACAAAAGCAGTCATTGGAGTTTTCTCGCAGTTGCTTTGAATGCATGCAATCATCCTTGCAATGAGGTCGTTCCTACAAAAACGTAAAAAAGAATATTTTTTAATTGAATTTTAGGAGAATCTGTCACCGCCCAAAGCATTTTGCAGAGATTAAGAACAATGCAGCTCTTTGCGGGATCGAAATCATCACTTATAAGACTGATGAAACAGATTGGCTTTAAGTGGCTTCAAGACAATCCGCGCAGGGGTTTAATGGAACTGCCAGACATTGTTTCTAAAAGAATACAATTTTTAAAATCCTATACTAGTTACAAAGCAGGGGTTAACTATATGTTTGTATTTTTAGATGAGACGTGGCTTTTTCAAGATGGAACATCAAGCCATTCTTGGCAAGATGCGGATACTCGAAGTGTTAAAAGAATGAAGACGGAAGGGAAGAGGTAAGGTGTAGTGTTGTGTATTAATTGTAATTCTTACTCGTTTGCTCTCATTTAGTCGAGTAGGGGAATATGGGGCTGTTTGTAGCTTCAGCTAACCCATTTTTTCAAAATTTGTTTATAGGCACTTTATTTAGTTTATCTTTTATAGGTACATTGTAGTGCATGCTGCAAATAAAGAAGGATTTATTCCTGGCGCAGAGTTAGTTTTTTCATCCAAAACGAAAGGAGATTATCATGGAGAAATGAACAAGGATAATTTTTTGTGTTGGTTTGAGAATCAACTGCTGAAAAATTTGGAGGAACCCTCAGTGATTGTGATGGATAATGCACCTTACCACAGCACCTTGTTGGAGAAAACGCCGACTTCTTCATCAACAAAGGCAAACATTCTTGAGTGGCTTCGCTCAAAAAACATACCGTGTGATGACAGGCTGTTGAAAAGTGAACTTCTTGACATTGTAACAAAGTATGCAGTACATTTTGCCAGAATAATATCATTGAATTACGCTAAAAAAATATCTATGTCGCTGATCAAATGGCGTTGCAGTATGGACACCAAGTTTTACGACTTCCGCCATACCATTGCATATTCAATCCCATTGAGTTGATTTGGGGAGTTGCCAAAGGTTACTACAATCGGCATATTGGGAGAGATGGCAGAACCACAGAAGTGTGTTTGGCTATGTGGAAAGAGGCCTTGACCGCAGCAACACCAGAGGTTTGGAAAAATTCAATTCGCCATACAGAGGAAGAAATACAGAGGTGGTGGGATAGGGAACAATTTATGGATGCTTCGGACATTAACCCAGTTGTAATAGAAGCAGGGTGTAGTTCGGATTCAGACTTAGAAAGCTTGTTTAGTGATAAGGAAAATGAAGATGTTTGAGGTTATAATATTGTTGTATTGTATTGGATATTGGTTCAGTAGTTGAAATTGTTATTGTTATATTGTTCACTTGCATGTTGCAGGGTTGAGGTATTAGAAAATATGCATCTTTTTTAATATTTTTTTAGGATTAATGATGGCCTGTTAGCGTTCCTGATGTTATACAGATGACTGGTATAGCGGGTTCGAAACAAAAATGAAACACCTCTATGCTGCTAAGGGTGACTTTTACGAGTTCAAGTAAAACTTCAGATTGAAGATAAAACCCCAGATATAACCTACATTGCATTGTTTATCTGTCAGGTAAACAATGCAATGTACATCAAGTCTGGTGTTTTATCTTCAATCTGAAGTTTTACTTGAACTTGTAAAAGTCGCCCTAAATTGGTCGATATTTCCAATTGATTTGGTCTTTCTCCAGGGGAATGTTTAACACATATTAAAAGTTACACTTTTATACCGTCCTGCCGTGTTTGCTATGCCCCGTATTTGTACTTTTAAGTTGGTCGATCTATGAAGAATAAAAAAATTGAGAAGACTTTTGTTTTGTTGACTTAATATTGCACTCAGGAAAACGAAATATATAATTGAAATATCGACCAGTTTAACTTAATTGATGCGTCTTATTTTTGTCTGAAACCCGTTGTGCGAATCATCTGTATTCTTATAAATTAGTTTAAGTAATTAATTTTATTATTTTATAAAATAATTGAAACTCTGTTTTATTTTTGAAGGACTTCTCAGGCAGCGCTGAGACATCAAAAAGAAGACATGATGCGTGCTCATAAAACGGAAAGAAAATAGTTCCTAAAAGTCTAAAAAAAAGGATAGGTGTAAAAAAAGTTAATGATAGGAGTTATTTATTTTATTTTTGTACTTATATACTTACATATTATTATTTATGTCTCCCTTTGCTGTGTGTAAAAATTTGTTCTGTGTGAGCCTTTGCTTCAACCGGTTCTTTGCTCTTTATGAGTCTTTGCATTGTATGTTTTGGACGCTAACTCTTTTTTTAGGTATAACACTAACTCGGATGCAATTTACCAAGATTCCCAGGCACCATTCACTAGTCAAGGGGCAAAGCCCCGGTGAGTATTTATAATTATTATGCTTGTCATATGCAGAACAGTAATTTTGATTTATATTTTATGACGTGCTATTTTGAGTAACTGAGTGGCTACCTATACTGTACACTGTGTGGACTTCTGGACTACTGCATTTGTATGACCTAATAAAGGATGTATTTTACTCTGATGATTATTGGAATTACCAAGTAAGCACGTAAGGCTTTAGGAATTAACTTTATGATTTTCCCTAAATCTGTTCATAGGTAAATTCAAGAATCACACAGCAGTGTTGAGAGATGCGCACCAACTACCGTTCAGAAATTAAATTAGTTCCACAGCTGGTGCAAGTGTGTAATTCCTGAACTGGCCTCTGCGCATATATAAGATGATTTTGGAATCTGTTCTATGAAATTTTCATGTGGCTTAGTCAAAACTAAAAAGTTATGTTAAGTGTGAGGAAAATCTCACTTTCTAACTTTGCAGTCTTTTCTGACGGTTGTAAAATTAAAAGCAATAATTTGTTGTTATTTTTATTTTTCCAAAATATACAAAATATATTCCTACATTTAAAAAGTAAACCTGAAATTATTTCTGGAGAAAGAGAGTGTGTTTTTTTTATCAAATAACAAATTATTAGTTTGTTCTAGGGAAGTATTCAAAGTTTCTATGAATAATTACAGGATACTACACAAGGACAAATACTATAATAATAATTATTGAGGCTGCTAGGATTCAAAGAAACTACATATTTACTGCTAAAATCCCGACTACCACCCTCTCCTATATGGACAAGAGACATGTAAAGAAAAACGAAGTTAAATTGTTCCAGAATCTGTTATACTGATTAGAGATTGACTTTAAAAGTAGCATTAATATAATAATAATATGGTCTATAATATCAGTGTACTTTTTAAGATTTTAAACTTGTTTTCTTCCACTAATAATATTGGACTATTGAAAAACAAAACTGTTTATGTTGTTATTGAATGTCAGGAATTAGAAAGAGTTCTAATAAAGAATGAAATTTAAAATCCTAAGCGGAAATGTGCGTCAAGACGTTTAAACTGTATCAAGATTTTTTATAAGTTTTCCAAGTCGAATTAATAGTAAAAAGGGCGTATGGCGTTGGGCGGAGCAAAAAAATAGGACGATTGATCGAGCAAGCCTTATAAACTGGCTTATTTGCACTATATGGTGTAAATTGTTTTTTTTTGTGCAGTAAAATTGGAAATAATCTGACAATTTTTGATTTACCGACTAGAAATTGCTCCTAAAGGGGTTTAATACGAAAAGCTTTTAACTAAAAACCTATGCCAATAAGTCACGTGATAGATGTAGCCATCCATAGTTGTCTTAACAATGTTGTACAAATTAATAATAGCTTTCTCTCTACAGCTGACACATTTGAGTAATTTTGTGAATTCTGATGCTTTGAAATCTTGTATCAAAAAGCTAGGCATGCTGCAAATCTCATATCTCTTATCCATTTTCAAAGTAATTTTAAATGTTTCGTAACAAACTATTTTACTAATGTTTGGTAAACATATTCATTTTGTGACCGAATATTATGTGTTCTATTGGTCTTTATTACTTATTTTTTTTCCAAATATCTCGAAAATGGTTACAGATAAAAGTTTGGTGTGTGCTTTATATCCTTTGATGAAGACAGTTCAGAATTTGTAAAAATATTCGAGCGATCATAAAAAAAGTGACCATTTTTGGTAGGTATCTTGGTAACAAGTAGGTACTGCTTAACTGCTACCCTAACAGCTATATAGTTTAGGACAGGAATTTTAGATAAATTTTTCATAACCTAACCATATCATGGTCCTACCAAAAAAACTTCCTAGGAACAATTTCAAGGCTGTAGAACAGAAATTGCGATAATAATATGTATTTGATTCCAACATAGAATAAAAAAAAACTAAAAACATCTTTTAAATGCAAACAAAACAGATTTTTTGTCAGCCTTGTTGAGCTTGATTACTCTATTTTTTTGGCTCACATCTCTCGATACTCATTAAGCATATGTGACAATATTTCTCGGACTGTAAAGATGACACACTGTTGGGTAAGATATTTGGGTTATAGGTCATAGTAAATGGCCACTGGGTCACAATCAAATCCAATATAAATTGGAGTTCAAGTGAATCCCATTAGAAAACCAACCAAACTTATCCTTGCATGCATTGCATTAAAATTATTAAAATTGTCCAACAGCTAATATACATGGTTTTTCAAGTGTTCAAGGTCTACTTTTTACTACTTCCTCTTCTTAGGGAAACCTAAGAGCAGGAAGATTTTAGATATTAAAGTAGGTCTCGAAGTAGGTTTACAGAATCTATTTCTTGATGATCATTTGATATTTGTAAGATCTAGGCAATCAGAGCATTGACAATTTTTTATTATGCTGTTCACAATTTTAATCAATTTTTACAGTCTGAAAGTTTCTCTATGAAGCAATTATAATTTAGAAAGCCTGTATGATGCCATCAGTTTGTTACAATTCTGCTTTAAACTTTAGATATAAGCTAGGTACCTTGATTAGAATATGTTAAACTATTTGGGTTATTTTGAAGAATCACGAACAAAAACTTGTCTGGATCACAGACTTCCATATGGATATATTATGTGGTCCTGATTCCTAATTCACCTTTATTTTTAGGTAGGTATTTTAGTCAGTAATAACCTACTATTTTTACCCACAGTTTAAAGTTGAAGAGTAGCAAACTAGGTTGATATCAACTTTGTTAAATGTTAAATTCGACTCGCTGCACAGAGAGACTGTTGACAAACATACAAAGCAAGTAACAATGAGATTTTTTAAACCTCCTTTACTGTATGTACTAAAACTTCATCTTTGTATATGTGGCAAAAGTATACCTTTCAGGAGCATTTGGAAAATCCTGTAGCTACTTATATGGCTGATACGAACAGAACCTGTTAGCTGCTTTGATAGCCACTAATATTTTTACAATTTTTGTCAATATGTAAATTTGCTTCAAGACTCTAAGCATCCATCGGAACCTAGAGCATAATAATATTAGCCTAAAACAGTATAAATAGTATGAAACGGGCCAGGTTCCAGTGTTTTATTGATGTTCATTTAGACTTCTGTCCAGAAAGTAAGTTTGTCAGTATCCTAACCCCCCTTACCCTAATATAGCATTTATGAACAGAATGCCCATTGTGTTTTAACTATGTTACACCTATGTTTTAAAAAATTTGTCTACTTAAACATATTTTTCCTAAATAAACGTAAATAACAGCAAAATTCACTTTCTCAAAGACTGTACTTGGCTGAAAGTGGCAAAATTCTATGAAGCCATCTCCTAAAGCACAAACCTTTGACTTAAGACCCTGTAACTAAGAAAACTCCTTTGCAAAATGGGCACTTCACGGACGGTCAATTACAATGTTCTAAAGCCTGCAAAAATCCTAGAAAAGCAATCTTCAAGATTAGAAATGATAAATTTAAAATTTAACATACGAATACAAATAGTAGATCGACTGTAAATAAAGGTTGCGGGTCGTGGTTAATGCCTCGCAGATAAAAATAACGAAATTCAATTTGAGATAGCCATATTTGGGGAATTTCAATATAGTTCTACTTGGTTTCATGCACAAGCTGGCAACAGCGGCGAAGTGATCACGATTTGGATTAGTTTCCTTAATGAATTCTACTATAGAACGGAAAGTGAAATGTTACACCTTGGTGATATCTTTCAGCGCCATCTGTTAATAGGAAGGCATAGTTTTAGGAATCCCGGCGCATTCACCATTTATAATTCCGCATTTTAGAAGGCACCATTACACAGGGTGTTTCAGAAGAAGGTGCATGTGATGCAATATGTTATTCTACATTTCATTCTAACCAAAAATGTTCCTTTATACACTTATATGGGCAGAGACTTTATGTAGGATATACTCTAATTATATCCCAAGTTTATAGGAACATTTTTGCTTAAAAAATATATTGAAGCCCATATCTTCTTCCTGAAACAACCTGATGGTCTATCTAATAGATTATGGTATTGTATTTATAGAGAGGCGTTTTTCATGTGAATAATCTTAAACAATTTATTTTTAACAGCCTACCTACTAGAGCTTCACGAGACCGAGACCGAGACTTACATACTCTCGGTCTCGGTCTCGTATTTATAATTAAGTCTCGGTCTCGGTCTCGCTCTTGTGCCTCGAGACCGAGACCGAGACTCGCTTAATCTCGGTTTTGGTCTCGTAGTAGCAACTCGAGTCTCGGTCTCGGTCTCGGTATCGACAAAAAAGGTGTGTCTCGAAAAATCTTATTATATTTGAATCGCATATTCATTTTCTTCTGAATTATCGAGTTATAACGCACAGTTTTCGGAGAAATTTTCGTTTTTGTGCATGAATGTTTACTTAAAAGCAAAATTTTAAATTATTGAGGGTTCTTACTTTCAATGTAGAATCAGGTTAGTTCAGGTTAGTTTAATGTAAAACTGCATTAGACTTGCTCGTAGGTCCACCACTGATGCAACTAAACATATTTTTTAAAAAAATATGCGTCCCATATACGGGGTGTTCATTATAAAACTTCATCTATTAGGCTATGAAATTTTGACAGAAAAGGATGACATAATCAAAATAAATGGACTTTTGTTTCTCCATCCTTTTCTTTTGACATTTCACAGCCAACTAGATGAAGTTTTATAATGAACACCCCGTACTTAGCCATCTACCCAGCTACAAAATTTCATTGAAAAAATGGAAATATTTCAAATCAAGCTTTATATTATAAATTAGAATATGCATTTCGAACAAGTGCACATAGTACTAATAGAAAAATTCCTATTTTTTAGCTTTATTTTGTGGTAGAGTGAAATAAGACACAATAGTCACCAACTTAAAAATTACCCTGTATAGAAATAATACGATACTTTTGCAAACACAAAAACTCCATCATCTTATTGTTAACTTGCAGGCTAGTCACACTCAGGAATCCATAGAACTTATTTATGATAAGTGATAGTTATTTATAAATATAAAGGGCGGAAAGTGCCAGTTTACACTTGTCTTAATCGTGTTTAGTTCTTACTCGCTTTGAATCGATTTGAAAAATGAGGAAAATAGAAAACTCAGTAGGTATGTATGTACTAGAGTACTTCTAGTAAAGTGTCTTTTAGTACTGAGAATAACTATACGCAACGCACTATTATAAGGAGCTGCTCGCCTGCAGTTTATATTATTATAATACGTAATACCTTGCAAACGAATGGTGTTGTTCGAGACCGAGATTCTCGATTGACAGAATCGGTCTCGGTCTCGGTTTAGCAGACCGAGACCGAGATCGAAGTCGATATTAAAGTCTCGGTCTCGATCTCGGTCTCGGTCTCGTACGAGACCGAGACCGAGACCGAGACCTGTCCCGTGGTCTCGTGAAGCTCTACTACCTACTAT
Source organism: Taphrorychus bicolor (assembly GCA_951812265.1). NCBI lineage: Eukaryota > Metazoa > Arthropoda > Insecta > Coleoptera > Curculionidae > Taphrorychus > Taphrorychus bicolor. The sequence continues at coordinate 35,336,222 of OX638297.1, forward strand.
TAATAGTATTAATAGTTTACAGACTATTTAGTACATATATATTATGATTGAAGTTAGCAGGATTAAGATAAAAGTGATATCTTGCTGTGAGTTCGAATCTCTACCAGATTAAGCGAATAAATACTTATAACGCAACTTAAATTGCGATACAAATAAGTAGTGTTTTAAATAAAGTCGCTATTAGTATTTTAGTATGTGGTAATTAAATTTTATTTTCTAAAACATACTTGAAAATAACGAAATTATGTGGTATTCTATTTTTTACAAAAACTACAAAGTGACTAACATATTATAAACTTACGTGGACGAAGCTTAAGGGTAGTAGCTGCATATTCTATGTAGATTAAAAAAAACTATTATAAATTAAAGCATACAACTGCAAAATAAATAATGAAAAAGCACTATGCATCCCTGTTTAAACTTAAAAAATCAAAAATGTTTCCATATAGTTTTAAATGTGTTGTCACGTATAAAGTAAAAATGAATAATTTTTTTTACTGGTTTTAGCTGGTAGAAATCATGTATAAGTTCCTATTTTCGGTTATAAGCTTATTTCATGTTATACTTTTTAAACGAGAAGCATAAAAATAAAGACATAGAAAAGTACTATTAGTAAAACCTCCAAAAATCAGTCAGAAAGAAGAGAATATTTTCTTATTTTTTGTTAATTATTTTTCTTTCATTTATGATTCATATCATAATGGCATCGCGGTTTCTTAACACCTAAGGTTATAAGATTATAATTTTATGTGTTTTTAGAGGCCTTCTGTCAAACAGTGTTTGATTTTGAAATCAAACGTCTACGAGATCTCAATGATGAGCTGCGCATTTGAATATCCCTGTATTCTTTAACAGATTTGCGGCTGGATCTTCTCCAAGGGACTGGGGGAAATATTTTTTCCAAATTTTTGTCTTTGATCTAAATAATGAGAGTATCTGATAGTCTCGCCGAGTCTCTATTTGGACAGCTTTATTTTTCCTGCTCTTGAGAATCAGGACCACAAACATAGCCACTTGACCCTACCACCCTACTTCACTACCATGCTCGAATATTAAAGATATTGAAATGTATAATTAAAGTTGTGGTAGTTAACAGATTTAGGATATCTAAAAGAAAACACCCTTGTGGCCTTTTACAAGGATGTTTTATCTTGTCTTAAACCTGCTAACCACCTTAACTTTAAGTGAATATAATTAAATGATTATTACACTTTCAAAACTTACCACAAAACACTGAGAAGCATCTAAAGCACATTATTCAAGTCTTTTCACGCCGAAAATCCCGAAATTTGCCACATTTTTCTCTATAATAACACGTCGTACGCACTGATATTTTCACAATTTGGTGATGTTGACGAAAAAAGCAGCCATTTTGATGAAGGCCAAAAACATTTGAATGCAGGCACGCGCGCCATGGTGATGTTTGTTTACTTTCAGTGACATGCATTGCTTTGCTGTTAGTACGACAGAGACGAGTATAACTATAGCTACACGTTGACGTGACGTCAGATTGCCAGATTGTTGGGCGTAATTGCCGGTTGTATATCTCTTGTGATCAGTACTTTTATCCACTTTTTCGGTGAATGTTTTAACGTTAAACCTCAACGGTATTAATGCAGAAGCTCGGTTCAAGTTTGTGGGAATGGAGGCTGTATGAAAATGACAAAAAATATTGCAGTCTTCTTTAAATTTCAATAACTTTTGTGGTCGAAAGTTGTTTAAGAGAATGCTCAGTTGCCGGTTGTATTTTTCTGGGGATTCGTGATAAAGGCGTATTTTTATTTTTATCCATCTTCTCGGTATAAATACGGGGTGTTTATTATAAAACTTCATCTAGTTGGCCGTCATCTAGTTGGGAGCTCGTAAACGTCAAAAAGTTGATTTTGAATAGTTCTCACACATCACAGTTTAAATTCTATGAGATAAAAAAAAACATAAAAATGCTGTGGCATTAACTAAAATTAACTAAAATATAGATAATTCTTACAATTTAGGTATGTAAATATATATAGGTATGTATCTATACAGTATGTCTTGCAAGTCGTTATTTTACCTTAAGTTTAGAAAGGTCGCATTTTAATACTATCTTTCTAAACTTGTGTTTAGAGACACAAGTTTAGTATATACAAGACATCATTTCAAAACAAAGAAAAGAGATAAATTCAAATGTGGGTTTTTTTCACAAATATTGTTACACTTAGTAGGTAGTATTTGATTAAATGGACCGAAAATCATCTACTCTCTGACCTCCTAAAATTATTGTAATAACTGGCAAGACTTATGTTACTATAATTATTAGTACACTAGTAAAATTATAAAGATTAAATTTCTCATGTTTGAATATTGTGCAATAATGCATAATAACTCATTTATGGAGTATTATACCTGTTAATGTTTGAGTATTTGGAATAAATCTTCTTTGATGAATTGCATTGCCTGAGAAAGAAGGCGAGTTAAGTCGACTGTGTGCTTAGGGCTCTTCAGATGCATTTCCGTGATTTTCTAGAATCTCTTTGGCTATGATGCATAAATCCATGTTTTTCAAATGTACCATCATATCAGAGTATTAATTTCTTTGATAATCTCTGCAAATGTTGTTGATGTAAAAATGTATTTTTTTTTGCAGAAATAACATGTAAACATTAGGAAACAATACTTTCTATCATACATGTGCAATTGTATAATACAACATTGTATAATAGCTAGTATAAAATATCAATTTCTAACATTTTTTAATAAAATTAAATTTTCACCCAAATATTTTATGCTTTCCATATCATGTTCAACATGATAATCCGCATCATATATACCGTTTCTTTTTTGAATGCCATGTTAACAAGAGAATATTAGATAGTATACCGGGTGTCCAGCACAACCCTGGACATAGGAGATTAACATGGGAAATCGGTTTTTATTTTTTTGCGCCTGTACGGTTGAATTGATTGAAAAACTTTTAAGAGTAAAGTTGTAGAGCGCATGGTCAGCTACCATCCTGTAATTTTTTCGATACCCCAGTTTTGGCCGTTTTTTGGAAAAACAAATCAAAAAGTGCAAAAATTTGAATTTGGCGCGTCACCCCCGCCCTGCATGTGCAGTGTCGCCAACATATTTTCACTGAATAATTACGTTAATTGCTACATGATAGTCCCTTAAAATAAATAAGAAAGAAAAATCGGGTCTGACTCTGATATAAAAAATTATTATGTTGGCGACACTGCACATGCATAGCGGGGGTGGCGCGCCAAATTCAAATTCTTGCACTTTTCGAGGCGTTTTTCCAAAAAAACAACCAAAATTGAGGTATTGAAAAAATTACAAGATGATAGCTGACCATAAGCTCTACAGCTTTACTCTTAAAAGTTTTTCAATCAAATCAACCGTACAGGCGCAAAAAAATAAAAACCGATTTCTCATGTTAATCTCCTATGTCCAGGGTTCTGCTGGACACCCGGTATAAACTAGAATGATGATTGGCTCAATATGCAAACTTTCGCGTATGTCCAAACACATTTAAAACGAGAAAATCCCATAAGGTATATTTTACAAAGGTATTCCTTATAAATTTGACATATCTTACCTTGGGGTATACATAAAACAGAAAAAGCGCCTGGAGTAAGATTTCTACCATTCTCAAGTAACACATATTTGAAAGAATTAACTCTTTTGAACTAAGTGATACACTCAATAAGTAGCAAGTCGAAATCATTGGAATTAAACGAAATTTTTATCAAAATTTGAGTACTGCCAAGTTGAGAAAAACGTGAATTTTAAGTGTACCGTCATTGTCACCTTCAACTTAACCCAGTTTTTTGGTATTTTTTGAAAAAATCTGTAACCTTTGAAAATGGAGTACTAGTGGCGCTCTCACACAATAGGAAGGCAAACTTAAAACAGTTAACCGAGCTTTCCATTTGATTTTTCCTTTCTATACGGGGATGTTTTGTGGTCAAAGTCGAGAGACAGAAAACAGCCAAAGTGAAGAAATATGGATTTCTTCATCTGTAAGGCCCAGCACCAGTTGGAGCTCCGTCAAACTTGTAAGCGCTAGGCAGTTTCCTAGCTACAAGTTAAACTGCTTACGAGTTGGGTTTAAATTGAGCTCCAACAACCGGTGCGGTTATGATGGTGTTCAGAGTACGGGAGCCAGGTCCAGTGATCGTTTAGTGAACAACCCGGATTTTATTGTTACTGAAACGGAAAAACTATAGTTTTTGTGAGTAGTTTGAAAGAGTTTTTTAGATACAACTGTTCTGTCACCAAGCTTGCGAGTTTCTAAGAGTTTAAATTGGTCATTTAATTGGCGATTGACGAGATTGACGAAGCGTGCAAGCTCGGTCATTAAATTTATTTAGTAAGGGAGTTCAGGGATTCATGTGTTGGTCCCGCGCTTGTGAGCTTTACGTGTTTTCATTAGGCCATCCATTGGCATGTAATTGTAACTGTAAAATCAAAGCTTACAGGCACGGACAAGTCGTTAATTGTTACAGGCACGGACAAGTAGTTAATTGAAGTTAGTTAGTAGGTTTTGAAAATTAGACGTTGGCGTTAGCCTGATGCTTATCAAGAATTTCGTAGATTTAAATTTAAGAGTGGACTTTAAGAAAGCAAGCTTTGGTTTTGTGATTTATGTTTCTTTTGCAAAGTAAAAAGGTTTACCGGTTTTAGTTATTTCCTGATAATTTTCAAACAAAAAATAACTTGGCGCCTAACGCAATGAGCGAACGCTCCTTTGAATCGATTTTAACCTTCTCAAAGGTCATGGGCGAAAAATTAACGGAGGCGACCACATCTACCCCTCATAGTGCACGTCTCGAGCTGCCACCTCGCTTTAGAAGGTTGGCGGAGGCGTTTAGTGGGTCGGGGGGCACAAGTGGTCGTTCTCGAAACAAGATGAGCAGAGTACCCTGCTTCTCTAAAACCTGACATAGCCGAAAATCAATAAGTGTATGGAGTAGCAGCAACATAAACATAGGAGTTGAGTCACTAACTCTCTGATACAGGTAGGTATAAAAAAGACCAACTTTCGTATGTTTGAGAGACCATAATTCTGAAGTGGACCACCGGATTTCTTCGGTCGAAGCGAATTGAGTAGATCCGTTCTTCTGCTAATTCACGTGGTATTTTCAAAGAAGGTAAGTTACTCAGGTGAAATTATACAGGCTTGAAAATAAGGTGCTGTAACTTTGAGCATAATTCTCGTTTCCACAACTTTAAAAAAATAAAAATTGATTTCTTGATACAGGGATATGAAGAATAATGTAACAGCTCGGAACATGTTCGGGTTCGATATATTGCCTAGTTCGATAAATATACAAACCATGAACAATATTTAGGGTGCATTGCGGGGCTTTTAGGTTAGCGACCAACTACTTTGGGCACGCGATCGACCGAGGTGGAAACAGCAACCCATGAGACGATCCCTTTGGAGGACGATGTTCCTGAACTAACCAGCGACAACGAGACCGTGACGAGAACTGACGATGACAACGGCGTGGCCACTGTCGACCAGCAGAGCTGAAACTCAGAATAGGGTCCTCGGTGTAATGTTTATGAATGTCCGGTATCTTAGAAATAAGCTCAATGACTTTCAATTACTGCTCGATTATCAGCATTACCCGCAAGTGGTTATGATGTGCGAACACTGGTTAAAACCGGATGAACCAATCCACATTTTAGGATATGCGGTAACTGCTAGGAGTGATAGACTTCAAGGTAGGGGTGGAGGAACTTTGGTTTGCATTAAAGAAGAATATCGCATGAGAAATTAATTTATAACAATTGGTAAATTTGAATTTCTTAATAGGGATGGAACGTTCGAATTTTGTATAGTATAATCGTTGGTTTTAAAACTTTATGTAGTTTGTTTTTGTAGATCACCATCAGGTGGCATGGCTTTGTTTCTCTCGGGTTTGTTATTGTCTCAACTAAAGACGGAAGCAGGTGTGATAATGCGTGGTGACTCTAATATTGTTTATCTATTACGTTCATTTAATACCTTCTTGCTTTTATTTAACTCGCGCATGCTGGTTGATGCTCCGACTAGAGTCGCAGCGCATTCTTCGAGTCTGATTGACTAAATGTGTTGTAACTTACTGATAAATTTGTGTTTAGATTGTAGTACTGTTTCAGCAGGGTTATCGGAGAATGAAGCCATAATGAGTATCTTTGATACCTTGTCTAGAGATAGGCGCAGATGTGAAGTATTCAGTAGGCAATTCACAAGTGGTTAATGGAGAGAGATTTAAACGATCCCCTTGACACGTTTTAACAACACTATTAAGATTTTTTAACTTGAGTTTTCCTACGAGGAAGCACAAAAGTAGGAAAATAAAGTTGTGATTGACCAAGAGCTTACGAACGGCAGATAAGAATATGAGACCTCTGAGGTACCTAAAAAAATATTTTGGTCAAAGCACAGAGTTTTTATCGTATTTTAAAAGTATAAAGGGTTCTATAAAGTTTTTCCAAAGGCTATTACCACAGAATATATACGTTATTATTAATAAAATACAGAAGCGAGGCCTCGCGTCGGAACCTTTGATCTCCGTGTCCCTAAAATGTCGTGACCTTGAATGCGTTAGCTCCGCCCACTTTTGTAGTTAATACACTCAGAAAAAACACATAATAAAATAATTTTGTGGATAAAATGGTGGAAAAGATATTATTGTATTGAGTGAAACTGTTGAGTCAATATTTCAACAATGTTTTTTGCTCTCTTCAGGGTTAGGAAATAATTTTTTCTAATTTTGACATATAAAGTGGCACTTTTCAATACTGATGACAGTGATGTAACGTCCTACTTTTCGTAACTAGTTACGAAAAGTAAAATTTTTCGTAACTAGTGATGCAAAGTTGGTGTCACCATCAGTTGCAGGTTTCGGCTGTGGTACACCGTTGCTATAGTTTTACGGTATTAAGTAGATACAAAGTGGTTTAAAAGTAAACATTGAAGTTTAATAATAATAATTCTCTCTCTAAGTAGGTATTTGTAGTCAAAATTAGAAAAAATCTTGTATGAAACACGTGACGAAAAACCTTTTTTGTGTATCTCATTCAAATTGCAAAACATTCATCGTTACACAAACGTGATAGACGTTTCGTAACTGGTTACATAAATAGCTATTTCGTTTGGGACATGAGTTATCAATTGTGTCAAGACTTTCTGCTAACGTTATTTTAATTGCTTCACTTACGTTAACAATCAGAAATTGGTGGATATAGTGAAAGGTATATGAAGTTTTTTTATATTGGCGGGGTGAAATAATTATATGCGCTCAGTTTGACTATTTATTTTTAAATAATGTAACAAGCAAAATGCGAAGCTAAAACTCTGTATTATTGAAGACTGCCCATAAATGTGACTATTTTACATATACCTACTTATCCACTAAATACTATTTCAATACTTTGGGTGCTGCGTTGTACTAGAAAATTTATAGAGGAAGAATTTGTATCTAGCTATATTTATATTATATATTTATCCCCTAGCTACTAAAACTAAAGCATTTCTTGCAAAGAAAAAATCTTTTTTCCTATTACACTATCGTGAAATCCGCACGGCCAGTGTCAAAACAAAGTTTGGATTTTAGCGACATTTCATCAATACATAAAGTGCAATGCCTGTCTAAGGGCACCATTTTCTCTATTTTAATTTGAAGTCCTCCGAATATTGCTTCATTATTATATTGCGCTTTGCGTCCTATCAATAATTAGAAAGGTGTTGGATCGCAGGTGTAGGACAAATAGCCACTTCACTTTCTCGAAATCTTCTGATCTCGAGATCCACTGGCGTACCGTTTGAGGAGTGGTGACCCCACGTCTCGTATACAGACTAAGGCTAACGGCCTTATTAAGGGGTTGCAAGATGATGGCTATATTGACGAGGTATCTGCGAAACAGATGAAGTCATACAATGGGGTGGCGCCACGGCTGTATGGACTGAGAAAAACACACAAACCCAACCTAAGTCTTAGACCTGTGGTTAGCTGTATTAATTCACCCACTTATAAATTAGCTACATTTGTCCACAACATCTTAATTAATGTCACAACAACATCCCATTATAATATTAGAAACTCATTTGAGTTTATTGATTGTGGTAGTCCATACAGTTGCCTCCTGATAGTGTTCTGGTTTCTTTGGACGTGGTGTCGCTGTTCACTAACATTCCTGGAGATTTAGTTTTATCCATAAAGGTAAGCTGTGTTCCCTCCCGCGGCAAAATACATTCCAATATGTAACTACTTTTACGCGTACATTGCGAGTGATGCATGTCCATCAAGTTACATAGTTCATTCGTTTTTTTTTTACTAATTTATACTCAATTACCACCTCAGGTAGCGTTCCCCTTTTTTTTTCGTCGGTTGCTTGTGGAAATTGTCTGTCATTCTATTGCTAATCATACCTGTTTATTTATTTTTGTATTATTAAGCAGTGTAGTTTTATGGAGGGAAAAATGTATAAGATGCACCAATTTGGTGATGCTTTTCTCTTGATAATTTACTTGTATATTTAAAGTTCATTGTGCCTATTTTATTTTTTTTGTCATACGTATGTTGCTATTGGGGGGTAAGGGGTAGGCAGAACAATGTAAAAGCCTAACCAACTGACAACCTCACCTGCACGTGGTGCACCCTGCTAGACAACTAACGAGGCTCTGTCGACCGAGTGATTACCGGTATAAGTAATCCCCTCTTGTCCGCCAACAGCTTCGGGTGGATGAGCCGACAAGAGTAAGGGCACCCTATTGTCCTGGGGTTGAGAAATCGGCCCCAAAGGCGGATGAATTACAATCAAGTAATCAACGACATAAGGATGAGGAAGAATTTTGGACAAACCACCTCATTAAAGATCCAGAATGGATAACTCCTAGTAAAAATCATCATGGCAAGGCTCAGAACAAAACAAGTCCGGAATAGTTCCTCGATCGGATCTCCGGGAGGAAATGTTTTGAGCAGTGTAATGAAAGTGAACAGGGAGATAAGGATTGGTACTTGGAATGTTAAAACGATGGCACAAGCTGGAAATATCAACAACGCAACAAAAGAAATGAGAAGAATGAAAGTAAACATCATGGGAATTAGTGAGATGAGGTGGCCGGGAGTGGGTTCGGTGGATGTGGACGAACACAGAGTGTACTATGCAGGAACACAAGATGATAAGTTTCTGAATGGGGTAGGCATTGTTGTCACCAAGGAGATAGCGCAGAGTGTCATAAACTTTGTCCCATTCTCAGAAAGAGTCCTTCTAATACAGATTAACGCCCGACCAGTAAATCTAAACATCATCCAGATTTATGCCCCCACTGCAGATAAAGATGTAGGGGAAGTTGAAGAATTATACAGGAATGTCGCCCAAATACTCGAGAGGCTACCCAAAAAAGAAGTTAACATCATCATGGGGGACTTTAACGCAAAGTTGGGAGCTGGAGAAAAAACCGAGCTCATCGGGTCTTTCGGTTTGGGAAAGAGGAATGAGAGAGGAGATATGCTCGAAAAATTTACAGACGAACACGGCCTTGTAGTCCTCAACACACAGTTCAAACAACCACCGAGGCGTTTATACACATGGAGATCGCCCCTTGATAAACCTGGGAGAATAGTCAGGAATCAAATAGACTACGTACTAGTCAACAAGCGGTACAGAAACAGCTGCTTAAGTATGAGAACCTTCCCGGGAGCAGATATGCGAACCGACCACGTGCCAGTTATCGGAAGATTCAAAGTGGTTATGAAGAAGATAAAGAAAGCTGCTCCATTAAAAGTTAACCTAAGACAGCTGAAAAACGGGAAGATCAAAGAATGTGTAGAGAAAGAGCTGAATGCAGCAATGGCAGAAACAACAGAAGATAGCTCAGTAGAAGAACACTTGAATCACCTGAAAAGTAAAGTGGAACACATTAAGAACACTATTCTAAAGGAAAACGGACAAAGAGTAAGGAAGAAAACCTGGATGACAGATTACATATTAAACCTAATGGAAGAGAGAAGATTGAACAAGAATAACACCATAGAATACAAAAGGATAAACAACATCATAAGGAACGAAATACGAATGGCTAAAGAAAAGGAACAGAAAGAGAACTGTGAGGAGATAGAGGCACTGCAGTTGAAATATGACTACTTTAACGTCCTCCGGAAGGTGAAAGAAGTCACTGGACAAAGAAGGAATACAAAGTTAGGGAAACTAGTTGACGCTAATGGAAACATCATTGTAGACATGGAAGAGAAGAAGAAGATGTGGACTAGGTACGTAGAGCACCTCTTTGAGGATAATAGAGAAAGCCCCCCAGATCCCCGGAGTAATGCACAGAGTGGGCCAGAAATAATGGAATCAGAAGTGAGGGCAGCTATAGAGCAGAGCAAAGAAGGAAAAGCAGCAGGACCTGACAACATCCAGACAGAGGTCCTGAAACTTCTAGACGAAAATGGATTAAAGAAGATCACCAAACTTTTCAACAACATCTACAAATCAGGTAAGATACCACAAGAATGGCTAGTCTCAGAGTTCATTGCACTGCCAAAGAAACAAGGCGCAAAACGATGTGAAGAATATCGAACGATAAGTCTGATCAGCCACCTGCTAAAAACCTTTCTCAAAGTCATCCATAAAAGAATATACAATCGGTGCGAGAACCTAATCTCTCGAAACCAGTTCGGGTTCGTCAATGCGATGGGAACCAGTGAAGCACTCTTTGCTGTCCAAGTCCTTGTCCAGAGATGCAGAGACGTTAACCTTGACGTTTATTGTTGTTTAATTGACTACGCCAAAGCATTTGACCGGGTTCAACATGGCAAAATGATGGAAATATTAAAGAAGACAGGGATCGATACCAATGACCTGAATATCATAAGTAGCTTGTACTGGGGCCAGTCGGCAACAATAAGAGTCGACGGAGAAACAACTGAGGCCGTCAAAATAATGCGAGGAGTGAGGCAGGGCTGTGTACTCTCACCCCTGCTATTTAACATCTACTCCGAGCAGATTTTTAAAGAAGCGCTCGACGACGAAGAAGAGGAGGGCATCTCAATAAATGGGAAGAAATTGAGTAATATAAGATACGCGGACGACACCATCGTGTTCGCAGATAGCCCACAAGCACTACAACAACTTATCAACAAAATAGCAAGAGTTAGTAAGGAATATGGTTTGGACATAAACATACAAAAGACCAAAATTATGGTCATTAGCAAAAACAAGATCGACAACATCCAGTTATCCATCAACAACCAACCAATAGAGAGAGTACCACACATCACGTACCTGGGAACACGTATAAACGAGAACTGGGACGCAACTCAAGAAATCAAATCACGAATCGCCAAAGCCACAGCCGCCTACGACAAAATGAGCAAACTCTTCAGAAGCCATGATCTTACACTGGAAACAAAAATGAGACTTCTCAGATGTTACATCTTTTCTATCCTCTTATACGGGACGGAATCTTGGACACTCAATGAAAACACATCCAAGAAAATAGAAGCCTTCGAAATGCGACTCTATCGAAGAATGATGAGGATATCATGGACCGAACATATCACTAATGAAGAGGTACTAAGAAGGATGAATAAACAAAAAGAAATTATGAACACCATCAAGATCCGAAAACTGCAATATCTGGGCCACATCATGAGAAACGACTCCAGGTACTCCTTACTCCAGACAATCATCCAGGGAAAAATCGATGGAAGAAGAGGTCCAGGAAGGAGAAGAATATCTTGGCTGCATAACCTCAGGAAGTGGACCGGAAAAACATCAACCGAACTCTTCCGCATTGCCGTAAACAAAGTTAGGCTCGCCATGCTGATTGCCAACATCCGTAACGGATAGGAACCACAAGAACAAGAATGTTGCTATTGTAGCCCTGAGGAAGACCTAAAAATAAAGGTCGAAACGTTGGCGATTTCCAGAAAGGGAAGTGGCTATTTGGCCTACACCTGCGATCCAACACCTTTCTATTGCTTTATTATTTAGACCAGGTCTGCAAATTGCACGCAAACTTTTGAGTTACTTTTTGAAGCGTACATACTGTTGGCAAAAACAACAATTTTGCCATAAAAGAATATGCAGAGGGCCCAAAAAAGAAACAAAGTAAAAGCAAATATTCCAGCGAGTAGCCAAGAAATTGGGTTTTTTTCTCTTAAAATAGCTTAGGTTTTGACGATTTGGGCTGATGGTTTACTTAAAAACTTGTCGCATAGGCTGTTAGAATCATCGAGGGTCCAAGATCTGACATTTGTTTCAAATCGTTTCTGCTTTTTATTTAAATTGTTAATTTTCTTCTTTAACTTTTCTTTCCTGGGAGAATTGGCAGTAAATGACGTCGAAGTTTGGACATCAATTGACTGTGCCCCGACCCAAGATAGCAGACGCGAGATGTTTCTATCTAAAACTGAAATGTATGTGCCCTAATATTCGTAACTCAAATATATATAAGTCTCTTTGATTTATTAGGGACTGTGGCATTTATATACCTGAGACATAGGGCGTTTTTGAACAGCTTTTGGGAAAGGGATTATTGTTGCATCGTCAGCCTCGTGATCCGACACTGCCATAGTTTTTTCATTATGGGTTTACTATCGTCTTAGTCATTTAATTCTAGAAAATGAATCTGTGTGAGAAAGAATTACAATAAATCTATAGCTATTAGTTTATTAGCTTATTTATTATATAATATATATTAGCTATTATATATTATTTTGATATTTACCTGGTACAAAATGAGATTTTTGCGAAGTGCAAGCTAGATGTCTTAATCTATGTATCTAGGTCCATGTAGCTGCTTCAGATGAAGCTAAAAGATTAGGATATTTTACATAATATTAAAATTAATTCCTAATCAGTAATCAAAAGCCCATTTAAATTATTGTCATTGCTTTACTTATTTCAACTCACTTGTATTAGATGATTCTGAGCAGGAGCTGAGTAAAGTTGGTGATGCTTCAGCGAACAGGGTTTTTCTGCTGGCACCGTTAGAAATACATTTGGTTTCAAAGTGTTTTTCGCATAATCCAGAGCTTTTGTGCAATTTATCAATATTGTACTTCAGCAAGTCTTTCCTTCCACATGCCTCTAACCACAACTTAGCTCTAAATAAAAATCTAATATTATTTTATAATGAGTAATAATTTGTCAGTTTTACAGTCTTCATAAACAGTGTATGAAACTAGGTACAGTAACAACTGACGCTTCTGCTACAGAATCCTCATATTTAAATACTTGTAATGGGCTAAGCTATAGAAATGTGAGTACTTTAACTTACCTCGCAGGATTTTTAGGAAGGTTAAAAACACTTGTTACAGTTCCAGAGAAAACGCAGTGTCTAAAAGCACAATACGAATATTTTCGCATCAGTTTAGTAGGTTCTGAAGCCATATCCTTCATCCAAAGAAACACTAGAATCTACATCCGATTGTTTAATATTTAAATTGTTTATTAAAACACAATCCTGTAAATTGCACTTTAGAAAACACTTAACACAGGGAAACTGCTTATTAGCAAGGCAATGTCATTGATGACAACTGCTGTCAGTTTCAGAATGTATACCGGGCTAAAGAGTATATTGTTTATTCAATCTGTTCCCGAGGTTTTGAACAAAAAGGGGTGTTTTCTCTCAGTGTAATAACTAGTAAAAGGGGTAACTAGTAAAAGAGGGCGTGTTCTAATGCATTCAAGGTCACGAAATTTACGGACATGAAAATAGCCAGCTTTCACTTCTGTATGAGTACGTAATAACATGCCTATTCTGTGCTATTACTTGAATGACCCCTATATAATTTTTGAAAGTTCATAAAGTTAATGCTTATGTTATAAAAACCGTAAAGGAAAGATTCCGCCAAAAACGCGATATACTAGTTATCATATGATAGCCAAAAATGTGATTGACAAGATTTCAACCAGTAAATTAAAAGCAGGTGAAGGTAAATGCCAATAAAAACGTCTCTACAGGTTGTTATGATGGATTAATATAGTCTTACTTTAATATCTGCCATCACTTTGACTTTAAATAAATCAAATTAATTTCCTCGACGTTGCTCGCAAAAAAAGTTTTTATCAGCTTATAAATTTTCTCAAAATCACTCAGTAGCTAGCAAAGTCAAGGAGAAGGGTTTTAGTTTCTCTGCCGAACTACCCCTTGGAAAGAACCCCAGTGTTCTGAGGCAGAGCGTTGTACCTACCATATTCGAAATGCAGATAAACACTGTTCCTGGTCAAATTTTGACGGCGGTATGAATGCATTTTATGTGCACCTTGTTTCATAGCATGAGTATGTCCCTCCCTTTTTGTAGACTTCTGCAGTGAAAAAATGTTAACGTTTTGTAAAAGGGCTCATATACAGTGAGTAGATAACTGCAAAGATACTTTTAGTAGAAAGATTTTATGGTTCCAGGAATAAGAGACATTTACGTAATCCTTTTAGTGGTTCAGTGTTAACAAACCTTCTCTTAATATATATTATGTTGCACAAGGTGAGCAAAACTCGATGCTCCAGCTCCAGTATAAGAAAATTTGTTGGGCTAAGAATTAATTCTGCCAAGTATTTGACCTAAAAACGTAGTATCAGCTCTAGTACATGGGTTTATTATTTTCGCTTACAACTATTAATTTTGGTAAGTTCTGGCAACAACATTTTTTGTAATGGCGGCATTTTATAACCTTTAAATTATGTCAAAATAATCAATAAAACTGACAGTTCAAATATTATACGGGGGGCAATCTGTCAAATTTCAATGACCTACTTTTCCGAAAAATATAATGAAAAGCTTTATATAGGGGAATATATAGAAAAAACGTTGCTAGATGCGTAGATTTTATAGCAATGAATGGGAGAGCGCAACAAACAGAGAGTGGCATGGCAAAGTGTGAACGAGCTGAGAGCAAAGAACAGAGCTGCTCATCGGTCGACTCAAATCTTTCATCGGAGGAGCTGAATGAATATAACTGCTACATTGATTCTAGTACTGATGGTGAGGCGCAAGGATATTTTAATTTTTTCTGAGCGGCGATTCTTTGTGCGAGTCATTTTTTCTGAATCCAACTGATATTGTTGAGGTGTGTATCAATTCGCATTTTTAGGAGGTTGCCCTGTCCAGCGTTGTGGGCGTTGACGGAGTCTGTAAATTTATCTTTTGAAAATGGCTATTTCCCCACTTTGGTTGTTCCTCTGCATAAGGGGGAGATTTTCACTTGCCTGAGAATTACCGACCTATTTCCCTTCTTCCCATAATGTCAAAGATAATTGAGAAATTGGGGAAGAGGACGGTTATGGCCTTCATTGAAAAGCACTGCATTCTGAGCGCGGAGCAGTTTGGCTTTCGAAGCGAAAGAGGTACAAAAGAGGCAATTTTGTTTTCATGGAATTTTTGTACCTAAAATTAAACGACAAAGATAGGGCGGCTGCTGTATTTTGTGATCTCTCAAAAGCTTTCAATTGTGTGCGACATGACATCTTGCTTCAAAAGCTGGGGCATTACTGGTTCAGAGGTGGAGCGTTAAAATGGTTTGCTTCTTACTTATCAGGGAGTGATCAGAAGGTATGTTTAAATAAAAAATTATCACAAGTTATGGAGATGAATTATGGGGTCCCTTAAGGCTCTGTGTTGGGACCAATCCTGTTCCTAATGTACATCAACGACTTGAAATTTATCAACATTTCGGGAAGGTTTACTCTGTATGCCGAGATGCAACCGTTCTGTGGCATAATGTTCTTGGCAAGTCCCTTGGTGAAACCGTCAACCGGGATTTGGGAATCGTACAGGAGCGGTGCAGCGCCAACTGTCTATCGTTGAACTTACATAACACGGGGATTATGTCATTCAAATGCGACTTGAACGATACTACCATTAGAGATGAACCGGTAAATAAATTGAAACAAAATAAATTCTTCGGTTTGTGGATAGTCGATGGATTTAAATTCGACGGGCACGTGGACTTGCTGAGTGAGAAACTGGCCAGTGTTTGCCTCGCATTGCATGTAATAGCCACGGAACTGGATCCTTTTATCATCAGAAGTGGTTACTTTGCCTTAATTGAGTGCCAGCTGAGGTACAGTATATGTTTTTGGACTTCTTGTGGGAGGGTACATTTTGAAAGAGTGTTCCTGTTGCAAAAAAGGGCTATAAGATACGTCTGCCGAGTTGGCCCTCGTGAGTCATGCTGACCTTTGTTTGTAAGGTGCGAGATCCTAACGCTGACCGCTCTGTTTGTCCTTGAGACAGGTTCCTTGTTTCTCAAGAAGTACAGAGATGCAATTCAGAGTTGCAAGGTCTCTGGGACACATACGGTGTTCAATGTTCCTTTGCCTATTCCAATTTCCGGCCAAACACATAATTCAAAAATATTTAACAGTAGGACAGTGTTCAACCATTTGCCGCTGAGCCTTAGGAGCATCCCAAGCTACGGGTCATTTAGAAAAATTTTGAAAACATTTCTGTTACCAAGGGCATATTATAATATATTATAATAGTGAAGGATACTCCAGGTTATCGCGAACAGGACCAAAAGAAAATTTCCACAAATTAAGTAGAAACTGCCGACGCTTCGACGTTTATCGTGACAAACGCAATTAAACAGTCCACTTAACATGATATTGAGAAAAAAAACCTTCAGCAGTTACTCAGTAGATTAGTAACAATCACAACAGTGTAAGATAAAAACAAAATTACATTATTACGAACTTTCAAATTGGCATTACTTACAAACGAAACGTGCGTTAGAAAAAACAAATGAAGAACATGGACACAGGGTAGTGAAATTTTCTGTCTGAGCTAAAGATATATTACAAACCTAGTCTGTATTACTCAGCAAGTCAAAATATATTCTTGGCCGTAACGGGGCATGTTTTATTTGGCTATAAAAGGTGATAAAAGTAGCAAAACGAGTTATTTAATTCCGACGATGACATTTAATAAATTGTGACAATCACTCAATTCCATATAATGACAATAAGCGACATTAGTCCTTTCACGCATGCGGCAGAGCGTAGCCTAGCGGTAACATTTTTCAACTTCAATCACGCGGTCTTGGGTTCAATTGCCAATCCGGCAAACTTTTTTTTAATTTTATTTGTTTATAAATACTTACTCCCATCAAAATAAAGATCAAAAATAAAAAAATATCAGAAGGATGTAAAATACTAGGTACATCGTTTTGCAATAAATAGGCTTTGCATCTGCCGAACCGCGAACATATTTAAGTAAATCATTAAAATATATCGAAGTGTGATATGACAGAGATGATGCCTGGAAAATTTCGTTGATTGGTTGGCACATTCTCTTGTTTCCCGTTTGTACTTGTCAAATATCGAGTGTTTTGTAAATGTAATGTAATAATTATTGTATTGAGTCGTATAGTAGATAATGTGAAGGTAAACATTAATAAGCAGTAATGGATAGCGATTGAGATGATGCCGTAAATAATTGCACTCCACCAGAGGTAATACAAGCAGCTACAAAATTTTGGGTCCTTCTCCCGCTACCTTTCTCCTGAAAATAAAAATCTTGAGGACGCTACACCTAAACCATTGAGCTACAAAAACTTTATGAAATGGAGAGAAAACAATCAGATACGTTCTTCATTTTTTGAAAACGTATTATTACCAGGGGTAAAACATGGCAATCTTCCCAGCACATCTGCAATCAGCTCATTCATCACCAAACCTGCAAGCACCGGACTTGCAGGGTTACCATGGCAGTGCCATCCAACTGTCGATAAAAATTTCCATTGAATTTTAAATAACTGGTGTCAAATAAAAACTCAATGGTTTCACAGAAGAATTGACGAGGAATAGCGGTGTAAGCCGATATAAAAGTTCACCTCTTTTTGATAATATTCATTACCAGTTCATAACGAAGGTTGGTAAATAGGGATACCACATCTAGTAATATTAATACGTGATCTGGTGGAAGGGAAACAGTTCGAATAAATTCAATCAATTCAAAAGAGTTCTTAACGTTATAACTTGATAGGGTAGAAATCTGTTGTAAGATTGAGTGAACGAACACGGCTAACTTATATAACGGTGAACCAACGCAACTAATCACAGGTCTCAGTGTCTTAGCTGGCTTATGAGTTTTTCTTAGTCCGTATAATTATGGGAAAATACTATTGTACACTTTCATTTTTTTTCGTTTGAGTATCGTCAATGTAGCCACCATCAAACAATCGCTTCACTAATTTGTTTGCCCGAGACTGAAACCGAGATGTGGGATCGCTCGACAGTTGTTTGTACACATTATCAGTTAAAAGTGAATTTATTCCTTCGATATATTCGCGCTTATACATCACTACAGTCGAATTGCCTTTATCCGATCGCATAACAAGTAATTCCGGATTTGATTTAAAAAACCTAGCAGAAGCTTTAAAATCTCGAGTTAGAACATTCTGTTCACCCATGCTGGGCGTTCTATTATATTTTACAAAATTGGTGATGGTGTTAATTATGTCACCTCTAGTCTCGTTTTGAATATCTTCTTCGGCAAACACTGTCTTCAAGCAATATTCCAAGTCCTTAATAATATTGATCATCGGGAGTTCGTTACAACTTAAAGGTAACGAAAATTTCGAACCTGCACAAAGAATTTTTTGCACTTCTAAAGGCAATACTACATCCGTATAATTATACAAGAACTTATCATGTATCTGTGGTTCAAAAGCAACTTGCCGTCTACACAATTTATTGATCTTATCTATGTTATTCTTTTTAATAGAATCAAATGTTCTAGCGTTTGCAGGACAAACTATAAAACTTGGTAAACATATTATCAGGTAAAAAAGAGCGAACCTCACATTCAATTTTTTGGAGTGCCTGCTCGGCATTCATAATTTTCCAGAAGGTTATTTTAATTTCAATATTCAGCACAGATTTTTGGAACCTAACCAAAGTTCTATCAACAATGTATAGATAAGGATGAGATTCTGTTTGCAATGATCGTAAACACTTAATATTATTAGAGATGTGACTAGGTACTACCTTTTTGGTCCGGCACTGTAGAAGAAATATTCTCATATTTTTAAAAGCAGCCAACTATTGAAGCGTATTATAGCGATACATTTT
Organism: Taphrorychus bicolor; assembly: GCA_951812265.1. Classification (NCBI taxonomy): domain Eukaryota; kingdom Metazoa; phylum Arthropoda; class Insecta; order Coleoptera; family Curculionidae; genus Taphrorychus; species Taphrorychus bicolor. The sequence goes on from OX638297.1 coordinate 35,355,276, forward strand.
GACTCGGATCCCTCGATATTTTTTTTAACATAACCAATTTAATAGTTTTTATATAGTGTTTAAATATGGCAGTGCTGAGTTGTAAAGTTTGTTTTTCTCTGAATGGTAGTGTATAGTGTAAATATGTCTGGATCTGTTTATGCATTTTATTGCTGACTATTTTACTGCTGACTGTTTACTGTTTACTGAGACTGTTCAGTATTTATACTTCTTTGGAAAATAAAGTTATTATTATTAATATGTTTTCGAAATAGTATATTGTTTAACGACTGACGAAAATAGCATTTTCTCTCGCAAGAGAACAGTTTACCAACCGAGGCGAAGCCGAGTTTGCTAATATTCTCGAGCGATAGAAAATGCTTTTTTGACGAAAAAAACACTATAATTTTTCTCCGACTTTGCTAACATTAAGTTTTCATTAATTTTAAAAACAATCTTTATAGAGTTTTTCTTTCAAAAATTAAGGCGCATCATTGTCCAGTGTTCAGTTTGGTCATATTTCAACACTTTCATTCGTTTTTCTGCGGCCCGGGCAGGCAAAATATACATGTTTCTGTATGATATCACCATTTTCCATGGTGTTTTATAAGATTAGACCAGTTAAACCGCATTTAATTGGCGATATACAGGCGAAATTAGAACAACTTACTTTCGTCACTAGAGACGAAAGTTAACGTTATGAGATTTTCTTTCACTAGAGACGAAAGTTACGTTTTCGGCTAGGGCAAGGTATGACGAAAGTCGTTTATTTTTACATGGTCGCAGAAATTTTTTTGGAATATTCTACCATGAAATGGATTCAGCTTGATGTTTTTATACAATGCTTGATTCATTATCGATGCCCTACGATCACAACAACTTACTCATGTGTTAAAAATATTCCACATCCGTTAGATATACCAGGGGTAAGGAAAATGTTAAAATTGTCCCAAGAAAATCAACATTTTCTCGGGATTTTTGTTTTGTTTTTACCGATATCTTGTTATACCTAATTGATTTTTTTAAAATAAGTCCATTTTACAACAAAAACATTTGAAATACACTTCCGTAGCAAGTAGTAAATATTTTACGGTCAAAAGTTCCACCTATCCTTTGATTAATAATAGAAAATTTTAAAATTGCACAGAAATGTTACAAAACGATTTCAAAAACATTAAAACATTAAAAACCTTCATGAATAATTCAATGTTTACATTTTATTTTCCACTGGTATATTTCCGGATGTATAAGTCATTTTTAGCGCATGAATAAGTTTGCTGTGATCTTACTGCATTGCTTCTGCATGGTGATGAAAAGAGTTAAATAAACTTTGGGACTTTTTCGAAAATATGGTATATTTATCGATCTAAGCAATGTATCAAAGAAAATTCGAACACGTCACTAGGTGATACATCATTCTTGATAGTCCTGTATCAAAAAATTATTTTTAATTTTTTTTCTGAAAGTTGTGCAAACGACAAGTTTAAGCAAAATTAGATCAACTTATTTTCCACCCTGTATAATTGCACCTGAATAACTTACTATATTTAGACTTACTACGTAATTAGTCCGTAATTTAGTAAAGAACAGGTCTACTCAAATTCGCTTTGTTCGAAAGAATCCGTTGGTCCATTTCAGAGTTATGCTTTCTCAAACTTAGTGCAAAAATCGAGGGTTGCAAAGCAATTGGCCAGCAGTTTATTTAGACAGTACCAAACAAAAGTGCCATTTGCCTAGTTCTAGACCAATATTTACCACTAGCACTTTACTATAGCTCCCTATTATCGCTTTGTTCTCTTTGCTTACTTGACTCGATTAATATTAATAACGATAAACTAGAAAAATTTCCCAACATTAATCGATAAATAACTACTTCTTTACGAAAGACAATCTTTTTATCATTACAATATTCGAAAAACGCAGTTTTTACCAAAAATCGAGATATTCAGGTGATTCAATAAAGCAAGATGTTACGTATTACCAAAAATTACACAAAGATTTGTCTAAAGCAAATAAAGTGTTTTTCACAGTGCAATTTATTCCAAGGGTTCGGAACAAAACAGATCTTTTGAATTGCACCGGTATACAAGCTGCTAAACAAAACTCATTCATATCAGTTTTGATTTTAGTAGAAATTGATCTACAAACATGTGCAGCCTACACTGAAATCAAATTAAGAAAAAAAATATTACGCAATATTACACCTTCAGACTAGCGGATTTTGTGTGTGCAGAACAAGGTGTAAAGTTTTCCAAACAGGCAAAATTGTGTAATTAAAATATTTCTAAAAAACTGAAAGGAAGTTGAATAGTAACCTCAGATTACTATTGACCACACCAAAGTACATTTTTTCCTACTTTAAAACATTTATTTGGCGAAAACCAGAAGTATGTAAACTATTAAGCTCCATCGAGGTCAATCCAAAGAACAATAGGTCTTTCGGTATAGGTACCGGTATGAAGTATACCTGGATCTGGATCTGCGACCGCTGGGCAGAAAATTAAGTTAACGTCTAAAACTTATGCTAAAGTAGTCAAAGTATAAAAAAGTGTGTTTTTGAAAGACTAAAAAGAACAACAACGATTGAGCCTTATGTAGAATTTATTCTGTGCTTGAACTATCAAACTCTCATAGAAGGTAGTTGCTGAGCCATAACCGAGTGTGCTCTTAAGATTTGTGATCTAGTTTGGCCACCCTGATATTCATTGGTCTTCCCAGGCGGCAAAGAAATTTTCTTGCGTTTGCCTATTTCCACTTCAGCTTGAGTTCGCTGTTGAATCAGCAAGTTGGTTCTCTTTCTAACAGTTTTACGCAATCAAATCGAACTCAAATCAAATCGCGCACAATTCCCTGCATTTTTCTGCCTTTCACTCACAGCGGTGGACTGCTAAATGCTCTCATTTGTCATGATTTGTTAAACAAATAGCAACTTTCTAGAATTTCGTCAACCAACCCTACAGCTATTACATTAATTGTTGTCGCTCAAGAATAAAACAAACACTGGAACATATTGCATTATGAATATTTTATGTTTAACCAATATTTATACAACTTGACGTCGTATAAATATTTAGATATAAATGTACGTAGAAACATTTGGTTTTGTTGTTTCTTTGGGAATAGGATCGAGACGTTAATAATAATAAGTAAAAGGAAAACGTCATAGATATTTTTCCAGTCGAGCTTGAAAACGCCGGGTCAGATAAAATTCACCCGAGAAAAACTGGAAGGGAAATGGAGAAAAAATGTAATAACAGCTTGTTTACTACGTTGACATTATGTCGTTATTCTATGGCATCTCTTTTTTTGTTTTGTAAATAGTTAACAAAACAACAAGACAATTCAATGGAGGTGGCAAAATAATTAAATGCATACATAAGACAATTTTTAAATTACTTTCTAGTTGATCTACAAATTTTTTATTTATACTTAATAATAGGCATACTCTTTTCATGAACGTCCCAATACAAATACCACATATGTCATTTACGCTCGGGAATTCTTTAAAATTAATATAATATCAAAGCTCCTTTTATAACTGAATTTCAAATAATTCCATTTTAGGTATTTGTATCGGCTATTCAACAGAGATTGGCCATGTTTTATTGTCCAACCTGAGTATTGCATTCTTTGTTAGATTTATTGGATAGTATTTGAAACAGCAAGAGAGCTTTCAACTAATATTTAATTTACCTATTCAAGGGGATACGACAAGTATGTGTATATGTAGATCATTATTTCAGATTGAAGTGACACATGCATCTGGATGTGAACTGTCCACTTTTCAGGGCAGTAGAGGAGTCCTCATAATATTTTTTATATGTATATAGCATACCCTAAACTTATCTTTAACCGTTTTCGAGAAAATGGCGTCTGGAAATCCTAAGCAGAATCACCACCCAAATTAGTTAACAAATTAAAATTAAGACCAACAAAGTTGCATTAAGTGCTCAAACAGTCATCCATTAGTTTCCTGACAATATCCAAGCCTATGTACAAACTCAACTTAAACATTATTGAGTGTGTTTCTGTCAATACTCCTAAGTTCCTGCCTAATTTTTGCTTTTAAGTCTTTGATGTTTTGCGGTCGATTTACAAAAACTTTGGATATTATACCTCCATAACTCCTTAATAACTCCATAATAAGTAATCCAAGGGCGTGAGATCTGGTGACCTTGAAGGCCACTCTATTGGTCCTCGCCTTCTAATCCAACGTCCAGAAAAACACCCATCTAAATAATCTCAGACTTGTCGAGAAAAATGAGGTGGCGCGCCATCTTGTTAAAAATATAAGGTTTCGATTGGAACATTTGGGTCATTTTCATTTGGAGAAAGTTGAATGAGAGCAAGAATTAGGTCAAACTGAAGAAAATCTAATTATGTTTGTGTCCCGTGAGGGTTTCATCGAAGAAAAATGGGTCAAGAATTTGGTCATTAATAATGCCTGCCCAAATATTCATCTTCTGTGGGTACTGTATGGTATGTGCCTCCGTCAGCCAATGAGGATTGTCTTGACTCCAGTACATGCAGTTTTGATGGTTAATAGTAACATTTAAACAGAAAGTTGCCTCGTCTGAGAAAAGGGTTTGCCGAGAAAACCGTGGTCTGCGTTCGCATAATGTTGAAATGGTTTCACAAAATTGAAGACGACGATCAGGATCATCTTCGTTAAGTTCTAGCACTAAATTAATTTTGTGAGGGGATACCTTTCTTTTTTTAAAATACGCGGGACTGATCTTTGCGAAATTACATTTCCCCGCGCAACATCTGTGGTAGAACTCTGAGGATTTTCTTGCAGCTGCAATATGATATTTAACAGAACGTCATTATTTATTTTGGAACTGTCCATTTTGAGAATGTTTTCTATGTGTACAGAATCTCGAAATTTCTTGACAATTCTGCTTACAGTGCGTTGATTGATTGTATGATCTGGATACTTATTACTGAAGGTCTCGCACACTTCTTGCTGTGTTTGGGCTTTGTCAAAGTGCCCTAAATAAATTAGAATTTGTATCCGCTGCGTTTCTGTTAGATGCGCCATTTGGTTAATTATTATTACTTGTTTGCACTATTCTCAGTATAAAAAGGTATTCTTGATAAAGTAGGTAAATCACATTTAACTGACTTTGATGTGACCTGCTGTTTGGTTGTTTGACGGCGGTAACACTGTGTGTTTGTCCCGAGAAAGTTCGAAGAAGCTTTTCATATACGATTTCCAGGCGCCATTTTCTCGAAAATCGTTAAAGATAAGTGCTACATAAGAAATGATTAGAATTCCGTAGAGTATGAATAAAAGTCGGTTCGGAAAATGCACAATTATCATCAAAAATCGAGGGCTCTGAGCGATTTTTCGAAAAATAAACAGCTAATTTTAAATAATAATTATATACCATACATTTGCCGCTCACTGTATAATGTTATTTAGGTAAGAATAATGCTAAAAAAAGAGATAATAATACTACACTCCCTTAGGCTGTAATAAACTATTATTTTTTTAATAAATAATTGTTTGGGGTATTAAGGTATTACTTTGTAATCCCTTCATAAAATTAGCTTGAACATGGTCCTTAATTAATGTAATTGACAAACGTTATTATAAAGACTTACCTCTAAAGTAGCAGCTCATCAGTATCAATTGCAGAATGTTCCACTGACATGACTTATTTGTCTTTAAACAGGCACCCATTCCTGAAAAAAAAGTGAACACTAAGTAATCAAAGTTTCTTAGGAAGTTCAATGAAAATCTAAAATTCGTGACCTAAATGACTAGTGACTAAGATTCGTAAATCTATATTGCATTTCATAAAACCCACTATTTCCATAATTCTGGTAGATAATATTTCAGACACTTCAGATATATATTAGAAAGAACTAATAGTATATATATTTAGTTAGTTAATGATAAGCCCTAATTCCAAAGGCGCATTGCTGAAGTGAATTCAAACAGAAAAGTTCATATCCAGGTGTTCTAAAAGGTGGCTGATTTTCGTGACACAATATGTCAAAGCAACTAAATTTTTTTGATGCAACACAGTGGTTTTTATTTTTTTTTCTAAAACTAGGTGAGGTACGAAATTCAGCCAGAAACAAAAAGTTGCACTTTTTATTGCTTAATCCGGAAAAAACACAAAGGTTTTAAAAAAAGGAAACATTTTTATCAAAAATATTCAATCGACTGCCTTATGGAGCACTACAGAAACTAACAATTACCATCTAGTTAGTACTAATTTATCACTTTCCTGTAGGGAACCAAAAGAGCCAAATTACAACAAAATCGACCAGGGCTTTTAAAATTTTAATATAAAAACTAATATTTTTCTTAGGCTTTGACCATCAGTATGATACCAGACATTTTAGGAAAACTTAATATAAACTCTTCTATTTGATTTTAGTTCAGGATAGTTCAGGAATGCGCCTTGAGAATTATGGCATATTGGAACTTAGGACCTAACTTGAACTAACTTGAACTCACCTGTAAATTAGTACAATCACATTAAATATTCATATAAATGTACAGGATTTATCTAGTAATTAAATAATGTGTCAAAATTATTCATCAATATCTAAATTAAGAATCAATTGAAACGATACAGCCCAAATTTTGAATGAATTTTAAAACTGTCTATCTCTAAAGCCACTCAACCGATGTTTGTTGGCGATGCCATTTTGGTAAGATCCATGTATAGACTGCTTTAATTGGTTATGTACTCGGTTATATGTTATGCAGGCTTCCTAATACAGAGTTCAACAAAACTTGATGCATTTTTGTAAAAAATTTTTGAGCAGATAACTTTGTGGAAAATTTTTTTAGAACATTTCTTATTACGGTAGTATGTGGAGACGAGTCATACCTCGGGAAATATTTGCCTAGTTCCACGTTAATAATGTTACACGTTAATAACTTAGAATTCGAAGGGGAATCCGAAAATGAACAAATATACAGGGTGTTCCATTTAAAAAATTAAATATGGCGGTACTTCCGGTTAAACCGGAAGTCGTGCCTAAGAGTGCGAAACGGGATCTGAGGCACACTTACTATTTATCCGGAAGTACCGCCATACTTTATTTTTTAAATGGAACACCCTGCATATTTGTTCATTTTCGGATTTCCCTTCGAATTCTAAGTTATTAACGTGAAACATAATGTATGCTTATCTCTTACTGTTTTCGAAAAAATCCCGCCCGACCTTTCCATATCATCAATAATAAATGTGGATTTTTTTGCAATCAAATCAACATCGATCAGCCCTGATTTCATAGACTACCATATTTTAGACTCTCTATCAATAGACATGAAAAAAAGTATTTCCAACTTGTCATGGAGAAGATGGAGAATTGATATTTTGAAGACATTTATCCCATAACTTCTCATGGAAACTCCTATTTTATTCTTAACATTTGGATTCCTTATTTTATATCAAACATTATTTCAAATTTAAAATGTTTGAGTAAAACCAACCAAAACTAAAAAAAAAACAAACAAAAAATAAATTCTCAATTTTTTCCGTGATAAGTTGGAGCGACTTTTTTAATGTCTATTGCTAGAGAGCCTAAAAAAATGGTACCATTTGTTTCCATAAAAATCCACGTTGATTATTGATGATATGGAAAATTCGGGCGCGATTTTTTTGAAAACAGTAAGAGATAAGCATACATTATGTTATACGTTAGACAACTTAGAATTCGAAGGGGAATCCGAAAATGAACAAATATACAGGGCGTTCCATTAAAAAAATTAAATATGACATTTGTGATTTATTTATCACCTCCAAATTTCAAATTTTTAAAATAGAAATTGTGGAAACGCTTGGTTCTTACATACATCTTGTGTCACGCGGTATAACTCTTAAAGAGTGGACATTGCTTTGGCTGTCATCCTAGAAGAATTGTTTTCAAGGATTTGGAATTATTCAAAGATTCTCGCAGTTGAAAGTTTTCAAATTCTTAAAAACAATTTTAGGTTGTTCTAAGCTTTTCATATTTATTTAACTTAGTATCTTTTAGTGTTTTCAATGCCCTCATGTTATTCCCCTTTATGCGTAACATCTTGTTATTCGCCATTCTTTAGTTTAACCGTACCTCCTGAACATATTCAAATTAAAAATTTCGACTATCGGTTAATTCTTTCTGATTCTATTAATACAAACAATTTTCGAAGTTCAGTTTTATTCGGTCAGAATTCAGAATGTAAAACTTAAAAAAATGAGGATTAATGTCAGTTTCGTGGGTCACCCTGTACATCTAAACAATTAGTAACTACGTCCAATTCTAAAATTGTTGTAATGCTTATTGAATAGGAGATCTGTTTTTTTATGGTCTTAAATGTTACACTTTTAGAAAAAAAAACATTTTTGTTTAAACTAATGAAGATATAAAGAAGGACAGAAAAAGGTCCCGAGGTTTCATTAATAGCTGCAATAAACAAGAAGCGGAATTCCAAATTTATTCATACATTTTCTTCTACATCACTTAATTGTGGACATTCAATTATCACTTGGATATTTGAAAAAATTTTACTTTCTGTTCGCTACTGTAGATGTGTCAAACTTTATAGCCATTACGCCTGTACGTCTAGCTTGCCCTATGTATAGTTTTTATATTCCAAATGAAATTTTTATTAATATTTGTAGTATGGGGCAAATTGGCGCCCCAGTGTTAAATGATACCTCTTTTATAGAAAAAAGTAAATATCTATGGAACCAGGCAAAATATCCGGCAATCTTCAAATATGTCTCGAGGTCCACATACTCCTGTAGCTCCTGTCCACATACTCCTGTAGCAAAAAATGTCCTAAAATTTTTTATTCCGCAAAGTTATCTGCTCAAAAAGTTTTTAAAAAAATGCAAGTTTTGTTGAACCCTGTATTAGGAAATCTGCAAAACATCTAACCGAGTACATAACCAATTAAAGCAGTCTATACATGGATCTTACCAAAATGGCATCGCCAACGAAAATCGGTTTAGTGGCTTTAGAGATAGACAGTTTTAAAATTCATTCAAAATTTAGGGTTTAACCTTTCAATTGATTCTTAGTTTAGTTAGCGTTTCAAGTTATTCAAGGTTAAATATTAAATCCAAAAGGAACACAAAACATAAATGGTTTATTTTTTCAGAAAAAACTTTGCCTTTTGTATCTCCTATGACTTCTCTAGCTATAAATAAAAAATAAAAAAGCAGCTTACACACCATCTCAGAGGCGTTTTTTTATATGGTTTTTCCAGTATGCGTAATTTATGATTTTACTTCTTTTAGTGTCTTCTGCAGCTCATTCTCATTCACGTAATCCCTCTTCTCTTCTACGTCTTGGTCCTCAAGCTCTCGTCCTTAGTCACCCGCCAGATAATCCTCTTCTTCCTTAATATTTTCATTCTTTTGTTACATTTTGGGTCAAGGGGTCAACGGGGCTTCAAAAAAATTTTCGAATTCCTCGAAAATCTCTTTCGGTAGCGTTGAGACGAAACTTACTATGATAATGGCTACACAATATTAAACAGGACTGTCCAATTTTTTTGCACTCCTGGTTTTGCATTCGTTATGCTGCTGCAAAAACCATTACTTAAAATTATATGCGATGTACGTGTAATAATTTCTTAAAGGGCTAAAATTTCGATCATTTCCAAACCAACTCTGTACTTGATACTTTTAATATATCTCCTATTCAATTTTTTTTGGCATCTTAGTAGCCATAGAATATTTATTTTTTCTCTACCCATCTTTATTTTGCTCGTGACGAAAAATTTGGCAGACGAGGTTTAAGTCAAATTTCCAAGGTTAACGAGATGTTGGTATCAAAAATGTTAATTAGATCGTCAATTAAATTATGACATCAAGAAAAGTTGACTGACAAAACGTTTATAGATCAAGAGATTCAAACATCTCCACATCACAAGAAAAAACTTTCAAACCGATATGTTGCATGCATTTTAATACTTTGGGATCTTTCCAAAGCATTTGATATTATAAATCACGACCTATTAATTTCAAAGTTGAAATATTTTGGACTCGGATAAGACCTCCTTAAATTTTATGAGATCCTACCTTTCCGATAGAACACAAATAATACACTCTGATAATAAAAACTCGGATAAGGCCAGTATCTCCTCTGGAGTTCCTCAGGGCTCCATTTTAGGACCATTCCTTTTTATTATTTCTACTTCTGATATATTAACATCGTTGAAATTTTTTCGCATCCTGACTTTTGCTGATGGTACTCAATTGTACTGCTCGTTTAAATCAGATGATAGTATGGACACTGAATGTAAAATTAATCTTGATGTGAAAAATCTCAGTAACCTCTGTAGTAAACATTTTATCTTAATCCTCGTCAGGCCAAGTCATCAGTTTTGATTTTTGCCAACTATTGCGATATTGTATACGGTTTTTGCCTGAAAGACAGAATCCAGAGAACTCAAAATCAATGTGTTAGGTTTCTTGTGGCTTGAAAAAGTTTGACCACGTTTTGCATTTATATGGGGAGCTTGGTTGGCTCAGAATGAATAAGAGGAGAAATTTGCATTTCTGTACGTTTTTGATGAAACAAATCAGGGGTCCAGTCCCTATCTCCTCTATTCGAGACCGATTGGTGTTTAGGACGGATGTCCATGAGAGAAGTGTTGGTAATTTCAACAGTTTGATATTACCTAGGCATGGAAGCGCCATGTTTCAGCGCAGTTTTTCGTATGACGCAGTCAAATGTTATAATCTACTTCCTCTTGAAGAAGTATTTACTTGCCAAGGTAGTTTTACTATTTAATATAATTTTCTCATCTTCTAATGGCATAATGCTGAATAGGGTACTTGGGCATAACTTGTATGTATTTCCTTCTTCAAAATTTGGTCTACTGGCTTCGGTGCGGGGGTGGTGATGCAGCATATTGTTGTGTTTTTTTTTATAATTTTTTTTAGTAAATCTTTTTTTTTAAGTATATTTGTAACTCATTTTGTAACTTATAACTTTTTGTGTATTTTTTTTTATATTATAGTTTGAGGCAGGTTTAGCTAGACTGCGCCCGTCTTATGCTTGAAGTGTCTGTTATGTATGTTAGTGCGGTAGTTCTAAATTACCGTCTAGTTTAGTATGTTCATTCCTTTTCATTTTATGTATTAGGTTTATTCAATAAAAACCAATATTTTTTATGAGTTTTGTATGTTTGAACCTCTGTACTTAGAAACGTCGTCTAAAACGACAAATAAAGAAACTTAATTCCATAATTGTCACCAACAAAAATGACAAAACATGTTTTTAAGCAAGCCGACAATTTTATTACAAATTGGTGAAGGCGACTAAAGAAATCTGCGTCCCAGATTAAATATGGTCACTTTTCTCATACAACTGGACTTTTAAGGTCAAGCGTCTGACTAAGAAAAACTTTGAATGTAAGTTGGTTACAATGGTGAGTATGTTATGTTGAATGGTTACAATGTTATGTTGAAATAAAGGCATTATTATTATTATTATTATTATTATTATTATTATTATTATTATTATTATTATTATTATTATTATTATTATTATTATTATTATTATTATTATTATTATTATTATTATTATTATTATTATTATTATTATTATTATTATTATTATTATTATTATTATTATTATTATTATTATTATTATTATTATTATTATTATTATTATTATTAATTATTATTATTATATTACACAAAACCACGCCCCTATGGGAGTAGAACCCAGAGAGACATATAATGATTAGGATAAATCTAGAATGCAGAAAGAGTCATGGGTATAGCTTTGACATCGCAAAAAAATGGGAAGAATCCGCATATACAAAATCTGCCGAAAATGGTTTCCACCATTCTCTGCAGTTCTCAAACAAACGTAACCATACATACATATGAAAAATCTAATTAAAGAAAGACGCAGTTTCACGGTGTTGGTTGCGACAGCGTGAGTTCCATGAAGCTGTGTCTCGGTATACAATGGCACCACAGACCGCAGTGTCAACACGAGGATTAAGGAACACAAGAGGAGTTTCAGAGAGGTGGATTACTGCCACCTAGACTATAAGTCTTTGCATAAGTGAAGCAGAGTCTGTGACGTCACAGTCGTGGTCCAAGGTCACCAATTGAAATGAATGGATTTCAAATGATTTCGTGTATATTTTCCGTGATTTTACTGTGATTATTCGGTTTTTAAATGTGAATTTTGTTTTTATGAACATTAGTGGACTTTAGGAAACGCATTAAAATGTGTGCTAAATTCGGAACTATGCAATTTAGTGTTTAAAAACTGTGAAAATGCCTTACCGGTGCTGTGTCGGGGTGCAACACAAACTTAAAGAATGGACCTAAAAAATCGGTTTTTTGGTTTCCCAGTGATGAAGATTTAAGAGAAAATGGATTATAGCCATTAAAAGAGAAGATTTCGTGCCTGGAGAACATAGTAGGGTACATTTATACATAAATAAGAGACAAGAATTTTAGAGAAAGTTAGGTTATCATCCCTCAGGTTTTATTTATAAACAAAGCATGAATTCATGAACTTTGTAGAAAACTGGTGTTTTAGGTATGTGAGGTGCATTTTCGCAAGGATGAAGTACAGAAAAAGTTTATTTTTTATAATGAAGAAACAGATCAGACTTTGCAAGCGATGTCAACATTTTTGTCTCCTGTAACATTCATTCATAGTTTTGTTAAGTTTTTTTTTACTCTGTTTTACAGTCTCAAGCTGCTGTTGCCTAGGCTGTGGATGAAGCTATTGCTACTTAATATCGTATACTTAAAATATACTCAGCATTATTGATTGACTAATGTTGCCTTGGATACATTGTTGTATAAACTATACCTTCTAAATAAAAAAAGTATGTTTCTTGAATTAACTGTTTTATTTTTGATTGCTAAGGGCCAAATGTTGTAATAATCAAAACATGTTTTATTTGTGTGGGTTTATTCAACTTCTTAGTTGTAGACATAATAATTGTATTCTCAATTTTCACCCATTACAACCCATGTACACAAAATATCCATGGCAAGGCTTGTTATATGGGTTGTAATGGATGAAAATTAGGAATATGATTACCACTATGACTAATAATAAGTTGAATAACCCGGGATTTACTACAATGAAAAGTTGTTGGCAATTTAATCTTACACAATTACCTTTAAATAGAAAAAAAAAACAACTTTCTGCCGATTACAACATTTTGCACTTCCAACACATCACTGCATACAGTTTCCATTACTTTGAGTCCTTGCTGTTACTACACACACTAGAACTCAAATCCTCTTGGAAATAGGCTCGATACATCTCTGTTTGTGGAAGTAAGTAGGTACTTTCTGGACACTGGCACTTTCCAACTACTATTGTGTTTCTACCATTTTGACTGTGAAGACTTCACTAAAGAACTTCTATGCAGGACATCAAATTTTTGATATAAATGGTAGGTAGGTATATGATGATCTCTTGCTGATTCCTTTAAGAAAAGTAAAAGTTAAAAGATAATGTAATTCCTAAAGATAATTTCTAAATTTTTAACAGAAATATGAAGTTTACTGAGTTTGATCTTAGGGTGACTTTTACAAGTTTAAGTAAAACTTCAGATTGAAGATAAAACTCCAGGTATAACCTACATTGCATTGTTTATTTGTCAGGTAAACTGGGTTTATCTGTCAGGTAAATCTGGTGTTTTATCTTCAATCTGAAGTTTTACTGGAACTTGTAAAAGTCGCCCTTAGTCATGTAGTACATTTACACGACGTGGACCAAATTAGACCAAGGAACAAATTGAGTAGGTACCTAATCAACTTGAATCAAAGTTTGTCAAAGAACAGCTGTTTTAGTTATAAATGGAAGCTTTTCTAACTAATATATACTCTTTTCGGAAACTGCAATCCAATTCCAGAATCCAATTTGGGGCTAAAGCGTTTACACCATAAAAAAGACCTGTTTGATCTACATCCTTTACTCTGGACCAAATATTTGATCCCCAGTGTTTACACCATTAAGAAAGTACTAATGACATCATTTGATACTTGGACCAAATGTTTGGTCCATGCAGTGTACCTAAACGAGTAAATGTAATACATGGTTTATATAGGAATATGTTGAGAGCAAATAAATCTGTTTATGTAACAAATTTTGAAATTTCTGAAAATTCGATTTTCCGGAAATATTTGGTCCAGAGTAAAGGAGGTAGATCAAGCAGGTCTTTTTTATGGTGTAAACACTTTAGCCTATGAACTAGTACAGTAAACTTGCCAATAGAGGGTTTCATTTAACTTTTTAATATATACCTATTAAGAATGTAGCTTTTTTTCCCAAGAGTTTTTCACCCAGATCAAAGATGATGCAAAAAGAGTTTCTAATCATTTATATTCTTTTATACAAAACCCTAGCTCTTTTATGTAACATCCCGTCTGGCCTTTTTCAAATTCAGGAATCAGGATTAGTCACTGAGGGTTAACCTAACTTTTTTTATGAATCTATGTAAATACTCTATTTTAACTTACCTTACTATTTTCTTCAGATATAGATTACCTTACATCAATTTTTTCTTCACACCCTCATTCCTTTGAAACCAAAAAACGGATTTGCTAGACCTGTTTACATTGATTTCGCACCGTGACACCCAACCACGTTTGAGAAATTTTCAACACTTTTAAAGCACTTGTTGTTAGTCCAAATGCAGCACTAGCTGCAAGAAATGTCCTAAAATCCGGCACAATTTATAAAAACAAAATTATGAGTACAAAATGAACAATATTAGTCGAAAAATGGACTTATGGTCTAGGTGGCAGTGGGTGGATATCTTAAATCAATCGCAGCGTTTTTGCTTTAAACAACCTTGGTAACTATGGTTGGTATGGAAGAACGTAATAAGAACCAGTAGAACTACCATAATTTATAGTTGTCAGGAATGGTGGCATTAGGTGCCTATTATACTATCTTACTTATACCTGTACTGCATCTCAACATTTTTTAATTGAAAAAATTGATTTCCTCAATTATTCCTATGTGTGATAAAAGTAAGCAAACATCATTCAGCGCGCAGCTGAGGCAATAAATACCAATATAATGACAGAGTTTTTGGACAACTTTTACTATCAGTTTGAAGTTAAAATACCAGATATGACCTACATGCATTGTTTACCTGACAGATAAACAACGCCGTGTCTGGTGGTTTAACTTCAAACTGAACTTTTACTGATAGTTGTAAAAGTCGTCCTTACTCGTAGAAAAATATTGTTCCTAACACTTGCGGAAAGTATCTTTTCCGCTCTCGACTTCATGGCCGAACGACGCGTAGCGCGAACTGCAGTCACGTGCGGAAAAATATCACTTTCCGCACTTGTTAGGAAAATAACTATTACAAATGAACCCGGCCATTGCCTGAGGTGAAAAAAGTGTGCTGAAAATGAACTGAAACGAACATATCTCTCCGAAAATGATCAAATTTTTAAATGCCTCAAGAATGGTTTTGGAGTCCAAAAAAATAGACATGCACAAACAAATACGAGTATAAACTTCACGGCCTTTGTTTGAAAGAGAAGCTTAAAGACAAACGTTTTAAATTATCTCAAAAATAATGATGTCGCAAGACCGGGCAAGACAAGATATTTTGTCTTGAGTCAGCTGATCTTTGGTTGTCTTGTCTATGTTTGTCGTAAGTCAAGACAGGACTACATGAGTCAACACAAAATATATCTTGAGTTGTCTTGAGTAATTTTTAAACAATTTTGGCCCTAATTCTAACTTTAATTCCTCTAAAGACCCCACGTTTGCATTTTTTAATGCCTGGGTAATTTTTAAACGATTTTCACCTTATTCTTAACCCGAATTTTCGCCACAAGCTCCAAATTTGCTTTTTAAATGATTTGATTGTCATTTCTAACCTACTTTGGCTTTAATCCTAACTTTTATTTTCCCACAAACACTAAACTTACAGCTTTAAACGCTTTGTTTAAAGCTGTTTGAGTCATTTTAACCAATTCTAAGCTGCGTTTTATAAAAAAATTCAAATTTGCATTGTAACACGATTTGAATCATTTTTTTCTGATTTTGTCCCTGATCCTAATCTAAATTTCCACAAACTTCAGATCTGCATTTTTTTTGTTGTATACGTTTTGTGTTGTTTTAAGCCGATTTTGGTATTAATCCGTTTTTCAACAAAAAGTAAATAATTTGCACTGTTGGCCGTCTTGAGTAATTATTAGCCGATTTTGGTACTAGGCATAATATGAATTTTTTCAAAACTATTATATTGGCTTTTTTGACACAGTATTTTTTTAATCGATTTTGTTGTTTATTCTAACGTAGCCTGCATATTGACAAAAACCTTTAATTTGTTTTTTTAAATGCTTTGAATAATTTTTAATAAATTTTGACAATATTCCTGAAGTGAATTTCTCCAAACACACCGAATTTCTATTTTGATACGTTTGGAGTAAATTTTAAGTTTCCTTAAACCTAGTGTGATTTTCTCAAAAAATATAAATTTTTAATTTTAAGACCTTTTAAGCCAAATTTCATTTTCTTTAGTCCAAAAGTTTGATTTATTAAAGACAATATATCAGAAACATTGAATAAGTATTGCCTTATTTTGTCACAAAAGTGAGCTTCTCAGAAAATTTATAATTGAAAAAAAAAGAAAAGCTATAATTAGACATGCTTCATTTTTTAATCAATTTTAGCTATAACCCGCATTTTTATAAAAAATTTATATTTGCATTTTTAGACGCTCAAGTAAGTTTTTAACCAATTTTGGTTCTAATCGTTATGTGATTGTTTCCAAGAACTTCCAAATTTTACTTCTATACGCATTGAGTATATCTTCTCGTTTTGGGATCTAATCATATCTTGATTTTCTCGAAAAACCCCAAATTTTCGCTAAGCGACTTTGGTATGAAAATAAATCGAAAAAAACGCCATGCGCCATGCGCTTCCTAGTTCAAGGCAGCATGTTGCAAGTCGTAGGCTACTTTGGTGTGGACCACCTACTGTTTACACCTCGTTTGGGTTGTCCTGCAAGGTCCACAGCATTATGGGCTGCTTCTCGAACTGAGAGCCATCTGCCATGCAGTATTAGATCTAACACGTTGGTGGATGTCGCTTGCCCCTGCACTGCACAACATCTCACTTCTTTTTTTCGGCTTAAAGCCGTTACGCTGCCTCCAGTCGACCAGCCAAAGCCGAAACTAGCAAGCAGATGGGATGATCGACAAATTTTACTTTTTACACTTCGTTTATGTTCCGATAACCTGCGAGTTGCAGAGCATTATGGGATGCCCCTCGAACTGAGAGTCATCTACCATGCACTATTACACCTCACCGCTAATCTGTTTTCTTAGAGTAACTTTGATCAATATTATTTAAGATCCAATCTTATTTTACTATACGGTTGTACACTTCTGGTTTATCTTTATAACTTTGATAAATTATTTTAGACTAATCATATTCAAGCTTTAACCCCTTATACCACATACCACCAATATATTTAGAAACCTATTTAAAAGCAACATATAGCTCGTAAAGCCCACCAGCCAACTGACAACGCACACTAATCCCACGACAGAGAGATAAAGTAGGATTAAGAAAGCGACGCGAAACTGTCAATAAAACTTAATGAGGTAAATTTAATATCTGTGGAGCATTTAGCAAATAGGACACGTAATAACAATAATTTGATTACCATTCAAAAGCGGAGGGGAGAAAATTTTAAACAACGACAAAGTGTATGTTTCTATAGTAATCAGTCAGGGTTGGGTTCACTGACAAATGGGGAAAACATTTGACCGTTTCAACTTCGGCGATGTAAGACTTAATATATTATAAACATCAGCCCTAAACCCCAAAATGTATTATCCCTGCATCGCTACTAATAGCTAAAGAGGCATAGGCCTTACGAACTGTCATTATGGCCAACCCACATTCCCTTACCCTAACGAGACCGGCTGACTGCCATCAAATTACGCTCGAAGGAGAGGGCATAAAAAGAACAAGCCAGCCTTTACTGGCTAGGAGAATGTGTCTAAGGAATCAACAGTAAGTTTTCCTATAGGATGTGCCTTTGAATCTCTTCGTTAGATGAGTGCCTACATTTAAATATTTATGATTCTATTTGGGATGTGTCTTCTCTTTAGACTGACGAGGGTTAGGAGTTCTAAAATATTCTTTTAGAATATTATCTTTGCCGGAGTGTGGTAAGTAACTACTAAAGGGGATGACGTTTTGAGTTAAGACGTTTAATCCCTGAAACCCCGTTATCTAGTCGGACATATGTCCAAATGTTTCTTTGGCGGATTAAATCCCGAAAGTCGCACGATCATATATCGTGCCGGGTTTACAGGATTTGCTTCGTAAATTAATTTGGTTTTTGTGAAGAGTTCACATTATATTTTATTCGTCAAGAGCGGTAATTTACGGTCGTTTATGCGTTCGGGGTAAACCGATCCCATTATGTTCCTCACTCTTGGAATGGCTGCTTGTTCGAACTGCTAACTATCTAAACTAATAAGGGTATAATTCTTACTTGCCGAAGCTTTAATTAATGCTTCCTAGATAATTTGACAAATTAATGGTTTCGGGTGAATCGTGTATGCATACGTAGTAATTATATTTGGCGTACATGCCGTTTACAAATTTCGGATGCTGTAACAAACAGTAACCGCGCGTTGTTATTATTAATGAACCCGTCTTCACCATTACATAATCTCCGACAACAGAATTTCTTATTATTATTGGGGGAATATTGAAAGAGAATAAGCAGCTGAAAGCGTTCTTTTTAAAGTATCGAAAATTTAAAAAGTATATATCAAATTGCTTTACATTTATTCATGGATTTTAAAACCAATTTTGTATGTATCTTTAAACCCATTTTTGTATACCCCTCATTTGATGTATTTTATGTATTCGTAACGAAAGTAAATAGTAGAAAGTTCATTTTAGATATTATCCAATTTTTTCCGTGGACTATTGTCCTCGCAAGCGTCTGTTTAATAAGTCCATCTGGATGTTTTCCTCGGGCGTCAGCACCAATAAAATTTCTCACTAAAATAGACAAACGATTGAAAAATCACAATATTTTCAGCAAATAAAATAAATTTGCTTTGTTATCGGATATAGTAATAATATATGTTACCGAATTAGTAATTTACGTTACAAGTCCAGTAGGTGACTTGTTACAGTACGAGGTTTTCAAGGACGAGTACCATAACAACACATAATGGACGTGTATCGTCCAATATTTTATTTCATACTGTTTCTATGATTTAGAAATTAAAAAATATTGAAAAATAGACCACTTCTGTATTATTGTGACTGTCAAAAATTCATAATTCGAGAGCTACAGCAAAATGATTTAAAGTTACGCTATTTAAGGTACCAAAATAAACTTTTGAAAATAGATTTAAAACTTTAAAACTTTATTATAGCAAATTATTTCTTATTAAAATTATTACTACATGCGTACATAATAGATGTTTCTCATATTCCTTCGCGAATTCTTTTCCTAATGGGCAAAAATGATCGTCAGCATTAAATCATCAACAATGTGCTTGTATTTCTTCAAATATATATAGTACTTTGAAATAAGTCGGTTCTGCTTGGCATTGGGGAGATTTTCTAATTTCACTTAATAACTTAGAGGCTCGTTTCGAATATCAGGAATGATGGTTGATTTGATTTAATAGTTTGATTTAATGACAAGTAATATCAAACGTAGTAACTACTGCGCACAAATTTTGACGTCGCCATCTGAGCATTATTTGACAAAATCTGAATCAAATTTAAGTAACGTAATATTTTATACCGGGTGTCCAGCAGAACCCTGGACATAGGAGATTAACATGGGAAATCGGTTTTTATTTTTTTGCGCCTGTACGGTTGTTTTGATTGAAAAACTTTTAAAAGTAAAGTTGTAGAGCTTATGGTCAGCTATCATCCTGTAATTTTTTCAATACCACAGTTTTGGCTATTTTTTGGAAAAACGCCTCGAAAAGTGCAAACATTTGAATTTGGCGCGTCACCCCCACCATGCATGTGCAGTGTTGCCAACATAATAATTTCTTATGTCAGACTCAGAGCCGATTTTCCTTTCTTATTTATTTTGAGGGACTATCATGTAGTAATTAACGTGATTATGCAGAGAAAATTAACTGAAAACCTGACGATAATGTTCTTAAATTATAGGTAAGTAAAAGTTACGTTTATAATTATCATAATTAGTAAAAGGAAAATCATTCCAATTTGTGTATGGCTGGTTGTCTAATTCATTTTAGTTTAGCAATACGACAACCACGATGACATGACAATTTGTCTCTTGTCACCAATTAAGGGTGTTCGTTGTTGTTGTTGTTATTGAGGTGAATTCATCTATCTCCAAATGTTTTACTTCAAAAGTGTCTATTTTGCAGTGCTGTGTGACGCGAGGCCCCATCCTGCATGTAAAAAAACCCTTGCTAAGTGCTGGATTCTTCTATGACAGACAAAATCTTATTGGAAAACCAAATACAGTGCGCCCCAAAATGCCAATCCACACATTGACAACTTCTCGACGTTGGTCTCGGTTGTCCTGCACTGTATGTGGATTTTAGAGAGTCCAAACTCATTCATTTTGTTGATTTGAGGGACCCATTAATCCAAATTAACATTCATTGGTGGAACAAATGTTTATAGCAAATAAGCAAGACCAGTAAGCAGATAGCGATAGATGTTTGATCTGCTAAGACTAGTTTCTCTCATGTTTTATCTATGTATCTGGAGACTATAGTGCCTGTGAAAAAAACTCTTTTCAGTGACAACAAATCTTGCCAAACTGGCCACAAACAACTTGAAAAACTGGCCAAAAATTGGTTTCATTCCAATCGATTGCTGCTGAATATGGGCAAGATACAGAGGATGGTGTTTGCATTGAGGGAGATTGGAACCGTAAATGACCACGTATCCCAGGTTAAATTTCTTGGGGTTCTTGTGGATGAGAGCACCAAGTGGGATTTACACACTGATAACTTGGCTTCAAGACTCAATACAAGTTTGTACCTGCTACGTCAGCTTTCAGATAGGATATCTCGTACGGTACTTAGATCGGCTTACTTTGCATCTTTTCATGCATGGCTCTCTTATGCTGTAGTTGTTTGGGGCCACACCTCGGGGGCTAAGTATTTGTTCGGGCTTCAGCGAAGAGCGGTCAGATTGTTGGCTGACCTGGGCTACAGGGATGACTGCAGAGCGCACTTCAGGGAGCTAGGCATACTAACCCTGCCCTCCATGTTTATATATATCGTGAGCAGAAAACATGTATCTGTTTTCTGCTCACGAGAACATGCATGCTTACCTTACTAGAGGCCGAAAAAATTTATTAACCTCATATTGTCATTTGAGAAGGTGTCAGAATGGTCCTGGCTACTGGGCGGTAAAATATTTCAACTGCCCATAAAAATTAAAGCGTTGACAGTGGATAGTTTCCGAAAGGAAATTAAGCAAATTTTAATGGTAAATGTTTTTTATTGTGCTGAAGAGTATTTTAATCAAAATTATTAATTTTTTTTTCTTCTCTCTGTTTAGTCTATTTTAGAATGTTGACTGTAAGCTTTTAGTATTAAGTAAGTAATGGCATCTGGACTGAATTTATTTAAATTTAATTTGTAAATTATTCTATTTTTGACGTATGTACATTGCTGTTTTGGTGATTGTAAACATGAATAAATTTGAATTGAATTGAATTGAATCTTAATGAAGGTGATAGTGTTTTTATAGGAATAATTGTTGTTATCTGTGTTATTACCTAAATTTATGTTACATTTCTTTTTCATGTCCACTTGTTAATTTCTTCCGTTAAGGAATTTATGTATAGATTGATTATGCAAATATACTTATTTTGGTACTTGTTGCATCCACTTTTTCACACACAATTTCCCCGAAATAAAAATGTAATGCATACAGAAACCTTGTATTTATTGATATTAAAAGTAAGGAAATTAGGAACCATTTTGTTGATACAGTGTAAAATTTTATTTTTATTATTTCTTATTTAAATGTTTCATTAGTTATGAATTTTGAGGAGAGAAAACTTGTTTTAAAACAATACTGGGCTGGTAATTCCTTTGCTCAAATTCGAGACAACATTGCTGCATTGTTTCCTGAACAACCAATACCAGCATGCAGTTCACTTCAGGCGGTGGTTGCTCGTTTTGAGGAAACTGGGAGTATTAACCCGATATGTTGCTGTGAGCGAAAGCGACGACTTCAAGCTGGTGCGGCTCCAGAGAATGAAAATGTGGCAAAACTTGTTGTTCTTGCTACAGTAAACGATGATCCTTCCAAGAGTATTCGACAGATTGGCCAAGAAACTGGACTTAGTAGATCGACCATCCATAATTATCTGCAAAAAGAAGGTTTTGAAAGCTACAAACAAGAGAACCATCAACAACTCTTACCGACCCACCTTTTCCCCCCAATGGAGTTTTGTGAAATCCTGACCGAAAAAATTATTGCAGCCCCAAGATTTGTTAGAAACATTTGTTTCACGGATGAATGTTAATTTGGATTGACTGGCTCTTCAAATCAATAAAATGATCGGACTTGGGCACTCTAAAATCCACATATAGTGAGTGCATGAGAATCGGGACCAACGTCGAGCAACTGTAACGTGTGGATCGGCATTTTGGGGCGCCATGTTATAGGTCCATTTTTCATTGATTGCAGTTCGCAATGACATTTTGCCTGCTGTAGAAGTCATCCAGCCATTAGAACGAGTTTTTTACATGCAAGATGGAAGATTTTGAACAATTTCTCTGATGTGCTACATCTAGTCCTGTATTTTATTTATTTGTTTATTGTTCTTGTTTATCTCTGTGTTTGATGTTAAACACATGGGTGGTTATTCACTTTCTTTGTAGTATGTAATTAAATGGTTCTTTTAAGAGCTGCTAATCCGTATTTTCTTTTCGCCAATTCCACGATAACTCATTTGTAGAGTACAATCACATTTCAAGCTTGGTTCTTGGTTTGCCCAACAAATGTACCCACCCAACTCGCCGTCCTTAATAATTCTTAACATTAACCTAGCTTTTAGCTTTACCAATGACAAAGACAAGAGACATATCGTCGATCCGTTATCTGTTGCTAATCTAAAATGAATTAGACAACCAGCCATACACAAATTGGAATGATTTTCCTTTTACTACTTATAATAATAATAAACGTAACTTTTACTTACCGTATGATTTAAGAACATTATCGTCAGGTTTTCGGTTAATTTTCACTGCATAATCACGTTAATAGTAGTCAATGATAGTCAATGATAGTCCCTCAAAATAAATAAGAAAGGAAAATCTGCTCTGACTCTGACATAAGAAATTATTATGTTGGCGACACTGCACATGCATGGAGGGGGTGACGCACCAAATTCAAATCTTTGCACTTTTCGAGGCTTTTTTCCAAAAAACAGCCAAAACTGTGGTATTGAAAAAATTACAGGATGATAACTGACCATAAACTCTACAACTTTACTCTTAAAAGTTTTTCAATCAAATCAACCGTACAGGCGCAAAAAAATAAAAGCCGATTTCCCATGTTAATCTCCTATGTCCAGGGTTCTGCTGGACACCCGGTATTAGACGGTAGCTCTCTGGTATCGGTTGCCTAGCAACCTTTACCAGACTTGTCTCACCTGGACATAACAAACGGGACAAACATATTTCAGGGTGATTTGTGAAGCGAGATATTTTTAAAATTACAAAAGATAAAAATCCGATAATTTCAGCAGTCTCTAGAAGGATCTATAGAGGAGTTATTCTACAGTACTTTGAACAAAATTAATTATTTAGATGATGTATACAAGGTGATGAATAAATTGACTAAATTTTTCAAAATTTCTTTTTTGTCGAGAATCTAGGATTCGGTTTTTATTTTGTTTTTTGTGAATTGAAGACGATTCTTGACAAGTTTAGAAAAAAAACAAATTTAAACGATTTTACATATCGTACCACATTTCGGATTTTTTTTATTTTTTCTTCAGACATTTAATAATCTTGAATTTCAGCCTCCTGCTGATCAAGTAACTGATATGAGAATGGTTTATTTTACAAAATTCATTTGTTACATGCGCATGAAGAGATAAAAGTATTAGATTTTTCTACAGGGAGTTGACTTTCAAAATGTTTTGACCAGTATTATTGATTGGAGTGTTTTCTCAATAATTAAGTGAACAAATGTTTAATTGCTTGCTGATGAAACAATGATAATAATTTTAACCGTTCAATGAAAATTTTGAGATCAATAAAGTAAAACACCCAGACGGATTTTTCACTTTTCATTTAAATTAATTTAATCAGAATATAGAGCGTCTTATACTTGACTTTACTAAAAAAAAAGGTAAGTAACTGATGTTGCTTTTAAATGCTATAATACTGGAACTTTATTTCGAAAGGCTCTGAGGGAAACGACGTTACATTTACAAAGTGGTGCCAAGAAATACTTGTCGACGCAGGCCCAATGTTAAAGTTATCTGAAACAGACTGGATGAGAGTTATTGAGATGTGAAGTTGACCTGAATTTTGGAAGTTAGATGGACCTACAGAGTGTCCCAAATAAGGTGACTTACAATGAAACAAAAAACCTTGTGTTTTACTTTATTGATTCAAAATTTGCATTGAACAGTCAAAATTATTATTATTGTTTTATCACCAAGCAACTAAATATCTGTTTGTTTATTTGTGCAACACTCTGTAGAAAAATAAAATTAATATATAAATAAAAACTCAAAATAAAAACAGAATCCTAGATTCTCGGCAAAAAAGAAATTTTGAGAAAATGTAGTCAACTTATTCATCACCTTGTATATACTGAATAGGTAAATTTGTTCAAAGTAGTCTGAAATACCTCCTCTATAGATTCTTCTAGAGGTTGCTGAAAACTTCATATTTTTATCTTGCGTTATTTTCAAAATATCTCTCGAAAAATATGTTAGTCCCGTTTGTTTTGTCCAGCAGTTTACATGCTCAACACGTTACCCTGTGCAAACTCTACTCGACCTTCGGTCGCGTGAATTTAGTGGGTAACGTGTTTAGCAGAATGAAGGTATTGTTCGGTAATCGCAAAACGTGGAATGGTATTCAAGAGATTGTAAAGTCTTAATTTTACAACTTGGACCCTTCACCTTTTTTTTCTTGCTTTGTTTATCATATGTAAAATGGATGAAAGGAAAAATAAAGTAATTAAAGGTAGGTCTTAAATAAATGTCTGTACCTTTTACCTGATCGATTATTGTCAAAAGATAGAATACGTCAAACATGTTTGTCAAAAGTTTTAACTCCAAAAACTTTGAAAACCATTCTATCAATATGTCTCCACAACGTTACAATCAGCAAGCACAGCTATTAATTCTAAATGACGTTATGGCGTTCTTGGAAATTGAGAAGATTCAAGTAACAAATGGTGTTCCAATCCATTGTGGGAACGTGTTACAAACAGCCTCAAAGGCGTTGAAAAATAGGAAAACTACGTTGAAATGAACGAACAAACGTGGTGTTTAGATGGACAAGGATTATTTGGCTAACAAGTCTATGAAGCAAAAGTAAATAAAACCAAAATAACCGATTTTATGAAGAACAAAATTCGAAATTATTTACCGTATGTTTGCAAGAAATGAATATGTAACCATTACAAACCTAAGACAACTCCTAAGTAAACCCCGTTGTTCCAACTTACCTCCAAGATATTTAATTTTTATGGATAACGCTTCTTACCACTCCGGCCTTTATGAGGGAATTACAAACAAATCCTGACCAAAATATAAATTAATTGAGTGGCTATGAAAGAGGAAATTTAGGCAATTCGTGACCACAAAAGAAATTTAAATTGGAGAGTATTTTACTTACCTACCTTAGTAACTACTTGCAATCTCAATTATTTCCTTCTCAATTTTACTTTCTACCTCAATAACTAATTCGTCAAGGACTTACTAAATTATGTTCATTGCAAACATAACTTACATACCTAATGTCTCAAATTTTGTTCTTCATAAAATCGTTTTTTTTTTGGTTTAATTTAATTTTTGCTTCATAGCTTTGTTAACCAAATAGATATTCTGTCCGATTTAATATCACGTTTTTCAATTAGTTTTAATGTAGCTTTTTTCCAATTTTCAAGGCAGTTGAGGCTATTTGTATATCACGTTCTCCACCTTTAAAAGGACCTAATTGAATTAGTTTGTAAACAATCTATGGTTGTAAGTTTAGTTTAAATATAAATATAAATCATTTTATTTAATTATAAATAGAGAGTTAGTTACTCATATTAAGTTCATATCTAAAACATTACTTTTGTAAATCAAAGAGAAAAAGGTTTAAAGTTTTTATTTAGATTTTTAGAATTGACAAAAAATAGGTATTTGCTACGCAATTTTAATAGTTGATTGTGTTTACGGCCTTATATTTGGCAGCTTTTGTCTAGTGTTGGCTATGTTATGATAATAGGTATGTTAAACTCTGCGACGTACGTAATTTTGACACCTTTTGACGTCAGGCCCAAGTTGTAAAATTACGACTTTACAATGAGCCTTGAGACTGAAAAAAATGAACAAAGAAATGTGTGTTAAAGCAGCTATACTTAAAATTTTATTGAAATAAGTACATTAATAAAACAGAAATTACTTATGGCAGGTGCAGTTGTTGATAGTAACATTACAACAATAAAAATAACATGATACAGCACATCTAGTCTGTATCCGGTGTATACAGGGTGAGTCATAATGGGAGGACGAAAATGAAATCTCATATTCTTTGGTCGATTTTAAGGGGGGCTTGTCATACATTTGTGTTACCTATCGAGCTTCCTTAAAAGTTACGGGGTGTTGAAATTAGAATTTCAAAATGCATATATCTTGATTATTTCAAAAGGGTAAGAGATATTTTAATGGAATTTGGTATGTTTCGACATCTGGGGAAGGCGCATAATCTGCAATAAAAAAAAATATTTTTAATTTCGCCAGTGGCGCGGGTACCAGCACCTCGACTCATATTACTTGAAGGAAAATTGGTACGCCACTGGTTTTCAAAAAATAAAATCTAATTATTCACTTCTCCATTCATCTCGGAATAAAAATGTCCTCTTTAGGTTTTTCAGTACGACGAACCGTTTCTGAGTAAATAAATGAAAACCATTGTAATGTAGCCTAGTCTCGCCCAACGCATTTAAGATTGTGTAAATGGCTATATCGCAATGCTTCTTACTTATTTACTCAAATACAGTTCTACGAAAAAAAAATTAAGTGAGCTTTTTGCTTCAGAATTGTAGTGGCGGATAAGATAAGACAAACTAAGAGAATATTTTAATTCACGAAAATTCAAAAACTTGAAGAAGGCATTTTTATTTAGAGATGGATGAGGAATTGAAAAATTAGATTTTACTTTTGTGAAGCAAGAGGCGTACATCACACCAAACTTTAATGCTGATCAGACTACTTAAAATGGCGGCCCAACAATAATTTTTATTAATTTGCTCATATACCCTGCGTCGTACTAAAAAATCTGAAGAGGGGTTATTTCTTCAGAGATGGTTGAGGATTGAAAAATTAAATTTCGTTTTTCGAAAAACCAGTGGCGTACCCTTTTCTCTTCAAGTAATATGTGTCAACGTGCTGGTACGCACGCCACTGGAGGAAATGAAAATAATTTTTTTATTGCATAGTGTGCGCCTTTCATAGTAGTCCAAACATACCAAACTTCATTAAAATATCTCTTAACCTTTCGGAAAAATCAAGATATATGCATTTTAAAATTTTAACTTCATCACCCTGTAACTTTTTAAGGAAGCTCGATAGGTAACACACATGTATGACAAGCCCCCCTTAAAATGGACCAAAGAATATGATATTTCATTTTCGTCCTCCCATTATGACTCACCCTGTATAGGCCTATCTGTTAGAGAAGAATAATCTTCCATAACCCAGTCAGATACAACAACTTGTTGTCTCTGGCCCAGTGAAAAAACTCATCGAGAAAGTTATGTGAGCGTTACCTCCCAAGACGTGTTTCACTCCCACTAGAGCTTGTAAGTTGGGTTCACTAACGCATCTAAAAATATCGAAAATTTGAAACCAAATGTCCACCCGGCGATGGCAGGCCAGTTCTACTGGCGCCCTCTGTTTCGCTGAGCAGGCATTGTGTGACTGAATTCAGCGAAACAGATGGCGCCAGTAGAACCGGCTTGCCATCGCTGGGTGGACATTTGGCTTTAAATTTTCGATATATTGAGGTGCTAGATCACCAGAGTGAACCCAACTGACGAGCTCTAGTGGGAGCGAAACACGCCTTGGGAGGTAACGCTCTGATGATATTTTTCACACAACTATTCGGTGAACTTTTTCACTGTGCTACGGAATATTATTTTTCTGTAACAGATAGGCCCAGGCTAGACATTCTGTGTTATTCTTACATATATATTACGGCCAAGAACCGGAAATAATTTTTTGATTTCAAGCTTCATATAAAAATAATTAGGCAATCCCTTCAAACTATTGGCGTCTCGTCCAGTAGAGACTGGGAAACCAGTATCGGAGGGTGTATTGAGAGTTTTTGCTTGTCTGTGAGCCCGAACTAGTTTTGCTGGGGTGTTGCTCACTAAGTTGCAAGTATGACGACAATGAAGTTACTGAACTGGAGTCCGCTATCATAATTACTTCCTGAAGGTTTATCTGATTACTGCTGATGTTCTATTTGAATGATTGGTTTTTGTACCAAGCAGAAGTTGGACTTTGATTCCATGATTTATTTACTGTTAAAAATAGTCGATCGATATGATACTCTCACTTGTTTTCGACAGAAATTTAGCTAACAGATGAACCCGACATAAAACAGGATTTTTTTAGTTTGTAATTAGCCATTTACTTGTCGAATGTCGATGTTGTGAGCTCCTCCTTGGACAGTTTTGATAAAAATCAGATTATATTCAATAAGAACTGTAGTAGACCCATCATTGTATTGTTCTGCCTTAAAATAGTTTTTAAGACAAAACACAGCCTCATTACCTCGCCATGCGAGCTCTAACGCAGCTATATGGAAAAGCTTTCGTTTGAGTCCATCCGGAGTCTCTTCGCTTAGATTTGTAGCTATTGATTCAATTTCATTTTTTGATAACGCTGTAGCACTTACTTTTCGGGCACTGGGTATGTTTCGAAGGTCTTTCCTCTTCGCATTTCGCGCACTTGAAGCACTCAGAGAAACCACATCATTAAATGGATCAATTTTTCGCTTCTGGTCTTTGACATACATTTCTTGCATAATGTTTGGTGTTTTGACCCAGATTAGCTTAATTGTCAGTTCCTTGTAGTCGGTACAATCACCTTTCCGCACTTTGTAAGCCCAATCTTGCAAAATCAGGTTTAGTTCTTCTGCCTCTGTAAATTGTGTAATCTCGTAATTTACAAAATACTGAATACTATTTCCATAAGAATTTGCCGGAATTCACTGTATCGAGGGGTTTAACATTTTTGATGGCTTTTCGACCTCACATGGTCGTTGTTACTGCATTATTTGGCACCTGAGACAAAGCACTGACATCATTAGTTTGGCAACAATTAAAATCTGTCAAAAGCACCATGCGATAATTCAAAAACCATCCTAGGTGCATAATTATTACTTATTAATTCTTTCTTTTTATAGGGAAAATTAGCAATAAAACACGGTTTTATTGACAAAGCTGTTAGTACATTATAAGAAATGAAGCATCTGGAAGGAGCCTTTCGTTGGAATGGATACAGCAAGCACCAGTTCGTTATGAACGTAAGTCCAAGGAATGTAGAGCACTAGTAAGGGACAACGGGATAAGATGAAGAAAAACGCGGATGAGCACAACGTTAAAAGTGTCCTTAAACCAACTTGTACAATACAACAACAAAGTTAAGATCGACCAAAGACCCCCTTATCGGCACTCGGAATTTACCGAATTCCATGCAGCTGTGGCACGCTATACATTGGCACCAGAAAACGCAGTGTCAACACGAGGATTATGGAACACAAGAGGAATTGCAGGCTGGGACAAACACAAAAGTCAGCAGTAGAGAGTACGCTCTCTTCGAAGGTTACGACATCCTTTTCAACGACGTGGATATCTTATATCAAGCAGCGTTTCTATCCGAGACCAACGAGAGAAGCCATTGAGATTTTTAAACACAACAACAAATTCAATAGGAAGGAAATTATGTTTCTAAATGCCGACTGGAAGGGAGTTCTACGACAAACTTTAAGGGCGCCGAAACCCCGCGCTAGGGATGCCGATATTTTCGAAAAAGATGGATTTTCTGAATCGATTTAAATGGCAGTACAAAAAATCGATTCGACTATAAATCGAACATATAATAATCGATATTTGTAAAAATCGATTATATATTTTCTTTTGCCGAAAGCCGCAAAAATTACTACCTATATTATATAAATATGTACATCATTACAGAAACAGAACATTTATTAAATATACATCATACATCTAATGTTTGAGCTCTTTAATGCCGCTTATTGCCTTGTAGATTATCAAACCTTGAGGCTGTGAATTCAAAAATATTCTTTTTGAATTCAGTCTTTTGAAGATTGACATTTTATAATATATGTGTAATTACTGTAAAATCTAATCTTCAAATGGCAGTGAACTCAAAAAAAGAAGATTTGATAATCTCGAAGGCAATAAGCGGCTTCTGTTCGGATCCATTATATTTCCCGCTTGGGAAAAAAGGCGTTCCGAAGGAACGGACGTCTCAACAATTGATAAAAATTGTAGATATACTTTTGACAGTATGGGATATGTGGTCTTTTGTTCTTCCCAAAACTTAATTGGATCAATTTTAATGTCGAGAAGTGGACGATTTAAGTAATGTCTGAGTTCATCATTTCCCTCAGATTCTGATACCTGTGAACTAGATGCCGCCTCTTGTACTATTTTTTGGTGGAGGCTCCATATGTCATCATTTTCGTGCCAAGGTTCACCTCTATTTCCATTATCTCCAGGAGTTTTAGACAGATTGTTCTTTAATCCTTTTGTTTAACAGCTTCTGCTTCGCATAATACTCTCAATTTAGAAAGACCTTGACTTAATGCGATTGGATTCTTAAAATGAATTCGCTTAAACCTATGAAAACAGATAATTAAGAACATTTTAATTTATAGGCATTAAGGTGCAATACCTGGGATCCATTATAGTGACCATTGCTAGCATGCTGACCTCCTCAATTTTGCCAAACCTTTTGGTCCCTTCAGTAAAAAATGAGTCTCTTAAGGCCTGTCCAGCATCTGTTTCAAAAGTTAATAGTGATATTTTTTGTTGGAGCATATTTACAATTGGAATTATTTTGCTAGCAGTTATGTAATAGTAACCACATATTTCTCGATATGCTGCCTCAATAGGTTTCAACAAGTTTACAACTTCTTCTGTTATCTGAATGTCAAAATTGTTCCTATTTTATATTTTAGTTTTAGGAATCTCTCCAACATTGTAAAAGATGAAGTCCAACGAGTTACTACAGACCGCAATAATTTTAAATCACAAATTTTTTCTGAGTTCATCTGTTGCAGCAACTGAGTGTTTAAAATATGTGACAATTGTTTTAACTGACGGTAGCAAGTTTGCTACCCCTTCTTCATCACAAATTTTTTGAGGCACCAAGTTTAGTGTATGTGAGAAGCATGGCAAATGCTTATTTTTGTCTAAAAGACCTACGACTGCTTTTACAATATTTGCACCATTGTCGGTTACAATAGCTGGTATATTGGATATGGGTATATTCCATTCGAAAAGAGTGGTCTTTGATGTCTTTTGGAGAAGATCACTTGTGTGGCTATCTGTCAATTCTTGCATACAAATAATCACATTATTTAGTCTGTTTTGATCAACGAAATGGACAGTGGCTCCCAAGAAACTACGGGTATTTATAGTGTCTGTCCACACATCTGCTGTGACTGATTCATGCTCAATAGATGCCAGCCTATCTTTAATCATCCCATGTAAAACTTGAAACTTTTCATCAATTAATTGGGTAATTTTTGTACGTCCAGGAGCTTTGTAATGAGGCACTGCTTTCTTACAAAAATACTGGAATCCTGGTTTATCCGTGGTATTAAGTGGCATATTGTCCTCTACCACCATATAAACTAAGACCTCTGTCAATTAAGTGGATCTTGTGCCACCATCTAAAATACATTTACAAATGATAATTTGAGTCATAACATTGATTAATGCTAACAAAAAGTTAATAAATTTTACTTGATTGAAATTTGTCCGAAAAAGTATGTAATTCACTTAGATACCTTTGAAAGATTTAATTTCGGAAAAGGAGTCATCAATCCTTCTCTGATTTTGGGTAAAACAACCAGATACACTGGAACCTTGACCTTGACTTAAATTTTTGAAAAGTGGAAATGGAGATGAAGCTTTTAAAGTTGAGGTACTTGAAGCTGCTTCTACAATTTCAAAATTGCTTAATTCTATATCAGTTGCTTCCTCTTCCTCTTCATCCGCAACAGGCAATGCTTTCGGTTTCGATCTCGGTCTAACTTTAGAATCCTTGGATTCCTTGCTGTTTATTCGTTTATTGTAGTTGTGCTTCCTTATGAGGTGATTCATTAAGTTGGTGGTATTGCCAGAGGATTTCAATTCTTTTTGGCAAAGCTTACATTTTCCTCCACCACTAATTCTCATGAAGCTCTTTCAAACTTCGCGTTTCTTTGACATAGGTACTCGGGGTTTTTCACAATTCGTCTTTAATGTTGTAATTTTGTTAAGAGTAAGAGGTCGAATGATTATTGTGGGTACTGGACTGTGATTGTATTGTAAAATATAGAAAGTAAAATGTAGAAATTTATAGGAGGTAATAAAGAAAAGGGAGATTGAGCTTACTAATTCTAACCTAACATTCTCAAATGTCATTATTCCTTATTGTCAAAAATATCAAGTCATGATAGTCATTTGTGATGTAAGTTGAGTTCGGTACTTACATCCCGAGCGCTCGGGATATCAGTCTATCTCACTCTAGCTTGCTAAGATTTTGGGAGTTGGTCTGTGTCCGGAGTACTCCGGTGGATGGAATTACCGAACTCGGCTATAATACTTAAAGGGTTTTAGGCGCTTTCTCTAGGAAAGCTCAGTGTTCAGTGCAGCACAGGGCAGCTTTTACTTTTTCTTGCTCGTATATTTAATCATGCCGATTTTTAATCGCCAACAAAGAATCGATAATCGGTTAAAATTACCTTTGGAAGATCGATAAAAAAAATCGATTTAAAAAAAAAGGTTAATCGATTGTTTTCACTAATCGATTAAAGATCGGCATCCCTACCCCGCGCCACTACTCCCCCACCCCAGTCCTTTCGCTATAGCGCGACGGTCGGGGAATAAATACCACAGTGCTCACCACAGTCAAATAAGTCAACCTCGCGAAGCACGACAGATCACTTCGCTCTGCCTCATCGCTTTTGATAATGTGTGGACGAAACGTCAGGAAGAAATTCTTTAGAAGAAAGAGAGAAGACTTTAGATTACATTTTAACCGCTTCACAGTGTTGTCAATATTGACCACTTATAATGAACAAAAAGAAATACATACACACAAAAGCCAAAAACCAGACAAACACAACAAAAGGCAGTAAAGCCAGAAGCCTTTAATAATGGAATATTGGAACTTTACACCAAATCAATATGTAAGGACAAAAAAAAATCAACTTGGTAGTTTGCTAGTTGTTATCTATTATTAGTTATGGGTGTTAGCTATCATATATTCTTCGATGTTTGTTGTCCTCCTACAGAAGTAAGAGTAGGTGGCTCGATATTAGGTACAGGTTATGCTTAACTAAACGCTAGAAAAAAAAGAACCCTAGGAAAGAAGAACTGTTATACAAACAATTTTCGCTTAAAGCAGGTGATTACTTTCTTAGTAATAGCATTAAATATACCGGGTGTTGCATCGTCGGGCGGGACATAGGAAATCCCATATAAATTTTGATAGGGTCAATTATTGGTTTCCCTAATTATTTTGGTGAAAAAATATATTTAGTTTTTTTAAAGAGCGATAAAATTCGCAACCAATAGGATAACGTCAAGCATTTTTGGTCAACCCGTTTACGAATTATTTGCCAGTAACCTTTTTTATATTTTGTCTTTTTTATCGCCCCGTATTCACCGACACCAGTCAAGGTAAGAGTTGGCTGTCAAATAAAGCTGTCATTAATGAATTTTTAGTGTTTGATAGCCAAGTATTAATGGTATCCGTAAATACAGAGCGATAAAAAGGGCAAAATAATTAAAAAGTTATTGGAAATAACTCGTAAACGGGTTAATCAAAATGTCTGATGTTGTCCATTTTGTTGTGGTTTTTAATGTTCTTCAAAAAATCTAAATAGTGTTTTTCTATAAAATAATTAGGGAAGCCAATAATAGACCCTGTTAAAAATTACATGGGATTGCCTATATGCCGCACGACGATGCAACACCCGGTATAATTTAAAAATTAAAAGAGAGAAGTAAGCATTGATGAGTAAAGTCAAATTTTAAGAAATCCAAACCATAGCTACATGTAAAAAAAAATATGTTAAAGTCGAATTATGTAAAATTTCAATTAGCAAACTCAAATTTTATTAAGGTAAAAAAAAACTTACTTGATACCAAAAAAACTGAATAGCAATAAAAATTCACTAAATACCTCACTGGAATCGAAGCACACCGGAATTGCAGCACCGGTGGCCACGAGAAAAGATGGGAGAAAGTCACGTGTCTCATGGCTAATCAGAGAATTCAATTAACAGCGACATCACACATGATCCAAGCTCAGCAGATGAATCGAATTGAAGAAACATACTTAGTAACTGAAGTTAAGTTTAGCAAAAGAAGTAAACAAATCAGCACTGGTCCGACCCCATAAATCAAACATGAACGAAGTCATGAGAAGGAAAAGAAATTAATAAATTAATAATTTCGTTATTCAACACAAGCAAAAGGGCAACGGCAATTCGTCCGACACTCCAATGTTATTAGGCAAAACAAAGAGAGAGTCAATGCCAATAAGAAAAATAAGAAATATTAACAACGAAAGAGGTGAAAGGTTAGGCCTATTTGCTATTGCTAAGTTAGATTAATCGAATCAACTCGGAAAAGGTTGGTAATCTTCTCCTCGTCGCATAAAAACCAATCAAAAGTCTTGAATTAAATATAAAATTTTATTATTCAATATTATATGCTCGTGGCTGAAGTGCAACAACAGGTGTTTCATTGTAAACAAAGGTAAGACAAAAGCACTAAAACCCTTTACTCCATAAAACTAATAGTTCCTTAACAATATGGCAGGCCAATGGGGATCAAACTATAGTGAGCGGCACGAAACCAAGAGAGTTCCCTCACTGAATGAAAAGCGGGAGAAACGGAGCAAAAATCGAAAGGTACAAGAGTGAAAGTAAAAGTGAATGTTTCAAATGTTTGGCATAAATTTAATAAATGGATACAAGGAAGACAACCAAGGTATGTTAACTACCAGGAACTAAGAAAGGGCACTAATAGCAAAAAGCGACCGTGAAAAAAATATTTCTCATCCGACGCTTTTGAGAAAAACTTCTATGTTTTATCTAAAATCCATATTTTTTTTTGGATTTATTGATTAGTTTTCACTCGTCTCAATTTTAAACACGGTTTTCAACATTGAACTTGGTGTCCACAGTACAGAAGGTTTTGTTTCTTCAGATAACTTCTTCAGGTGAGCACTTTCAACATTTTCTGATACAATTGGTATATTATTTAGTAGGTAATTTTCAGTGTTCATTTCGTGCACTTAGCTTTCAAAGCTGGAGTATTACTTTTTCGTAAGGCTTATATTCAACCCTTAATAACCACCAACTCTTGAGATTTACATATTGCCGTTAAACACTCTCTCTCTCAGTTTATCCTAACCAATTAAAATTACTTAGGTACTTAAGCCACCAGATGTGACTGCTGTTAGTGTGTTACAGATCTTCCTCCATTTGTGTTCTTCCGTACGTAACACAGATCCCTCGGGTCAAATAGTATTAATAAAGAAATTGTAACTCACAAATTATGCAGATTAAAATACTTGTTTACTGAAACGGGAAGGAATAATTCAAAAACATTATCAGAAGTCGCGTTAAAGTTTTATTCTGGGACCATAAGGGCACGACATTTCTCATAGGATTTCCTCGTAAAATGAGATTCGCTGTTGCAGATTTGTAATGGACTCTATGTCACTGTTTCGTGACAAATGTGTATATACGCACATGGAGGGATACGACATCAAAAAGTACCTATATATATTATTTACAGTGAATCCCTCAGTTCGCTTTTGCCAAGGATATTTGTCAGTTTAATGCCTATTTACACCTTTACTCAGAGATATCACTCAAGATCTTTTATGTTTTGTATGGATTTTCGGTGCTATTCGTAATACCCACGTCGAGGAAGATGTATGGCTTTGGTTAATCTTTTTCACACGTCGTGTTCTTGTTTGTTAACAGAGACGTTTTTCGAGGGGTAAATGTTTTCTGAGCGCGTTGATCCGTAAAAGGTTAACACAACTTAATTCGTGGGTTTTCTAATAATAGTAGTTATATCGGGTGTCCATCAGAACCCTGGACATAGGAGATTAACATGGGAAATCGGTTTTTATTTTTTTGC
Organism: Taphrorychus bicolor; assembly: GCA_951812265.1. NCBI lineage: Eukaryota > Metazoa > Arthropoda > Insecta > Coleoptera > Curculionidae > Taphrorychus > Taphrorychus bicolor. The sequence goes on from OX638297.1 coordinate 35,391,867, forward strand.
GCCGTACGGTTGTTTTGATTGAAAAACTTTTAAGAGTAAAGTTGTAGAGCTTATGGTCAGCTAGCATCCTGTAATTTTTTCAATACCACAGTTTTGGCTATTTTTTGGAAAAACGCCTTGAAAAGTGCAAAAATTTGAATTTGGCGCGTTACCCCCACCAGCATGTGCAGTGTCGCCAACATAATAATTTCTTATGTCAGACTCAGAGCCGATTTTCCTTCCTTATTTATTTTGAGGGACTATCATGTAGTAATTAACGTGATTATGCAGAGAAAATTAACTGATAACCTGACGATAATGTTCTTAAATTATAGGTAAGTAAAAGTCACGTTTATAATTATCATAATTAGTAAAAGGAAAATCATTCCAATTTGTGTATGGCTGGTTGTCTAATTCATTTTAGTTTAGCAATACGACAACCACGATGACATGACAATTTGTCTCTTGTCACCAATTAAGGGTGTTCGTTGTTGTTGTTGTTATTGAGGTGAATTCATCTATCTCCAAATGTTTTACTTCAAAATTGTCTATTTTGCAGTGCTGTGTGACGCGAGGCCCGAACCTGCATGTAAAAAACCTTTCTAAGTGCGGGACTCTTCTATGACAGACAAAGTCTCATTGGAAAACCAAATACAGTGCGCCCCAAAATGCCAATCCACACATTGACAACTTCTCGACGTTGGTCTCGGTTGTCCTGCACTGTATGTGGATTTTAGAGAGTCCAAACTCATTCATTTTGTTGATTTGAGGGACCCATTAATCCAAATTAACATTTATTGGTGGAACAAATGTTTTTAGCAAATAAGCAAGACCAGTAAGCAGATAGCGATGGATGTTTGATCTGCTAAGACCAGTTTCTTTCATGTTTTATCTAGGTATCTGGAGACTATAGTGCCGGTGAAAAAAACCCTTTTCAGTGACAACAAATCTTGCCAAACTGGCCACAAACAACTTGAAAAACTGGCCAAAAATTGGTTTCATTCCAATCGATTGCTGCTGAATATGGGCAAGACACAGAGGATGGTGTTTGCATTGAGGGAGATTGGAACCGTAAATAACCACGTATCCCAGGTTAAATTTCTTGAGGTTCTTGTGGATGAGAGCGCCAAGTGGGATTTACACGCTGATAACTTGGCTTCAAGACTCAATACAAGTTTGTACCTGCTCCGTCAGCTTTCAGATAGAATATCTCGTACCGTACTTAGATCGGCTTACTTTGCATCTTTTCATGCATGGCTCTCTTATGCTGTAGTTGCTTGGGGCCACGCCTCGGGGGCTAAGCGTTTGTTCGGGCTTCAGCGAAGAGCCGTCAGATTGTTGGCTGGCCTGGGCTGCAGGGATGATGCAGAGCGCACTTCAGAGAGCTAGGCATACTAACCCTGCCCCCCATGTTTATATTGTTGAATTTGCTGTTTGTGAAAAATAACATGTGTTTTCTGCTCACGAGGACATGCATGCTTACCTTACTAGAGGCCGAAAAAATTTAATAACTTCATATTGTCGTTTGAGAAGGTGTGAGAATTGTCCTGGCTACTGGGCGGTAAAATATTTCAACTGCCCATAAAAATTAAAGCGTGTGCTAAAAAGTGGATATTTTCCGAAAGAAAATTAAGCAAATTCTAATGGTAAATGTTTTTTATTGTGATGAAGAGTATTTTAAGTACTTTAATCAAAATTATTAATATTTTCTTCTCTCTGTATAGTCCATTTTAGGATGTTGAGTGTAAGCTTTTAGTATTAAGTAAATAATGGCATCTGGACTGAATTTATTTAAATTTAATTTGTAGACTATTCTATTTTTGACGTATGTACATTGCTGTTTTGGTGATTGTAAGCATGAATAAATTTGAATTGAATTGAATTGAATCTTAATAAAGGTGATAGTGTTTTTATAGGAATTGTTGTTATCTGTGTTATTACCTAAATTTACGTTACATTTCTTTTTCATGTCCACTTGTTAACTTATACCGTTAGGAAATTTATGTATAGATTGATTATGGAAATATACTTATTTTGGTACTTGTTGCATCCACTTTTTCACACACAATTTCCCCGAAATAAAAATGTAATGTATACAGAAACCTTGTATTTATTGATATTAAAAGTAAGGAAATTAATAACCATTTTGTTGATACAGTGTAAAATTTTATTTTTATTATTTCTTATTTAAATGTTTCATTAGTTTTGAATTTTGAGGAGAGAAAACTTGTTTTAAAACAATACTGGGCTGGTAATTCCTTTGCTCAAATTCGAGACAACATTGCTGCATTGTTTCCTGAACAACCAATACCAGCATGCAGTTCACTTCAGGCGGTGGTTGCTCGTTTTGAGGAAACTGGGAGTATTAACCCGATATGTTCCTGTGAGCGAAAGCGACGACATCAAGCTGGTGCGGCTCCACAGGATGAAAATGTGGCAAAACTTGTTGTTCTTGCTACAGTAAACGATGATCCTTCCAAGAGTATTCGACAGATTGGCCAAGAAACTGGACTTAGTAGATCGACCATCCATAATTATCTGCAAAAAGAAGGTTTTGAAAGCTACAAACAAGAGAACCATCAACAACTCTTACCGACCCACCTTTTCCCCCCAATGGAGTATTGTGAAATCCTGATCGAAAAAATTATTGCAGCCCCAAGATTTGTTAAAAACATTTGTTTCACGGATGAATGCTAATTTGGATTGACTGGCTCTTCAAATCAACAAAATGATCGGATTTGGGCACTCCAAAACCCACATATAGTTCATGACAATCGGGACCAACGTCGAGCAACTGTAACGTGTGGATCGGCATTTTGGGGCGCCATGTTATAGGTCCATTTTTCATTGATTGCAGTTTGAACGCCAACAAATATGGCAATATGCTTCGCAATGACATTTTGCCTGCTGTAGAAGCCATCCAGCCATTAGAACGGGTTTTTTACATGCAAGCTGGGGCGTCGTGTCACACTGCACTGCAAAATAGACTTTTTTTAAACGAAACATTTGGTGATAGGTGGATCGGAAAGTTTGGAGCAATTAATTGGCCACCTCGCTCTCCGGATTTGAATCCCTGTGATTTTTTTTTGTTTGGGGATTCATTCAAGATCGTCTCTACCAGAGAAATAAACAATATGCAAATGTTCAAGAGTTGAAACTTGCCATTCAAGAAATTTGTAGTCAAGTCACTGTGGTGATATTGGACAATACATGTCCCAATTTTGAACAGAGGCTTGCATATTGTACCTCTGCAGAAGATGATCATTTTGAACAATTTCTCTGATGTGCCACATCTAGTCCTGCATTTTATTTATTGGTTTATTGTTCTTGTTTACCTCTGTGTTTGATGTTAAACACATGGGTGGTTATTCACTTTCTTTGTAGTATGTAATTAAATGGTTCTTTTAAGAGCTGCTAACCCGTATTTTCTTTTCGCCAATTCCACGATAACTCATTTGTAGAGTACAATCACACTTCAAGCTTGGTTCTTGGTTTGCCCAACAAATGTATCCACTCAACTCGCCGTCCTTAATAATTCTTAACATTAACCTAGCTTAAGCTTTGCGCTTTACCAATGACAAAAACAAGAGACATATCGTCGATCCGTTGTCTGTTGCTAATCTAAAATGAATTAGACAACTAGCCATACACAAATTGGAATGATTTTCCTTTTACTAATTATGATAATAATAAACGTAACTTTTACTTACCGTATGATTTAAGAACATCGTCAGGTTTTCGGTTAATTTTCACTGCATAATCACGTTAATTACTCCATGATAGTTCCTCAAAATAAATAAGAAAGGAAAATCTGCTCTGACTCTGACATAAGAAATTATTATGTTGGCGACACTGCGCATGCATGGCGGGGGTGACGCGGCAAATTCAAATTTTTGCACTTTTCGAGGCTTTTTCCAAAAAACAGCCAAAACTGTGGTATTGAAAAAATTACAGGATAATAACTGACCATAAACTCTACAACTTTACTCTTAAAAGTTTTTCAATCAAAACAACCGTACAGGCGCAAAAAAATAAAAAACCGATTTTCCATGTTAATCTCCTATGTCCAGGGTTCTGCTGGACACCCGGTATATTGCAGGTGTAGGACTTGAAATGTCACTTCACACTTTTGAAAAGGCCGCGGTTTCGAGACTTTATTGGATCAGTGAAGATTCGCATTCTGTTGGCGTGTGTACTGTTGATATCCAGAGTTACAATTGTAAGCAAATTGGCTGTGAACTTTAGGAAATAGTCTATAAAATATGTTTCGTGCATGTAAAAATTTAGAAAATTTTGGATTCAGATTTGGTGACCTGAATAAACAGCTTTTATGCATTTTTGTTGTTATAGAATTTAAAGAGTCTGGCATCTATGTAGGCTTAAGAGTAAACAATATCCATAACCTGAAACCCATCATTTATCAACCACCATCAGTGTCAGTTATACTGGGTGAAATATCAAATTTCCAAGGCTAACGAGAGGCAAAAAATACTGGAACAGTATATACCGTAAATGGCCAGATTACTAATCGTGTCCATTAATACACACATAAAAGATATGTTCAATGCTATTAATTTGGCTCGTTCGAAAAATGTGATTTTTTAAGGAAAAATTCAATAAACAGTATATTGACATATCGTGATTTTATGTTATTTGAACGGTTAATCAGCCTTATGATAGAACGTTTACGTTAACCACAACACAAGCGTTAACTCGAAATTTAACATTATTTCGGTTATAATTTACATATATGCTACGTTATAACAGCACTGTTAGCCTAACTCTGTTAAGTTAACGTGAATGATCCATCATAATATATGATTATAAGTACTTTAATTAGAATATCGAAATATTAGAAGACGAAACAAATTCAACCAGTTTTTTTAGAATATTAAAAAAGAATTCAACTGTTGGAATCCACAGAGGTTTCTGTCAGAAAAAAAAATATGAAGAAATGTTCATGATACCATCAAAAATTATGAAAAACTTTACCAGTAGACTTACTGTAGTAGAGGATTAAGTAAACTTTTACAACTCACATACATTAATCGAACCTAAAATTAGCTTAAAGGAAAGGAGTGTAATTTAGAGGAAAAATATAACATATTTAAATTACGACAAATCGTAAGTTTTTGTCATTTTAACGGTTGCTAGAAAACAACTAATTAGGATATTGAAAAATAAATAAATTAATTGAAAAGTTCAAAAATTAGCAAAAGCAAAATGAATGACATTATGAAAAACTTATTAACTTAAAAACGATATTACAGAAAGTGTGATTTTTATAGAGAAAATGCTATAAACATTTAAATTATGACAAATTATATTGTACAATAATCGTATAAGTCAAGTTGATGACGCGAAACTGAAGATCTCGAAAGCTTGAAGAAGCTTAGAAAAGCAGTTCGAAGATCTTTTTCTAAATGCTGTAGTGAATTAGAAGCATTGCTTGCAAAAGACCTCTGCTGATATAGACAAAAGTGGGGATGGTACTAGATACTTATCGAAAAATAGAAGAACTCATAGCTAAAGATGTGAGTGTTTTTTAGCTTTTGTTAGCTGAAGATGATACTAAAAATGAATTAGTGAAAGAAAAGTCTTGTTCGGCACTTTATATACGACATGTAATATTATTCGACTTGCGTGTTAATAAGCTTGAGCACAGTGCTGGTCTTCCGGCCAATAGCAAGTGCCTTAGCACTACAATGGCAATACCTGGTTTATTAATAAGTGAGCATAAATTTATATTACTTATAATTCAATTTAAAAATTGTACCATAAAAGAATGGATGTCATTTTGCGACCAGTTTGTTAAAATAAATGATAACCAAAATATTAATAATCCTTCCCACTAGGTGAAATACCTTGTACAAGATACTGTCACTGGCAGTAAGACTCGAAGATCAGTTGATTGTTTTCCAGCCAAGGGTGAAAATTACTCATAGATGAAACTTTAAAATCACGATATGAAAGCGAGTTGTCCATATCGAAGTTTATGTCAAGGAATTGTTGATATTAATATTAAATAATGTTTCTAAAAAATAAGTTAGACCTTTTTAATCTGTATGATAATCTTGAAACCCAGATAAGAGCTCTCCGAAGTCTTTAACAGCTAACAAATTGGCAGACTTTACAACGGAGTTGCAAGGGTCGAACATGGAGTTGAATCTGAGTTTGAGGCAACTAAAAATTGTTTTAGTTGAAAGTGACCAGCAAGTTGCCCTGGCAGCGGAGACGTTTTGCCTTAATGACACAAATTTTGATAGGAGAAGGGGATTTTATGCTCAATCAGAGGCAGTCCAAGGGCGTTCAACAGCTGCTAGTTTGTTGAACCAATCAATCAAATAACCAAGGTTTATTTTTTCAAGTTTTTTTGGGGGGGAAACCACGAAAGTCGAAATTGTTTTAGGGCAAGTACCTGTTACTTTGAGAAGAGAAAAAATTTCATTTCTAACAAGAACCGTTGTTTCTGTTATCTTAACAACAATGATCCTTGTCAGAAATGAAAGTCTCAAAGGTGTCGTCAAGGAATAAGTACTTGCCTTAAAACAATTTTGACTCTCATGGCTTCCCTCATAAAAGTAACACTTAAAAAATAAAAATCTTGGTTGTTGGGTCAAATTAGTCCCAACAATACAGAAAGATCGTAATACAATAAAGGAACCAATCCTCGCCTGTTGAGTGCTACCAATACCATAAGTAGTTATATGTTTTTACAGACATCGCAGATGGTGTTCTTATTGATACGTGGCGCTCTTATTGATACTGGTCTCAAAGATCGTACATTTTAAAATCTATGGCTCGTCGCCTAAAATTGCAGTGCAACTAAGATAGAAAATTTTACATACTTCGGGGGAACCTTGGTGGAGCAGATTTACAATTGTTATGATGTAAAATTAGAACAAGGTAATTATACATCGTTGATGGTCTGCCGCATATCGTTGATGGCTAGCTCCATAGTTATCCGAGTTGACTTTGGAGAAGCAAGAGCCAATGACTTGCTGATTAGCGCCGACTTAGTCGGAAAGCTGTACACTGAGAGGCCTCAGATGGACCCTCATCATGACAAAGATCCAAGAATCAGGAGTTGCTCTATAGACAGCCCTTTAACAACTAATCTAAATTTGTTCTTGGTGATCACACAATTACCAATTTATAGGAATTGAACGTTTTGGGCATAACTGAGCCAACTAAAGCACACCAAAGCAACCATGCAAAAATTTGCGGATGATCGCAAAGGTGTTCTTTTACGAGACAGCACTTAGAAGTTTAAAAGGCAGAATTCCATTTTAAATGGTTTCATGCGCATTCAGAATTGTCAAATAATTATTCTAGCGCCAAGAAACGTTAGTCTAATGTCATGCTGGATGCTCTAGAAAATTCTAATTCTATTGTAGACAATATTGCGACAATAGATATCGCATCACGCAGTAGATTACCTTCAAATTGAAGATGAAACTATTTAAGTTTGATGTGCGAGTTCCATCTTTTCCACTAAGAAAATGCGTTAAACGTTCTAAAGTATTTACTTCAGGATAATTCTAGTTTGGTGCCCTGAAAGTAAATGATTACATCGTATTACCGAAGTCCATCTAAGCATATATTAAAATCAAGGACGGTGTAGATACGGTTGCAAATAACTCATTAAAAATCATTCTATGAAAGTCTAAGTAGTGTTATTCACTATTAACTACCGTGTTAATAGTTATTTATGTATTAAGAGCGAAAAGTACAACTTTTTCGCTCGGAGAGTGAAGTTTGCCGCTCGACGCGAAGCGGAGAGCGGCAATCACTCGAGAGCAAAAAAGTTACTTTTTGCTCGTAATGCATACAACGTTTTTTCTGCAAACGATCAATTTCAAATAATGTGAATCACAACTGAGCATAACTGAAGACACAATCTGAAAATTTAAATCAAAGTGACAATGACGTTTTTAATAATTGGTTGAGTGGTGGTAGTTGATATTGACAGCAAGCGATAAAATCTTTTTTGCTTGCTCTCCTGGGCAACGCGCGGAAAAGTAAACTCACATTCTGATCCTCAAAAAAGGTTAGGTTCTCGTTTGTCTAATGAAAGCGTAAAATGCGTCATTATTTGACGTTTGTAGAAAAAAGTAATTTACGAGTGGCTTAAACACTAGTGGCTTAAAGTAGCTTACTTTTAACAATAGTGCCTTAAAATCCAACTTTTAACAATTGATTGGCGTGTTAAAAATTGAATTTTTAATGCGTTTGTAGAAAATAACTATTTGTGTATTAAGAGCGCAAAGTGATATATTGCCGCTCTGAGTGAGAAGTTTGACTATCTCACAAGAGCGGCACTGTTACTTTGCTAAAAAAACGCTCGCTGCTCGAAAAAACGCAACTATGCAGGAGCAAATTTGTACTTTTCGCTCGGTTGTAGAAAAATATATTTTAAATCAATTTCTGTAATATTTAGTGAAATTGAAGCAGTCTGGCAACTGTGTAGGTGTAACAGGAAACCATAATCATAACCTCAAATCGGTTATCAATCGGTGTCAGTGTCAGCTGACATCGATTGATGCAGGATAAATATACTGAAACTTAAAATAGACACCATAATTAATACAGCAGGTACAAATTTAGTAGGTATGGTACGGATGACAATGACAACTTTTTAGGCCTTCTGTTTGTCATCCTTTAGACCAGTTTACCAGACTAACTATATTTTAGATAACTCAGACCGGGCCTCACACTATTGGTGACCAATGAGCGATGATTTACCAAGATACCAAAATAGCTAAAGACCTTCCCTCGAAGACGAGGCAAAGGGCAAGATAGGCCCCGTTAAGTTAATATTAATTGTTGTTATTCCATTCAGAGCAGTAATTTTGTTTATCGTTTTAAGGCCTGCCTCTATGATGTTGCCGTGAGGCTACGTGATTGAGCTTCTGGATAGCCTCATTGCTATGATCAAAAGGACGTGTATTACATTACATTTACCGAAACCTCCGTTAACATATCAATTTTAATATAATATAAGTTTTAATAGCAATTTTTATCAGGTAAAACCTATTTTTACACTCTGATATTATATTTTTTCGGCACCGGGCCAATCAACGACCAACGAGAACATAAACGAGCATTACGTCAAGCGTTAGTCTTGTGCATGACTGGATCTTTATTTTTATAAGGGAGGAAGGTCGCCATAATCGAGAAGAAAGGTAGAAAAAAAAGCTGAACCATCAATGTAAATATATTAGTACACAAATAATCCAGTGGAATAAAATCTTTAACTTCGAGCTCGTTATTTGACTTTTGACCAAATTTTGCATAATACGCAATTACATACCTGCTTATTGTGTACGGATATAAATAAGCCAGCTTCAGCCCAGTTGTGGTTTCAGAACAAATTACGTACACAAACTTCATTCGTAACGTCTGTTTTCGTTTCACGTTTTCGAATAAAATTAATTATAACTAAAGCGGCGTAGGCAGAGTTAACACAGATTAAATTATGTTTTGCCTATGCGCTTGTTTATGATTAATAAACAGTAAATACCTGAGTAGGAATGCTACTTTCAAATTTGGTCATGTAAATACCTGAGTAGGAATGCTACTTTCAAATTTGGTCAAGTTAGTTTTATAAATAACAATAGATATGCAAGCAAATAAGTTAAATAGAAACATGGTCACTCGATCACAATTGACATCTGCAAAATTTAGATGAAACCTTTCAAGCGGTTTCGGAGAAAGTTTTAACACACTGTATCTTCGTAACGATGCTTTTAAGAACCCTCGTGTATTGGAACTTTTGATCTTTCATTAATGCCAGCAATCACCTTGTGAAGTTTGTCAATGTATTTTTGAATCACTCTGTATATGAAAAACCAAGAGTCCTTGATGACGCTTGATGATAATTTGTAACTAACAAGAACCTAACCAGTAAAGAACTTTGATAAATCTACCGGAATTTTTCCAGTAGAGTCATGAAAGTTATGTGAAGATTTCTTTGATCCAAAAGATCTCTTGAAATTCTAAATCACGCACAAATGACAAACAGCAACCTGAACATAAACTTGATCACGTCTTATCAACTTCGGTTTCTGTACAAAGAAATCATCATCACAAAAAATATAGGTTAGAACATCATATATTATTATGTTCATATCCTTTATGCACATTTGTGCGCATTTCTTTTTGAAATAAGCTTCTATTTTTCTTAAAAATTTAGTTATATATTTTTTACACTTGTTAGGTGTGGGTTTATACAATTTGAAATATAATTAAAAAAATAATATTACTATAAAAAATAAAACATATATTCTGAATAAGATTTTTAAGGTTCAACAGAAATACGAATAATTTGCATAAAATCTGAGCTCTAATTCCCTGTCCATAAAGATCATTAATAGATGAATTTTATCAAATGTTTATTACAAAATATGTTGTTGGCTAATATCAAAAATATTAGCTTTAAGCAACTTTTATGGTCTCCTTATTTTCATTTTACTTTTATTACTTTCTTATAATTCGTGACATAAAAACCGGTGCCTTCAGCTAGTATTTTGTTTAGAATCTTACAATTATTTTAATTTTTTATGCTAAACTTTTTCTAATTATCGCTCATCCCTGCTGAATGACTTCTGTCAAAGTCATTCAACTTTAAGTATATTTTCTTTTAAATGAAGAGGCCAGAGCTTATCCAAATAACAATATAAAAATATTTGTAAAATATAAATGTATTTTTGAACAAATGAACATAAGAAAAGAAGGTCAAAATTCAATGTCAAAATTTCATGGTATTACATAGCATTAAAATTTAACATTAGTACCTAATTACTTTTATTAGTAGTTATATAATATTGATTATATAAATGCTTAAACATTAAATTGATTCCTTACAACAAATAATGAGCTACACTTTTCTATTTGAATATTACTTTGTCAATTCTCAACAAATGTAACATTTTCATTTACGAACCATAAAAGTTCGAACTTAAATTAATAACTCACACAACCTTCTGATTATTTTTAATAGTTTATTAAATAAGTCAATGCCTGAATACATATGGTCATGGTCAATATTACCCAAGTTCCTTATACAAGAGCACTTCAAATAATTGAAGTCCTGCCCCGTTTCAATATTCCAAGTCCGTCACATATTACACATATGCTATCTTCATATGTACCCTGAACGAGGTCTTTCCATCTGAGCGGTCGACGAATGTCCATCTATCGTGGCCATTTTCGGCACGTTGTCTGGTTTTTACCCTTCCACAACAAAAAGGTAAGCCGTTCAACTACTTGAGTTTATTTGAGTACAATTTAAGGTTTTAAACCTTAGTAAAGCGTTCCATGCATATTCTACTGCATGGCCTCTTCGACTTCATGTTCATCTTCCTCGTCTTCATTTAATGGGTCTAAAACGACGGCGTAATGGACTTCACCCGGCTCTTCAGAATCACCCACCACCACCTATGAAACACTATGAATGATTGAGGCGTCTTCAGAATCTTCCTTGGAAACATAGTAGCGTTGACAAGCTGGGAGGATAATCACCTTAGAGGATGCTTTAGCTAGCTCTCGGCAAAGACCTATGAACGAGACCATTGTACCAGTCTATTGACTTCACACCGCCGATTTGTATCAGCCTTTTGTCACCCCAAAATCAGTCCAATTATCTATATTATTGACTGATTGAATTGATATATGATTGATACTGTTCAGACAGCCTTAACTTAAATTTAATGTTCTCTTAACTTACATTTAACTTATAATATACTACTTAATTAGCCTATTACCGCGGGGTCTAGTTTTAACACAAGTAGTTAAAGTTTTTTCTGTCATTAATGTCAGATGACGTCATGATCAACAGAGTCACGGAAATGTCGTGTTTTTAACCACAACTTTCTAACCACTTAAAATTTAGCGTCGCGGTAATAGGGCTAACAAAACTAAAAACAATGAGGTTAGGTTTAATTTTGTTTGGAACTAAACAAAAAAGATATTAAAAATGTTTCAAAACTCAAAGTGAGTTTTAGAATAAAAGTTAATTTTTCAATAAAACATTATCAGAGTCCAAAAGACGTAGAGATGTTATTCCTGTGTTTTGCTTATGAAGATTTCTTTGCAAAAGATGTCAGAATCGGTATTGACAAAACTTTAGACGATTGGGTTGCATCAAAAAATTGGTTAACAAGTTTGAGTTGGTTGGCAGAGTATAGCGATAATGAATTTTATAAAATGTTTAGCGTACGTCATACAACATATGAAGAGTTATCAAATGTTATGTGCAGAGTGGATCATAATAAATATCATTTAATAACTCATAAATATCGTGGTGGCAACTTCCCTATTCTACCAGAACATTCTGTTTTACTGTTTTTGTGGTATATGGGCACGCAACACACTGTTCAATAATAGTAATCGTTTCAAATTGGCCGCAAAAACAGTAATGAAAATTGTAGACTGTTGCTTATTTCTTACTTTAAGCATGAAAAACCAATATATTTTCTGGTCAAAAACACAAGAAGAAGTTGATCATGTGGAAAGAACATTTACTCATTAGCCTGGTAATTTATTGCAAAATACATCAAACTTATTCACTTATCTACAGTTTGTGCAAAATGTAGGAGCAATAGGAGCAATAGATGGATGCCATATATTTTACGAGTACCAAAACGCCAACAGGACAGTTATATTGACCGATACCATCGTCACTCCATTAACTTATTGGGCATATACAATGGAAAAAATATATTCACTTATATTTTTGTAGGCTTTCCTGGGTCAGCACATGACTCAAGGGTAAGTTTCAAATTTGCTGAAAAGTACAATGTTTGTCCTTTCAATAACACTCTTGCATGGACTCATGACAGTCACTGTCACTCACCTGTGCATAGCACAGGGTATGTCATGATTCATGACTTAACTCCTCGATATCCTTATTCAGACCCTGCCTAAGCTTAATTATTAATATATTAAAATTAGTATTTACTTCAGGTCTTTGCAAGTTCGTCATTTTTTATGAATATTCAAAGATATGGACCAAGTATGTACTTTCCAAGCAAAAATAATGTAACAGATTACTATCATATCCTAGGAGATAGTGCTTTCGCTATAAGGAGATGGCTTATGACACCTTATCGTCGTAATGAAAATTTGGATGCCATTAAAAGAAAGCACAACTATCAATTAAGTGCTGACAGAGTGTGTATTTAAAACACATTTGGTATATTGAAAGCCAGATGGGCCAGGCTACAATTTATAAATACTAGAATCGTTTCAAAAGCTGTAGAAATTGTTTCAGCAGCTTGCATTCTGCACAATTTTTCCTACATAAAAAATGATGAATGGAATAACATATATTTTGAAAATGTTGATGATGTTTACTGTGAAAATCCAATTGGCACTAATGAAGAAACACAACTAGGTCGTGAAAAGAGAAACAGATTAGCATCAGATATGTGATTATAGAACAGAATAGACATATTATGCTTGTACCTACAGGTCTTATGTGTATAAAATTATTGTTTTTTTTTAAATTTATGTTAAGTAGAAATTTTGTTTTTTGTAATATTTACAAGGATTTCTAAATCAATAAAACATTTGTAAGAAAACGAAATCTTTATTTAAACAAGTCTTAAATGTGGTTATTAAAAAAAACTGGTTATACATATACCTAATACTATAAAATAAATATTTATTAATCCTCTCAAACTTAAATCTTCAGTCTTATTAAGTAAGCAAAGAAACACTGATTTGAAATGTGTTATTTTTATAAGTTATAAAGGGTGGCCAGATAAGAATAATAGAAAAAGAAGTTTAAATAAAACAACAGTTTGAGATATTCAGAGATATAAAATTGAAGCTTGAATGAAGATTTGCTGTTTCATATCTACAGACATGAATGCAGATTTGTAATGTAACTAAAAGATAGATAAAATCAATTTGATATCACATCTTACACCATTGTCATTTTATTTAAATTTCTTTCCTATCATTTTTATCTGGTCACCCTATATAATTACCTGCCTAATCATCAACATCATCGCTCTCCCTGGCCCTCTTTTTTCCAGTACTCTTTGGCACAAGCTGTTTCATAATACTGAGAAATTCACCTCTTTGCTAGTCTTTTTCGTAAATTCTTCTAATTTCTGAAACTGTTTGTTTTTCATTTCTCTATCTTTTTGGAATTCGGTTTTCATTGCCTCTAGATATTTATCTGCAGTTGAAGTTGTTTTTTGTTGTCTGTTTAAGCTAAATCTATTAATTATTTTATCCTTTGGTATCTCATTTTGCTCAGTTTTTTCCTCTCTAAGTTCCTCTTGTTCAGTGTCCACTAAATGCACTGGTTTAGTTTTATCTTTACTACCTGCAAACAACAGAAGCCTAATCATTTGACAATTACTGACATGGTAAATACTTCTACCTAATACAGAATGCAACTTATCCCAATATTTGGGAAAATCTTTTTTCTCCTCTCCAGTTTTTCTCACATGCAACTGATAGTCATTATATTTTTTTGTAAGATTAAAAAAATTTTGTCTACATTTCTCTGCTCCATCACTTCCCAATTTGTATCCCATTTCTTCCAATTTTCCAGCAATAGTCTTCCATAGAACTAGTTTGTATGTTTTTGAGTCGTTAAACCTGTCTCGTAACTCCTCTCTTAAATCCAATAGTGCTTCTGTAGCTTCAATGCCTCTTTTCGTTTCCTTTCCTTTTCGTCCATATTTCCTCATTATTACCATTGTATGTCCCACATGTAGTGTTTCAAGGAGTTTTTAGGGGGATGCAATTGAGCTGCTGCTGATTGATCTTCAAAGTTAAAAATAAAATATTCTTTTTGTCCCAAGTTGTATTGGATATGGTAAAATTTACATACTTAAATTAGGACAAAGGTGCCAATTTGGGTGCGATTCTTGCCTATATGAATTATAAAAAAAGGAGGTGTTATTTGCTTACCATTTCCACCTGTGTTACTCATTGTAGATGACCCTGGACTGGGAAATTTGTTTGGATCCATATTAATGAGAAATTCGATGGCTGCTGATTGATCTAGAATAATTTTACATTGTTAAATTAATGCAAAATGTAGACCAAGTACAAGAGCACTGCTGAAACTGCACAGCAGAAAATGCAGGTATCTTTTTTTTGTGTTTGCCTAACGACTTACCATTCAAAAGTAAACTGGCTGTTTGTAGGTCCGCCTGAACCTGTATATTTTCACCTAAATAATTAAGGGTAAACTGATACAATTCTTCTTCCGTTGTATCGATAATACACTCTGCGATGGTTATTTTGTGCCTTCATTCCTAAGCTTGAACGACCGGCTTCAAAATATGACCAAAATCAGCAATTCCGTTATTTTACAAATTAGAAATATCCATGAGACCATGAAATGTCAAATCACATGTCAACCAGTCAAACTCTGCTCTCGCTATCGGTTAATACGTTTTTAACCGTGACGCCATAATTACGTAAGCTAATGACGTCAAAGTTGACACCGAAGCTCGCGGTAAGAAAGCAGTTTTAACCATAGTTAAAACTAGGATTCGCGGTAATAGGCTAAATTATTTGAATTTTGAACAGCCGCTTCTGTCTGAATGTATGGTGGAGCGTCAGTTTCTTTTCGCCCCCAATCTCCTCCTTTTCGCTTTCGACTTTCTTAAATAGTTCTTCTGATTCCGGTATTATTACTTTAATTATTTTTTGAGTTATAGCAAGATTTGTCCAGGTCTTCCAAGTTAGTTACGCCTGGGTATCGAGTCTTATACTGTGTCTGGATGGACTTAGTCATTTCCAAGTCATCTCTTTCCACAAAGACAACTTTGGCGGTCTCAGTTGGTGGTACTAGGGGGGACCTACTGCGTTTGTCTTTTTTTACAAGGTGTCTGCTCATTTTTTGTGAGCTATTTTTTTCCATGTGTCGTACGTGCAGCTCATGGGCAGTTCGTTCAGTTCAGAGGTCGGTCCAGTCTGCCAACTCTCGACCGGATGGTAAATGCGCCACTGGTGAAGATGATCCTTACTAGTCCATATTTCATTCCTGCTGGTCTTCAAGCAGCAGAGGTCAAGGCAGAAGAAATTACAGACAGTGCGATACGTTAGAACAGTCTTCTTTGCAACTTCCTGCTAAGCAACAGAGTTAAACTGCGATCCATGAGTACGAAGTACGGACCATCGGTAAAAATTACTGTCTTCTTCTAAGACATATTACAGTCTATCTAGCCGTAACAGGGTAGCGAATTTTAAATGAATTTTGCTATGTCCAGAAATATAATACTTCAACATTTCTCCCTTAATTTATCAAAACGTCTACAAAAATTACAAAGAGATAAGAATTTAGTTACAGTTTCGGATCACTAAAGTTTTCTTATTTTTTGTTGCTCGTTCTTATATCTCTTAGAATTTTGAAAAACAAAATCAGAACGTTCACTACGGTTACGAACTGAATTATTGACATTTCGTTCCTTTGTTACTTTCACAATTTAACTAATTTGCTTGCGTGTAATCTGTATATAACCGTGTATTCGTCCACTCTGGCCAAAGAAAACATACGCGTTACTCAGCATATTTCGGTATTTTAACATAAAACTTAGGTTCAGGTGGTCGTCGACAACTAACGCTACACAAGCCACAATGTGCTGATATTTTGTTTATTTATTTAATATTGTTATTTAATTTCCTTTCATTATTGTTTGTATGATTAATGGGGGGGGGGGGAAAGATCGTAGGACGCAGAAGCGTCGGTCGACGTAGAATTTCCTGACTACCTAACCTGCGAGACTCGTTTGACCTATCATCTGTCGAACTATTTCGGACAGCTGCCTCTAAAGTTACAATAGCCATGATGATCAGCAACCTCCGAAGGAGAAGCTAAGATCAAGAATAAGAAAATTAATGATGAGATTTACTATTTTATTAAACTCATTGAAGCTAAACTCATTGAACTATTTATTTCCTCCGGTGGAAGCCTTGGCATACCAACTTTTTAAATTTTGTATTATTTCTTAGTAAAGTAAGAATTCTTAAACTTAGCTAACCGGATTGCAAACTGAATGGCGCCCATTTGCAAACACAAAAATTAACCAACAACCCACGACCATCAGCTCTCCATAAACCCAGTGCTGCCGATCTCATGTGGCTTCACTAGAATGATATCTATTATAATACTTAACATCTTTTGCTAAATCTATAAAAATAATAAAAACAAAAAGTGCCACACAATAACAGATATAAATAACTTTCTTAATAAAGTTAATCAGAAAAATAAGCTTTTTATAAATTTTGAAAAACAAAAGTTGTTTGGCGTCATATTTATAAAATTTGAGAACACCATTTTTCTAAAGAATGGAGTGTAATTATTTCACAGCTCTGAATCAAACATTCAATATTACTTTCAGTACATGCAGCTTATCTTGAGTTTTGTAACTTTTTAACATGTTTGGGTTTAAAAAGGTTAAGACAAGACAATATGAATCACGATAAGATGTATTTTCAGTAATTTTTTCAAAATTTGTCAAGAAGCATCAAATCTACATCCTTAGACGCTCGAGTCATTTCTAATCAACTTTGAAGTTAATCCTGATCCGAGTTTCCTCACACTTTTAATTTACAGTTTTAGACGCTCTGAGAGGCGCTTATTTTAATTGATATTGGCCCTAATCAAAACCTGCGTTTTTCTATGAACTCCAAATTGGCATTTTTAAACGGTTTGTGTTATTCTTAACCTACTTTGGAATTAATCCCTACCTAAGCTTTTCAAAAAAAAATCAAATTTGCATTCTGAGAAGACTTAAATCATTTTTACCAATTTTGGCCTTTTAATTCGACTCACTACAATGTTGCCATTTGGATTGATATAGGCTGTTTTGCGCTGGTTCTCATTGTTTTTCTTCTCTGGATCTCTTTGTTTTTGGTTTTCATATGGATTGGTTTTCACATGGATGGTAAACAGTTTTGCCTTTAATACTTTTGTCACTGTTGTGTATGTGTCCCTAACGTTAAAACCATTACTTCATTTTCCTTGAAAATATTCAAGTTACTGATCTAACTCGCTAAGTTCTTGTTTATTGTATTTGTTTTGTCTTGTCTTGTGATCTCATCAACACTAAAATTGGAGCATTCGGCAGAGAAGTAGTGCATTGTAAGCTATTGACCCAGAAGCCTTCTGTAAATATTCACTCTTTAAAGATTTGAGAGTAGCTTATGATTTTTGAATATATCTAATTATTTTTAGGAATTGCGACGTTCAACTCTTTCCGAAGGATTATAGCACAATCGCAAAAGTGTTGCAGCTCAACATTGTGAGCTGGAAGGTCTGATACCGTTAGAACCCTCTATGACATGTCATAAAGATTAAAAAAAAAAATAAAAAAGGATGCTTGTACACCTTCATAATTTTGAAGATTAAAGAGGAAATATTAACCATCCTATGAAATTTGTTTGTAATTGTGTTTTTACTCAGCATTTTTAACTTACTTTTAACTCGACGAAATACAAAAAGTCGAAAGAAATTTAACGAATAATCCAAACGGTGTTTAGTGCAGGAAATCAGTTGCAATAGCAAAATCTATGTGTAACGATGCGGTCGTCGTTAAAATTTTCAGGTTTTTAAGGCCATCCTATAGCTTCAATTAATATTGCAATTCGGCCATTAAGTTCAAGTTATTCCTCGATTTAGAGAACGCTTAAAACTAAGAATTAATTTTTACATAAACTGAAAAACCTGCAGCTTTTCAATAAAGCAAAACCATGCCAGAAGATTCAAATTTTTAGCTAAAATGACTGTTATGGAAAACCACAACCAAACAATATTTCATCCCATTTTGTAGCCAATTGAAAATCAAGAGCACTTGATGTCTGGTATGAATACAATTTTATTAGGCAAAATTTTCGAAACTTTTTCGAATCAGAATCGCCAATTTTATTAAAAGATGTACAGCTATAGCTTAAGCAAAACATGTTCTTTCAATTGATTGGAGCTTCGTATCATAATAGTACAATAATGGCCAAGTACCTAAATCCTGACATTTCCTAATAGACTGATAAATTTGGTGAAAGCTACAAAGGCGATGGTCAGCAAAGTCTTCAACACTTCAACAATTAATGTAGAACATCACAAGGAAAAAATCTTGCTAATTAAGCTAATATAATACGTTTCTAACTGTTCCTCTTGTATCTTTAAAACTATTACAGATATAGAACCACTTTTTATAGAAAATGTGTTTACAATTTGTCGAACTTCCAATTTCTGCCAAAAAAGGTATGTTGCTAGAGAAAAAACTCGTCGGCGTCGCGTCGCCGAGCATCGTCTAATAAACTTCAATATATAGAGCATTTCTTTTTCCTTATGCTCTGTTATTTGATGAGGTAAAAATAAATAGCTATACTCAACCAGTTTCCATAAAATGGGTAAAATATCGAGTTTGAATGACCTTGTACATAACGTGTATTAAACTATTAATACAGTGAGTGGCAAATATACGGCATATAATTATTTGAAAATTAGGTGTTTATTTTTCGAAAAATCGCTTGAAAACTTCGATTTTTGTTTTTATTGCGCATTTTGTGAACCAACCTATATTTATACAGGGTGGTCCAAAAAAAATTATGATATCAACGCCAACTTTTTTAAATATAACCCTCCCCCTTTTTTGTGATTTTAATTAGTTTTCTACAAAATCCTCATTATTTTTTATGTAGCATACAATAAACGTATCGTTAAAGTCTGGAAACTTTAACGTTATGGCCAGAACAACACGAATATGAGAAGAGAATCTGCACACCATCGTGAATGAGCACAGAAGCACACTATCTGTTCCATTAATCCATTTCATGAGTCTGCAATTAAGCCTAAACGAACACCAAACGATTACTTTATTGAACTTTCAGCCAACTTGCTGACCTACTTTTCGATCGATATATTTCCTGCCAGGAGACAGCGATGTTTTTCCTACGAAAACTGAACTCCCTCCCTTCCTTAACCGGTGAACAATCAACTCCCCTTAACCAGGGAGACAAAATGCATTTATGCAGACATCAGCGAATCATATCGAGCGATCCTTACCATTAGTCCATCGCGACGCTGCATGGCCAATGGGAAAACCAGCAAACGCTATATAGTAATAAAATCTTATAGTAATAAAATTGTGGTATGGGCTATTTTTAGATTTTATTGCGCAGGCTTTCTTTAAATATAAAGACATTCAACATGATTTATTGTTTTTTTTTGTTTGTGTGGAAACAGAGGGTTTATTTGCTTATCGGTTTAGTGTTTGAAATCGTTTTAAAATGTGTTATTATCTCTCGCTTATGTTGGGTGCCCCCAACAATTAGAATATGAAAACGTAGCGTATTGGAAAAAACTAATTTATATTTTATTAGTTTGTTCTATTAAGGAAAATAAAAATATAAAAATATTTTCCTCAATAGAAAAAATAGTAAAAGATACACGATTATATAATGTTTTGTCGCACACGTCCATTGCTTCCTTATAAAAATCGTATCTTTATATACTATTTATTATAGACCCGTCTAACCAGGACAAGGAGCTTTCAAAGAGGAAGAGAGAGACCTAGCTAATAAGAAGACAAAAGAAAGAGACAGGTATATGAGTACAATTATCCTTAATCAATACCTAGTCATTTTTTTGGTAACTTATTTTTATCTAGTAAATCTGTCTTTGGCCTTTACTTCTCCTCCTTATAAAACAAAGTTATAAAAATACGTTTTCTTTTTAAATATGAAAGTAGTTTTAAATTGATATAGAACTGTAATTTCACGTTTAAACCAATTTGAAACCCTGCAAATTTCTTAAATCTCTTCACTAAATATCGAAGAAAAACTCATCCTGTATCTGCGTGATATCGCGAATTTCTACTCCCAACATCTAACCACTAAATTTCTGAATGAAGCGATCGATACCTAAAATACGTTTAGAAAATGTTAAAACCAATCTTTTGCACGCCTCTCATTTGAACACAAAGCATCATCATGATATGCACAAGCGAAATGTAAATGAAGGGAACTGCGGCTTGCAGTTTCGCTCCCTAATTACTTAGGTTTAGCATCTTAGCGGAAATCTTGCTGTATAGGTGAATTAGTAAATGCCGGAGGCGTTTTATTATTTATTTGCTCTCATTTTGCGCAACTGCTGCATTACTGTGTATGTGGGCACATCTTCCGCAAAAGAAATCCATTTTTTGTGTGGACAAAAACTTGTTTTCTCAGAACATAAAGCAGGTGTCAAATTTTTTTGCTACATGTACTCTTGTGACGAAACTGCAAATAATGTTCAAAACTTTGATTTAGGGATCTCAAAGAAGGTATTTTTTTTCAATAATAGTAAAGATTTCTGTTATTAGTGTTGTTATTTTTATGCGTTTACGTGATGCTGGAAGAACCCTTTTAATCCAAGCCAGGACATTTCTCTTCCAAAGTTTTATAAAGAAAAACTGCGTTCTGCGTGGGATACGAATAGATGGTTTGTTGCAACAAAACTTATAACAAGTCAAATGGCACTTGACGTTTGGTACAAAGGTCAGTAATACACACACACGAGCAACAGATACAAATGTCAAGGCATAAATGTCAACGAAGTTTTTACACCATAAAAAATTACGACTGGATTTACTTCGTAACTAGTTACCGAAAGTACATAGATGTGTTTTCTTTCACAATTCAGATTGTACTACTAGTATGCGAAAAAGTTTTATCACGAGAGCGGTAATAGTTCTTTACCTAACAAGGGCGGAAAGTGATATTTTCCGCACGAGGATGTCGTTGCCCGAACGACGCGCAGCGTCTTTGTACCTAACAGGCATGTGTTACATGAAATTAAAATTTGCAGAAAAAATAAATTTGATTTTAGGAGTTTGACCTGACGTGCATTTTTAATCAGAAAACTAAATATCAGCATATCATTTTTTGACCTGAGTAGAATTCTTGTATTTGATTTAATGAGTGCGGTAAAGTAGCTTTAACTTTACCGCACTCAATGTGAAAAAGTAACTTTACGGCACTCAGTGTGAAAAAATATCTGGGAAACGTCTTGGGTGTTTTAGATATAGAAAAATCTCATTAGGAATAGCTCATTGTTTGTCAGCAAACAGTGTCAGATCCTGATTGGTGTTGAAAATTAAAAGTTAGGGCATATGACTGAAATAAAGCCAGACAGGTTCGATGATGGCTCATCAAGCACTTACTACCTTCCACATCATGGTATTATAAACGAGTCTAGTTCAACCACTAAGTTACGTGTTGTGTTTGATGGGTCTTGTAAATCATCATCTAACATTTCACTTAATGATCTTCTGAAAGTAGGCTCTACAATACAAAATGATCTCTTAACTATTCTATTGCGGTTTCGAAAACATAATATCGTCATAACTGGTGACATAAAACGACCAAATTAAACACTATCAACTTAATACTGTTACCTATGGTACAAGTAGTGCTGCTTTTCTGGCAGTACGAAGCCTGCAGCAAATAGCTTTGCAATGTTACAGTTTAGCCAAGCAAATGTTATAATTGACGATTTTTACGTTGAAGATCTGTTAACGGGTACATATAATGTAGATCAAGTTGAAACATCACCTGACGTCTTTATTGCAAAATTATGGTTTTCATCTTCGTAAGTGGGTTTCCAGTCGCACAGAAGTATTAAATAAAAATAAGTTTACAACTGGTGATCAATATCAGATAACAGATGATGCAAAAAAGACGTTAGGTCTCTTCTGGCAAGCGAGTCATGACTCACTGAAGTATAATTACAGTGGGTTACTTACACAATCCCAAAGCATTACCAAAAGATCCATATTATCTATTATCTCCAAATTGTTTGATCCACTGGGACTGATTTCTCCTGTTGTTGTAACCGCAAAAATCTTAATGCAAAAAATATGGCAAATTAAGGCAGGATGGGATGACGTTCTCCCAAAAGATATAACCAAAGCCTGGTTATATTATACACACATGGCTGTAGAAATTCATGGCTTTAGTGATGCGTCTGAGAAGGCCTATTTAGCCTGTATATACAGTATATTGGAAATGAAAGGAATAAATTCATTATTTCGTAAGTCAGAGACTGGAGAGAAAAATCCTGAGACCCGTCGATTTTTAATTTCAGTTGCGCATTCTGTCCGATTTTCTTTTTATTTCTTATGTCATCTGTATAAGCGTGATGACGTCATGGTCATTTGCATGCAGGATGCCAAATGATCCTGTCATCCACTCCTCAGCGTTTATGTATTCTGAATGGGCGATCCACTATTCGAAATATCGTACAAAAATATGTAACATGCTTCAGAATACACCCTACAACTATACAAAGAAAAATTGCGGATTTGCCTGCTGATCGAGTAACACCAAATAGCCCTTTTTATGTTGTTGGTGTGGACTTTGCAGGTCATTTTCAAATTAAAGAGGGAAAATTGAGAAACAGATCCGTCATAAAAGCATATTGACTTGTGTATTTATATGCTTTTCAACTAAAGCCGTACAATTGGAGCTCGTGAGTGATCTGAGCACTTCTGCCTTCTTGAATGCCTTTGAGCGATTTATATCCCGTCGTGGAATTTGTTGTAGAATTTACAGCGACAATGGAACCAACTTTGTTGGAGCTCAAAAGAAACTAAAGTAATTATATTCTTCACTAAAAAAATTTGTCAACAATCGCGAAGCAATCGACTGGCTTTTAGCTAACCATATTGAATGGAAGTTCAATCCCCCTTATTCACCTCACGGGGGTGGTTTATGGGAGGCTGCCGTGAAGCGGGTCAAATATCATGCTGAACGAATAGTTGGAAGATTGACTTTAACTTTCGAAGATTTGTGCATGGTAGTCACAAAGACAGAGGCCATCCTGAACTCTCGTCCCCTCTATCTTTCTACCAGTGATCCTTACGACTACTCAGCCTTCACCCCTTACCACTTTCTGATTGGTCAATCTTTGTCAACCTTCCCTCAAATTGACTTCACTGGCATTTCTGAAAACCGCTTAAAACAATACGAGCTTCTCCAAAAAACCGTTCAAGGGTTTTGGAATAAGTGGAAGAGAGACTACCTTCACACCTTGCAGCAGCGTTCCCGTTGGCACTACAATCAGTCCCTAGACCTGCTAAAAGAAGGCTCCATGGTGGTCCTAGTGGAAGAAAATTCATCCCCATTGTTCTGGAAACTTGGAAGAATTATTGAACTTCATGAGGGTAAGGATGGGATAGTGAGAACAGTGACAATTCGTACCGCTACTGGGACAGTTGTGCGGGCAGTGCAGAGACTTTGCATTCTGCCATTGGCCGAAACTTACTTATTATTTCCGATTACAATCCGCTGTCACTATCATCACAATTTTGATGTTTTATTACCATAATTATCAAAAAGCATTTTATTATAATCTAACAATAAAAACCACATAAAAATAAGTATCAGCAGCATCAATCACCAAGTCTCTACAAACAGTATGTATGTTAGTATTCCGTCTTAGTACTCTAAACCATGAACAAAACTTTAAAAATCAAAATTTATTTGAAATAACAACATTATTAAGCGCAAAAAAGAATAGCACTAAACATTAATTATTAACAATTAGCACTAAACACTGCAAGGGAGATTATGACCGATAAATATTGAAATTAAGAGTACAATTCGTAGCGCATTGCAGCTCTACTGCGGAATCCATCTCTTTTTGCTCTCCGGCTTTAATCTGACTTGCAAACATTGATGTTATTTGACCCTGATTTGTACACTGGATATTAGTAGCTTCTTGTGAAGTCGATGTTGTTGATGTTAATTTAAGACTGCTAGGCGAGCTATCTAATAATGATGTCATTGAAAGGGATTTGCTGCTTCGCCATTTTTTAAGTATATTTGCTGCAATCTTCTTTTATTTTCAAGGGAATCTTCAATGTAGGATTCAGCGACTGCAGTCGACTTTCACCCACCGTGCCTCTTAATGTGGGTGATATTAGAGCCAGAGTTTGCCAACATTGTAGCTGAGGATCTCCGGAAACAATGGCCGGTATACATCTCAGGATTCTGTATGCCTAAATATCCTGCTATGTTCGAAGGCATTTTGCCAAACGTATGTATTCCCATCTATTGCTTCGAACATTTGCTACCCTTGTTTATTACCTTTACTTATTGTAAAGGTCGATGTACCGTGTTTCTGAGTCATCATTATTGCTTACGACGAATTTCCTTGAAACATTAGTTTTTGTATTTGGGATTGTTACTAACAAGTCATCATCTTTCTCTTCAATGTCATCTATGTCATCAGCCCCTCCCTGCGGCAAACTCCTACAATTCCGAAAAAAAAATAAATATACACTGTCAGAAGTTTCAGACAGAAATCATTCTGCTTCATCTCTTTCGAGAACCTTTAATATTTTCGACATAAATCCGTCATTGGCTTTCTTTAAAAAGGCTGTTAATTTGAAGAATTTGCTTATATCGATGTTTTTCTTTATTTTTAGAACGAGCTTGATCATTGAGTATTTTGACCACAAAGTTGAAGGGGAATCCCTTTTGGAAAGGCGATTAAAATATGCTAAAAATTCCTCTTTCTTCATTGACGAGACGTTTTTTTTCAGTTTACCATATTTCAAACTTTTCATCAGTCTCTTCTGGTAACGATTCTTCGATTTTTCTGGAATTAAATGACTACTTGCTTCAGTAGCTGCGTCAATTAGTTCTTGAGGAATTTCTTCATAGAAAGAATCCATCTTAAAGATAATTCAAACTGCAATGAACTACGGAATGGAGTGAAAGAAACTGTCAAGCTTTTTTGACAATTCTTGTTGATACTCGTCGCTAACCATCCACATGTATCAAACGCCATACCCTTTTTGTTGTATTATACTTAAGCTAGTACCATCTAGCACAAGCTGTTGGTCAATAATGACATTGAAAGGTAATATAAATGAGTCACCATATATCTTCCATACTCAATATGGTAAAGTAACTTTTACTACTCGCGTGCGCGAAAGTTAACTTTTCCGCACGATTTGAGTGCAGGAAGTTGTACTTTTTTGCACTAGTGCGGAAAAGTAAAAAACCTGTTTGTTTACTATTGTTGGTATGGAAGAACGTAATAAGAACCAGTAAAACTACCATGATTTATAGTTGTCAGGAATGGTGGCATTAGGTGCTTGGTATACCATCTTACTTATACCTGTAATGCATCTTTAATTTTAGTTTTGCAAAAAAGGCAGGATATCGATCTCGAATTTTTTAAATAAAAATGACAATATTTATTATTGCTATGTGCGATAAAAGTAAGCAAATATAATACATCGTGCAGCTGAGGCCATAAATACCAATATATTGACAGAGTTTTAGGACGACTTTTGCAACTATCAGTAAAACTTCACTTTGAAGTTAAAATACCAGATATGCATACGCACGTACATGCAGTGTTTCAGTGTGTCATGTCTGGTGTTTTAACTTCAAACTGAAGTTTTACTTATAATTTTTAAAGTCGTACTTACTCGTAGAAAAAATATTGTTCCTAACACTTGCGGAGAGTATCTTTTCCGCACTCGACTTCTTGGCCGAACTCCGCTACGCGTCGTTCTTCCAACTGCAGTCTCGTGCGGAAAAGCATCACTTTCCGCACTTGTTAGGAAAATAACTATTACAGCACTCTATGCAGAAAAGCACTCGCATTAATTTACAACTTTATCGCTCTCAGTGTGGTAAAATAACTTTGGCGAACTCTGCAAACTTAGTACAAGAAGTCTAAAGACTCCTCAGATCACAGGCTAGTAGGTTATACATTTACATTTATTTAAGTTCAGAAATGTTTAAGTTAAGTGTAATGCAGAATATCCAAGTGTAATTAAATCGGAATAGATATGGAAAACCCCTGCTGTGAGAAATCAGATTTCAATCAAAAATGAAAAAGCACTAATGTTAATAATATTTTGGTATTTTTGCACTTAAATATCTACTTAATAAATACTATTTTTAACTGACTAATCTGAAAAAAAAATAAAAAAACGTTATGAAAAGTCAGTGGCTCTTTTTTGCCTATTTACCTAGTGCTAATTTAGTGTCTTTATGCAGTGAACAAAAGAGCAAAATTTCGACAGAATTAGCTAAAAAAAAACCTTTTTTGCTTTTTTAGTTTAGACACTCTAAATCTTGAAAATCACACTTTCTATGACACATAAATTTGCTATTTGATTTTATGTTCTGTTTGTACAAAGCTTTCTTCATTTTTCAAAGCAAAAATTTGAAACTGAGTTCTTCGGTAGTTGAAATAATTGAACTGAGGGCCGGGTGTTTTATAATTTCGACAAAATTTACATTTGTATGATAGAAAAATAAAGAGAAAGAGAAAGAGTGTTTTTCAAATTTTTTAGAGCCCTAATGCAAATAAAATAAAAAGTACTATAGTTTGACACCCTGCATATCAAATTGTTAGTGTAAAACAATTTTTTTAAAAAATCTTAAGTCTCTTTTGGTATTTTCTACTAAATGATAGAGAAATAAATTCAGAGCACTTATTCAAGAAAATAATATTTACGATTCTTTGACAACATGCATTTTAATTTGTGATTAGCGCAAAGGTGTAAAATAATTATTGTATAAAATCTAAGTCCTGTTTTTAAATTTTCGACAAAACTTACATTAATTTGAAAGGAAAATATATTTTGAGGATGTTTCAGAGCATTAAACCAAGGAACTAAATATTGACTATATTTCGACACCTTGAAGTAAGCATAGATGTGCAAAACAATTCTTTTAAAAAATCTAGAGCCAGTTTTTGAATTTTTGACAAAAATTACATTAATTTGATAGGAAAATAAATTTTGAGAATTTTGCAAACGTTTGAGAGCAACAATTCAATTTAAATAATAATTATTATTTTATGACACCCTGTATATCAATTTGTTATTAGATGCGACAGATGTGTAAAACAATTGCTTTATAAAATCTCCGGTCTGTTTTTGTATTTTTGATAATATTTACCTTAATATGAAAGAAAAATTAAATTTGAGGATTTTTATATATTTTAGAACATTAATCCAAGGATATTAATATCTACTATATTTCGACAAATTGTATATAAATTTGTGATTCGCACAGATACGTAAAACAATTTTTTTTATAAAATGTAAGACCAGTTTTTGAATTCTTGACAAAACCTACATTAATTTGATAGGAAAATAAACTTTGAGAATTGTAATTATTTCAAAGCCCTAATCAATGGAAAATAATATTTACTATTTTTCAAAACCCTGCATATCAATTTATGATTAGCACAAAATAAAAAACAACTTTTTTATACAATCTAAGGCCAGTTTTTGAATTTTTGACAAAAAATACATTAATTTGATAGGAAAATAAATTTTGAGGATTTTTCAGATGTTTCAGAACAACAAACCAATTTATTTAATATTTACTATTTTATGACACCCTGTATATTAATTTGTTATTGGTACAGAAGTGTAAAACTATTAGTTGAAATCTCAGGTCTGTTTTTATATTTTTGATAACACTTACCTTAATTTGAAAGAAAAATAAAATTTGGGGATTTTTTAAATATTTTAGAACACTAACCCAAGAATATTAATATTTACTATATTTCGACACCCTGTATGTAAATTTGTGATTAGCACAGAGGTGCAAATCAATTATTTTATAAAATATAAGGCCCGTTTTTGAATTTTTGACAAGACTTACACAATATATATTATGTGAAATACTTATATAATATGATAGAAAAATAGATTCTAAAATGCACTATATATATAGGAACAATCCAGAGAGTGCTTGGACCATATTTTCTATCCCGTAGCATTCAAAATTCAAAAATATTGCATATAGCTTGACTTCTTGAGTAGGAAATAAACAGTATATTTGGCAACTGGTGTCAAAAATTGCATTTTTTGTCGCGAGTGTAACGGTTTGTGAGACGAGCGTGAGGAGTGATTTTCGTATGAATCGCCCAGTGTGCATTTTCTACGACTGCGATTTTGTTTCATAATTTATAATTCTTGTCCTAAACTATATGCAAGACTTGCGCAAAATGCGCTGTTTGCTATATGTGATATTCAGCGCTCGTTAGTATGGCGTATTTGTTAATTTTCAAAGCAGTTGTAAAAAAAAACTCTTTTTGCATGGCTTTATTGACTTGCATATTCAGTGCGAGTTTCTAAAATGGAACAAACTCAGTAAAAAAAACCGTTTTATTTTTTGAAAAAACACTTGGACCCGTTGATTTATATTTTAGATTGCCTTCTTTTTTGTAAAATCAACCATTATACAGATTGTCCCAATTTGGAGATATGACGTCATCAATTGTTTTTTTTGAAATAACAACTGCTATTTTTTTTGTCAGCTATTTTCATAGTGTACATCAAGTTATATATAGCAGCTAATTTTCAAATTTTTATAAAGTGCCAGTCGCAAGATAATTAACAAAATTTATTTTATTTCAATCATCAATTCATATTAGTCATTTACCTACTGAATTTACCACAAGCTACCCTTTCATAGATTACCTTCGACTTTCTGGTAACGATAATTTCTACCAGCATTAGGTAGGTTTCATTAATGTCAATATCAAATGTACAATTGACAGCGTTTTATTTTTCTTAAATATCTTTGCTTAAATACTTGATAATAATAACTTAATAACTCGTTCAACGTAATGTCTTGTTCAACTTAACTGAAAGTCACAAGATTGAAATTTTAATGATGATTGGATACGGAGGTAGAACACGAACATAAAATGAAGTAGTTCAATTATTCAGAGACAAGCATCGTGATTTGCCACTCTTATCTCGAAGTACTGTAAGTAAGAGAGAAAAACGATTTCGGGAAAACGGACATGTAAGGAAAACATTAATTCATCGAAAGAGTGCACTAAGGGAGGATGTCAAAGTTAATGTACTATTATCTGTTCAACAAAACCCTAATATTGCCGCCAGGCAGCTAGCTAATGAACAGGAAATTAGCCAAACTTCAACAGTAAAAATTCTCAAAGCCCAAAAGTTGCATCCTTACAAACCAAAAATTCTCCAGGAATTGACCGAAGATGATCCTGACAGAAGACTTCAGTTTTGCGACCAAATGATGGATCTCTTGAACAGAAACGTTGTGAACACAAACAACATTTGTTCTCTGACGAATCGACGTTTACGCTAAATGGTGAGGTAAACCGACAAAATGTTCGTTATTGGGCAGACGAGAATCCCCACTGGATTAGAGAAGGACACAGTCAACGCCCAGAAAAAGTCAATGTTTGGGCAGGAATTGTCGATAATCGAGTTATAGGACCAATATTTTTTGAAGAAAATCTCAACGGAGCGAGATATTTAGACTTTTTGGAAGAGGAACTAATTCCAAATTTGGTTACTCTATTTCCTTGTCCTATAGAAGAAGATGTCCTCAACAGAAATATCAGGTTTCAACAAGATGGTGCTCCTGCCCATTTTGCCAGAGCTGTTATCGCGCCAATGTCTGGATGAAGTATTTCCGGACCGATGGATTGGTAGAAGAGGCCTCATTGAATGGCCACCCAGGTCACCAGACCTTCCTCCATTGAATATTTTTTTTGTGGATTTACTTAAAAAACAAAGTTTACCAAGCGAAACCTGAAAATGTTCAGGAGTTGAAAGCACGAATAAGGCATGAGTGCAGACTAATTTCCACCGAAGTAATTGCAAACGTGCAAAACGAGTTTCAGTTGTTACGTTTAGGGGTATTGCCAACTAGTGAATGGACATCATTTTGAGCATTTATTGTAGAATATTTATTAATATGAAGTGATGTTGAAAATAGTTGTCATTTAAAAAACAATTGATGACGTCATATCTTGAATTTGGGACAACCTGTATAGTAGTTTATCTTACAAAAAAGACGGAAATCTAAAATACAAATCGACGGATCCGAGCGTTTTTCCAAAAATTAAAGGTTTTTTTTTACAGAATTTGTTCCATTTTAGAAACTCACAGTGTATATGCCTTCCCATATGCCTTTCTATAACTAGAATTAAAACACTGTTTAAATATTTAAACTATTTGGTATTTTCTGTTTAAATATTCATCAATTACAATATTTATTTAAATCCTAAGAGACTAAAGTATGTTTTTCAAATAGAGCCTTTGTGTTTCAAGAAATGCAAAAGACTATTTATCAATTTTTTAGCATTGTTAGTACGCTGAGGTTTTTTTTTCATTTGACTTTATTGGCCTTCATTAAGAAGATAGGTCTGATTCCA
This sequence comes from Taphrorychus bicolor, assembly GCA_951812265.1. NCBI lineage: Eukaryota > Metazoa > Arthropoda > Insecta > Coleoptera > Curculionidae > Taphrorychus > Taphrorychus bicolor. The sequence goes on from OX638297.1 coordinate 35,423,044, forward strand.
ATCAAATAAATTATCGATACGCCAAACTCTCACTGAAGAGGTGACTTACTTGCCATTAGCCTGTCCACTTTTAGTGCTATTTATTTGCTTTATCAAAAACGATAAAGTGGCAAAGTTTAAACAATTGAAATCAGAAATAATGAGCTAGAATTATTATCGAGAACTGTCACTATTCATCATCATTCCATTTGTTAAACTAAATAAAGAGCCATCCGGAAGCAAATATAAAGAGGGAATCGGCAAAACGTGGCTTGACAGGTGAAAGAATTAAAAAGTTCGCCGACCGCCGGATGGTATTGAACTGATATCGAGGAGCCTTCTTTAAGAGGTTTGAATCTTTCTTGTTATGATATATAGCCCGCAAGTTTTGAAGAGTTTCTTTATTCATATTATCTAGAAGTGATCGTCATAAAGTAGTTGTAAAACCGCAGCAATGAATCAATAGAAAACAAAATTAAATATGTGTCCGAAAATAGTTATTTAGGCTATAAGTATATAATTCAAGTAAAACCTCACCTCGTGGGCACTATTTAGTAATTAAATGCAACAATTTCTTGTTAACTTGTTATCATATCCAGGTTTTAGAAAAAAACTTACAATACCTGCAAAGTACCTGAACAAACATAAGTGTCAGTCGATGCTGTGGCTTTATGTCAGTTTTAAAGCATCAGAAAAAAGTGAGTTTGGGCTTTGAAAAGAATGTCTGAAGTTTCTGGATTGTTCAGAAAATTGCAAACACTGGACTTGAAGATATATTGCCCGTTAAATCAACCATATTCTATGAAAAGTGTTACGAAATAAAAGAAATCTTGCCTTAAGAAAAAGATACTGGTAACAAGAGAAAGCATATTTCTTACTTAATTGAATATTACGCTCCCTAGTTACAAAATTTCCTAGAAGTAAACAAAATATACAAAGCTAAATCTAAAATAAAATTGAGAGAAAGTGTAAACATAGGCAACTTTTCAAGTGTAACAACATATTTGGAGAGAAAATCAGAAGATCCAGAAAAAAAGCCAAAGACCGAAAAATCCTGACGAAAAACCACATGGAGGGCTATTTAATCAAAGCTGATGACAGCCAATCAGCCTTATGATAGAACGTTTACGTTAACCACAACACAAGCGTTAACTCGAAATTTAACATTATTTCCCGTTAAGGCTAACAGGGATGTTGTAACGTAGGGTATATGTAAATTATAACAGATATAATGTTAAAATTCGAGTTAACGCATGTGTTGTGGTTAACGTAAACGTTCTATCATAAGGCTGAATACCTGCTAAATAAAGTAAGTATAAACCAACGTTTAGTTATCTATACGTGAGTAGGTACTAAGTGCCACTTTTACATATGTACAGCTTAAACTTTAGACTTACTTAAAATTTGAAGTATAAACTCGTACAGATTTCCCGTACATTGTATTATTTATCTGTCAAAACCTTCGCTTATCTTCACATTAAAGTTTAAATATAACTTGTAGAAGTGAGCCTAAACGTTGCAAATGCACAAACGCAACTTTTGGGTAGAAGATACAAAGACACAGGACAAAGACAAAGGTACAAAAAACACATGGCCCTTTCATTATTCTACTTGGCGACTTGGAAATTACCAAATTTACTGAAGCTGTTAATAAAATATGGAACTAAGACCTGCCAATACTCCCCACTAGCGCCTTTTTATCAACTATAAATCATGCATTTATTATTGATATGATGAGTGTCTCGACCGGAGAATTTACAAAGAAGCAAGTTTCTCGGGTAATCGGTCAGGGCATCAAAAGAATAAAACTCTTCAGCTACCAAGCTTTCGGCAATCCTTTTATTGCCTTCCAATATTTAAAGACTTAAAGAAGTCTTTAAGCATTTTAACTAACACTGACAACTTGATTTGTGTGTGCTCGTAGTTAGTGATGTTTGTATTTTAATTAATTTTAAACCTTTTTGTAATTATTTACAATTTCCTTGACCATGTAGTCCAAGGGATTACAGGGACACCTCAGCGGCAATGTTGTGCCAGCCTGTTACTAAAGTGTAATGACCAATATCGAGAAACAACGTAGCACCCTGAAGAAGGCAATAAAAGGATTGCCGAAATCTTGGTAGCTGAAGAGTTTTATTCTTTTGATGCCCTGACCGATTACCCGAAAAACTTGGTTCTTTTATTATTGATGTCAAGTAGTCGTTTGAAATCTGACTTTGACAATTTTATCATATCTTTTCAACACGTGATGAAAGAAGATAGGCACAAAAAATGAATCTTTCAAAAGTCACGAGATGTCAAAAATAAGTGAATGAGTTATACATCAAATGGTGCCCGAGACGTTCACTGTTCAACTTGTTGGCATCCACGAATTGATTCGTTATATCCGTTCCAATGAAAGGCTTTTCCCAGATACTTTACTTCTCTTTCTAATTCAGCCGGCTCGCAAATTCTCTTGGCTCGCCTAGAGAGTTTTTATGATTCACATTTCTCGTCTCAGATGATAGTTTGATCTACTGATTGTTGAGGTATTGGTCAGTGTGTGTCGGATTCCTATACCCGGCATGCGCCAGTTTAGTTTCCTTGGTTAAAATATCCAAGAATAGTAAGCGTCCTTTCTTTCCTTTTTCCATAGTGTTTCTTCAGATTTTTAGATTTAAGATGCAAAAGTTAAAAAGTTAACTCTTGCTTTGACACCAATTAACAAAAGTGTCGTCTACATACCAAAACTAGGATTTTGGCTTCTTTTTGGCAGTACCCAGGGCCTCAACCTCGAAAATTTTGATAAAATATTTGGCTATTACTCGACCAAGGGGGCTACTCATAGCTACACTAGCATTCTTCCATTAAAAATACCGATAAAGCAACTTGCAAGCAACATCTTGTGTAAATTATTAATTGATTTGTTCTATTCCTTCCTTTATGAGTACCATCGTAAAGAGCGAAACATCATCGAAGTTGGCAAAAACTTCCCCTGGAGCGACAATCAAAGAATGCAGCTTTTCGACATAATAAGTGCAGCTGTCTCAATTGGGAACTGACGAATTTGGCTCTCCAAGTTTCCTTGATCGTATGAGAGCAAAATTTCCTGCTTTGTGCCATGATCATCTCGTTTTTAACACTTTGTCGGTCAATTTGACCACAATTTAGCTTTACAAGTATTGTTGTTTCCTGTATTATTAAAAAGTTGGGTTCAACATTTTAAACGTAAATGTACGACTTGCCTTACTAAATTAAATTTAAAACTTATAGTGCTAAAGTAAGGATGTAAGTAGATGTTGAGGCTAAAAATTTATAAGTATTTTGTATTGACATCTTGCTACATATTAGTTGTTTGGAATCTGATGAACTGTGACAAAACGTCGGGGTTCTTTTTCCCATACGAAAATAACGAATGGTCTAGTCTCCATAGTTAAAAAAGTCTTCAATCTACACTGAAGACCTTTTTAACTATTGATACATTTTTGATATATTCGACTTTGAAAATTGAAACCAACGGCAACATATTACTCTTGAAACTAGTTGAATGAAGATTTCTTTAAATCTTCCATATTTCGTAAAAAACATTCCCTTTGAGCCAATTTGCAGAGCTGCTCTACTCTTTCAACTGTATCAGAGCCTGATAACAAATCGCCGACTTAAAAGTCTTTTCTGATGGCTAGTGAAGCCAAAAGATATTTCTCGTGATCAACAAAATCAACAAAAAAGGCGCGCCAGCTTAGCCATATGTAACTGTATCGAGAGCATAGATCTGAGGAGTACTCTCTGAGTTTGCTCGCCACCAAATGATCTACAAAGAGCTAAATTATTTTTCTACTATATACCTGTGCATTCTACAAACATCTGCGGAAATAGCTATTTAAGATATAAATGTTAAAAGTGCAACTTTAAAGCACGTATGTGATAAATTCGTATGAGTTCATTAAAGGAACTTTTAACACGAATACCATTCAATATTTTTTTTTGCAAACGCATTAAAAATGATTCAATGAAAATTTAGGTAGTATTATTTACTTTTAAAAACCGTGTTAAAAGTAATTTATTTTTAACACTAGTTTTAAAATTAGTTAACTTTTAACACTAGTGCCTTAAAATAGTTTACTTCATACTGTATCATTTAGGACACTTTTACGTACATGATTGTAGTCCGTTAATAGTTATTTACGTTATAAGTCCGGTAAAAATAGTTTTACAGTAGAGTAAGATGTTTCCGGACGAGGCGCTAGTCGTATCTGGAATTTCGAAACGACTACTGTAACACGTTACCGGACTTATGATGTACAACATTTTACTTCATACTTATTAAAAACAGGAAAAAATAATTTTATGCGCGGCGAATATATTTTTGACAAATCCGTCAATTTGACAAATAGTTTCATTACAGTATCCCGTACCCGGTACCGGTTTCCAGGTTACCATGGATACAAATGATTTATTGAAGATGTACTGGTACTCAATACTGTAATAGCTATTTATGTAACCAGTTACGAAAAGTCCGATTTTGTGTAACGAATGAATGTTTGCGGGACGAGCGAAGCGAGTTCCCGCAATTTGAATGAGATACACAAAAAAGGTTTTTCGTCACGTGTTTCATACAAGATTTTTTCTAAGTTTGACTACAAATACCTAGTTAGAGAGAGAATTATTATTATTAAACTTCAATATTTACTTTTAAACCACTTTGTATCTACTTAATACCGTAAAACTATAGCAACGGTGTGCCACAGCCGAAACCTGCTACTGGTGGTGACACCAACTTTTCATCACTAGTTACGAAAAGTAGGACGTTACGTCACTGTCATCAGTATTGAAAAGTGCCACTTTATAAGTCAAAATTAGAAAAAAATTTCTTTACGATATCCAATCCTGTAAAAATCTATTTACCGGATTAGAATCAAGTACGTAAAAGTGTCCTAAATGATACCGTATGAAGTAAATAGCTTTTACAAGACTAGATACCGTAAAGAAATTTTACAGTATTGAGTACCGTTATATCCTGTGCCAGTATTCAATAAATCCATTACCGATACCGGTACAGGTATGATCCGATACCGTAACGAAACTGTACCGGATTTCTCAAAAATATATACGCCGCGCATAAATTTAATTTTTTCCTGTTTTTAGTAAACTGATGTACATCCATGTGTATTTTAAGTAAAATCTTCTACTTCATACGTCCTATAACATATTACAATATTCTTTTCCAAATTCCAGACTCGACTATCGCCGCGTCCAGAAACATCTTACTCCCACTCTAAAACTATATTTACCGAACTTATAACGTAAATAACTATTATTTTTAACCCTAGTGATAAAAGTAACTTATTTTTAACACCAGTGCCTTAAAACGCTATTTCTAACAATTTATTAGCATGTTGATAGTTGAATTTTTAATGCGTTTGTAGAAAAAAGCATTCTACTGCTTTCAAAAACGGATTAAAACCGACTAAAAATTGTCTTGAACATTAGGTTCCGATATTTCAATATTGTTATAAGACTTCCCGGAAGAAGACCTCGCTCGACAATGGAAAACAACGTAACTTATTTGTCATACTCTATTCACGGAGAACACCGTGTTGAAGAGCTTAGAAACAAGGTTTATCTTCCTTTTGATATTCTTTATGAACTTTCTTTCAACGCAAAAAATTGATTTTTAGCCTTTTCCTTGGTTCCCTAACAAACTTGGAATATACTTTAAAGGAGCTGAAACAATAAACTTGCTATCAGAGTGCCTTCTATATGTTTTAGCAAGATCTTCACCCGACAACTGAGGTGATTCACAAACTTCCTCTAATTCCCAAACCTTTCTCAATTGCTCCTCCACCACTAAATTACGACTCAAAAGTCAGGATAGAACCTGTGAAGTTGAGGTATGAAAAACTATTCAACCTAGCTTAGTTTTTTGAAAACGGGATTGTTTTGTCCTAAAATAATAGTAGATTTCCCAAACAGGTTCCAAAAGATCTACAAGCAGAAGAATTTTTTTAGGTTTATTGAAAATTCGATATGCAAGTTAAACATAATTTGAAATTGTTTAATTGGGCGAATCAAAACATATACCTGGAAGATAATCTGTGACTTTTGGGACCACTCTTGGTCTTGTTACCTTTTAAAGGCTCTAGATTATAAAACTGAATACATTTTACAGAAAAGCCTTAACAAAGCCAGTAATAAAAAAAATGATTCACCACCGATACCTTTAAATGTTGATGCATTTTCGAAAAAAGTACACAAACTTCGTAGCTTGTCACAATACATTGTGGCGTATTTTAAAGATAAAGGTTAGCAAAGCACACATACTATGCGAACGGCAGCTTTGAGTAGGTGAAGAGCTAGGTGATGGTTCGATATGACATGAAAAGGCAGAAGTTCAATACAGTTAACTGACTTAGACTTTAGTCAGTCTAAAGTGGCACCATTTAATTTAGGTTATAGATCATGGTTATAATATTGAAATTGAGAAAATTATTATAGAAAGTAATGGATGTTCATTTGTTTAGGTGATCAAACAAAAGTAAAACCAACCGGAATTATTAAAATTGGGCAATTAATTTATTTACTACGATGTTAATTCTTACCTATGGTTAGTGCAGGTACTCATTGGTTATTAAGACTACTCCTACCAGTGTGAACATTTGACCAGCTTGCAGGGCTCTCTCACTAGCTGAGGTAGATGATCAGTGGAACAGATGGGTAGTACTGGACGGTTTAAAACATAAGAGCCATCACCATCACTAACGCCTCCATCTTTGGCAAGGGTGCTCAGTAACTGGACGGTTTAAGACCTAAGAGTCATCACCGTCACCAACGGCTACATCTTTGGCAAAAGAGCTTAATGTATCAAAATACATTGCCACTGTTAAAACATTTTATATTTTTGACGTAAAAAATATTTTTTTGATATAAAAATGAAAAAACGTATAAACCGTAAAGTTATCCGTCTGTCATTTCTAACTGAAAGTTAGACATTAAAAACAGACCTGAGAGTTGCAACAGTATTTGAAAATTGACATTGACATTGGTGCTAAAAATACTGTCAAAATTGTTACTGTATTTCTTTTACACACAAACAACTATTAAATAATAAATAAAAAAAAGAAACGGCGGTAGCCACTATGACCAGTTCTGGGAGAGGCTGGTTCAACGATTTTTTTTATTTACTTAAAATATCACATCAAAATTAATTTTACATTGTATATTATACCAATTAAATTTTATCGAGTAAATTAATACTAGTGTTTATTGTGTTACTGCATTGCAGACGTGCTGCAATAAAAAAGTAGCAAAAAAATTATCAAATAAACAAGAAAAGTTTGTTTAGTTATTTATTTTCTTACATTGTTTTACGCAAATATGCAAAAAATTTATACTAATTGTTTACGTCCTATTTATTGACGGCTCTATCCCTGCTCGAACAAAAAAAAACAGTTATTGCTAAAAATTTCGAGAAAGGAAATGCACTAAAAATATACGTCTTCCCTATTTATAAACTCAAGGTAGCCCTGTTAAAAGCCTTTTCGGTCCGAAAGAAAAATATAATATTAAAGTTTTCATCCTTCCTCAACAGCATGACCACCACTGGGTAGGTAATCGATCTTAATATTAAAGAACTTCCCATCACTTGAATTCTCAATTTCGGTATCTGTTCAGCGCCAAGCGGCGGTCTCCTAACTTTTTAATTCCTTAACCTGTCAACTTCCGACCCCTCCCATTCCCTTTTTCCTTTCTTTCTATTTGTCTTTCAGCGACGAGACCCTCTATTTAGTTTGATAATTGGAATTATGATGAATAGTGACAGACCCTGATAATTCTTTCCTTATTGTTTTATGGTCCATTCACTTCTTTAAATATTCCCTTTTGTACTTTGGTACAAAGTAAGCAAAAAACTCCTTGAGGTTATTAAATTGAAGAATATAATACCTAAAGAATGAATCGATATGACAAGCTATTGTACTGTAATGCACTATGAGGTTATATCAATCAATTACAATTTGTTCTATCTAAAGACCGAAAGAATATAGTGCCTTCTTGAAAGATTTTTCAATATATATATTCTTACAAATACGATGCCTTCTGTCAGTTATCTCCCAGAGCTTCCGGTTACACCATAATTTCCAAGAAAAATGTATCCTTATACAACAAGGAATCCGGTCTAAAATGCCAATACGTTATTTCCCTTGAATCTCTCAATTTGCATCCGCGGGTGATATTTCTTTCCCTAATGCCAATTTACACCTTTGCTCAGAGCTAGTGCTCAGCATCTTTTATGCTTTGTATGGATTTACCATGAATGTCGTGAAAATTGAGTTCATCGGGAAAATATTGCTATTTGTTCTGAAAGTTTTATTAGAATACAATTTTCAATATGCAGTAAATCTTTGGGTACTGTAGGCTGTTTCGTGGGCCTCTAAGTGCCATAAAAAGGCGTATTGCTGTGATTTAAATGAGTAGGTAGGGGGCTTAAGACACAAGAAAATGAAACTTCCTAGTAAGGCTCTGCTTGCACCCCTAGGTTTGAGTATGAATATACACACATCGCCAACATTCTTGGACTCCCTTATGTTTGTCAAAATGAGACACTATTGTTATAAGTCAAGAAGTGTATTACAAAGTACACTTAATTTGGTTATGTATTCAATGCAAATTGGCTGAATTAATATGCAACTGAACAAGAAAAAATGCAAACACGAATAGAGCATAGTAAAATGGATACCAGAATTTGAAATCTACAAGAAAACCACTTTAGAGCGAAATCAAAAATGCATTAATATTCGGTGTGTCCTCCGGTGTTCTGTAGTAAGGTATTAACTCGCCTATGCATGGAAACAATAAAAGCGTTAATGGTATCCATTGGGATGTTGTTACATTCTTCTTGGGCCGCGAGTGTGAGTTCCTGGAGGGCGATAGGGGGATTACTTCTGTTTGAGATTACTCGTCCAACGAAATCCCACATGTGCTCAATGAGATTCATGTCTGGCGAATCTGCTGGCCACAATAATCTGTGCATATTCTAAAAGTCTAGTGCATTTTGTACTCTTCTCGTGCGATGAGGCCTAGCATTGTTATCCATAAAAATAGAATTGGCTCCGATTTCAGTTCGTAGCGAATAAATAGCAGGTTCAAGACTGTTTCGAAGATATCTATCCTCTCTCATAGTGTCCGGAATGGGAACAAGCTGCGTACGATAACCATGCATTATGCATTCCCAAAACATTACTGTTCCTCCGTCGTATGTAATGACTTCTCTTGCAAAACATAGTCTTTCTGGTCGCCCTGGCCCTCTCCAAACTGTGTCGCCGACTATCACTAACCAAACCAAACATGATTTCGTCCGAAAAAATGACAATTCGCCACTGAGCTAAAAGCCAGTCTCTGTGTAAATTGTTTTTGTCAACATTTTTAGTTATGTACAACACTACAACAGATACGTACAATAGTGACATAAATAAAGATTAAATGTGCAAAAAAGCAGCCATGATAAATATTTTGTTTCAAAATTTAAGAGTTTTGGCGATGTGTGTATTATATTAATTTGACTTGTTTCTTTCATATGTCAAAAACCTTAATATTGAAGGGTGAAGTTAAAAGTTTAGTCGAGAATACCATGTCAATGTGGCAAAAAAAAATAATATCCTCTCAAAGTTTTCTAAATTTGTTGTTTGCTTTTTTAAGCTAAGCTTCGTAAATATGTTAGTAGTACTATGCTGGTTCTGCTAAATTAGGTAAAAACCTTTTTATGTGACACAACTAACTTGTTCTTTTTTTTACAAACGCATTAAAAATTCTACTATTAACAAGCTAATGAGTTGTTAAAAATAACGTTTTAAGGCACTATTGTTAAAACTAAGTTACTTTTAACACTAGTGTTAAAAATAATAAAAATAAGTTAATTTAATGCACTAGTGTTAAAAGTAAACTATACCATTTTTAACATTACTGTTAAAAGTAAATTTCTTTTAACACGGCTATTACAAGTAAATAAAAAATTTTTTTGGAATCACTTTTAAATCGTTTGGAGAAAAAAATATTGTATGGTATTCGTGTTAAAAGTGCTTTTAACACTTACATCATAAACAGCTATTAAGATATAAAAGGAACATTTAGTATATCTTAATATAAACATTTAGCATGTCTATCTAAACTTTCAAAGACGATTCTAAATCCAAATTGACTTAGTTTGACTTTGAATCATCTTAAAAGGTGAGACCGGATTGTCAAGTTTAGATTCTCATATCTCAAACCGTTTCTGAGTTGCCTTCATGAGGCAATAACAATTACAATTGCAAAATTTAAAGTTTATGTCTTAGAAAGGAGCAAGAAACCAGAATTAGATACTACAAGAACTACACGCCACTTACTAAGAATTTTACGGAAAATACAATAATACATAATGGGTGTCATTAAAAAAAAACGAAGTTTGGTCTGCCAAGAGTTTATGCAACACCCTGTATGAGTATAAATGCATCTCACAAAACATTTATACAAAGGCCAAATTTAAAAATATTTTTTTCGCAAAACTATAAACGCTACAATTTTTTGCCAAAAACATCAAGAAATCAACTTTTAAAAAAAGTAATTAATTCAGGCAACTAAATAAATTCTGGAAGATTTTGTAACAGCACACTGAAGAACTATCTATTGACCACGGCGGATGGACAAAGTTTCTCCACCAAAACATAAATCGTACTTACTACTACTAGATTAAAGTTCTTAGTAAATTTGATTAAGATCCATCGTAACATTCTCTAGGTACTGGGTAAAATGTTGCGTCCCAGGATCTCTTATTAGTTTGTGGAATTGGCGGGTTGGGACAAAATTAAATTAAACTACAAACTCTTCGCCGACGTTTCATCTAATAAACTCAGTCTTCTTCAGGGCTATAAAGACGTTAATTAAACCGTCAGAATGAGAAACAGAAAACATCAAATATACCTCTCCTCAGGTCTAAACAGCGCTAGCAAAGAGCTATTTCGTACATAATCAGTGCTGTTACGCACAAATATTTGAAAGCGCGATGGAAAATCCTTTGTCGCCTGTTTTGACCAGTTTATGCATGCATGAACCGCTTAACAGTGTTGTCTCCCGACTACCTTTTCATGTAGCCTTTCTATGCCTACATGTTGACGACATAATTACGTGTATCCCTCACGGTTCTGCAGACCTAGTTCTAAGAAACTTCAATGCTTTGAACCCACATCTACAATTCACCATAGACGTAGAGAAAAATAAACGCATCCCTTTGTCTTTTCCTTTTTTGTTGCTTAAATAAGGATGCAGGGTATTTATGGGTGACCACATTTATACACTATTGATGGATACTAAAATTTCTCTAAAATTACTTGCTGTACAAATTAAATATTATTAACACTGTCCTCTTGAGGCTTTTTTTTTCTTTAGATATGCTACACAATTGGCAACTACCCATATCAGTCTTTATACAATCCTTATATTGTATTATACCATTTGAAACTCAGCACCAAAATCTTAGAAGTGTACAAAATTTCCCGCAAAATTCCCACTTCATGACTCCCCATATTTTGAAAACTGTCCTGCTGTTCCTGTTGAAAGCAAAACATTAACTAAACTATTTTCAGGTCGTCTTTTTTTTGTTGGTTTTGAGTTTTTTTTATTTCAGTTGTCTGGTTTCTTGAGGATCACTTCTTGCTTCTGTAAAAAGTCACAACTTGTGGTCACACAAACGAACTCCATCAGGATATGGATCAACATGATAAACATCAGAAATCAATATTTTTTTCTTTAAAACTTGGTATTTGTGGAGTGTATAGTGCATCTTATCTTGATTCGTCTGCGGCGTTTTCTTGTGGAGTTAAATAAAGGGATTTCTTCAATTCTTCAAGGGCAATATGCCAAAACCTTGGACCTCGGATTTAATGAAAGACCGAAGGAAGATCTAACCACAATTCGCATAAGAAATTTGGCAGATTATGAAAAAAACACTTAAAAATAGCAATCAAGAATCGATAATACAAAGTTATACTATGGCACAGCAACTAAAAACGTTTTTTTTTAAGTTTTTTTTTTAACAAAAAATATCGTGTCAGGATCATTCGATCATTGTCAATAATGTTAATAAAACGAATGTTGGGTTTTTTGGGTAGTCGGTCTGGGCGACAAGTATTAAAAGTTCTAAACTGCCAAGCTTTCGACAATTTTTATTGTCTTCATCAGGGCTATATTACAGGAAACGCAAATAAAGTTACAATAAGAGGCCACAATGGTTTTTTCTTTAATAGATAGTGTTACGATCGCAGCAACGCCGCATGGGAGGCGAGGCAACGCATGGGAGCGTGTTGGTTGGTGGAGCTTCGCGACCTATCCGCGCTGCGTCATGGCTGACACGAGTGATTTATTGCTAGTCTGGCTTAATCTAGAAGGCAGTTGTTTACAACCGTTTTTTTTTTATATGAGATTATTCAAGAATTCTTATGAAGAACTTTCTAGGTTTTTCTGTAATTTTAGGATTGTATATAAAAGGCGCATAGAGCGCCCGAGTAGGAATAGTCGTATTTTAATCGAGCTATAAGTAAGCTAAAGTTACGAAGCGATAATAGAAGGCTATAAAGTGTTAAGTAGTGAGTTATTTAGTAGTCGTGTGTATTTGTGGAGTTAATAAATAGTGTTTTCGTATTAAATCGTTACACTGGAATTATTGAACCCCGAGTTCGCAACAATTGGTGTCAGAAGTGCGATTCCAGTGGGAATTTGAGGACTAATATTGCTGAACTGTAAGTGAGTGCTTCATTGCCGGACATTACGTGTTTATGCCAGTGACCAGAAGCCAGCATCAAGCAATGGAGGATCAACTTGCCGCCCTGCTGTCCCTTATGCAAGAGCAGAAGGAAGAGCTGGAAAAACGTGATCAAATTCAGGAGCGCCGTTATAAAGAACAAAAAGAAGAGCAGGAAAAACGTTATAAAGAGCAGAAGGAAGAGCTGGAAAAACGTGATCAATTACAGGAGCGACGTTATAACGAACAAAAAGAAGAACAAGAAAGACGTGATCGAGTACAGGAGCGACGTTATCAACAACAGAAAGACGAGCAGGAAAGACGTTATCAAGAAAAGAAGGAAGAGCAGGAAAGACGTTATCAACAAGAGAAAGAAGAACAGAAACGGTTCAAAGAAGAATTAGTGAACCATCTCGCAGCTAGGGAGCAACAATTAGAAGAAAGAATAATGCAATCCGTCAACGACGTCAACCAGAGGGTTCTCGAGCTAGAAAAGAAATTCCGGGAACAACTTGAGGACGACACCGTGTCTACAGAGAGTTTTAGCACAGCCAACGCTAAAATTAAGCCTCCTGATTATGACGGTACTACGGCCTGGGAAATTTATAAAACTCAGTTTGAGGCAGCTGCAAAAGCTAATGGTTGGTCCGAGCCCCAGAAAGCTACATCATTAGTGGTAGCACTTCGTGGAAAAGCGGCTGAGTTACTCCAATCTCTGTCGGCAGCGGATCAAAGTAATTATGCGGCTTTAGTACACACTCTGCAACTACGATTTGGGAATGAGCACAAAGAGACCGTGTTCCAGGCCCAGCTGAGGATGAGGCAGCAAAAGTCAGGTGAATCCTTACAAGAATTTGAGGCGGACATAGACAGACTTATTCACCTGGCATATCCATCGGCCCCTGAATCTTTTCAAATGCAATTTGCCGCCGAAAGGTTCATTGAGGGAGTTCGCGATAGTGACATGAGATACCACTTACGTCTAGTAAGGCCCAAGGATATCAGCGAGGCACTAGTTCGGGCCCTGGAGTTCGAGGCGTCACGAGTGTCATCTAGTTCATCTCCACGTGTAAGAATGGCAACTTGCAATGAAGAGGCGAATACGTCTATGGCTGAATCCATGGCCAGTTTACATAAAGCGATGAAGGATATGGCAGTCAATATGCAAGCCCTGTTAGAGAGAACTCCTCGATCAACAGACAATCGGGGCATAAAATGTTTTAACTGCGGCAGACTGGGTCACATCAAGAGTAACTGCCGTAATAGGGCAAGAAGTCCGTCGCCGTCGTTTAGAAGACCAAGCGGCGACCAGGACCGCCCTAGGTCCCAGGAAAACTAATTCCGGTCAATGCAAGGAGGCAATTGACCGGGGCCGCTAAGACCCCCAGGATCTTTAAAGTCAATAATTTGGGTGGCAAAAGTCTCACAGTGGCCGGACGCATTAAAGGACAGAAGATCCAGATTACCATCGATACAGGAGCAGATGTGACCATTGTAAGGCCAGATAAACTTTTCGGATATACCATACAACCATTGCCCAACCCTATTATGTTAAAATCAGTCACTGGAGAATCTTGCCCTATAGACGGAGAAGCCGATGTCACCATCATTATTGGAGAAAGACTTGAAGTTCGGCATAAAGTGTTGGTTGCCAGGATCAAAGACGAGTTTATTTTGGGAATGGATCTCATCAGGAAACATGGATTCTCCTATGATCACAATGGAAATGTGGAAACTAGTATCCGTCTACTGGTGGTGGAAGATGTAAAAATTCCTCCAAATTCAGAACAAATTATCACAGTGACTTCTGAAAATGATCCTGGGTGGTCCATAGGACTTATAGAACCTAACCTGGATTTGACGACTGAAATCATGGTAGCCCGAACTTTGACCGACACGAAGAAGACTATGCCAGTACGAGTTGCCAATATTGGAGAAAGGACCATCAAGCTAAAAGAAGGAACAGTTCTTGCCAATTATGAGCCTGTACAATGGGTATGCAATTGTGTCGAAGCAGAGACATCCAAAATTATATCTTCTAACCAAGCTTCCCCAGAAGTTATTGAGGCTTTTAAGCGACAGTGGAGTCACCTGTCAAAGGAACAACTTCAGTCTGCTATAAAATTTGCCATGGATGAATCTGATATGTTTAACTTCAAGAGCAACGACAGTCAAACCGATTTAGTTGTCCACACGAAGGGTCCCTCTGGCTAAACAACAGGAAGTTAACAGTTTGCTGAATGAAATGTTAAAGGAGGGCGTCATAGAATCATCTAGTCCATGGTCGTCGCCTGTGGTTCTTGTTAAGAAGAAAGATGGTTCAACGCGATGGTTGATTACAGGAAACTTAATGATGTAACCAAGAAAGACAGCTACCCATTGCCACGTATAGACGACACCTTAGCAACTTTATCGGGATCAAAGTGGTTTTCCACTCTCGATTTAAAAAGTGGGTACTGGCAAGTAAAGATTGCTCCCGAAGACAAAGAAAAGACTGCATTTTCTACTGGTTCTGGACTATACCAATTCACTGTTATGCCTTTTGGATTGTGCAATGCTCCATCAACTTTCGAGCGACTAATGGAACTTGTCTTGAGGGGGCTGACTTGGAAAACTTGCCTGGTATACTCAGATGACATAATTTTCATGGGACGTGATTTCGACGAGCACTTGAAGAATTTAAGAGAAATCTTCAACAAGTTACGGAATGCTCACCTGAAGTTAAACTACAAGAAATGCAGCCTGTTCCAGAAGCAAGTCGAGTACTTGGGGCATACTATCTCAGAACAAGGCATTAAAACTAGCCATAGTAAAATATCTGCCATTAAAGATTGGCCAGTTCCCCGAGACAAACACGAAGTAAGGAGCTTTTTGGGACTATGTACTTACTACAGGAGATTTGTAGAGGGATTTGCCGACATCGCAAAACCGCTGCACAAATTAACGGAAAAGAAAACACCGTTCTTGTTGAACCACGAATGCAGTCAGGCGGTTGCAAGGCTTAAAGCTGCCCTCTGTTCTAGTCCGATCTTGGCTTACCCTATAAAGGACGGACTCTTTATTTTGGACACGGATGCAAGTAACTGTGGTCTAGGTGCAGTACTCTCTCAAAGACAAAACGGGCAAGAGAAGGTCATTGAATACTACAGTAAGACTTTAAATAAGCCAGAAAGAAACTATTGCGTCACTAGAAAGGAACTGTTGGCCATCGTTAAAGCAGTCGAACATTACCATCGCTACTTATATGGAAAAAGGTTCCTGATTAGGACTGACCATGGAGCGTTGAAATGGTTATTACAGATGAAGAACTCTGAAGGTCAAATAGCCAGATGGATAGAGCGCCTGCAGCAGTACGATTTCCAAATTGAACATCGACCAGGAAGGTCTCACGGAAATGCCGATGCATTGTCTAGACGGCCTTGTAAAGAAGATTGTCGGCATTGTCAAAGAACTGAGCAGCGTGAGGGACTTCCTTTGGTAAGGAGAACGTCGGTAGAAATAAACGATGGCTGGACCACACAGACCCTTCGAGAAGAACAAATGAATGATCCAGATATTGGACTCATCCTCTCTGCAAAGACTGACGACAAGAGACCAGAATGGCAAGAAATTGCTGGTAAAAGTCCAAACCTGAAGGCGCTATGGGCCCAGTGGCACTCTCTTAAAATAGAAAATGGATTACTGAAGAGAGCGTGGGAGAGTCCGGATGGCAAGACCGTAGTCAGTCAGTTGGTTGTTCCTGGAGGCAGAAAATCGGACGTACTACAGGAAATGCACGACGGAACCAGTGGAGGTCACTTTGGGGTCAATAAAACCTTGGCCAAAATTAAAGAGCGGTTCTACTGGGTGAATTATCATGAAGACGTCGAATCTTGGTGCCGCAAGTGCGAAGTTTGTTGTGCCACAAAAGGACCTCGAACAAGATCACGCGGCCGAATGGTGCAGTACACTGTAGGTGCTCCATTCGAGAGGGTAGCAATTGATGTCGCGGGACCGTTTCCTCAGACTGAGTCGGGCAATAAATACATCTTGGTCGCCATGGATTACTTCACTAAATGGCTTGAAGCATACGCCCTGCCTAATCAAGAAGCAACGACTGTGGCAACGGTGCTAGTAAATGAAATGTTCTGCAGATTTGGAGTCCCTCTCGAACTTCATTCTGATCAGGGCCGAAATTTTGAATCGGCTGTTTTCCAGAAGGTCATGGAACTTCTCGGAATTCTCAAGACCAGGACAACTCCTTTGCATCCACAGTCGGATGGGATGGTAGAGAGATTTAATCGGACCATGGAACATTACCTGTCTAAAATGGTGGCAGATCATCAGCGTGATTGGGACCAACATCTACCTCTCATGTTGATGGCATATCGAGGCTCTACGCATGAAGCCACTGGTTATACTCCGGCGAAAGTGATGTTCGGGAGGGAAATGAGGCTTCCTGCGGATTTGATGTATAGAACACCAGAAAAAGAGTCGCTCAGCTCTGAGAATTTGGTGGAGGAGCTTAAGGAGAGGCTGAACAATGTTCATGAGCAAGTCAGGAATAAACTGCGGATATCCAGTGATCGAGCCAAAGCAAGATATGACTTACTAGCTAACTCCCGCGGCTTCCAGGATGGTGATTTGGTGTGGCTATACAATCCGAGGCGAAAGGTGGGGAAGTCGCCCAAACTTAGCCAAAATTGGGAAGGACCTTATACAATTATAAAGAAGATTAATGATGTGGTGTATAGGATCCAGCGGACCCCTAGGTCAAAGATGAAGGTCGTTCATTTGGATCGATTAGCACGATACCATGGAACTCTATCTGTTCGGGACGAACAGACTTAGGAGGAGGGCAATGTTACGATCGCAGCAACGCCGCATGGGAGGCGGGGCAACGCATGGGAGCGTGTTGGTTGGTGGAGCTTCGCGACCTATCCGCGCTGCGTCATGGCTGACACGAGTGATTTATTGCTCGTCTGGCTTAATCTAGAAGGCAGTTGTTTACAACCGTTTTTTTTTTTTATATGAGATTATTCAAGAATTCTTATAAAGAACTTTCTAGGTTTTTCTGTAATTTTAGGATTGTATATAAAAGGCGCATAGAGCGCCCGAGTAGGAATAGTCGTATTTTAATCGAGCTATAAGTAAGCTAAAGTTACGAAGCGACAATAGAAGGCTATAAAGTGTTAAGTAGTGAGTTATTTAGTAGTCGTGTGTATTTGTGGAGTTAATAAATAGTGTTTTCGTATTAAATCGTTACACTGGAATTATTGAACCCCGAGTTCGCAACAATAGCTTACCGTCTACTGTTTCACGTCTATGAGGGTACCGCAACAGAAAAATGTTAAAAAGATGTTAAAAAGACGGATACACGACTACGAAAGACATTGTTGAACTATATTCTACACAATGAAGGGTCATTTCCATTTTCCTTATAATTAAAAACACATAATACATAAAGTCACACGCTAAAAAGGCACCCATACCTCGAACAGGCTTCATGTGACTAAAATATAGAATTGTTTATTTGCATACAACAAACAGCTCACCTATCCACGATATTTGCCCTAAGGGAATTCGGATAATCTTCGGACCGCTGCCCGGAGTGGAAAAAAAACACCCAAAAACCTTTTTTTTTTCAAGCGGACTAAAAGTACGTCATTTGTTTTCTCCATACGCACTCCTAAAGTGGCCTTTCTAATCCTGAGACCAAAAAAGTAGCAAAAAAGTCCTAGGCAGTAAAAGTAAAGTCAAAAGTCACCGCTACTGTCATGGTGGCGCATATATAAACCATCTTATTGCCATCTTTACATTTTTGTTGAAAAAACAAAGGATAGGAATACTCTCAGAGCGCTCGAGAGCACCACCCGAAACCGTTTTTAGTCGAAATCGCATAGGTTCTCGAATTCTGTTAAATGTCGTTGGTTGTCATGCGCGTCATCATATTTATCTGTCCATGTCATTTTTATTAATTTAGTATTAATAATAATACTACAAATTTCTAGTTTACCATAATTTACCTAAACCTCCTAAACCATTGGTTATGATTTAATACCATTAAAACCATTGAATATTGAAAACCACCGATCTAACACATTCTATTTATATACACGACTAATTGGGTAAGTACCTAGACCCGCTTAAAGAGTATGAGAGAAAGTTGCAAAACTGAATCACTCTGAAATAGACTTTCCTGCATGCTTGAAAAAAAAATAGTATATGTTACTCGGAGTAAAAGGTCTTTTTGTGCTTCGCCCAGTTGCAGGCCTCAGCTTCGCTTCGGCCGTCAATCTCTGGGCTCAGCACGAAAAGACCCACTTTTACTCCTAGTGACATAATCTACTATTTTTAAAGTTAAGTAAACAAGGGAGTCCGTGGTTGTGTTTTGTGTGCTTTGTGGTTTGTTTTTCGCCTTACATCTGTTGATCAAATCTGAGTATATGTTGCTAAGGTCTTCAATGTCTGTTCTTTTGTTGATTGATTTGACGACCATTTGCCGACTGCTATCTCTACCATTTCCAAGAAAAGTCTTTTATGATATGACGGTTCTTTTTAACGGGATTTTGTGGCCTGTATCAATATGATGTTGAGTCAGTGTACTGGTGTTTTTTGTAAGTCTGCTGTCACTTTTATGTGACGCAATTCTATTTTGCAATAAATTCTTTGTCTGACCTATGTACACTTGATCGCAGATAGAGCAGGGAATGCGATATACCACTCCCAACTCCCGACTGCTTAAGAGGTTCATCCTTACTTTTTAATTTGGTACTCAAGTCGCCTCCAGTTACTGGATTTTTAGGTGCTAGTTTTATGGATGGATGATTGTGAAATAGCTTGCTCACTTTGTGGGTGAGTTCAGTAATGTGTGGGGATGAAAAATATTTGATGGGTAATTGAGAGGTAGCGTCAATTGAGGCTTATGGGATACTCAGATCCATATTAGTCAATTGGAAATTTAGTTTTAACATGCCAGAGGTGCTGTCTTCCATATTAGGAAAAGAAATGTTGCTGATGTTATTTTCGGTTTTATTTTGATGTGAACTGTTGAATGAGAGTTGGTTAATTAAGTTTAGAGGGTAGGAATTTTTCAAGAGTATGTCTCTGAGATTTCTCAAATTGATAAGTTTTAGTGACTCATGGGAGATGAACTCTATTCGCTTTTTTAAAGCAAGGACAAGGTCAATTTTAGTTTTCTGGCCATGAGAGGAATGAAAGTTGAGATATCTTCCTGAATTTGTAGGTTTTTGGTACCAGTCAAGGATTATTTCTTGGTTTGGTTTTCTGGTTATCAAAGTGTCAAGAAAAGGAACTGTTCTATTTGCTGATTCTCTTTCTGCTGTAAATTGTATGTGTGGATGGTAACTGTTGAGTAGAGAGAGTGTGTTGTCTAATTGGTCCTTTGGAACTGCAGTGATAATATCATCTACATATTTTTTTTAAAAGGTGGTTTAAAACTTAATTTGCCTAGACAGTGGTCCAGCAAGTCATCCATCACATACTTAGAGACGACGGGAGATAAGGTCGCTCCAATGGGAGTGCCTAGAATCTGTTTGTAGAAATGATTGTTATATGTGCAGTAAGTAGTGTCCCATATAGTCGTTAATATTTCATCGATGTTCTCTTGGCTGAGTGTTGTTATTTCACTAATGTGTGTCCAGTGTCTGTGAATGCTTCCTTTGATCAGGGTGAGAGGAATGTTTCTATATAGGGATATCACATCGAAGCTAACTAGTTTATAATTTGTCGGGAGTTGTAAACCTTTTGCAAATTCAGCAAATTCAAAACTATCCCTTATATAATATGAATTGTCTTTATTGTATGCTTCAGTAAGAATGTGAGTTAGGAAACTTGCTAGTTTACTATTAGGAACGTTGATTGAAGAGACTATTTGTCTGAGGGAAATTTCTGGTTTGTGAATTTTATGGAGTCCATAATACTTTGGAGAACTTTGATTGTATATATTGATACTGCTAGATTCTTCCAGCGAGATGAGACCACGTTTTTTAAAATTGGTAACCAGTCTATTACAGCGGCTTGGGTAGGCATTCGTTGGATCAGAAGGAAGCTGACCATACATCCAACCAAAAAGAATGTTTCCTGCAAGCAAATGTTATCTAGTTTCGAGAACATTCTTACGCAAGTTCCATCGAACCATTGTCTATATACATCTAGTCAGACAATCTAACGCTCCCAAATTCTCTACGCTTAAACGACTCAAAATACGTATGCGACATCTGGTATCTGCGACGGTACTTAAAACATAGGTACGCCAGTTCAGATTTGAAAATTTTGGGAAGGAATCTGTAATCTCGCCTTGGCCGTATCGATTTTTCCGCAGTGCGTTAAAACATCCTAAATCCCATGTTTAGCCCGAGTCCGAGTTAGAAAATATGTAAATATAGTACCTACATATCATTATTCGAATGGTTGAACCAGGAATGTACTTACTTTAGAGATCTACCATAAGTGTTATTCGAAAAAGAAAAGACTTATTTGTCTTGAAATAACGTGAAATATATTTCCAATTTTTCTTTTTTTATAATTTTATCTTATTAGCGTCAATGGAAAAAATAAATCCTCAAACAAACAACTCAATCTACCTAAACTCCTTCACATTTTTAATTATTGAGATTATGAGTTTTTTTTTTGGCTTAATCCAAAGACCTAATATCATCTATTTTTTTACAAATAGTGAAAAATATCATAACAGCGTGTAAAGTCATGAATTACAATCGAGATTACAATATTTTTTCGACAAACGTCAAATAATGATGCATTTTACGCTTTCATTAGACAAACGAAAACCTAACCATTTTTGAGGATCAGAATGTGAGTTTACTTTTCCGCGCGTTGCCCAGGACAGCAAGCGAAAAAGATTTTATCGCTTGCTGTCAATAGCAACTACCACCACTCAACCAATTATTTAAAACGTCATTGTCACTTTGATTGAAATTTTCAGATTGTGTCTTCATTCAAATTTCAGATTATTTGGAATTTATTGTTTGTAGAAAAAACGTTGTATGCATTACGAGCACAAAGTAACTTTTTTGCTCTCGAGTGATTGCCGCTCTCCGCTTCGCGTCGAGCGGCAAACTTCACTCTCCGAGCAAAAAAGTTGTACTTTTCGCTCTTAATACATAAATAACTATTGCCATCGCGGCCGAGCTAATTATAATATTAGAAAACGAATTCAAAAGTGAAGTAATAAGGTGAAAATATGAGATTTTTTTAATGTTTTTTTTGTCAACAATAATCACGAAAATATTTTTGGTATTACATAGGTATAAAAAATTAGAATTTCAAATTTTGATATAGTTAATTAGGCATTATTTCTATATTTACGGAAACTATTGCCAACTGAACTCACTATGGGTGTTCTTAAAAAGTTCCCACATAGCAAATTGATATCCACTGGATATTCAATGGACATACAGTTGTGGACATGGATATCCTCAATGATATCCATTGGACAGCCACCCGATATCCATTGTACATCCAATTTGTCGCCCGATCCAACATCCAATGGACTTCCATTAGGTATATTCATTGGATTTTCAAAAAATACTACTGATATCCATTGTACATCCAACTAACATCATTGTACATCCAATCCAACTAACCTGAACTAACCTGAACATTCAGTAGACATCCATGGGACGTCCGTGAGAATACGGAACTTGACGTTCGCTTTTTTTAGTTCTGCTATATTAATGGTTAAAATCAATTATACACTTTGATTGAGATATGCTATTTTTACAGCTAAATACAGAATTAGTAAAAAAATATAGTACCACATAAAAAAAAAACAAAAATTCTGTATTTCATAGTCTTGTGCTAGCAAAATTAGGAAATGTTTCAATCAATTATTTTTGTTGGCTTTTTTAATCAAGTTCAGGTTGAGTTCTTGCTCTAAAAGAGCAATCAATACGTTTTGCTACATTATTGCAATCAAGAAAAGACATAGTTCGGTTAAAGTTGTCTTCTATTGAAGATTTAGGGCATGAATAGTAACACGTTAGATATTTAATTCAAAAACAAGGGACAAAAACAAGATCGAAATTAAGGACTTTGCTGGAAAATCTCCTATCAACATTTAAACATTAAAATCTACAGAAATTTCATTAAAGGAAATTCGGATATTTAACTGTTGACAGTCCGTTAAAAAATCAACATCAGAATTATCTGGTTTCTCAAATCCGTGGTAGCTTCTTATCAAAAAACTCATTTTCTACCTTTTTATTGACTTTATACAACATAAAAGTAGACAAAATTGACTACCAGTGGTATAAAAAATATTTCATTTTCCACCAAAGTAAACAAAATTATTTGATGTTTTGTAGGGTAAAAAAAAAATGCAAATTTAGAGTTTTTGAAAACAAAATAGATTAATGATATGGCGAAAAGTGGCTAAACATCACATAAAGCGTCCAAAAATGCAAGTTTTCACATGTCTGCAGAAATTCAATTTTATGACAAAATCAGGCAAAAACTGATAAATCTTCTAATTTGTTGTTTTTGTTTTGGTAGTTACATTTTTGGTCCAAAATAGGTGAATTTTGAATAAGAAAGTCCCAAAATGCATGTTTGGTGTTTTTCGAAAAAGTCAGGTAAGAATTAGGAAGGGCCAAATATCAGAAACAACTTAAAACTACAAAAAGAAGCAAATTTGGAGTTTTTGGAAAAAAAAGATTAAGATCAGAGCGACAATTGGTAAAAAATTACTCAAAGCATCCAAAAATGTAATTTTTCATGTTTTCGAAGAAATTCTTTTTTATGACAAATCTTCTAATTTGTTGTTCTTGGTAAAGTTACATTTTTGTTCCAAAATAGGTAAAATTTGGCACCCAAAATGCATGTTTGGTGTTTTCCTAAAAAGTCAGGTAAGAATTAGGGCCAAAAATCAGAAACTACTTAAAACTACAAAAAAAAATGCAAATTTGGAGTTTTTGAAAAAAAAAATAGATTAAGATTAGAGCGAAATTTGGTAAAAAATTACTCAAAGCGTCCTGAGCACATGCTCATGCTCAAATTATGACTATAAATATGGATATTAATCATATCTTCTAATTTGTTGTATTTAGTATAGTTACATTTTTGGTACAAAATAAGTGAAATTTGACTGAAATCGTCTCAAATTGCAAGTTTTGTGTTTTTCTAAAAAGTGAGAATTAGAGCCAAAAATCAGTTAGAAACCATTTAAAACCGTTTAGAAACGTTTGTATATATTCATTTATAATTTCATTGATACGAGATGGTGGGTAATAATTGTAAATTGTGTACTACTTCGTTTGAACAAATTGGAGTGTTTAGTTCAAGTTAGTTCAGGTAAATTTTTTACTTTCAGCAATTTTTTTAAGATGTGGAGTGACAGAACCAAAAGGGGCTGAGTCTCAAGGTTTCAGGTTTCAATTGGTTTAAAAAAAACCCGTCTGTGCAGCAACGAACAATCATTAAATCAAGGAAAGATATATATTTCTTCTTTTCAATTTCCATTTTAATTTTAATTTTAATTTTAGCCTGGGGTTGAATCAGTTGAAATTTATTAATAATTGGTCTACTTAACCCCCAGGACAAGCTAAAATGTTTTCATTCACATATAGTTTATGGAAAGTTATAATGAAACTTTAAATAAAAAAAACCTCGGCCATGGAATTAGAACAGTACAGTAACTAAAAAAAATGCAAATTTAGAGTTTTTGAAAAATCTGTTGAAGGTTAGGGCAAAAATTGGTTAAAAATGACTTAAAGCGTCTAAAAATGATGTTTACATGTTTTTGAAGACATTCAATTTTATGAAAAAAATCAGGCAAAACTGATTAAACTCTTCTAACTATTTTGTTGTTTTTGGCAAATTACATTTTTGGTCCAAAATATGTGAAAGTTGACTGGTGACAGACCGTTATATACTAAAAGAATATCAGAATTATGTATCTGGTTTTTCAAATCCGTGGTAGATTCCTATCAAAAAAACCTAATTTTTTGTGGACAAAACTGACTGAAATTTGAAGACGACTCAAAATACAAATTTTATGTTTTTCGAAAAGTTCGCGTTAAATTTAGGGCCATGGCCGATTAAAAATGAGTTAAAGGTTTTAAAAATGCAATTTTGAAGCCTTTGGAAAAATTCAAGTTAGAATTAGTGCCAAAATTAGTTAAAAATGATCCACATGGTTTGTTACTTTTCTGTCTTTATTTTCAGTCGTCACATGTCAAAGGCATGTCAACGCGTCATTCCTCACAAAATGTAATAGATGTCACTAATTAATAGATGCTATTTAAATCCTGCCTCCAAAAACGAATAAAATATAACTTGAAATAATATTAATTATAATAATAAATAGTATTCTTAAAGAAGCGTAAGCAAAAATAGCGATCAGTTGAATTGCTGGAGTTAAACCCAACATATCAGTAAAATATATAAATTAAATGTACAAACTACATGCCAAATTGAATTAATTGGATATGCACATTCTAGCACTTCTAGCCACTTCTAGCTGATGTAAGAAATTCAAGATTTTTTATTTAAATTCTCAAGTATAAAAACTTAATAAATCGGTTAATTACACCTATTATACATTGTCCAGCCCTGGATATTCATAAGATGTCCATTACCCATCCACCATAGAGGCAATTCCGCTTACGTAATTTTATATTCGCTTTTGGAAGCTGCATGGATATATGAAGGAGTCCAAAAACGATATCCTATTTGGGATATCCACTGAATACACAATGGATATCGAGTACCTATCCCTTGGATGCTATGTGGGTTAACCTGCCACAATATTATCGTTCACATCTGTACCAATAAAAATGTAGATAATGTTGGTTGAATTCAAGCGTAACCATAAGCTTACTCATTTTCGGTTTTTTGTTGCCATGTATATCAATAAAGTTCTAAATCGTTAAACAATAACAAAATATCAGAAAATGCAGTGGGCTTATAGGGCTAAAAATTAAAATTCAGTATACGTGTTCTGTTCAGTTGATTAAGAGAAAAAATGAGTGTCTGGTCATACGGAAACTGTAAAAATTCCAAATTAATTCAATTCTTTAAATCCCGAATTATCATTTCATCAGTTTCCTTCGGAGAAACGTGTCATGTGCATGGAGTACAACACAGTACATGTAGACCTTAAACGTTAACAGAAAGTCAAAATACAGTCCTGTACTGTCGAAAAGAAACACATATACTGATTCCGTCAAGACAAATCAAGAAAATACGCCACAGCAGCGTCGAGGACGGCAAATCATATTTACTTATCTTATCACACAGACACAACAGGCAGGTAGATGAGCGACATCTACTATAGTTTTAGCTAAATAAAAGCCGTGTAGAAATTATGCCATTTGAAATGTCTGACTAGGTATATATAGACAATGATCGAACAAAGACTTGATTAGAGCTAGATTCACTAATATCTTGACTAATTACTTCAACAGCCCTATCAACAATAGCCCTTTAAACATAGTGTATGAAAAATCAAAGGCCTTTCTAAGGAGTCACGAGGAGCTTTTAGTGGTGAAGGCTGATAAAGGGAATGTCACAGTAATTATGAACAAAAATGATTATCAACACCTCTCAATGCAAATCCTGTCAGACACTGTTCACTATATTCAGCTTCCTTCTGATCATAATAGACTGGTTACCAATTTTGAAGAACGTGGTCTCATCTCGCTGGAAGAATCTAGCAGTATCAAAATATGCAATCAAAGTTCTCCAAAGTTTTATGGACTCCCTAAAATTCACAAACCAGAAATTTCCCTCAGACCAATGGTCTCTTTAATCAACGCTCCTAATAGTAAACTAGCACGTTTCTTAACTCACATTCTTACTGAAGCATACAATAAAGACAATTCATATTATATAAGGGATAGTTTTGAATTTGCTGAATTTGCATAAGGTTTGCAACTCCCGACAAATTATGAACTAGTTAGCTTCGATGTGATATCCCTATTTAGCAACATTCCTCTCACCCTGATCACATTAGTGAAATAACAACACTCAGCCAAGAGAACATCGATGAAATATTAACGACTATATGGGACACTATTTACTGCACATATAACAATCAATTCTACAAACAGATTCTAGGCACTCCCGTGGGAGCGACCTTATCTCCCATCGTCTCTCAGTATGTGATGTATGACTTGCTGGACCACTGTCTAGGCAAATTAAGTTTAAACCACCATTTTTTAAAAAATATGTAGATGATATTATCACTATAGTTCCAAAGGACCAATTAAACAACACACTCTCTCTACTCAACCATCAACACATACAATTTACAGCAGAAAGACAATCAGCAAACAGAACAGTTCCTTTTCTTGACACTTTGATAACCAGAAAACCAAACCAAGAAATAATCCTTGACTGGTACCCAAAACCTAAAAATTCAGGAAGCTATCTCAACTTTCATTCCTCTCATGGGCAGAAAACTAAAATTAACCTTGTCTTGCTTTAAAAGAACGAATAGAATTAAGTCCCATGAGTCACTGAAACTTATCAATTTGAGAAATCTCAGAGACATACTCTTGAAAAATTCCTACCCTCTAAACTTAATTAACAAACTCGTATTCAACAGTTTACATCAAAACATAACCGAAAATAACATCAGCAACATTTCTTTTCCTAATATGGAAGGCGGCACCTCTGGCATGGTAGAACTAAATTTCAATTTTTCAAAATTCACTAATATGGATCTGAGTCAATTGATCCATCAGCCCATCGGCCCATCAGCCTCAATTGACAATGGCCTCCCATTTACCCATCAAATATTTTTCATTCCCACACATTACTGAACATAGGTCAAACAAAGAATTTATTGCAAAATAGAATTGCGTCACATAAAAGTGACAGCAGAGTTACAAAAAACACCAGTGCACTGACTCAACATCATATTGATAGAGGCCATAAAATCAATTTCGACGACGTAGTAGTACTAGACACAGAACCGTCATATCATAAAAGACTTTTCTTGGAAATGGTAGAGATAGCAGTGGAAGGCAAATCAATCAACAAAAGAACAGACATTGAAGATCTTAGCAACATATACTCAGATTTTATCAACAAATGTAAGGCGAAAAACAAACTACAAAACACACAAAACACAACCTCATTAAAAGCCGATTTTGCTATTTTGCGATTTTAAGCATCTGAACTGTCATTTCGCCGACAACAAGTTTGAACTTTATGTTAAACAAAATATAATGATTTAAGTAGTTATAACGACGGGGTTCTGAGACACTTTGACTTTGAAGACTACGTCAGCCCTAGTATAAAAGCTAACACAGCATTTTGGGACAGTGCCCCAAAATACAGCATTTTGGGACAGTGCCCAAAATGCTGTCATTCTTGTCAAATGTGACAGACTTGACAAATGACGTGTGATATATCATGACAGTTGTGTGACATAGACAGGTGAGGTGTGATATATGACAGATTTGACACTTCTGACACCTAGGTGAGGCTAAACAGGCTAGCCAGACTTGACAGGCAGTGCAGACAGGACATGCAATGTAGATAAAGTAACTCCAAGTGCCCCTCAGTGGAAAAGTAGTATTCCCTAAATGTTGCAAATTGAGTTTTTTTGTATGATAGGCTGATTGGATGATAGAATGATAGGAATCTCACAATGTAGAAAAAAAACAGACGTCGAAAAAGACTGAAAATGAAAGTAATAAAAAATGATAAACTATTAGTACTGATAAGTTGATAACGAACCTTATTCATCCATCAGGATTTTTATGCCTGAAAGTTGAAATGTATTCAGTTATTTTCATTTATTACAGCAAAGGCTAAGTTTATTTCCTATACATTTTTGTTTATTCTAGCTTAGAAATGATTTTCTAAAACCTATATGAAAAGATTTGTTTTTTAACGGCTTCGTAACTTTTAATGATGAAATAAATATTAAAAAGTTGGATATCTCCAAACCCTGCTTCCGTGACATTCCTTCTTTTATTCCAGGCCATAATAAATGAACGGGATGTACTGCATTTATTTCTATAAACAAAATTAAATTGTGTATTTCAGATATACGAAATTACATTTTTAATACATTTCATACATCCTTTTGATAAAAACATTATTAAAAAAAATATTGGCAAATTCGAATATCAGCATCGAGAGTTAATGTGCGTATCGTGTTTAGGGAAGCAACGATGTGTGTTCAATATTTCTGTTTCACTCAGCTTCTAATTGCCTGTAATATTGTCATGTATCTATACAAGTTCAGTCGAGCAAATGAAGCTCAATTGACCCAGCACGGAACTGATGTGACATTTTGCATTTTACGATCGCAGTGCCAGACAATTATTGTACCCTGGATAGTTCCCGGATAAAAGTTTAATGCTTTTGCACCCTGTGCTGAGCACTGCATTGGCTTTAATGCGGTATGACATATTTCTTCCCCTTGTTTTATGTTCGGCTAATATTATTCGGCAAACATTTGTCTTGTTAGTAAAATTTGGACCCGCGAAAATAACACTTTTACGTTTCATACTCGGCCGGCATAACGAACTTTATTGGGGGAATATTTTTAAATTTAGTTTTGGCAGGAAAAAATTTTGTACACACTCTCCGATTACAAGTTGGATATGTCGTTTTTTGAAGAGCATGTTAAAAAAAAATCACTAATAGGCATCCAATATGAAAACAAAATTTGCTCTTGAGATGGTGTAATTTTTAACGAGACAAGAAAGCAATTATTGCAAAAGTTCAATTCAAAACCTCCGATTCCAGTGTAATTTCCCTTATTTTCCTGTAAATTTATATGCTGGCTCGAATTCCTGCCTCGTACGGACCAGAAAAATTGTTCTAGATTGGGCATTACGAGACTAATAGAAAACAAATACTTTCCGGCTCTATTTCCTTTTATTTTATTCGATCTAATTCGCGAAAGTATTTTTGTGTTTGGTGTTTTAAGCAGAGCTCGGTTACAATAAAGGAAGTCAAACTTGAGGGTTGACATAAATATGTTTTTAAAAAATGGCTTTTTAAAAAAAAGCTTGTATTTAGTGCATCGATTATATAGATTAATATATTTTTTGTTTAGTTAATTATGCATATTGTGTTTATAAAAATACATTAATCAATTCTAAGCTCTCCAGACTAACTATTATTGAACAAAGAAACCAAATAATTTTTTACCATTGCGTGAAGCTAACAAAATCAAATATTATATAGGGCTGAAACAATGGTTCTAATGATTCCAAGTATATATTTGACTGATAATTGCTTGGTGCGGATCAATGAGGTCCACGAAACAAAAGGTCCACCTGTAAGTTATGATCATCCGACGTGCGTTCCACCTGAATTGTTTTTAAACTACCTCGATGTTTTAAATTGTTAATAATATTATTTTTTTTGTTTCAAAGTATGTTTTGAATTGAAGTTAAGGAATTGTTCCGAAAAGGTTGGCTTGTAGAACCAGTCAGTTTTAATTTTGTGATCTAATGTTCTCATCAAGACAACATCCAGAAAAAAAAGATGATCCTTTCCCTAAAGTAAACTGTAGTTTTGGGAGGAAATTATTGAATACTTCAAGCATCGTGTCTATATGGTTTTCCGGCACGCAAGTGATTATATCGTCCACATATCTTTTAAAGAATGGCAATGGAAAAGACAATCTGTTGATATAGACTTCTTTCAGTTCTGACATTACCCATGTCTGAACTACGTCTGTCTTCTCAAACCAGACACTTGTTTATAGGATTTGTTATCAAATAAGAAATAATTGTGTTCAAAAATTAACTTTAACAGTTCGGTAAATTGTTTCTAAACAAAATGTGTGTGTTGTTGAATGAGAGGCCAGCGCTTTTCAATTAGTTGTAACGTCAAGTCCATTGGTATGTTCGTAAACAGTGATACGACGTCGGGTGATATTAACACATGACCCTGGGGTACAGAAAAGTTTTGAATGAACGAGACTAGTTCAAACGAATTCCTCGTGTAATATTAATTCTGAATAAACTCGATATTAAGAGATTTGACAAAGCGGTTCTTGGAATTCTGACCTGAGACGTTCATACGAGCAACGAACACAACAGCGGTGGAATTTTTTGAAGAGATAAGAAACGCACATGGTCTTCAATCATACCTAAACTTAAAAAGTGGGACTCGATCAACACAAATTTGACTAGTCAAGAAAACCACAAGAAAATTCTACTTCAGTGCAGAAAAAAGCAGGTACTCCCCATACACATAAAGAAACCTACCGAGTTAGACAACTCCATCTAGCAAGCTACGTAATTTTGATAGAAAAGGATGAGATAATCAATGAAACATCTTACTCCTACTGTAAAGCTATATTTACCGGACTTATAACGTAAATAACTATTTTGAACACACAATCTGGTTTGGGAGTCGGGAACTGTCTCTCCCCTATCTGTTCAGACACAGTCGTATCAGATCTATAAGAAGTCTGTATCAACAGATTGCCATTTTCATTTTTTATAAGATACGTTGATGATATAATCTCTTGCGTGCCGGAAAACCATATAGACACGATGCTTGAAGTGTTCAATAATTTCCGCCCAAAACTACAGTTTACTTTAGAAAAAGAATCATTACACTGCATTCCCTTTCTGGATGTTCTCTTGATAAGGACATCAGATAACAAAATTAAAACTGACTGGTACCACAAGCCAACCTTTTCGAAATGATTTCTTAACTTCAATTGAAAACATACTTTCAAACAAAAAATTAATATTATTAACAATTTAAAACTATTTAGATGAGTATTAGATGAGTATTTGCTCATAGATTAGATGAGTATTTGCTCATCTAATCTAGTTAACTCTAAACAAAAAAGAGCACTTGCTGAATATACAGAAAATTTTCTACATTCATTCAGATTTAATGATGTAAAAATCCTAGCACATCAAACTAACTGTCATAAAAGAATCTTAAAAGAAATGATCGAAATTAAAAAGAACCTTAACGCTATTTATAAAAAAAAAACAGGATATTGAAGGACCCGGCAAATTCTATTTTCACTTACTAAAAGTCCAAAATAAAGAAAAAAGGCTTATCAAAAACATCAATTCAGGTGGAACGTATGTCGGATGGCAATAACTCACAGGTGGACCTTGTGCAATTTGGAAATTCTTCTTCTCATCTTAACTTCTTCTTTTTTTTAAGATTCCACTTGGCCGATGAATGTTAAATTCCTTAAAACCGAACAATTTTCAGTCTGACTTGTACTGTGTAGCTGAATGGTCCTCTCTTCTTGCTGTTGGAACAGTGTAGTGAAAAGAAAGAAGATAATAATATAAAAAAATGAGAATGTCTCGCATGTTTGTTGAGTCTGATACACAGGAGGTGAATTGTGTTGTATGTAAGTAGAACTTTATTGTTTTTTCTTTGATAAACC
This sequence comes from Taphrorychus bicolor, assembly GCA_951812265.1. Classification (NCBI taxonomy): domain Eukaryota; kingdom Metazoa; phylum Arthropoda; class Insecta; order Coleoptera; family Curculionidae; genus Taphrorychus; species Taphrorychus bicolor. The sequence goes on from OX638297.1 coordinate 35,455,128, forward strand.
GGCCGATATTTTGTGCTTGTTGAGTGTATAAATGTTTCTATTATATAAACATATTTTTTAGTGTCCTGAATATGGCACTAATTTAGTGCTGAATAGTTGACATTATACAGCGTTTATACATCCTGTAGTTTCATTGATCCGCACCAAGCAATCATCAGTCAAAAATTGTACAAAGTGTTTCGGGGGACGTATATGATTAAATATGTAATTCTACCTTTCATTTTGTGTAGAAAAATATCTACGTGCATTCGAAGCAGCTTCGTTTAAGAGATACAGGGCGACGACTAAATCCTAGTTATAGGTATATGGTATATTTATTGAACTAAGCAATATATCGAAAAAGACCCGAACATGTCCCGAGTCGTTTGTACTCGACTGTTTATCCTACTAGTTTTCGATATATCTGTTTGCATCAAGTTAAAAAGACCTCCCTGAATAACCTTTATTTTTACAAGAATGTTTCTTAGAGGTTTCGATACATTGTTATCAATCTTAGGACCATGATTACTCAAAACCTCCTTAGGGGAGCCAATATCTCCAGGATGCAGGTTGGTATATATTTATGAACACATATTAAACATACTGAACTAACCTGTTTATTTATAAATCATTTTTAAATTTGACGTGACATTGAAAATGTATAAATTCGAATCCAGCCAGCGTGCCGCAGTTACACTTCGAGTGCAAATTGATTAGAAATGGACCTTAACGCTTGCCTTAAAAATTGTAGACAATTTTAGATTATTACGAATGCAAATGAGATTTTTATTGCAAATTCCATTCCTGCATGTTATTGCGGGAAGCGGTGCGGGCCAGGGATAGTTTCGATGTCGCTATCGTCACGGGAGGTATGTGTCTTTGTCGTCTTTTCCTTAGCTTTATTTACACATCTTTCCACGAGTTTTGCAGATGCAAACATAGCAATCGGAGATAGGGGTCCAGAAAACTTAAGACACACAATCGTGGTTTGTACAATTTTATTTGCCTGCCAAATCAAAAGACTATCAACAACAATCTAAAGTGTTTTCCCGGCTTCGAAGCCGTGGTCCAATGGAATTTCTTCCTGACGTTTCGCCTACAGCTGCGGCAGACGTAATCAAAGGCGCTGAGGCAATGGGCGAAGTGAAATCACGTGCTTCCCTACGTTGATTGATTCGACTGTGGGGAGCTCAGTGGTATTTGTTCCCCCGCCGCACACTGGTACGACCGTATGTTTAACTTCGAACATAATAGCTAAATTAACATTTCAATTTTTGATACATATTTGCTTAAATATGTTTAGAAAAACACAAGTTTTTCTCAAAAATGTACACAAAGCTTTATAGTACAGAAGCACAAAAACGAACTCCTTGTTAAATAGTTCGAATATGACAACATTTTTCCGTATGTGTGTGTTAGTCCCTATTTTAAACTGGTAATTTAAGAACGATTCTGTGAATCTAAGATGTTTATTGAACTTGATTTTTCTCGGAAAAGTGTATTTTTTATAACAAAATCAAATGTGTTTCACTTTTTTTTCGTTGCCATCACAAAGTCCCACTGAGTCCCAATTATTGCTTGATGGATATGACGTCTCTACTTCATGTTGAATTTATCAATGCAAAGTTTTGCTGCAACCGCTTGCAACCATGTAGGCCGTGGACACTTTTTTCGAATCGTCTCATGGCAAAGAATATGTTATGATTTCTGTCGAGGCAAAAAATGTCATTTTGCTAAACGCGGATTTCTTTAGAACGTATTTAGTGTTTTTATACCTATATCCAACAAGAAGTTTTGGGTATTGGGCCAAATTTAGCACTAAAGGTAAAAATGAGGAAGTTTTGTTCGAAGCTGCAAGTGAAATGGGTAAAAGCTTTTCGAATGGAATCACGTTTTATTATTCAAAATAGAAATTGATTAGATCGCAATTTCAATTTCCCATATAGTAGGACGACATGCAAAAAGTACCAATCAAGTGGATCAGAATCTGAGGAACATAGTAGTTACGCTGCAAAAAAACCATTTAAGTCTAAAGATGCGGAATTTATTTTTGATTTTGTTAAAAAATATACCGAACATGTAAAAGTTATAATTTTTTTTGTTGTGAAAATTTAGAAAAATGTAATCATTGCCTATAAATAATGAAAAAGCGTTAAGCCTGTTTGTTAGTGCCAAACTGACAAAATTTCATTATAACCTAATCCGCGATAGTACTAAAGAATCTGGCAATGACTGTTTTCATATGTAATTGTATTGAAAATTATCGGTAATTTTTGGACGATATGCACAAATGCAATTTGGAATGAAAAAATTTTTTTGATCTTTTTTTTTTTGATCCAGGTTGCATGTTGCATATCGGTTTGCTTGTCCATATCAGTCTGCTTGTCACCCTCACATTTCCTCCTTTTCTTACCTTTTTTACCCTTTTGCCCCTTCTTAACCTATCACCATATGCATCGTAGGTTTCACTTTTGACGCTCTTTTGCTTTGAGTTACCGACTTTTTTCTTTACTTTAATCATCCCTCACTACGTTTAGGTTTCAACATTTTATTTTGTACTTGTAGTAATCTTTATATTTTTTTTCATTTACTCCTTTATACCATTCCTTCCTGCTATTGTACAAATATAACTTTAAATTAAGTATTCCGTATGTTGCAGTACTCTGATGAAGGCACCAATTTGTGTCGAAACGTCAAAATAAACAACGAAGTTAGAAGCACCCGCTGTAACTCATTTTAATAAAAAAAAGGACCAGAACCCAAGATAACAACCAACCTATAATTTTCAATGCACGAGTTATATTCGAAGGACAATTTCATTAACAAAATAATTAAAAACCCTTGCGACATTTGCGACACCCCTGAAGGTGTAGCTATTTTGATTCTAATCAATGTCAGAAAACTTATTGCGGGGCCAGATGGTATGATTATGGATTGAATATAAATTAATTTGCATGGTTTATGCTATGACATTGAGCCAGTTACTTTTCATTTGACTTTAATTTATTTCTTTAATTTAATTTAATTTATCGCGATAATTTTTCTGTTGTTGAATATTACTCTGGTTACAATTGTTCTATAACGACAGAATGTTGGACAAATATTAAATAACAGGTGGTGAATGACATTCTCGTAATTATTTTCAAATTACACAAGCAGAAAATGATTGTTACCCTCCTAAGAATCTGTAACCATAATAAAATCCTTGGCAGCAAATTCCCCTGCAAAGTTTATTGGACAAAACTGTTCACAGATTAAAATTTACAGTATAAAATTGGATTTGGTAATAACTCATGTGACGATAGTAGTGTTTTTATGTGTAGTTTTGCACCAATTAAGCTTTCTGATACAGCTGCTGACACAATTATATGGATAAAGAAAAAATTGTCCTTTACGAGGTTGTGCCGACCAATTTCATTTCAATTTGCCAAAGAAACTAATGAATTAATTCAAAATACTATTGACCATATTAATAATCAAATCAAAGTTTTACTTCCAACTAACTGTAATGGCAACATAAAAGTTGAACACAAATTCTGTTTTACGATGATTGAGGGTAAAATATGCAACACAATTTCAAACACTCAGTCTTCTATGAGAAGCTACATTTGTCAAGCTTGATCTAAAGAAATGCATGATTTGCAATCCATTAACAAAAAAATTTAGACAGTTTCAGACAACCTACTATCGAGGCGGTACAATGTTTGTTTGGTCGAATAAGGCATCTGTCCTGGGTCTTGGTGGATCGTTCACATATATAATTATTGACTATCTCCCTTCATAGAAGATAGCCTTGAAGAAGACTAAATTTTGGTCGAAACGTCGGCATTCTTCAGTAGAAGATAGAGAGTTTTTTTTTGCCCTCTACCATTCTATACGAACCAGTCAAAAAAATTTTACTCTTTTGGATTGTCGCCCTTGCGTGCCTGGATTCGGCGTTTTGAATGTTTATTGCATATTTCGTATAATATTCCATTCAAGTCCTGGGCATTAGGAAATATTGGTCATAAGCAGCAAAGGCTTTTAAGGAAGCAAGAAATTCAAACGGCCTTTCGAAATAGACTGGGATTGTTAGTTGATATTGTAATAAAAAGTAAAGGCTCAACAAATGTGTGCAATACAGCAAGAAATTTTTCATCAGAGATTACTGGTTTGGTCTATAATTTACTGAAGCATTTTTTGTTATTCTAAAAACAATTTCTTCTGGCCACAAAATTAATGTTACAATTTACATTTGACACTGCCCAGTTATATGTCTCACTGTATAGCTGGTACTATATGCCTGCATCAGTACAAAAGTTATTGCTGCTCGGAGAAGAAATAGTGCAATATGCTCTTGTCTCTATTGGCCTACTCAGCGAGGAGGCACAGGAGACTAGGCACGAATTGTTTAGAGACTACAGAAGAAATCATGCGAGAATATCAATTAACGAAGATTTTCTTCATCGCTTATTATTAGCATCAGATCCTGTAATTTCTGATTTAAGACATAGATTTAAAAAATAGATATAAGGGACTGCTTCCAGAAGCGATAGAGTTGTTAAATTTTAATTAATACAAGCAAGATAGGTTAAATTAGAGAAAAATATCTTTTTCTGATACGCATTCAGAAAACGTTTACAGTTTGACCAATTTTTTTATTTCTATAAATTTTACCCTTTTGAAGATGACAAAACTGGTACTTATAACCCAGAACATACAAAATGCATTTTGACACTATTTTTTAGCTTGACCTAAATCAGGTTAATATAGTAACTCAGTTTTCTTCGAATAAGTATTTTTCAGTTATTTAAAAATAAATTTAATTTAACAATAATATACACCAATTATATTTAATATTAAAGTATGGGAATACTAATTGCCATAATTCATGAAATACAACATTAAATCATTATGTATTCGAAATGAAATGAAATGTCCAACAGGTTCCATAAGCTCGTTCCATTGTGTTTTGGCGCACTTGAAGTATGTCTCAGAAATCGCTTTCATTCTTCATTTAGAAACGTAATTTCCTCCGTCCTGTTGACATTGTCGTGTTTAAAGATCTCAATGGCCTCTCTCGTTAGTCTCGGATAGAAACGCTGCGATTGATATAAGATTCAATCGGGAAGCAAGGGAGATCACTTCGCCTATTCCCTCATCGCCTTTGATGATGTCTGCCGCAGCTGTAGAAGAAACGTCAGGAGGAAGTTCCATTGGACCACGGCTTCAAAGCCCGGAAAACACTTTAGATTGTATTTTGACCTGCCATAAAATCCTTCACAGACGAACAACTGGTCATACGATTAACTAATGTGACGGAATGCAACTGAATTTAAAGAAAAGTGAGAAAATTGTTTATTGCCAACCAGTTTATTCCATACTCTCAACTGTATGCAATTGCAGTATGCAAAATTATCACCACCTACCACATATTTAACGTACAAAGGTTAGTGCTTAGAGCTTCCTCCAACTTAATTTTGGCTAATAGGACAAAGTTAAAGACTTATAAACACGGGCGACATGATATTAATTCCGCAAGCACTTGCAAGAATTTTAGCAGCAAAACAAGAAGAAGAAATTCAAATCGTTGATTTGTGGCGTAGATTTGTGGCAGAACGCTTGCATTGCGTTCGCGAGATCAATACCCAGATCCGACCACTTTTGTATTTAATTTTTTTGTTATATGGCTTTGGATCGCGGGGAAAATATTGTACACAACTCGCAAAACAATAGTCTCTTAATACACTGACGCAATTGGCTACTACTCTAATACTACTACTGCCTAAACTACTTTTTTGGACTCCGTCTTTGAAAAGCTCCGGCGTTCAATAGAGACATTTCCGGACACATTCCTACAAATTTTTACTTTATTTCAAACGTTAAATATTAGCCAATTTCCGGACTCTATGTATACCAACTAATAAAACTTAAAACTATGAAAAATCGCTTTCAAAAATAATGGGTTTTAAAGGATTTTCCCTCAGTTATTCTCAAAACGTAATTAAGAATTCATTTCGGCGCTGTTAGTTTTAACAGCATAGTAGGTTGGAAACCCATAGGCAAGCCGCATCCAACGTTTCACATCATTTCTCATGGAAAGTAGTGGTAGTTTTTTTTTTATCAGAAACTGTAAAACTGTATAAAAGTTGCTTAAATATTCCGGTTTGAATGCATATATTCGGTGAATGCTGCATTATAATACGGATGATTTAATAGGGGTGTCCCAAGGTTCAACTGTTTTATTCACCAAGAAGAATTTTTCCCGAAAATATTTCTGTATATTCTTTCACAGATCATGGAAAAGTAGAGGAATGTAGGGTTGAGACTCACCGTTGTTTCAGCAATGAACGGGATACAAGCAAAATAACGAGGTAAAAGATAAACTGGAAGGCAGATATCATATTTCATGGTCGTTCAGAAAATGTATATCTAAACAATGCCTCGATATCCCGAAAACACAATGGACTAATAACAATCTGTGCCTAAATGAGTAATCTGATGATGCTCAAAATATTTTATGTAGTGCTACCCGTTGTCAACTAATAATGAAGATGCTATCATCATTATAAAGGATGGTGGGTTTAGGCAATTATTCAATGGCAACTTTGCACAGCCTGGATAAGATTAATATTCAGGAATATTCCATCAAAGTAAATTTTAAAACTCATATTTGGCACTAGCAAAACTCACTACAATTTTTTTTTCTAAATTAATTAACTTGCCTATATACATTCTCTCTCAGCCACATATTGTTCGCTCCGTAAAGACAAAAGCAGAAGCCAAAGAATCCATATATCCAAGTGGAGAGTTCCTTTAAATAAATCCATATAAAAGGTAATATTATCTAAAAAGGGAATGATCCCGCCCGGTGTTTTCATGAGGCATGGGAATCCTAAAACAAAATCCAGTTAGACAAAAGATAACACGAGTATGCTTTTATAAACCCCCATGTTAAAGGGGAAATTCATTCGAAGTTCGGTGATGGATTCCATATTTTATAGTTTCCGGATTATATGAATTTTTAATAATACTAGTCAAGATAGGTGTACGAGAAGCACTTTTCTTGGGCGCTGAAAGCTTTAAGGTGAGAAGCTGACGTACTACTAAGTAGATGAAGGAAATTAGGACTTTAACTTATAAAAAAGTGGTTTGAAGCAAAATATTGCATGCCCCGTTATTACTTTGGTCTGGAAATGAGAACACAGTATCCGTCCTTACTGAAGTACGTTAATTATAAACGGGATGTTTATTAGAAAACTTCATCTAGCCAGATATGTTTTTCTGACAGAAAAAAGGAGAGTTATAAAAGTACGTCGTAACTTGACTCTCCATTAAAACAGATTTTTCATTGCCACTGTCCAATCAGCTTTCAGTGCCTCAATGTTATTAGCGGCCATCTTGTCTTGTCTTTATCCTTGTTGGTAAACTTTCCCGTTTCCCACATTTTTGCTATAGTTGTCTATTTTTAACACGAAATTTTTTTCTAAAAACAATATTTTTTTGCCATAAAATCATCTGTTTTGTGTTTGAACAACATGGCTTTCGCCTTAGAACATAAAGCTTGTATGCTGAAGAGCTACTATCGAACTGGAATCAAAGTGGATGACTAATGGGTTTATTCAAACTTTGCTGTGATCTATATGCAGTTCAAGAAAACCTCGACCATTTCTAGAATTATTTACAAAAACAGGTAGCTTACCGATCAAGTGTTTGCACAGGCATAAGAAATAATGCAAAATGCACCAGTCTATACGACAGTTACACCATCAAATAGCCCTTTCTGTAGGTGCCACCCGCAGTTTTGCATCAAGATCTGCAAGTGTACTCATATCGCTTCACAGTAGTACAAGAATTGCATGAAGCTGATTTTCCCCAAAGACTGCAATTTTGTAATTGATATTGATAATAACCAGAACATTTCCAAAAAAACATATTTAGTGATGAGGCATGGTTTCAGTTAGGTGGTTATGTGAACTCGCAAAACATGAGAACTTAGAATACTGAAAACCCCCATCAAATAATTGAGAAAGAGAGAAAGAGTTTGGGCGCGGGAATCACATCTCGCTGACCGATTGGTCCAATTTTCGTTGAAAGTGGCACATCAGTAGCATACTTCAAGTACATAACATCATTTTGTTTATTTATATTTGTAGGCACATTAACAGCAGAAAGATACCGAACAGAAATTTTAGAACCATTTGTCGAGCAATTGCATGACGTTGAACTTACGAAGTTTTATCTCCAACAAGAAGGAGCATCTCCCCATTGTACCCAACAAACAATTAATTATTTGCAAACATTTTTTGTTGACAGGCTGATTAGTCGAAGATCTGAAGCAGTGTGGCCTGCAAGGTCAGTTCCCGTTAGTAAGGGCAGGCTTAAAGTCTTCTCCTCAATGACTCCACCGTGCAGGGGTGCAAGGTGATTGGGGTCTTTGTCGTCGTCAGAACTCAAAGGATCATAGCGTATAGAAGAGGTTTTATAATATTTCTCGTTAACAATAAAGTTAAAATTAAAATTACACTGACTCAGAATGATGTATAAAAAAGCAACAACAGTTAAAGGATGTTGTAGAATACATCCAATAGATCAAACTGCACTGAGCACGATCACCTTTATCATAAATTTGAATTAATAAATTAATTCAAAATTAAGAATCAAAACTCAAGGATAAAGTTAAGAATCGAATAGAGTGATAGACCGGGAGTGGCATGAGGAATAAAAACATATACCTATCATAAATAAGGTGATCCATTTCAACTGCTCATTTTATTAACATCACTTCTCAGAAAAAACTGTATTGAAGTTATAAAGTTTATTTCTTTTGTAGTAATCATTATCATAATCGTTTGAAATTTTCACTTTTCAAATATGAAATTGTGAACTTCATCAAAATGGTGTTCTAACAGTGTACTCTGTTCATTCCTACATCTACATTTCACTAAAGATTCATATTTGTATTGTCGGATTCTATTTTCCAAATGTTGTTTGGTCTGTTCTATATACACATTTCCGTATTCATAAAGTACCGGGTGGCCTGTTTATCTTGATCCACCGCCTTATCTCGTCAACCATGCATGATGGAAAAAAGTTTAATACAAAAGTTGTAGTAGGATTTGAAATCTGTAATTCTTTATTATTTAAATTCATATGGGGTGTTTCGAAAATGTGGAACATAACCTAACTTTCTTATTTTAAATGGAACACCGAATATTTGCATGGTCCGTTCGATAAATCATCTGATGGAGAGTTTAACCATATACGAGGTGTTCATTATAAAACTTCATCTAGCAGGCTATGAAATTTTGACAGAAAAGGATGACATAATCAAATAAATGGACTTTTGTTTCTCCATGCTTTTCTTTTGACATTTCACAGCCAACTAATGAAGTTTTATAATGAACACCCCGTAACATCATGATGGGTCTGTGTTAGGCCGTTTCCGATATAATGCTATGTACATTTAATAATTGGCCTTTACTTAGTATTATTTACGTACCTTTACTTTTCTTCTAATATTATTAGTAAAGAAAAATTAATAAGTAAATAGTCTTGTGTATCAAATAATAATTATATCATCTAAAATATGCAGAGAACCAACTTGAGAGATCAATGTCAGCCAAAAATAAAGACCGCAACATAACAAAGACTGTAACATCTTTAAAATATTATGGGAATGTCTTAAAAATATTTTAGTTGCAGGTAATTTTAGGTAAGTAGGTTGAGCTACCAGTCATTTGTTTGTGTATTTTCTTATTGTCATACTTAGTGACAGTTGTTATGAACACATAATGTCATGTTTTGCACATTCAGTTTTATTTAGTTTTTAAACAAAAATTTTGAATAATTATATATAGTGTTGCCGACTAGAATGTTACCTTTCAAACAACAAAAATTGAGTTTTAGCGTTGCGAGATTATAAATTGAAATTTCCTCAAAGGCAATGACCAGCAAAGAACATTTTTGAATGATTGACATGAATTTGATGATTAAATTTACCGCCAATTCAGAGAGTGTGGAAGTGTAAAGAAGAAAAAAAAACAGAAGGCGCCATGTTTTGGATCATGAAACGCAACTTAATATATTGCTTCATGTTGAAGAATTTCCTGAAATATCAACTCACTGGAAAGGGTAAAACAGATTAACTTCCTGATGGCCTACGAGAAGCCCAGACCTTACACCACTGGACTATTAACTTTGGCGTACGCCGAACGCCTCAGATTATAAACATAACCCCTTCACAGTTGAAGAACTGGAAGAGAGAATTTGGGAAGGAGTTGAGCTATTAAATAGATGTGATTTTATCAGAAAATCCCTTCGTCGTCTGATAGTAATATACACTATTACACTACATGCATTGCCGAAAGCGGTGGGAAAGTGCAGCAATTACTGCAGTAGGCTTTATTAAGAATTAGTACTCGTTTTGTCAAGTTGCCTTTTATTTTTAAATATGTTTTATAATTTTTTATATTGCGTCTTTTGTTTTTGTCTGACATTGCTCTCTCAAGTTGGTTCTCTGCATATTTTAGATAATATAATTATTATTTGATACAAAAAATTATTTGTTTATTTATTTTTTTTATATTAGAATATTTTATTTTTTTATTTTATATTTTATTATGATTTATATATTAGAATACTTTTTATGAATTATTTTTCATTGCTCTATCATGATCTGAGAAGAGTAGGTGGTCACCAATTTGTCGATCAACCCATCTACATACTAGTTTCGGGGTCTATTTTTCATCAGTACAGTTTTGGCTGGTAAGCAAATAGGAGACCGTGTGCAGAGGCTCTAAACCGAAAAACCTACGGTAGAACGATGATATGTTGGGCACAGCAGGAGCAGGCGATTTCCACCAGCGTGTTAGGCAGATGGCTCTCAATTCGAGAAGCAGACCATAATGCTCTGCATCTCGGAGGTCATCGGAACCAAAACGAAGTGTAAAGAGTAGGTAGTCACCAATTTGTCGATCAACCCATCTAGTTTCGGGGCCTACCCCTAATCAGTAAAGCTTTGCCTGCTTGACAAATCGAAGACCGTGTGTAGCGGCTTTAAACTGAAAAAGCTACGGAAGAGCGGTGAGATGTTGGGCAGAGCAGGAGTAGGCGATATCTACCAACGTATTAGGCAGATGGTTCTCAGTTGGAGAAGCATCCAATAATGTTCTGCATTTTAGAAGTTATTAGAACCCAAGCGAAGTGTAAAGAGTAGGTAGTCACTAATTTGTCGATCAATCCGTCTACATACTAATTTCGGTGTCTACTCCTCATCAGTATAGTTTTGCCTGGTCTGCAAATTGGAGACCGTGTGTTGCCGTTTTAAACCAAAAAAGCTACTTAAGAGCGGTGAGCGGCAGAGCAGGAGTAGGCGATATTCGGGCGATTCGGTTTAAAGGTGCTACATACAACTTCCAATTTGTCGACCAGCGAAATCTGTACTGATGAAAGGTAGTCTCCGGAACTAAATAGCATGCAGATGGGTTGATCGACACATTGGTGAGCACCTACTCTTTACACTTCGTTTGGGTTCCCATAACCTGCGAAATGCAGAGCATTATGGGCTGCTTCTCGAACTGAGAGCCATCTGCCATAAAGAATTAGATCCAATACGCTGGTGAATATCCCTGCTTCTGCTCTGCACAACATCTCACCGCTCTTCTATAATGCGAAAAAGAACCTATAAGAACTTCCACATTCCTAAAAAACTTTCAGATTTACAAAATGTGGCAACAATGTATAGGTGAAAGTTTTCTTAGGTATTCGGTCTCGCAGACCAAGAATACTCTCACCTGTTCATAATAGTCAACACTGTATGTCAACACTGTATGACAACTGTTATGAATATTCATTTTATTTCATATATAACAAAAGTTGGGACGCAGGTCGAACTTCTTTATGGGGCCACTCATCTTTTTTTTAAACGGAACACTGCCATAGTCAGAGTTACTGCCCTATATAAATATACGCCAATTATTGAACGTAAAGGGCGTTATATCGAAAACAGCGCAACACAGACCCATGATGTTAATGATTAAACTCGCCATCAGATGCTTCATTGAACGGGCCATGCAAATATTGGGTGTTCCATTTAAAATAAGAAAGTTAGGTTATCTTCTGCATTTTCGGACCACCCCATATACATTTCAATAATAAAGAAATGCAGATTTCAAATCCTACTACAACTTTTGTAGAAAATTTTTTTCCCATCATGTATAGTTGACGAGATAAGGGGGTAGGTCAAGATAAACGGACCACCCGGTACCATTCCAGATTTTTTCTCAGTTTGAACCAGCTCCTCCAATCTAGTGAACAATAAACTTGTGGTGTGGAAATTATAGAAAATCATAGCGGTCTTATGATGAACCAACAATCCATGAATACTCAGTGAGACACGATATATATGCGGAAATTGCACCCGGAGTAAAACGTCACAGAACTGAGCGAAGTTACAATATGATCAACAGTATCATTTACAATTGGTTAATTGGGTCTCAGTTTCATAGCTGTCAGTCAATGGGAACCTCAATGCTAACGCCATGACATCCCCTGAGATTGGGAGGGTACAACCAATGTTATTAATAATCATATTGATAGAATACTTAAGGTAATTATTAACCTTTGCAATGGCTCTAGCTCTAGGTTTTTCTAGTAAACTCAATCTTCGCATGCTCGTTTTCAAATATGTGCATTTCTTCTTTAGTTATAATCTAAGGTACAAACGCAATGGTCCATCTACATACAAATAAAAGATCGATAAGTCAAACGGGAGTACACCACAAACCTCAGTATGTACCCAATTCAAAATACTATTTGCCACTACTAGGCAAGCCGAACAGAAAAGTAACTTCTCTCGAAACAAAAAGTTATAATTCAGGTACTAATGTGACACTTTAGTGTATGCCCCAAAAAGTCGCTTACAATTATTCACATTAAAGGTCTAGGGGATGTTCGTGAATAACGAAACCACATTCAGGGAAACCAATATTACCCATTCATTTATTTTTGTCATCTAGTTACCTTTGAAATTTTCATTTTTTATATACCCATCTCCTTTTAGCACATGTTGAGAATATTCGATAAAAATGTCAAAGTCAATTTTCCAACGCCTACTTGAAGACTTTAATAATAGCATTGGGATTATAAGTTTTTTTTTTGGCTTAATCCAGGGACCTAATATCATCTATTTTTCTACAAACAGTGAAAAAATATCATAACATCGCGTAAAGTCATGAATTACAATCGAGATTACAATATATTACCATCGCGGCCGAGCTATTTATAATATTAGAAAACGAATTCAAAAGTGAAGTAAAAAGGTGAAAATATGAGATTTTTTTATGTTTTTTTCAACAATAATCACGAAAATATTTTTGGTATTACATATAAAAAATTAGAATTTCAAATTTTGATATAGTTAATTAGGCATTATTTCTATATTTACGGAAACTATTGCCAACTGAACTTTTTTAGTGTAACCATAGGTGTTACAAAAGGCTAAGTAAAATGGTTTGCAGAAGATATCTTAATTATATTAAAAAATTCCCACATATCAAATTGATATCCACTGGATATTCAATGGACATACAGTTACGGACATGGATATCCTCAATGATATCCAATGGATATAAATTTAACAATACCCGACTTCCATTATGTACATCCATTGGATGTTCAAACAAATACTACTAATATCCATTGTACATCCAACTAACATCATTGTACATCCAATTCAACTAACCTAAACTAACCTGAACATTCAGTAGAGATCCACTGGACGTCCATGAAAATACGGAACTGAATATTCGCTTCTTTTTAGTTCTGCTATATTAATGGTTAAAATAAATTATACACTTTGATTGGGCTATGCTATCTTTGAATTAGAATATAGTACCACATTAAAAAAAAACAAAAATTCTTTATCTCATAGTCTAGCAAAATTAGGAAATTTTTCAATCAATGATTTTTGTTTCTTTTGATGATGTTCAGGTTGAGTTCTTAGCAATCAGTACGTTTTGCTATATTATTGCAATCAAGAAAAGACAGAGATCGGTTAAAGTTGTATTCTATTGAAGATTTAGGGCTTGAATAGTAACACGTTGGATATTTAATTCAAAAAAAGGGACAAAAACAAGATCGAAATTAAGGACTTTGCTGGAAAATCTCATATCAACTTTTAAACATTAAAATCTACAGAAATTTCATTAAAAGAAATTCGGATATTTAACTGTTATCCGTTAAAAAAATCCACTAAAAGAACGTCAGAATTATCTGGTTTTTCAAATACGTGGTAGATTCCTATCAAAAAACCTCATTTTCTACTTTTTTATTGACTTTATACAACATAAAAGTAGACAAAACTGACTACCAAAACTCTTGCTTAGAGGCAAACCATCAATATTTATTGCTAAATTCATTGAATCAGAGTGTTTAATTAATATTTTATGTTTTCTGAACAAATAAAAAATGTTTGATTTTCCACCAAAGTAAACAAAATTATTTGATGTTTTTTAGAGTAAAAAAATGCAAATTTAGAGTTTTTCAAAACAAAATAGATTAATGAGAGGGCGAAAATTGGTTAAAAATCACATAAAGCGTCCAAAAATGCAAGTTTTCATATTTCTGCAGAAATTCAATTTTATGCCAAAATCAAGCAAAACTGATTAAATCTTCTAATTTCTTGTTTTTGTTCCGGTAGTTACATTTCTGGTCCAAAATAGGTGAAATTTGAATAAAAACGTCCCAAAATGCATATTTGGTGTTTTTGGAAAAAGTCAGGTAAGAATTAGGTATGGCCAAAAATCACAAACAGCTTAAAACAACAAAAAGATGCAAATTTAGAGTTTTTGAAAAAAAGAAGATTAAGATCAGAGCGAAAATTGGTAAAAATGACTCAAAGTATCCAAAAATGTAAGTTTTCATGTTGTTGAAGAAATTCTTTTTTATGACAAAATTAGGCAACACTGATCAAATCTTCGAATTTGTTGTCATCATATCAACTTTTAAACATTAAAATCTACAGAAATTTCATTAAAAGAAATTCGAATATTTAATTGTTATCCGTTAAAAAAATTCACTAAAAGAACATCAGAATTATCTGGTTTTTCAAATACGTGGTAGATTCCTATCAGAAAACCTCATTTTCTACTTTTTTATTGACTTTATACAACATAAAAGTAGACAAAACTGACTACCAGAGCTTTTGCTTAGAGGCAAACCATCAACATTGATTGAATTAGAATCAGTAATTAATATTTTATGTTTTTTTTAACAGATAAAAAATGTTTGATTTTCCACCAAAATACACAAAATAATTGGGTGTTTTGTAGAGTAAAAAAAAATGCAAATTTAGAGTTTTTGAAAACAAAATAGATTAATGTTAGGGCGAAAATTGCTTAAAAATCACATAAAGTGTCCAAAAATGCAAGTTTTCATGTTTTTGAAGAAATTCTTTTTTATGACAAAATCAGGCAAAACTGATCAAATCTTCGAATTTGTTGTTTTTGTTAAAGTTACATTTTTGCTCCAAAATAGGTGAAATTTGGCTGAAAACGTCCCAAAATGCATGTTTGGTGTTCTTCGAAAAAGTCAGGTAAGAATTAGGGCCAAAAATCAGAAACTACTTAAAACTACAAAAAAATGCATATTTGGAGTATTTGAAAAAAATAGATTAAGATTAGACCGAAAATTGGTAAAAAATTACTCAAAGCGTCCAAAAATTTAGGTTTTCATATGTTTTTGAAGAAATTCAATTTTATGACAAAATCAGGTCTGATCTGATCTGTGCCCATATTTATAGTCATGACCTGACTCCAAGTAAGCCTCAAGTCTGGCTTTGACATTTAGTTTCCATTTGAAATATATGGTTTTAATTCAAACTTTTTTGATTGAGCGCATGCTCGTGCTCAAGTTATGACTATAAATATGGATATTAATCATATCTTCTAATTTGTTGTATTTGGTATCGTTACATTTTTGGTCCAAAATAAGTGAAATTTGACTGAAAACGTTTCAAAATTCAAGTTTTGAGTTTTTCTAAAAAGTGAGAATTAGAGCCAAAAATGAGTTAGAAACCATTTAATTAGTTTAGAAACGTGTGTATATATTCATTTATAATTTCATTGATAAGAGATGGTGGGTAATAATTGTAAATTGTGTACTACTTAGTTTGAACAAATTGGAGTTTTTAGTTCAGGTAGATTTTTTATTTTCAGGAATTTTTTTAAGATGTGAAGTGACAGGTAATTGACCAAAACGGGCTGAATCTCAAGGTTTCATGTTTCAATTGGTTTTAAAAAACCCGTCTGTGCATTAACCCGTCAATCATTAAATCAAGGAAAGATATACATTTCTTCTTTTCCATTTCCATTTTAAATTTTAGTCTGGGGTTGAATCAGTTGAAATCTATTAATAATTGGTCTACTTAACCCCTAGGACAAGCTAAAATGTTTTCATTCACATATAGTTTATGGAAAATTATAATGAAAATTTAATTAAAACAAAAAAACCTCGGCCATGGAATTAGAAGAATACAGTAACTACAAAAAATGTAAATTTAGGGTTTTTGAAAAAACTGTTGAAAATTAGGACAAAAAGTGATTAAAAATGACTTAAAGCGTCTAAAGATGAAAGTTTACATGTTTTTGAAGAAATTTAATTTTATGACAAAATTAGGCAAAACTGATTATACTCTTCGAAAATTACATTTATTGTCCAAAATATGTGAAATTTGACTGGTGACAGACCGTTATATAATCCACTAAAAGAATATCAGAATTATGTATCTGGTTTTTCAAATCCGTGGTAGATTCCTATCAAAAAACCCCATTTTCTACTTTTTTTATTGACTTAAACATTAAAGTGGACAAAACTGACTGAAATTTGAAGACGACTCAAAATACAAATTTTATGTTTTTCGAAAAGTTTGCGTTAAAATTAGGGCCATGATCGATTAAAAATGAGTTAAAGGTTTTAAAAATGCAATTTTGAAGCCTTTGGAAAAAATGAAGTTAGCATTAGTGCCAAAATTAGTTAAAAATTATCCACATGGTTTGTCAGTCTTCTGTCTTTATTTTCAGTCGTCACATGTCAAAGGAATGTCAACGCGTCATTCGCACAAAATTTAATAGATGTCACTAATTATTAGATGCTATTTAAATCCTGCCGCCAAAAACAAATAAAATATACTGGAAATAATAATTATTATAATAATAAATTGTATAGTTAAAGAAGTGTAAGCAAAAATAGCGATCAGTTTAATGGCTGGAGTTAAACCCAACATATCAGTAAAATATATGAAATAAATGTACAAACTACATGCCAAATTGAATTAATTGAATATGCACATTCTAGCACTTCTAGCTGATGTAAGAAATTCAAGATTGTTTATTTAAATTCTCAAGTATGAAAACTTAATAAATCGGTTAATTACACCTATTATACATTGTCCAGCCCTGGATATCCATTAGACATCCACCATAGAGGCAATTCCGCATACGTAATTTTATATTCGCTTTTGGAAGCTGCATGGTTATCTAAAGGACGTCCAAAAACGATATCCTATTTGGGATATCCACTGGATACACAATTGATATTGAATATCCATTGGATGCTATGTGGATTAACCTGCCACAATTTTATCGTTCACTTCAGTATCAATAACAATGTAAGTATAATGTTGGTTGAATTCAAGCGGGACCATAAGCCTCACTCATTTTCTGTTGCCATGTATATCAATAAAGTTTTAAACCGTTAAACAATAACAAAATATCACAAAATGCAGTGGGCCTATAGGGCTAAAAATAAAAATTCAGTATACGTGTTCTGTTCAGTTGATCAAGAGAAAAAAATGAGTGTCTGGTCATACGGAAACTGTAAAAAAATTCCAAATTAATTCAATTCTTTAAGTCCCCAATTATCATTTCATCAGTTTCCTTCGGAGAAACATGTCGGTGAAAAAGTTTTATGTAAATTAATTATCAAGCGCCACCCTGTGTATGGAGTATAACACAGTACATGTAGACCTTAAACGTTAACAGAAAGTCAAAATACGGTTCTGTACTGTCGAAAAGAAACTAATCCACATATACTGATTCCGTCAAGAAGACAAATCAAGGAAATACGCCACAGCAGCGTCGAGGACGGCAAATCATGTTTACTTATCTTATCACACAGACACAACAGGCAGGTAGATGGGGCTGCAATAAAATTTATTCACTTCTGAAATGTTTGAAATATTCTGGGGTTTAATCTTCGAGCGACATCTATCATAGTTTTAGCTAAATAAAATCCTTGGAGAAATTAACCCATTTGAAATGTCTGACTAGGTATATATAGACAATGATAATAGAATGGCTTGTAGGTATTCTGGAGGCAAGTGGGTTTCGTTCACAGCAGACACTAATTCAAACGAATTCTTATTATTTAGTTATTTTCCTTATATTTTCACAGCTACGAATTGGGTACTTAAGGCTAGTGCTAGATTCCCGATTGACTTACCGTTCTTGTATGTGTACGTAGACGATACCATTATGGCAGTAACTCAGAATATGACTAAAGAGATAATGCACATATTTAATAGTGTGCATGAGAAAATTAGGTTTATTAGTTATTAATTACCTGTATTTTCGAGTATAAGAGGTAAAATAACTTACGTTTGTCTTACAGGCCTTTAGCCGTAACTGCAGTTGTTTCACGTTTTACACTATTATTGCTCTTGTATATATACGCAGTTAAAAATTTTAGCTGGATTATTCAAACTGGGTTTATAACCTGAGGAAACATAGTGGAGAAGACTATGAAAACGAATTGACAAATCTATCTGTAATATAATAGCATTTTGTTCCGCTGGAAAATACCTACAGCAATTATTAAAATAATTTTATATTTCAACTCATGTCACCTTTAATAAATTACAAAATTACATGGGTTATTTTATAGAAGTGCCCTCAATTAAAATGTTGTCGGACTCTTTCGCGACACAAACATTTAACTGAAATCATGCAGTTACAAAACAACAACAAGTTTTACAGAATATTTTACAGTAAATTTTATGGTCTTATGTAATTGCTTCACCAACAATTGCATTTCTAAATTTCAAATTGGCATGATTCGATATGGTAGTGATGCTGAAGGTATAATTTCTAAGAATATTTCAACAAATATGAAGGTACTATTTAATTACCTAGTTAAAAAATTAAGTAATACCTCATTTTACCACCATCTGTATAGGTGTGTCTGGGCCGTAACCGCCTTGTTATGTAATAGTATATTGTTGTTACAACTAGTGTTAAAAATTGCACTTTTGACACGAGTGTGTTGTTTGGACACGAGCTGTAGGCGAGTGATACAACGTCACAAGAGTGTGAAGAATCTACTTTTCTGGCAAGGCTGTGCAGCGAGCGTAGTGAGCTCTGCAACACGGGTGAGCCAGAAATTTTACTTTACCTCCAAATAACACTTTTTTTCTCTAAACATTTGAATTATATTGTTTTAAGTTGTCATAGATTTGTAGATGATCTGACACACAAGGTTTTTACCAGCGGCCCGTTTCCGCCAGATAAATTTATAGCAGCCAATGTCAAATCAATCGAGCGGTATAGGAAGAGACTTTACCCGCCGGCAACGAGCGACAGGAAAATATTTTACCAGCCACCGGGATGATAGAAAATGAATTCTTTTACCTGCTTCTATTGTGCCAAATAAAATGGTATACTCTGTTCAGCGAGCGTTCAATATGAATTCACATTCATCATCACACATTCATCATCTCATTTCATTAGAAAAAGATCGCAAAAAAACAGGCGTATTATTAGTTCTTATTAATAATAAAACCACCAGCTAAAGTCAGTTTGACGCTTAATGTCAAAATGTCGTCAATGTCGTCAAAATTTAGAAATCCGAGTCCAGCTTTTGTAGAACTAAATATAGAAACGAAAGAATCGCTTTTAAGGGATCATGTAGAAAAAGTCACTGTGTGAAGAAAAACCGGAGAAAATTTCCAAGATAGTCGAGAAACAAGGAGTTACAATCGATGAAGCGGCGAAGGAAATTCCATCAACATACGTCCCGAAGGAACTATGAATTGTTCAAAAGAAGCCCCTGTTCCTGAACAACCACCTACTAGTCGACAAAAAGATCTTCCCCTGGTGTCACCAAAAGCAGGCTAGGTCCGCTTCTGTGGAAATGAATAAAACTTTAATAAAAATTAGCGAGGTGTTTAACTGAATCAACTAAAGAAAAAATGTGGAAGAACGGTGCTACGACACAGATAAAAGCAAAACTAGGTGTCTTAAAAAAATTGCCCACACATAGTTAGATTATGTACTCAATTTAAGTTATTTATGTTGCATGTTTTACTATCACATGTTGCACTAATTAAATTTTAAGAAAAATTTCAAGAATTGAATATACAATAAACGCCTAACAGTTTTTTTTTATCAAATGAATGAATTCATGCGGACACGTATTGAACTATTCTGCAGAAAAGGGTGCATTCGAACGAAAAAATATGTTTGGCGATCCGACGACAAGTGTTTCTGCTTATTGGTTTCACAACGCAAGTTATGAGCACTACTAGGTATAGTAAGCACACAAAAACACTCGAATATCTTGGGCCAATTTTGTCCATATCTTATGATCTACATCCATGGCCGGGTGAATCATAGCAGGTGTCTATGGTAAAGCTGCTGCGGATATTCCTTCTGAATTAATACCCGAAATGGGAAAACTTTGGAATGTTTGCACAAAAGGCTAAACTGTTACCTGCCCCGTGTCAACTTGACATTTTGTTTAACTGACATTTTATCAAAGACAGATGTGTTTTTTTGTATGACGTCACAATTTATGACGTAATATTGAACCCTAACTGAACAGAGTATATGTATATTAATGACGCCTGGCGAAAAACATGTAAGCAGTGTCGAATTTCACATATTTGTGCGTAAAAACCAATTACTTAAAGCAATATTTATTTCTATCTTAGTTTTTATTTTTCCTAAAATAAAAATTAAAGTAATTATTATAATATAATAATTATAAGTAAATTAAAAGTTAAAACATGTTCCTCTATTTATTGGATACTTTTGTCAAATAAACCTGGGAAAAAAATGACAATATCTCAGAAACTAACAAAATTACGAACTGGGTTTAATGTGAACAGAATTGCAATTTAAGAGGTCGTTTCAAAACCACTTTCACATTTTTGAAAAATTTTACGACTCCCTAGATAACGGGCATAAATTTAAATTTTGAAGACTTTTTAGTTAAGTAATTAGTAGTTTTATCAAAATGATGTAAGTACAGCTAAACAGGCTGCCCTTGTCAATTTTCTTTAAAGACATTATAAAATCTGCTTGGCCCATCTTATTCAAAGTAAATTTATTTACTTTTGTAGTACAACATTTAAAGAATAATTGGAAATAGCCAAATTTGGAATATTTCTTTAAATCCATCTAGCACAGTTATTATTAGGTCTAGTAAAATTATGTAGAAAAAAAAATTGTAGATAATTTTACTGCGGTAGGACTGACAGTTGTAATTTTTTAATTATTTAAAAAGTCCGTTGTTTCGAACAGCAACCGTCTACCAGTTGGCATTATTTATTGGTTTGAAGCTTTTTATTCTACAATCAAGCACAAAACAACACTTTGCGCTTCCCAATGAAAGCACGAAAAGGTGCTTTGCTTATTTTTTCCACGACCAGGTGTCATATACAGGGTGAGCAACTAAAGTAGCACGGCTGTACTTCAAAAACTATAAATCGTAGCTGCTTAACACAAAAATCTAATTAAGGAAGTTGACCAAGAAAAACGCTTTAAAAATATTTTTTGATCTAGCGTTACCAGTTCTACCCGAAAGTAGGACGTTATCGAAATTTGGAAGGACAACTTTTATCCCTGGCCCTAATGCAATTTTTGGATGCAGCTTTAATACCTAAGCTATTCTTGCCATGTTATATTTATCCCTAAAATTATCCATTATCTACTATACAACACGATACAATAATTATTACAAAGGTATTGTCTTTTTTTCATTAAATCCAAACATTCGATATTTGACAAGTACAAACCTGAAATAAAAGAAAGTGCCAACCAATCAACGAAATTTTCCAGGCGTCATCTCTGTCATGGCACAATTCGATATATTTTAATGATTTATTTAAATATGTTCGAGGATCGGCAAATGCAAAGCCTATTTTTTGTAAAACGATTTACTATTTTATATGCTTCTGATATTTTCTTTGACCTTAATTTAATTTTTGACCTTTATTTTTGATGGGAGTAAGTATTTATAAAACAAAAACAAAATTGAATTAAAAAAAAAACTTTGCCCGGTTGGGAATTGGACCCCAGACTTTGTGATTGAAGTTGCAAAATGTTGCCGCTAGGCTACGCTCTGCCATATGAATCCAAGGACTAATGTCGGTTATTTTCTAAATGTCATCGTCGGAACTAAATAACTTGTTTTTGCGGCTTTTATCACCTTTTATAGCCAAATAAAATATGCCCAGTTACGGCCAATAATATATTTTGACTTGCTGAGTAATACAGCCTAGGTTTGTACTATATTTTTAGCTCTGACAGAGAATTTCACCACCCAGTGTGCGTGTTCTTCATTTGTTTTTCCTAACGCGCGATCGTGCGTTAGTAATTCCTAACGCACGGCTGTGTGGTAGCATTAGTTTTCGAGGCTTCTATCTCCGAATGTTATGTTTGCTTTCGTAAGGAATCGTGAGAAAATTTATTATTGAACGCAAAGTGTTTTTGTCGCTCTCGAGTAACAATTCTAGCGTTTGTCATCAAGCGACAAAATATCACTTTTTCTTTTAATACACAAATAACTATTATTTCAAGACTGAGAAAACTTTTTGTCGTTTGTTATGCAGACTACTGTTAGTTACCCAATGATCTTTTATTCGGATAAACAATGCAAATTTTAATATAAATTATTTGTTCAAGGTTTGATGGTTACCTTGATGGAAAAAAAAGCTCATTACAAATAAGTCGTTTAGAAACCTATGATTTTTTCATAACAAGCCTGAAAGTTTTTCGACTGATTACTTTTTCTTTTTATAATTATGCATAACGAGGGTTGTTACCAGGAAGCACGGGTTTTCTTTCCTAAAACTTTAAGTTTTAATTTTAATTTAAATTTCGATTTACACGCGACTTCAATTAAATCAATAATTTTTTTGTATAGCTAACTTTTAAATTGCTTTTATATTTTGTATCATAGGTTTCTTTAGGTTTTGAGGGTAATAATTTTTATATAGCTTCAGTTTGCAAAATGTTGTCGGATCTCGCTCAAATATTTCTGTTTCCAGAAACTTCATAGATCACATAACAACAGATAAAGTAACCTAATGAGAACAGAAAGAAAACTTAAAAAAACTAAGTCCATAGAAACAAAATTGCCTACTATGGAAAAAGTTTTTCCGATTAAAAACTCCTTCAAACAAAAATTAAAAATTTTCTTTTTATATCAAACAGTTCATCTTCTGGCTATAGAGAAAATCGTTGTTTCGCACACGATAATTAAATTGCATTATCGTCATCTGAAATTAGTCCACTCGCTATTCCTGTGAATTAATCTTTGTCGGTCGACGATAAAGTGGCATTTTATCGTCTTGTATAAAAAAACTGATTTTGTGGGTATTTACTTTAATGTGGAAAAAATGGTCCATTTGAAGCGATGAATATTTTTAGAAGTATGGTTGTTGTTCATTGTTCATTGAGTTTGTAAAAACCTAGGTAAAAGCATAATGAAGTTTTGTTTCTCTTTACTAATTAATGTTTTTTTAATCTCATTAAGCCGACTACTATTTGGTCAGTTTAGGGAGCCAATCCACTCGCTATTCTTGTGTATTAATCTTTTTCGGTCGACGATAAAGAGGCATTTTATCGTCTTGAATAAAAAATGGCTGATTGTGTGGATACTTACTTCAATTTGGATAAAATGGTTCATTTGAAGCGCTGTCTATTTTGGTGTTGTCCATGATGTTGAAACATAATATAATTTTGTTGCTGTTTACTATATAATGTTTTTCTATCTCCTTAAGCCGTTTAATAGTTGATAGGAAATAAATATTTTGTAAAAAAAGAAATTGTGAGAGGCACTCAACTTTGGGTCTAAAAAGTCAGGTTTGATCTAAATAATTATTTACACACTGCATGGTAAAACAAATTCTGTAATGATTATTAAATATGCACATTTCTTCATTTTTCTACAATTTCGAAAGGTTTTCTCTTTTTTTAAATTTCATAATATATAACAAGATTTTATAAGAATATAATATAATATTGTTGCTGTAATACTCTCTTGTTATGATGTTTTTTTTTCTCCTTCAGCCGACTTATATTTGGAAAAGTATATAGGCAACTTTAGCAGAAAAATTGTGGGAGAAACTTTTGGTTCTAAAAAGTCAGGTTGGACCTAAGTTGTTCTTTAGACTCTACATGATACAAAAAAACTTATAATGATTATTAAATACATCAGTCTACTTCTATTTCTTATACTTTTCACCTTTTTTTTAATTTTAAAAGATATAATTAATATTTTATACTAGCATAATATATATTTTTTGCTGTACTGCTCTCCTGCTTTAATATTTTATTTAAATCCACTACCATTTCATTAAAAATACAATATTTGCAAAAATTTTTGCAAGAAGAACTTTTGTTTCTAAAAAAATAGGTTGGACCGAGGGTTGGACATTTACACTCTACGTGACAAAACAATTTTATAATGACTAATAAATTCACTTGTTTCTTCAGTTTTCTCCTATTTCGTTTAATTTTCTTTTTTTTCTTAATTTTACAAGATATTATAAGATTTTATAAAAACATAATGTAATTTTGTTGCCATACTACTCTCCTGCTTTAATGCTTTTTTATCTGCTTAAGCTAAATTATATTCGGTACAAAATATGATTTATGCAAAAAAATTGTGAGAGGAACTTTAGAGCATAAAAAGTCAGGTGGGGCCTAAATTATTATTTGTACTCTGCGCGATAAAACACTGTCATAATGATTATTAAATACATTCATTTCTTCAGTTTTCTTCTAAATCGTATTATTTCCCATTTTTTTTTTTTTTTAACATGTAATACAAATATAACGTAATTTTCTAAAAACATAACATAACTATCTTCCAATAATACTCTCTTGCTTTAATACGTTAATAAGTTTTTAAACCATTTACTTTAACAATCAATATCCTTATTTTGACATACATTTAACTTTATCGTAACCTCCTGCATTTGTAATGCCAAATTATATGACATATAAAGATTTTGTTATATAAACTTTGTTATCCTTATTTTTTTTGCGTTAACGAAAATGTCAGAAATATGTCAAACTAAGAATAACTTAATTTGTTGCTAAAATGCAGTTGCTTACGGTAACGTAAAATATATGTCAAAGTAAGAATAACAATTGTTGAAATAAGTGGCTTAAAAACTCTCTAATTTTCTTTACCTCATTAAGCCGACTACATAATGCCTCTAAGAGGAACTTTCGGTTCTTAATAGTCAGATTGAACCTAAACCGTTTTTAAAATTGAATCTCCCTGTGATAATAAATACTGTGAATGCAAAAAGTGAAGACTAAATACATTAATTTCTTCGGTTTGCTTTCGTTTCGTATACGGTTCGGACTTTTCTTATTATAATAATGTTTTTAGACACTCACGGCAAAGACTCAAACAACTTTTGATAAATATCACTTTGCGTAGTGAAAGCAAACATTAAATATCAAACGTTTCAACTTCCCGTCTAATTCAAGCGGTTGCCGCAGCAACAAATCTCCGAACATCCAATTACCCAACTTATTCCAATTTGCTCGGGTCATTCTTTCATCCTTAATTAACTAACCTGAAGTCAAAGTAGAGAAACCACATGAAAATTTGATCGAAGTTCAGTCACGCGAATCATACATGTATCGTGGATGAAAACGCACGTGATCGTACACGTGAGCGTCGTCCGAGCGTCGAGGCGGACCGAAGAGGCGTCGCGTTTCGCGGCAACTGGATGCTGGAAGACCCGCGTTGGTGTGTTGACGAAGAAGTTGGATGCGCATGATCCTGATCCGAAAGTTTTGTTTTGGGCCCTCTCTTATCATCACTGGGGTGATCGGTCAAGGAATTGACCAAGACGTACGTTTATGGGTGTGAGATAGATTGGACGCGTAACGATATTAATAGTTTCCAGATGGGACGGTATAATATTACCAAACAGACTTGTTTGGTGATGAGAAAAATGGTTTCTTTATCTTAGAAAACTTGTTCAACAAGGGATTGTATTATTTTACGCAATCGATTATTGTTACTCTAATACGTAATAGTTCTTAAAAAAAACCTGTGCTGTGGTGTTTCTGAATTAGGTCGATGAACGTAAATAACGAGACTTTAGCTAAGAACTGAAGATAATAATAAAATAAATTTTTTATTGAAAAATTATTTAAAGCTAAAAAGGGTTTCAAAAATTATTTATTCTTGTATTATCAATTTACCCTTGTACTATGTGTACCAGAGTTGGAAATTTTGCAACTAGAGATTTTGGGACCAAAATATGCATATGGCTTAGGGTGACTCTTGCATGTAAACCAGTTTCGCTGATTTTTGTCGGAAAGAACGAAGTGAATTTGCTTAGATTAATATTGACTATTTTGTATTGATGTTGGATGGACTAACTCATTTGTGATCCGGTTTTGCCTCTCGAACTTTGCAACAAATTAAAAATCCAGAGGCGTTATATTCGTTTCCTTATTCCCAGGACATTCATTAGCGTTTCCAAACACCCAATTCGAAGCTTTTGCCTTGGTCCATATGGAGTTCCAAAAGTAACGTGCCTGAAAATTTCTTAGATTATTACCTGGACTGCTGGACTCCTCTTAGTTAGAGCTCTGTAGTTTTGTCGTTCATCTCTTTTAGTCTGGTCATTAGGTATTATTTTATATTTACCTTTTGTCAGATTCTCCTGTATCTTCTCGTCATACTGTGTGGCATCCTTGACGACGGTCGCATTTCCTTTGTCAGCTGGAAGGATCTCTGCAGTTTCCTCATGGCTAACTCCTCTTCTTCAATGATATTTCTCGGTGGGTGTTACGGTTTGTCCAATAGTGTTCTGACTTTCCACCTCTCTCTCTGGCCACTGGAGTGTCGTTGATTCTACAGCACTTATTATGTCAAGCACTGGAGTTGACTTTAGAGCAATTGCAAAGATCAGTGCTTGGTCCGAATACCACAATATTAGGTGGTCGGAATAGTGGTAGGAAAGCCCAATGTTGTATACAGGAAACAGCCCTGGGAAAAACAAAAGTTTAAGGAAGCAGTCTTCATTGGAAGCAATGAGGGCGTCTTCAGTAAACCAAGTTGCGACGTCTCTTCGCTATGGCATCCGTTGATACGGCGAACAAGTGCTAGTCGCTTGACATGCGACGGTGGCGACAATCCGGTCAACAGGAATGGTGGGCGTGGTTAGCCGTCATAGCTGTTAATAGCCACATAAGCAAGTAGTCTCGAACTTAATGCTCAGTTTCACTTGAAAATGAGCAGAGATTCCACTGCTCGGAAAAACTCAATAAAGACAATGGAATTCCAAAATGTGTTGCTTAATAGAACCAACTTCTTGATGTTTTGAAGAAGGTGGCCTTCCAGGGCCTTGTCGGATGGGCTGCTCCATGATCGTGTTGACTCGTTGTTGAATGAGGCAGTTTTGTCCCATCGAATATATTTGTTTGAATCTGAAGTAATCAGTTACGTATGAAAAAGTTATAATAACATCTTCGTGAGAGTAGTAGTGTGAGAGTTTTAGAGGGAGTTTTAGAAGAAAGGAGAAATTAGAAAGTCATTTTTACAATCCTCCAATTCTGACTCCACTTTGGCTCTCATTCTCTTCACTAGTCCATCCATTCCTCTAATGTAGAAGAATATCTCGTCACATTTCAGAGTCGAAAGCTCCTCTAAATGGGAGAAAACGGCTCTGAATATTCTGTGGTGCAGTCGAACTCACCTGTAGCAGACTCTTAGGAAGTGGTACAAAGACTCGTCACCTTCTCTTCAATATGTGACGTAGCGATGTGACACACGATTTTGCATTGAAGGTACCTAATTAAAAGTCAATTTACTTTAATTATGTCATCCGTTTCTGTCTAAAATTTATAGCCTTCTAGATGATCATTTCTAGTAAACACCCGGTACCTACACTGTCATAAAGAGGAACAACTCCTATAAAAGCAAGATTGTTTAAATTAATGAAAGGGCGATGACTGGTAGCTACAATTGTGCGCGAAACTGCACCCCTGAATATCTGAATAGACGTTCGACCAAACCAACCAAACCATCTTCTCAGATCCTTGAGCCACGAATTCTGCCGTCTGCCCACAGATCTTTTGCCCTCGATCCTTCCCTCTATCATCAACTCCTCCCTACAAGGCTGAGTATTTCACATCGCTCTCCTCTCATTATGTGACCGATGTATTGCAGTTTTCTTTCTTTTATTGTTGTTAATAGTTCTTTATTTTTATTTATCTGCCTGAGTACTTTTTTGTTGGTTATTCGGTCTATCCAGGATACGCGCAGAATACGTCGATATAAGTACATCTCAAATGCGTTGATCCGACGCTCCAGTGCTTCATCAAAGGTCTAGCTTTCACTTCTATATAGAGGGACCGGGAAGATATAGCAGCGCAGCATTCGCACCCGCAGCTGCAGACTCAGGTCACGGCAAGCAAAGAAGCTCCTCATTGATGTAAATGAGCATCTGGCCTGTTCGATCTTTGCAAGAATTTCGACATTATGGTCATTGGTTTCGTTGACGAGCGCGCCATGATATTTTAGAGCCCAGACTTGTTGCACGACCGCGTTGTTAATTATGAGGGTTGCTAGTTTTGGTGTCTTGGAGAATATAACAATCTTGGTCTTGGCAACATTCATTTGTAATCCGTGCTGCTTGCTACGTTCGACAATACGGTTTATCATGTTCTGGAGATAAGGCAGGTTGTCGGCAAGCGCGACCGTGTTATCAGCAAAGCATAGGTTGTTAACGCAAATGCCATTGCTCTTGATACCCTCTCTCACATCCTCCAATGCTCGAAAAATCGCTTAGGAATAAATATTGAAAAGAAGGGCCGACAGAACAAAACCCTGTCTCACTCTCTTTCGAATATCCACCTCTTCAGATGTTTCACCCTCTATTCCGCCGTCTGATTCCAATATAGTTGGGTCATAATGCGCAGGTCTCCCTCGTCAACACCAATGGATTTGAGGATCTCAGCAAGTCTCTGGTGCGAAACGCATTCAAATGCCTTACGATAATCAATAAAACATGCGTATATATCATCATTCAAGTCCTTGCACCGCTGGGTCAGAACATTGAGTGTAAAGAGAGCCTCGCGTGTACCCATTCCGCTCCTAAATCCGAACTGCTTGCTGTCCTTCGCATCTGGCATATGTATGTGGGTGATACGGAGGAATACCTTGAGGACATGGGACATCAAGCTAGTCACGCGGTAGTCATCGCACTGGGAAGCAATCGGTTTTTTTTGGTATGGTGATGAACGTCTATTTTAGCCAGTCCACTGGTATTCCTCCAGTCTGATATATAGAGTTAGAGAAAAAGGTGGGGAGGGCTAGGTACTCTCATCTGCATCCGCAATGAGTTTGAGCGTTTCCGCGTGCACCTGGTCAGGTCCCTCGACCTTGTCGCTTTTTTTGTGATTCCAGGGCTAGACTCATTAACAGCGTCACCCTTAGGAGGTTTTTTGGGTGGAATATCGTTAAGGAGAGTCTTCGCATATTCCTCCTATCGTTTTCTCTTTTCTTCAGTGCCCACCAAAATTCTGTTTTTGGCATCTCTCAAAACACCATGCTGCTGTTTACGCTGCATGTTGGTATACTCCTTGATGTTTTTGTGGAGATTGAACAGGTCGTGCTTATCTTGTAGTGCTTCAATTTCAATGCCCCTTTCTGTTAACCAACGCTCCTTTGACTTCCGGTACCCTGTTATCACGTTTCGATTCAGTCCACCGCTGCCTCGCAGAGCTCTCCGTATAGCCTATGTCTAGCTCCTGGGTATCTATGAGGGCCTCCTTCAGCATATTCTTTCGGGGTTCCACATCACTCCTGTCACGATTGTCGGCTGTTTCTAAGCGCATCTCCAGGATCTCGCTAGCTTGGATCCGCACCTCAGTATCTCCATATTTATCCTATATTTATTCGCTTCGGTCTGATTTTACGCTGAACCTTTTTGAAGTAGAGAAGCTTAAAATCTATCAAAATAGGATTGTGTTCTCGCTGTGGTTACGAATTTCATGAGGTAGTTTTTAACACCCTGCGCATTTAGAATGTGAGTGCTGTTGCTTCGTTACATGTATTTCTATTTTGCTCCACATTGCTTTTCCAGGTGTGCCTTGGGAATGACACCAAAGCACTTGGCATCATTCTTTAATAGAAGAATTCTGTCTTTGTCAGGAGAAACCGACAATTCCGTCTCAGTTAAATAAATATTAGCTCTGTTGGAAACCTGTGGACCCTGAGTACCTCACAAATATTACTTAAATTAGCTCTATCGAAAGCTTCCTCAAGGCCGAACAAGAGTGACAAAATCACTTCTTTTCGAATACACCTTTTCTATACAATGCACCAAGGAGTTATGGTCGACTTTTCTTTACAGTAAGCATTTTAATTTTTTTCATGTGTCGTCTCCCCAGAATTTTCTCTGGTGTCTGGATCCTATTCTCAATGTTTTTCCTAGAAACCTCATATAAAATCGAATATAGAAAAAGGCGATTATCACAAACTGTTGCTTTTCTTGCACGAAAAGTCAATCGTGTACATCTTTGATTTGTAAAATTAAAGGTGGCATCAACTGAATGTTCATCGTTCTTTTGATTTTTGAGATACAGAGTGGAATATGCAACTATCATTTTTGAGGAACCGCGCCCCGTATCTCAGTTACTTACCAAAATCGCCCTGTACCTCAAAAACCAAGAGAGCTATGAAAAAGCTATCTTTTTGGAGCCACCCCAATTTCTATCTTCGATATCAAGTAAGATAACCGGGAAATACATCAATATAAAGACCCACTGTAACTATAGATGATTTTGATTGAATCGATAGACGAATGTTTTCATGAAAAATTGTCAAACTTACGGGCCCGAACAATATGACGACTCTGTAGTACTCTTTTAGGATGAAGACCGTCTTGCAGTCCTCCACACATAAAGGACATAATCCAGCTCCAAACTCAAGGCAACAATCTTCTAGACCTGTTGCCTAACACACATTTAATGACTTCGTTGATCACTACCTCACGTATAATCCATTCAGTTATTTCTGTAGTCAATAGGCGTTGAAAATCTGACATATTTCTCCCGGTATAACATGACTCACAGTGACTGTGATTACATTGGTTGAAAACAAAGAATATATTGTATTTGTGTGCTTCTGCATCAACATAACTAAATTTAAAGTTTGGATCTCCCAAAAAGGCCTTAGTAAGATTTAAAATTAATGCAAATCCAGTAATTTTATTGCAAATATTATATAATTAATTATTAAAGTGAGGTTACATTTACTACAAATCTTGCAAAATGACGTCATGTGCACGAAACCCATTAGTTTGAGGTTAAGGTTAATGTTTACTGATTTGCTCGCATAGTTGCCAGATGGCTTCATTAGTTCAAACTTTTAATAATAATCATTACTAACCTAGAATCTAGTAAAAAATGGGCCGGAGCTCAACGCAAGCAAGAATATAGTAGATTATGTCACTAGGAGTAAAAGTGGGTCTTTTCGTGCTGAGCCCAGAGATTGACGGCCGAAGCGAAGCTGAGGCCTGCAACTGGGCGAAGCACAAAAAGACCTTTTACTCCGAGTAACATATACTATTTTTTTTCAAGCATGCAATAAATAAGAAATCTATTTAAAAGTGGTTCAGTTTTGCAATTTTCTCTCGTCCTCTTTAAGCGGGTCTAGGTACTTACCCAATTGTGTATATTATTTGTAAAATACATAGAATATGTTAGAATGGTGGTTTTCAATGTTCAATGGTTTTAATGTATTAAATAATAACCAATGATTATGGTAAACTAAGAATTTGTAGCATTATTTTCAATACTAAATTAATAAATGTCACATTGACAGATAAATATGATGACGCGCATGACATTTAACAGACGAATTCAGAATTCGAGAACCTATGCGATTTCGACTAATAACGGTTTCGGATGGTGCTCTTGAGTGCTCTGAGAGTATTTCTGCCCTTTGTTTTTTCAACAAGAATGTAAAGATGGCAATACACTCAGATCGGTTTATCTGGTGTCATCTATTATTAAAATAATTTTGGTGAATAAAAATCGTTTATATATGCGCCACCATGACACTAGCGGTGACTTTTGACTTTACTTTTACTGCCTAGGACTTTTTTGCTACTTTTTTGGTCTCAGGATTTGAAAACCCACTTTAGGTGTGCGTATGGAGAAAACAAATGACGTACTTTTAGTATGCTTGAAAAATAGTTATTTATGTATTAAGAGCGAAAAGTGCAACTTTTTTGCTCGGAGAGTGAAGTTTGCCGCTCGACGCGAAGCGGAGAGCGGCAATCACTCGAGAGCAAAAAAGTTACTTTTTGCTCGTAATGCATACAACGTTTTTTCTGCAAACGATCAATTTCAAATGATGTGAATCACAACTGAGCATAACTGAAGTCACAATCTGAAAATTTAAATCAAAGTGACAATGACGTTTTAAACAATTGGTTGAGTGGTGGTAGTTGCTGTTGACAGCAAGCGATAAAATCCTTTTCGCTTGCTGTCCTGGGCAACGCGCGGAAAAGTAAACTCACATTCTGATCCTCAAAAATGGTTAGGTTTTCGTTTGTCTAATGAAAGCGTAAAATGCGTCATTATTTGACGTTTGTAGAAAAAATATATTTTATTAATGTATTTTAAAAATGAATCTTTTGCAACCATAATAGTTGAGGCTAATAAAGAAAGAAACTACTTCAATATAACAATTTAATTAGGCGAAAAAAAGTTCGAACAAATTTTCGATGTTATGTCAAGTCCATAAAACATTTCTTATTTTCGTATCTCTTACATTATATAGAGCCAATTTCTCGCGAATCCTTTTTATACACGAAAATTTCACCTTAATGCAATTATACCTTAATTACACGAACATTTGCCTTGAAAATATGTTGAATTGGATAATGGTTTTGATTGACATAACATCACAAATTGTTACTAAATTAGAAGACTAAAACACCTTTTTTTATTTTGTCATTATCAGGTCATGATTATACCTACAGGTACTAGACTATCTAGTTTTAATATATTGACACCGAACATACAGAACACCCAAAAAATCAGTCGCTAAAGAAATTGGATGATCTAAATATGTTTGTTTTGTTGGGGATCCCAACTGTGATTGTATACATGATGTTCTTCTTTATGGTTGGTCATTTAATAGTAACTAATTCCAATGTAAAACACATTTTATTTAGTTTTACCAGTATATGGTAACTGATCTAGAATATTGCATAAGATTGGAAATTCACTTTTGAATGAATATGACTTTTTACCATAGAATTATTCGCTCATTCTGTAAGAATATAATGCGCCTCCAACTTTCAAAGTCAGCCCAGATATGGTTTTCTCGCCTACTAACAGGTTCTACACTGAAGTTAAGTAACTTCCACATGGTTATCTTCATATGTTCGTCCAATCTAAAAATTGTATGGTCAGCAACAAATTATGGGTATAGAGTTTAATAAAATGCAGGTCAATCAGTTAATAAATATTACTTTCTAAAGCTAGTAGGGTAGTTATTAGTCAGAGTACGTCAACTTCAAGAAATAAAAACCTGGAGAAAAATGCAGTATGCAAATATCTCAGTAATTCATTCAATATATCTTGTTTTCTATACATTTTTAAAATCCTTAATTTTTACACATTTTTTCTATTTGCATATTTTGCGAAAACATTATTGCATTGACAATATTTTGCAAAGCTAAAATACACTTAAATTAATAAAATAAATGCGAGCAAAAGCTTTGCTACCAGATGTGAGGTCTCGAAAGTCAACGTTTACCTCAAGCAGTTATTTCCCATACTAAAGTTTTTGGCCATCTTTATAAAGTTCTTATGGATAAATCATTTGTGATCGGCAATCGATAGTGGTTAATGGTAAGGTATTAGGTAAATCGATAGTCGATAATTCCAGAAAGACTTTTTGACTTGGGAGACCGTGAAGGCTTTCACGGGCCTTAAATTACATAGCAAGTATTTTTTCCGCTCTAAAGTCATGTCCAACGAAATTTTATCCTTGACATGTGGAGAACAACGCAGATGAACGGCTATTGCTCTAATGTAAGCTATAAACAGAATCATAACATTTTACAACTGATTTCGATTATCTGTTTGCACCTTTAGAGTGATACATTCTTGGATACATCATTTACATCTCAGTGAGAAAAAGAAAAGTTACAGAATCCTACATAAATGTATTTTGCAACTTGATAAATAAATGCAAACCTAACTGTTAATAGTTGAGGTGGTGGATAGAAAAGACTGGCTTGAGTGCTGAACCTGAGCCCGCTCCAAGTGTTTATGGTGGAGAAATAGGATTAATATTGTTGCGAACTCAGGGTTCAATAATTCCAGTGGTACGATTTAACACGAAAACACTATTTATTTATTTCCACAATTACACACGACTACTAAACAACTCATTACTTAACACTTTATAGCCTTCTAGTATCGCTTCGTAACTTTAGCTTACTTATAGCTCGATTAAAATACGACTATTCTCCTGCCCGCTCTATACGCTTTTTATATACAATCCTAAAATTACAGAAAAACCTAGAAAGTTCTTTATAAGAATTCTTGAATAATCTCACATAAAAAAAACGGTTGTAAACAACTGCCTTCTAGATTAAGCCAGACGAGCAATAAATCACTCGTGTCAGCCATGACGCAGCGCGGATAGGTCGCGAAGCTCCACCAACCAACACGCTCCCATGCGTTGCCCCGCCTCCCATGCGGCGTTGCTGCGAATCGTAACATTGCCCTCCTCCTAAGGCTGTTCGTCCCGAACAGATAGAGTTCCATGGTATCGTGCTAATCGATCCAAATGAACGACCTTCATCTTTGACCTAGGGGTTCGCTGGATCCTATACACCACATCATTAATCTTCTTTATAATTGTATAAGGTCCTTCCCAATTTTGGCTAAGTTTGGGCGACTTCCCCATCTTTCTCCGCGGATTGTATAGCCACACCAAATCACCATCCTGGAAGCCGCGGGAGTCAGCTAGTAAGTCATATCTTGCTTTGGCTCGAACACTGGATATCCGCAGTTTATTCCTGACTTGTTCATGAACATTGTCCAGCCTCTCCTTAAGCTGCTCCACAAAATTCTCAGAGTTGAGTGAGTCTTTTTCTGGTGTTCCATACATCAAATCTGCAGGAAGCCTCATTTCCCTTCCGAACATCACTTTCGCCGGAGTATAACCAGTGGCTTCATGCGTAGAGCCTCGGTATGCCATCAACATGAGAGGTAGATGTTGGTCCCAATCACGCTGATGATCTGCCACCATTTTAGACAGGTAATGCTCCATGGTCCGACTAAATCTCTCTTCCATCCCATCCGACTCTGGATGCAAAGGAGTTGTCCTGGTCTTGCGAATTCCGAGAAGTTCCATGACCTTCTGGAAAACAGCCGATTCAAAATTTCGGCCCTGATCAGAATGAAGTTCGAGAGGGACTCCAAATCTGCAGAACATTTCATTTGCTAGCACCGTTGCCACAGTCGTTGCTTCTTGATTAGGCAGGGCGTATGCTTCAGGCCATTTAGTAAAGTAATCCATGGCGACCAAGATGTATTTATTGCCCGACTCAGTCTGAGGAAACGGTCCCGAGACATCAATTACTACTCTCTCGAATGGAGCACCTACAGTGTACTGCACCATCCGGCCCCGTGATCTTGTTCGAGGTCATTTTGTGGCACAACAAACTTCACACTTGCGGCACCAAGATTCTACATCTTCATGATAATTCACCCAGTAATACCGCTCTTTAATTTTTGCCAATGTTTTATTGACCCCAAAATGGCCTCCGCTTGTTCCGTTGTGCATTTCCTGTAGTACATCTGATTTTCTGCTACCAGGAACAACCAACTGACTGACTATGGACTTGCCATCCGGACTCTCCCACGCTCTCTTCAGTAGTCCATTTTCTATTCTAAGAAAGTGCCACTGGGCCCAGAGCGCCTTCAAGATGGGACTTTTATCAGCAATTTCTTGCCATTCTGGTCTCTTGTCATCAGTCTTTGCCATGAGTATCGGTCCAATATCTGGATCATTCAGTTGTTCTTCTCGAAGTGTCTGTGTGGTCCAGCCATCGTTTCTTTCTACCGACGTTCTCCTTACAGAAGGATGTCCCTCACGTTGCTGAGTTCTTCGACAATGCTGACTATCTTCTTTACATGGCCGTCTAGACAGTGCATCGGCATTTCCGTGATACTTTC
Source organism: Taphrorychus bicolor (assembly GCA_951812265.1). Taxonomy (NCBI): domain Eukaryota; kingdom Metazoa; phylum Arthropoda; class Insecta; order Coleoptera; family Curculionidae; genus Taphrorychus; species Taphrorychus bicolor. The sequence goes on from OX638297.1 coordinate 35,491,613, forward strand.
CTGGTCGATGTTCAGTTTGGGTCTTCTGTCCTTTAATGCGTCCGGTCTCTGTAACACTTTTGCCACCCAAATTATTGGCTTGACTTGATTGATTGACTTGACTGATCCTGGGGGTCTTAACGGGCTCGGTCAATTGCTCCCTTACATTGACAGGAATTGGTCTTTCCTTAATTATAGGGCGGTCTTGGTTGCCGCTCGATCTTCTAAACAACGGCGACGGACTTCTTGCCCTATTGCGGCAGTTACTCTTGACGTGACCCAGTTTACCGCAGTTAAAACATTTTATGCCCCGATTGCCTGTTGATCGAGGAGGTCTTCCCAAAAAGGCTTGGATATTGACTGCCAGATCTTTCAACGCTTTGTGTAAAGTTGCCATAGATTCACTCCTAGACGTATCCCCCTCGTCATCGCAAGTTGCCATTCTTACACGTGGAGAAACCAGATGACACTCGTGACGCCTCGAATTCCAGGGCCCGAACTAGTGCCTCGCTGATATCCTTGGGCCTTACTAGACGTAAGTGGTATCTCATGTCACTATCGCGAACTCCCTCAATGAACCTTTCGGCGGCAAATTGCATTTGAAAAGATTCAGGGGCCAATGGATATGCCAGGTGAATGAGTCTGTCTATGTCCGCCTCAAATTCTTGTAAGGATTCACCTGACTTTTGCTGTCTCATCCTCAGCTGGGCCTGGAACACGGTTTCTTTGTGCTCATTTCCAAATCGTAGTTGCAGAGTGTGTACTAAAGCCGCATAATTACTTTGATCCGCTGCCGACAGAGATTGGAGTAACTCAGCCGCTTTTCCACGAAGTGCTACCACTAATGATATAGCTTTCTGGGGCTCGGACCAACCATTAGCTTTTGCAGCTGCCTCAAACTGAGTTTTATAAATTTTCCATGCGGTAGTACCGTCATAATTGGGAGGCTTAATTTTAGCGTTGGCTGTGCTAAAACTCTCTGTAGACACGTTGTCGTCCTCAAGTTGTTCCCGGAATTTCTTTTCTAGCTCGAGAACCCTCTGGTTGACAGCTTCGAGTCCCTTGTTGACGCCGTTAATGGATTCGTTAACGGATTGCATTATTCTTTCTTCCAATTGTTGCTCCCTAGCTGCGAGATGGTTCATTAATTCTTCTTTGAATTGTTGATGACGTTGTTCCTGCACTTGATCACGTTTTTCCTGCTCTTCCTTCTGTTCTAGATAACGTCTTTCCTGCTCTTCCTTCTGCTCTAGATAACGTCTTTCCTGTATTTGATCACGTTTTTCCAGCTCTTTCTTCTGTTCTAGATAACGTCGCTCCTGAACTTGATCACGTTTTTCCTGCTCTTCTTTTTGTTCTACAAAACGTCTTTCTTGCTCTTCCTTCTGTTGTTGCATAAAGGACAGCAGGGCGGCAAGTTGATCCTCCATCGCTTGATGCTGGCTTCTGGTCACTGGCATAAACACGTAATGTCCGGCAATGAAGCACTCACTTACAGTTCAGTAATATTAGTCCTCAAATTCCCACTGGAATCGCACTTCTGACATCAATTGTTGCGAACTCAGGGTTCAATAATTCCAGTGGTACGATTTAACACGAAAACACTATTTATTTATTTCCACAATTACACACGACTACTAAATAACTCATTACTTAACACTTTATAGCCTTCTATTATCGCTTCGTAACTTTAGCTTTCTTATAGCTCGATTAAAATACGACTATTCTCCTGCGCGCTCTATACGCTTTTTATATACAATCCTAAAATTACAGAAAAACCTAGAAAGTTCTTTATAAGAATTTTTGAATAATCTCACATAAAAAAAAACGGTTGTAAACAACTGCCTTCTAGATTAAGCCAGACCAGCAATAAATCACTCGTGTCAGCCATGACGCAGCGCGGATAGGTCGCGAAGCTCCACCAACCAACACGCTCCCATGCGTTGCCCCGCCTCCCATGCGGCGTTGCTGCGAATCGTAACAATATGAAAATGTTGAATAGTGGGTTTAGGAGAAATCATCACAGTTTCATAAAGAAATTGCCTTTTTTTTCTAACTGAAAAGTCTTTAGTCATCTGGTCCTACTTGCTTGTTCATTTTGAAGCTTACTTACTCATTTATATTGGTACGGTTGTACCGTTGGGTATGCTATTTTTAATATTTATGTAACTGTAAAATAAATATGTGATGATTTTGTGACACGGTTTATCTGAGCTAACTTAGAAGGCCTCGTTGAAAGCCCTGAGCCCTGATCAGGCAGTACATAGTGTTCTAAAATTTGAAATATCATCTGCTCTAAACTGTAAGTCATAATAATTATGACTTACATGATAATAAAAAGATAATAAAAAGAGATAATCATGAGTCCAATTACAATATCTTGCCAATTATCTTGTACTTTAATTACTTCTTTTGGTCCTGAATTCTATCTCCACAGTTAAAATGAGAAGTATGTGAATGGTGAAGATGAAGGTAATAAAATAAACACTTCCATACCAGGGATTAACATTTTCTATCCACATTACTTAGCTATTTAAATAGTAAGGCAAACTACACTTGTCCCTGCCAATAAGTCTTTACCTTGTATGTTCAGAACGACTGTATATAGACTGGTTATTGTCATTTGCGTAAATAATTTTATTAATTTCTTTTTGGAAAACAAAGGAGAATAATACATAATAAAATGAAGTTAGATTGGACTGGACTGTGGGGCGATTTTAAGCAGTATGTAATTTATTTAAACTGGCTTACTATTCATAACAATATTTCACTCTTTCCCTCATAGAGATTAGATAAAGATAGAAAAAGCTAAAAGGCCAGTGAAATTAGTGCTTGCCTTACCTTGCCATCCGAAATCGCCCTACAAACTAGGCCCCACTGCGCATGCGTTTGAATCATTTTAGATTTATAAATTTTTAGTATTCTTCATTCTTCCTCGGATTATTCCACCCAGGAAATCCAGGAATTCCACGTTGAAAAGAAACTTGAATCTTTAAACGTTTCAACTTTATACTGCTTGGTTTAATTTTTATGTAATACAGGTACATTGTTTCATATGGAAACTGAAAAATATTATCCATCCAGCCAGGATACTATCTTTATGTCTGATTCTCTTGATTAATTACATGTTATGTTTACCTAGGTACATGCGATACGCACACAAAAAAGCAATATTTGTTTGTTGAATTAAGTATACCTACCTATCTACTTACGTATTAATAGTTCTAGAAGCAATATGTCTGATATAAAACATTATTAGCATGGAATCATTGAAATCATAAGTATTATTTCCAGTCCTCAAACATCCAATAACTGAAAAATGTAGGTGTAGAGCAGAGCAGAGTTAATGCTTACCCCAAAAATATTTTGGAAACTTAGCCAAGGTCATAGAGGCCAATTCTGGGGGAGGTGTCTTCTGAATTCGTGGTAGCATTTTTTTTATGCATATCCGCCTTTTCACGTTAATCACTTTTATGGTTATTCGTGTTAATTAATTTTGTACCGCAGTTTTTTTTAATAACAAATTACAAAATGCCCGTGTCATGTGTAAAAAAATCGACAACCGCGAAATTTTATTGACACATCTTGTCAAATTTGTTTTGACGGCAAGTAAACAAACAATCGCAATCGATGTTACGCCGGAGAATTTCTATGGCAAGGCTTAATGCCAAAAATAACTGAATGGATTATACAATGTAGTTTTGGGGGAGCCAACTATATCAAAAGGAAGCCTTAAAGTCGCTCCTTGATCTCCGATCCAATTCGCATCATTTTCCTTTATTGCGTCTGTTTAAGTTTATAGGATAATAGAAGTTATAGGTGGGGTATTTTGTATTTATACATGGCTACACTAGATCTCTAAGTTAGCATAAACCTATTAAACACAATTTTTACAACATCAGAGGAAATTAACGTTTTCTGGTCTGAAGTGAATATTAATTATTTTTCCATTTCGCGTTACGAAGGAAATTAGCGGACTTGGTAATTATCATGGTTCCTTGCTGGAGAATTATGTGCGACACTAACCAAATTATAATTCAAACATTAATTTTCTTATTTTCTTCGCTCAGTATATTAAGATTTTAGCTTATTTGCCTGTGAAAGATTGATAGTTCGGGAAATTATACGGAGCAAAAGAACATTAATCCTCTCTAGTCGGGGCTATTGTTTTTGCCTCTAAATAGTGGATATTAAGGGAGGCCCTATTACAATTAAAGCAGAAAATTTTTGCTATTTTAAACTACATTTTTTAATTGTGTCTGCCCTGGGGTCAATTCAGACAGAACTTCTAGTATGTCAGACGTGAGGCTTACTTGGAATCCTACCACGACTAAAAATGCGGGCATTAATCATTAGAAGAAATAATGAAGGCTTAATAAGAGTTTTTGAAAAAGAATTTTTTTGATATGCCACTGTATATCTTGTTGTACATTATAGGAACAAGAAATAGAACAAAGAGTCAAATAAAAATATTCTGATTGATTTTAAAGTATTTTATACGTACGTTTCGTGGGGCACATTTGCGTTAAGTATATTTGAATAAAGCTTAAAATCAAATTTCTCGTGTTTGACGAATCTAGAGCGAAGTTCAAGAAGATATTTATCTAGCCAGCCATGAAATTGTAATCACTCCTCTTAGAATAATTGAAACGTTAGCAGAAAACTTGTAAAAATTTCTCCAAATTTAAAATAGATTAAGTGACTGCTAAAGATGATCGTGAGTGGTCCATTAGAATCTAGCCTAGATTTGACATCTGAAGTCATGGTAGCATGAACTTTGACCAACACGAAGAAGCCGATTAGCAAATATTAAAGGAAAAGACATCAAGCTTAAAGAAGCAACAGTTCTTGCCAACTATGGGCTAGTGCAAAGGGTAGCAATTGGGTCTAAACAGAAACTTCCAAAATGAGAATTTCAAAATAAGCTTATCCAGAAAATGTTCATGCTATCAAACGACATTGCAGTCACCTGTCAAAGTAACAGCTTGAATCAGCCACTAAGTTGGTTTCGGCTGAATATAATATTTTTAATATCAAAGGCAACGGCACACAAGATTTAGTTGCCTATAAAACCAACACCGGAGATGCTCAACCGATACGTCAACAGCCTCGAAGAGTCCCTCTGGGTAACTAAGAAGAAGGGAACCATTTGATGAATGGACCCTAAAGGAGGATGTTATAGACGAATAATCTAGTCCATGGTCGTCACTTGGGGTTATTCTTAAGAACAAAGATGGTTCAACCCGATTCTGTTTCGAGTACAGAATACTTGACTTTACCAAGAAAGATGTTACCCATTGTCACGTGCAGATGACAACTTAGCAACTTTATCGGTTTTTAATCTAAAGTGATTTTCCAGAGTAAACCATCAGTGGTTTACTCCTTTGCTTGCACCATCTTTACTTGATGCTGGATAGCATCAAGTAAAGATTGCTCCCGAAGACAAAGAAAAGATAGTATTTTCTAAAAGTTCTGGGCTGCACAAGTTCAATGATACTTGACACACTAGCCCTTCGGATTGTGCAATCCATCAACTCTCGAGGCACTAATGGAACTTGCCTGGAGACTTGCAAAACCTTGTTTACTTAGATAACGTAATTTTTGTAAGAAGGAATTTTTACGAACATATGGAAAACTTAAGATATTATGGAACCCTAATGGGCTGTTAGATAGTTTTGGGGCGGTTTCTACATAGTTTGGTGTAGACCAAAATGAAAACTTATAGTGTACGTTGAGACACTTCACTAGTATTTTCCTCAGGACACTAATAATAAAATAATTATATAATTTTTATAGAAAAAAAAATATAAAAATAATAAAAAAAACCTGATAATGGTTTTAAAATTAAGAAAACTTCACATTGGTTTCTCTTCACATTAAGAAATACATTAAGGCTATTAAAAAGAAATCAGGTTTGATAGTTTTGTGGGCAGCAGGAATCCATAATAAAATTTTGAAAAATTCTGGCACAAGCTTGTGAAAATCATAATCAGTAGCTATTTTCAACTGACTCAAAACTTTCGATTAAATAACTCAATTTAGCATAAATTATAATTAAGCCTAGCAAACGGAAAAAATGAAAAATCGATATATCGATGTAATTGCCTAGGATACAGTTGTTGCATCATGTTCGGTACACTTCCAATTAAAGTGATCCTTTGGGAAATTAGCCAAAGTCCCATTGGTCCAATCTGCTTCAGTTTCGTATTACGTAACACCGGAAATTCTAATTATTGCTTTGGTTTGAATAGGCTTCGATACACGGTTGCAGCGTTTCTGTATAGAGAAAATGAATCAATCATAAACGGACGTCATATCAAATTTAGAATTTTGGACGTGACTATATTCGTGGCATTATTGATATAAATTGTATTTGATACTAACTAGGGGGTGTTCATTTTCACGTCGTCTAGATGGCTGTGAAATGTCAAAAGAAAGGTATGAAGAAACAAAAGTTCATTTATTTTGATTATGTCATCCTTTTCTGTGAAAATTAATAGTTTTCTAGATGACGTTTTCTAATGAACATCCCGTATTAATCTAAACTTAACAGTAAGAACATAAAAATAATAGAAGATTATGTCAGTAGCAGCAAAAGTGCTTTTTTGTGCTTAATCCCGAGATTGGTTAAGCTGAAGCAAAAATATTTTACTCCGAGTAACATATATTTTTTTTTTCAAAAAATATACTATTTCTAAAAGATTATTTTTGGAATTTTTATGCACCCTTTCCTCTAGGCTTGCCGAATTCTTTTCACTCAATTGATGCAATTACTAGTAATCTACAAATCCTTAGAACGACAATATAAATAATTTTCAATGTAGAAACCAGTGTTTGCCAAGAAGAAAAACATTACCATAAATTGAATGATTAAGTAGAACATACCATTTGAAGAAAAGTTCACCAAGAATGAAGAAATAAGTTACGGGATTTACGAGCACTTTTGCATCTCAATTTTAAGCTGCAGGTAAAATTTAAAAGAAAGATTATAACGAATGCGTCGCATAGTTTTAAAACATCTATGTCCCTTTCTACTTTTCTGCTGCAACAAGTTAGTTTTTCCATAATTTATCGATACATATTCTGTATACAAACTCCAAATATTGCTATTTAAAAATAGAATTTCATCAGAACTATTCATCTAAATGATACTAATATCATAATCCAGAGCTTTCTAACGGAAACACACTCATTCTGGCTCTACTTAAAAGTTTTACAAACTCCCTTGTTCTCGCAGAAAATAATAAATTCAGTTTTAAGAATGCTACTTAGTAAAGTTTTTGTTTTCGATTTTTATTTGCATCACGCCCTTTAAGTGAAAGCTTTTGGAAGAGCAGCGGGATAACTAATTAACTTCTTTTCTTAATAGCCTTAGCGTTAAGGGTGGTTAAATCAAGGGCATTATCTTAGCATAGACAGGGAGAAGGAAAAGGTAAGAAATAAGATAAATCTTAACTTAAGAAGTATATTTGTTTTTGGACAAAGAAAGGAAATATTGTTTTGTTTACTTTTCCATTCATTTCAGCATGTACTCTACTGCACCATTCGCCATGTTTACGAGCGAAGCCTTTGGTAATGGAGTTTCCATGCTTAGGACCGAGTTTTATGTGGTCGAACGGCGTATAACACTCAGCAAAGAACGTTGGGGGACACCTTAAGGCAAGAATGTTTCTTAGAGATTTTTTCAGTTACAAATGGAAATATGTATAATAAATATGAAAACATCTAGAAAAAATTGAAAAAATTTACATGTAGTAGTTACAAATCTTAGTTTTGTTCACAATACCTATTGAAATTACATATTATGTAACCAATTACTGGCTAATAATAATAGTTAATAGCATATTACACTACAAGCATTTAATGAGAGTATTAATGAGGGTAATATTTGAGTCCACGAGCTAAGCGACTGGCACAAGTTGCCCGAGAGAATAACGCTCATTAAATGCGAGTTGAATACTATACTTTATCCACGACCAAGATTCCGGCTTTTCTCAAATATGGTGGGTTATAGGGGCACAAAGATAATTCAGGTTTGAAGATAATTCATAATTTTTAAATTACGACTGGTTTCGCTAATCTACGGTAGGACGTTTAATGCGTCAGATAGATGACGGTCTAGCGCCCGTGCTTGTTCATTTCAATGCTACGAGGGTGGACGGTAAATTGTTTCATTTTATGGCCTATTTTAAGTAACTCTTAGAGAGTGGTTCGTTTTTTTTTGGTGAAAAGGTGACACTGTAACCTACATTTCTCCGAATACATCCTGATGGAATGAACAAATGATAACTACCAAGTCCATGTTTAGGGCGGTTTACTTTTTGAGTTGCTAGTTGCCTACGACATGTTTCGCTTCCATGACAACTCATTGTTCACTTGTGGATAATGTTCATTATTCACAAGTGAAAAATGCTTAGCATTAATCTTGAGGATGTACAAGAATAATGTGATTAATATAGTATGGCCGTGGATAATAGTATATTATACGGCAAGCATTTAATGAGAGTCATTATTATCGAGGGTAACGTTTGAGTCCACGAGTGAAGCAAGTGGCACAAGTTGCCCGCGAGAATAACGCTCATTAAATACGAGTAGAATACTATACTTTATCCACGACCAAGATTCCGGGTTTTCTCAAAGATAATTCATAATTTTTAAATTACGACTGGTTTCGCTAATCTACGGTGCGACGTTTAATGCGTCAGATAGATGACGGTCTAACGCCCGTGGTTGTTCATTTCAATGCAACGAGGGTGGACGGTAAATTGTTTCATTTTATGGCCTATTTTAAGTATTTCTTAGAGAGTGGTTCGTTTTTGGTGAAAAGGTGACACTGTAACCTACATTTCTCCGAATACATCCTAATAGTTTGAACCAATGGTAACTACCGAGTCCATGTTTAGGGCTGTTTACTTTTTGAGTTGCTAGTTGCCTACGACATGTTTCGTTTCCGTGATAACTGAATCAATTCACAAGTGAATAATGTTCATTATTCAGAAGTGAATAAAGAGTAGCATTAATAGTGAGAGGGTAGTTATTTTTTAAAAGAATTGACTTTACTTTGTTTTCGTTGTATTTGTAAAACTCAACGCTACTTAATGTAAATTATTGACATTTTTTGTGATGTGGGATGTGGGATGTGGGATATGACTCTGCCAGAAGCTGAAGGTTTCATGTACCAGTTAATCGAGGAGGTTACAAATAAACTTCCGTTCACCTTAGCATTTAATAAATTATATGTCGATGAAACCATTTTGGCTTGCCCTAAACGCTCGATAGCTAAGCTTAAATTTACAATGGAAGTGGAGGAAAATAACACCATATCTTTTCTTGACTTGTTGATTGTTCGCGACATGGACGAGTCTCTTAAAACTAACTGGACATGCAACCTTCAGCTTCTGGCAGGTTCGCTACCTACCGTCACACCTTTGTTTAAATCGTTTACGTTGAGTAGCGTTGAGTTTCACAAAGACAACGAAAACAAAGCAAAGTCAATTCTTTTAAACAATAACTACCCTCTCACTTTTATTAATAGAATTATAAATGAATATAAATTAGCATTAATCTTGAGAATGTACAAGAATAATGTGATTACTATAGTAGTTGGTAGTGAATAATAGTATATTATACAACAAGCATTTAATGATATTCATTATTGTCGAGGTTAACGTTTGAGCCCACGAGGGAAATGGGTGGTACATGTTGCCCGAGAGGATATCGCTCATTAAATGGGAGTAGAATACTATACTTTAACCATGACAAAGATTCCGGGTTTTCTCAAATATGATAGGTTATAGGTGCCACAGAGATAATTCACAATTTTAAAATCACGACTGGTTTCGCTAATCGACGACACGCCCTTAATGCGTCAGATAGATGACGATCTAGTCGCCCGTGCTTGTTCATTTCAATGCTACGAGGGTGGACGGTAATTGACTTCAGTTTATGGCCTTTTTTAAGTATTTTTTAGGGAAAAGTTCGTTTTCACGTCCTAATAGAATGATAATTTGAATGAACCAGTGGTAACTCCTGATTGCATGTGTAGGGTGGTTTACTTCTTGAGTTGCCAGTTGCCTACGACATGTTTCGTTTCCATGACAACTCGAGCATATTTTACCTCAGCCACTATAATTATTGCTGTCCCAACAGGAATTAAAATTTTTAGATGAATAGCAACCTATCATGGAGCACAAATCTCTGACTCAAGCTAAATCAATTGACAAGTGAATAATGTTCATTATGCACAAGTGAATAAAGATTAGCTTTAATGTTGAGAATCTACAAGAATAGTGTGGTTATTATAGTATGGTTTTGGATAAAAATTATTATGTATGGCTGATATACAAGGTGTTTTAGAAAGTTGTTGCCAAGCAAGAAGACCAACTCATACAAATTTTGCTTATTGCTATTTTGCTACCCTTGAAATACATTGCGTCATAGAAAAATGTTTTTATAGGTTCATTCTATAGTTCAAGAAATAATTTATTTGCACGGCTAAATTTTGTATATGATTTTGCCATTACTTAGACGCACTTTATGAGTGTTCTTTTCATATGCCAGTGCAGTAGATTTTGAGGTATCAAAAAAAGTTAAGTAACTAAGGGAAAAACTATGAAAATTCAAGAGTCATTATTTCGAAAACTGTCAAAAATCCGAATAGGGTGTGATGCCAAAAATAGGTGAATCCAAAAATAAGGGTGTTGGAATGAAAAAAAAGTTTATGCAAAATGACACTTCCCATTCACCCTTTACAAATAAGTAAATTTTTACTATAGCTAAGTTTCGTTATTCATCTGCGAGGCCTCAGAGTCATCAGAGGCCTCAGAGTCATCGGGATTTGCCCGAAGAGAAAGAGAGAGTGGTGCAAACATTTCTCAGGGAACAAAAGGAGAAAGATATGCTGCTCCTACAAACCACCGTCACTCTGAGACCTCGCAGATGAATAACCGCTTGTGCTTTTTCCATGGCCTGCTTAAGTTTTTAAATGAACGCACATTAGCTTAACCATCACAAAAAACTAGTGGCGCCCTATAAGTAAATCTCTCTACTACCCTTTAGATTATTCTGAGCTAAGGCATTAATCTGAATCCGCGATCACTTTCTCCAGTTGATACAGATTTAAATTTGGTTTAAAACTAAATTTAAACATTCGAAATTTCTGATCTACGTGGATGTAGGTTGTATAAGTAGAGCTTAAATTAAAGAAAAGATAGATGCCGAATTGTGACGGCAAATGTCGCTTATAAGAAATAAATCTATATTATCCTCGTCGTTCGATATTATGTGCCATTTGCACACTATTTCCATAAAGTCTTCAGCTAAGGTAAGCCTTAAAATTTTCCATATAAAATGTATTGCTGTCAAAAAATGGTAAGTGACAGATCGCTTGACAACGATGTATTCCGTAATTTTACGGTCCACCTTAGATCAGCTTTATGAGGAAAGTTGTGCAAGCAGCTATCTCTATATCTTAAAATATTCCAAAAATATTCATTTCAATTTTTAACACTAACACAAACATTTAAAGTGACAAAACTGTTAATTTTCTTATATTAAAATCAACCTCTAAAGCTTAAGTGCTGCTTCATCCACATCATATCTTAAGATAAAGTCAGAGTCTAATTTACGTTGTCACGGTCATTTTTCTCACTACCCCTTTTCCAACATTTGTTATGAATTAATAATACATTTTGCTATAAGTTATTTATTGAGGACTTAACAGTACCTTGCTCATTGTTGCGTTTTGATTATATTCCTGGTCAATGCCTCACTTGCGCTTTCTGTTTCATTCACTGGTTCTCGAGGGGAGTTAGTTGTGTGCTAGTACATACTGAAACATACCTTTTGTTAATTTACTAAACTTAAATTGAATAACTCTGGCTTTACTAGTCGATTTTGTGTTTGGAATTTACCTCCTTATTTGCTTTGTTTTGAATCCACTTTTTTCAGTTTTCGGCTAGAGCGGCCTTCACTGCTTCTCGAAGGTTGGTGTTGTGGCTTCTGTTTACGTTTCTGACCAGATTCACATTTTTCTTGGGCGAAGGGTGCTCCCAGGCTTCCAATTTGTTTCAGATCTCCGTTTTGCACCTGATAGTTTTAATTACATCGAATCAGCTAATCGACTTTGAGGTTAATAGCAGGGTGCAATGTGAAGTTTCCTTGAGAGTTTCATTTTTAATGGAGAGCGCCTTTTTTTCCAAAAGCGAAAACTCCAAAGTTATTAGTTCCAAAAAACTTTGTTCCAACGATCAGAACATCCAAAATATTTAACACCAAACGTATTTTGCTCCAACTGTACTTTCTTCCAACCGTCGTTTCTTCCAACGTCGTTTGTTTCAAAAATGACCTTGACGAATAATTGATGGTTGTGCTTATTTGTCCGCTGGGCGGTAGTATTACTATACAATGCCATAAATTCACATTATTAATTAATATTATTATTTTATTATTTATTGTCATTTTTTATTCCAATATGCGACTTCTTTGCAGTTTGCACATTTCACAATTAAAAACTAAAATTATTGTACATGGAGGCAATTTAAGGCTTTAAAGAAGTGCCAACAGGGCAGCCGTACTATGGTGATTGTTGTTAACCTAGGTACCAATATTGTTAAATTACCGATGTTGTTAAGTTAACAAGGATTTCTACTACGATCTACGGTGATCATTATACCTATTGTTTCCCTTAACAAATTATTGCTAAATATCTTGTTAAAATCTTGTTATGATAACAAGGGAAATCAGTAACAGTATTGCTACCTAAAGACGTTAGGCATTGCATTATTCGAAACAAATTGTAAATATAAAGCTCTATTTGTATTAAAATGATTGATCCGGGCATACTCTTCTTATTAAATGAAATTGAGGATGATGAAGGAAGGTAAGAAATATAGAAAACAATATTTATCTCAGTTTCACCAGGATGCATTATATACAGCCACGAACAACAAATAGAAAGGCGATATATTAGGGACTTTGAAGATCCCTTTAGTATGCCTGAAAAGAGCTTCGACGAATATACTGATTATCAAGGGAAATTGCATGGGATCTCATCGATGAAATAACTCCTTATTTGGTAGATAACCCAAAAAGAAATAGCAATACCAATCATTCACAAAGTGCTGGCTGCACTTCATTTGTTATCACAAGGAAGTTATCAAAAAAGTGTTGGCCAAGATATGTTTGTGCTGATGGCTCAACAAACTCTCTCAAAATGCCTCCATGAAGTCACTAGTGTAATAGTCAAAAATTTGGGACTTTTTATTCAATTTGCAGAAGAAAAACAGAATAGGACTAAGCAAGGATTTGTGGAGAACGGAGGATTTCCCAGTATATTGGGAGCTATATGTAGCTTTTCAAGCTCCTCCATTCAACAATCGTGAAATGCCCAGAATTATTTTCTTTAATTGAAAGGGCTTTTATAGCATCAACACGATGATTGCTGTGGACTCAAAAACTGAAAATTTTGGCTGTTAATGCACAATTTCTAGGATCAGTCTACGATTCTGCAATATGGAGTACCTCATCAGTTAAAAGATTTATGGAAGACAGGCACTGGAATGGTGGCAGAAGTTCCTGGCTAATTAGAGATTCGGGGTATCTATTGCAGCCGTTTCTAATGACTCCCATAGTTGGCCGAAATTTAAACAAATCTGAAGTAAACTTCAATCTATTACATAAGTCTTCCAGAAACGTTGTAGAAAAGCTAAATAGAGAGCTAAAGGCAAAAATCCGATGCTGCTTGGGCCACAGAATTTTACATTATAAGCCTGAAATGGCAGCTAATATCATAAACACCTGCTGCATTTTACATAATTTCTGTATCAACAGAGGTGAAGGGGAGCCAGATAATCCAGTAGCAGATGATGGACAAGATATTTATGTTATGCCTGACCATCTAGATGATCCTGATGTAGATAATATCTATCAAATAAATTGTCTGAATGAAGAAAGACTGGGCAGAGAATTTTAAGTACATTTATTAATTAAGAAAAATAAAACTATTTACATAAAATGTTTTATTTTGTTCTAACTGTTTGCTTACGCACCTAAAAATGTTGTAAATGCTCTATATACTTATGTACATTCATAAACATCGCTTAATAATATATATAATTTGATTACCACATTTTGTAATCTAAGTAATGATTTTGTAATTTTCAAATCGACCACTCTTTATGAAAACGTTTTCGAGGAGTGAGCAGTTTGCCAATAATCTTCCTGGAAACTTTCAAATTTTCACCTGCCATAGTTATATTTTTTCCACGCTTTTACGCCTAGTTTCCTTGGTTTAAGTCTAAGGGCGACGTCACATACAGCGGAATTTAGTTAAAGGCGGAACAGAGCGTAATTTGACAGTTGAATTTAAAGCATCAGATTAAACTCACTTAGCAATTTTACATTCTTATCATCTGACAAGAATATGCCTTAGAGGAAATGGAATATGATATTCAGGTGAAAAAAAGAACCGAGAGAGAGAGAACGTGTCCGGCGACCCCCTGTACAAGTACTTGGGACGTTCTAGTTATATACCGTAAAGTGCTCTACTTTCATAAAAAACAGCGGGCTGTAAAGAACCTATTCCACACGCATTTTTTATATAAGTAGCTCTTTATAGAAAATAACTGGTATGTCCTGGAAACCTGGAAAGGAGATCTTATGGTACGTACAATATTTTTTCTACTAGTCTATATTTGTCAACTTTCTTATCTTCTGTTAATTAAGTTTAAAATGAGAGTGCGGTTGAGCTTTACAGTTCACATTCTATGGAAACGGCTTGTACATTTTTATAAAATTCCACCTAGATATGCCATTGGCATTTTATATAATAAAACCAGAAATTGGCAACTTTTAAAATATTCACTTCCATTATCACTATTATTTTTTATTTATTGGTAATTTAATAAATGGGATATAAATATTTTACTAATTGACTAAGTTCATTTAAAGTACGTTCTTATCATATTATTCATTAGAGCTTCTTTTCGGTAACCTCCTTGTCATCTGCTATTCTCGTACCGAAAAGTACGTGATGTGTGGGGTCATGACAAGAACGTACTTTTTGGACATTATTATTACAGAGAACATTACATTCATGTTACCTTCATATTACTTAAAGAATGTTCTTTTTGGGTAGCTTCAGGGAATGTGATAGGAACGTGAATATTCTTCTAATGTTATGTGGGAAGCTATGTCGCGCAGTATCCCCCCCCGCTAATCAGTCGTTGCGTGGGGGCGGCTGTGGTTGACGCTGCTGTGTCCAAGTTCCGCTGTATGTGACGTCGCCCTCAGTGTTTAAAGTTTGATCAGTCAAATGAGAAATTTCCGGAGTCAAAAAATGCGATCGCAGCGCACGTTTACCCCTTTACTCATGCGTCAATTGCCGGAACTAACGGAAATTTTGCCGAAATTGAAAAAATCTGCAACTTTTGTTTCGAAATTCAATTAAGACCATTTCACGACGTCCCAGGGAAAAAGTGATTTCTTGGTGCCGAAAAGAAAACATTCCAAGGTATCCTCTCGAATAGAAAGCCATTCGGTGGGACGCACAGTCTCGGCACAAGTAGACCTCAAATTGGAAGTTTGAAGTTTAAAGTTTAAAAAATCGTCAAAATTTCAAATTCAAAGCTAGGACCTCGTTTTTTGGCCGGATCGAGGGCCCATATGTGTGTTACCTCCCTGAATTATTTCAGATTTTTCGCTGGATAAATGTTGAATTTACAGGGTAAAATGTGAGAAAAGTACACCCAAATTGGCAAAAAATGCGGCACAGAAAACCGTCGTAAATTTGCATATTGGAAAAAAAACATTCTTGAGTTTGCCACTGTTTGGCTCCCCCCCCGCTCAAAAACGAAACAAAGCGTTCCTTTATTTATTTTGACATATAAAGTTCCACTTTTCAATACTGATGACAGTGACGTAACGTCCTACTTTTCGTAACTAGTTACGAAAAGTAGGACGTTACGTCACTGTCATCAGTATTGAAAAGTGCCACTTTATATGTCAAAATTAGAAAAAGAAATTTTACAGTATTGAGTACCGGCACATCTTCAATAAATCCATTGTATCCATGGTAATCTACCTAAACCTACCGGTACAGCTTACCGTAATGAAACTATTTGTCAGATTGGCGGTCATATGTCCAGAAACATCTTACTCCTACTGTAAAACTATATTTACCGGACTTATAACGTAAATAACTATTAATGCCCGACAGGTCTATTATTTCCTAATAATTGACTTCTATCAAAATCATTTATATTAAAAATGATGCCCTAGAACGCATAAACAAAAAAATAACGCCCTTGGGCCTTACAAATTTAAACTTACAGTAATTTGATCAGTAAATCATTTATAAATCAAAATAATCATTGTTGTGTGTTGCCACGGTAAATGCCCGGCCAAGTATAGGCACCTACAATTTATATCAAATCATAATATATAAAAGTTAATTTTTTAAGTAGAAAAAGTCGGATATTACACGCTGAAGAGACCATAAGCATTATAAAACATAATGCCTTCGGTCGAAGAATACTCCTTGGGCCAAAAGCCCTCGGGTTCTACACTATCGACCTCATGCGTTATTATCCTTATAATGCTCTAGATATATTAATCACTATAAGATTTATTTTGTTATAAAATCTAGAAAATGTCATTTTATGTTACCTGTTAGGGCGCCATATTTGTTTAATTTTTAATTCACCGCCCTAACGGTAATTCTAATGGCGGAGACTACGGACCGTACTCGCGGATAAATAAGCACAACCATCAATTAGTCGTCAAGGTCATTTTTGGAACAAACGACGTTGGAAGAAACGACGGTTGGAAGAAAGTACAGTTGGAGCAAAATACGTTTGGTGTTAGAAATTTTAGGTGCTCTGATCGTTGGATCAAAGTTTTTTCGTGCTAATAACTTTGGAATTTTTACTTTTGGAAAAAACGGTGTGCGTCCATTTTTAAGTATTTTTGGCAAGTGAATTTTATCTCCATCCCTTTTCTTTACTCACCTGATCGCATATTCCCTTTTTAGCATAAGTAATCTCGCTGCTCCTCGCAGTCGGGTTTCGAGCAGTACGAAATAGTGCCAAATATATCTCGTCAATTGTCACTTGTCGCCTTTCGAGTTTTCGATTGGTGGTGTGTCCTATTCTTGTGGCGGTAGGTTTAATTTATTATTCTATATTTATCAAATTAATTAATTGATTGATCGGTTTTTGGCATTGTTTCGTTTGGCATTTTTTTTTTTTTGAGGAAACTCAGGGGGTGGTGTTTAGGATTTCATTTATGTTGTTTCTGCAGTGTGGAATACCTCTTTTTGTTACTTGGATTTCAATGTGATCGACTCGAGCATGCGTCGTGTCGAAGTCGTTGTCGATTGGCCGTAAAGTTAATTCTCCTGCTATTGGAATTCTGCTTCTACCAGCTAGTAGAAAACGTCCTCCTCGGGGTTCTTCTGCTTTGCTGCCGACCGTCGACTTGCAGGTCTAGTACGAGCCAACTCCATTTTATACTTTTGGTATATCATTCGCTTGAAGGGATTCAGGAGTTATTTCAATTTCAAAAATCTTCGCGTGATACCTTTGCTTTGTTTCTTACGTTACCTAAAGCGCGTTGATTAGCCACATCTGTGGGATTTAATTGGCCTTGCATTTTGAACATTGGGAAAGTTGCTTTCCTTATCATTTTATGCCTCCATTTTGTTCTCTTCAAAGTCGGTTCTTCGCTTATTCACAGAAGCTAAGTACATCTTAGTCCACAACTCCTGAGCTAGATATTTAACAGCATCTCCGCGGTCCTCAATATGATCTAGGAAGCCCAAGCAGTTTATTGACCACCTGGTGAACGCTTAATCACCTACGCTTAAGCCCTACAGCCCTAAAGAGAACCCTGAACAAGGTAGATATAGCTTTCGTTTTATAATTTTTGCTCCCTTTGTTTTCTTATCTTCTTTCCCTCTTCCTTTTGAATTGTAATTTAATTCGCTTTAATTTAGTTATTTTGCATATATTTGAGCTCGAAGAAATGAGTATTTCGCTTACGTGGTCGAGTTAACTTTAGTGTTTAATTATAACTATGTTAATTGTTTTATAATACTGTTGCGAACTCGGGGTTCAATAATTCCAGTGTAACGATTTAACAAGAGAACACTATTTATTTATTCCACAAATACACTCGACTACTAAATAACTCACTACTTTAACACTTTATAGCCTTCTAATATCGCTTCGTAACTTTAGCTTACTTATAGCTCGATTAAAATACGACTATTTCTACTCGGGCGCTCTATGCGCCTTTTATATACAATCCTAAAATAATCCTAGAATAATCTCATATAAAAAAAACGGTTGTAAACAACTGCCTTCTAGATTAAGCCAGACGAGCAATAAATCACTCGTGTCAGCCATGACGCAGCGCGGATAGGTCGCGAAGCTCCACCAACCAACACGCTCCCATGCGTTGCCCCGCCTCCCATGCGGCGTTGCTGCGATCGTAACATTGCCCTCCTCCTAAGTCTGTTCGTCCCGAACAGATAGAGTTCCATGGTATCGTGCTAATCGATCCAAATGAACGACCTTCATCTTTGACCTAGAGGTCCGCTGGATCCTATACACCACATCATTAATCTTCTTTATAATTGTATAAGGTCCTTCCCAATTTTGGCTAAGTTTGGGCGACTTCCCCACCTTTCGCCTCGGATTGTATAGCCACACCAAATCACCATCCTGGAAGCCGCGGGAGTTAGCTAGTAAGTCATATCTTGCTTTGGCTCGATCACTGGATATCCGCAGTTTATTCCTGACTTGCTCATGAACATTGTTCAGCCTCTCCTTAAGCTCCTCCACAAAATTCTCAGAGCTGAGCGACTCTTTTTCTGGTGTTCCATACATCAAATCCGCAGGAAGCCTCATTTCCCTCCCGAACATCACTTTCGCCGGAGTATAACCAGTGGCTTCATGCGTAGAGCCTCGATATGCCATCAACATGAGAGGTAGATGTTGGTCCCAATCACGCTGATGATCTGCCACCATTTTAGACAGGTAATGTTCCATGGTCCGATTAAATCTCTCTACCATCCCATCCGACTGTGGATGCAAAGGAGTTGTCCTGGTCTTGCGAATTCCGAGAAGTTCCATGACCTTCTGGAAAACAGCCGATTCAAAATTTCGGCCCTGATCAGAATGAAGTTCGAGAGGGACTCCAAATCTGCAGAACATTTCATTTACTAGCACCGTTGCCACAGTCGTTGCTTCTTGATTAGGCAGGGCGTATGCTTCAGGCCATTTAGTGAAGTAATCCATGGCGACCAAGATGTATTTATTGCCCGACTCAGTCTGAGGAAACGGTCCCGCGACATCAATTGCTACCCTCTCGAATGGAGCACCTACAGTGTACTGCACCATTCGGCCGAGTGATATTGTTCGAGGTCCTTTTGTGGCACAACAAACTTCGCACTTGCGGCACCAAGATTCGACGTCTTCATGATAATTCACCCAGTAGAACCGCTCTTTAATTTTGGCCAAGGTTTTATTGACCCCAAAATGACCTCCACTGGTTCCGTCGTGCATTTCCTGTAGTACGTCCGATTTTCTGCTTCCAGGAACAACCAACTGACTGACTACGGTCTTGCCATCCGGACTCTCCCACGCTCTCTTCAGTAATCCATTTTCTATTTTAAGAGAGTGCCACTGGGCCCATAGCGCCTTCAGGTTTGGACTTTTACCAGCAATTTCTTGCCATTCTGGTCTCTTGTCGTCAGTCTTTGCAGAGAGGATGAGTCCAATATCTGGATCATTCATTTGTTCTTCTCGAAGGGTCTGTGTGGTCCAGCCATCGTTTATTTCTACCGACGTTCTCCTTACCAAAGGAAGTCCCTCACGCTGCTCAGTTCTTTGACAATGCCGACAATCTTCTTTACAAGGCCGTCTAGACAATGCATCGGCATTTCCGTGAGACCTTCCTGGTCGATGTTCAATTTGGAAATCGTACTGCTGCAGGCGCTCTATCCATCTGGCTATTTGACCTTCAGAGTTCTTCATCTGTAATAACCATTTCAAGGCTCCATGGTCAGTCCTAATCAGGAACCTTTTTCCATATAAGTAGCGATGGTAATGTTCGACTGCTTTAACGATGCCCAACAGCTCCTTTCTAGTGACGCAATAGTTTCTTTCTGGCTTATTTAAAGTCTTACTGTAGTATTCAATGACCTTCTCTTGCCCGTTTTGTCTTTGAGAGAGTACTGCACCTAGACCACAGTTACTTGCATCCGTGTCCAAAATAAAGAGTCCGTCCTTTATAGGGTAAGCCAAGATCGGACTAGAACAGAGGGCAGCTTTAAGCCTTGCAAACGCCTGACTGCATTCGTGGTTCCACAAGAACGGTGTTTTCTTTTCCGTTAATTTGTGCAGCGGTTTTGCGATGTCGGCAAATCCCTCTACAAATCTCCTGTAGTAAGTACATAGTCCCAAAAAGCTCCTTACTTCGTGTTTGTCTCGGGGAACTGGCCAATCTTTAATGGCAGATATTTTACTATGGCTAGTTTTAATGCCTTGTTCTGAGATAGTATGCCCCAAGTACTCGACTTGCTTCTGGAACAGGCTGCATTTCTTGTAGTTTAACTTCAGGTGAGCATTCCGTAACTTGTTGAAGATTTCCCTTAAATTCTTCAAGTGCTCGTCGAAATCACGTCCCATGACAATTATGTCATCTAAGTATACCAGGCAAGTTTTCCAAGTCAGCCCCCTCAAGACAAGTTCCATTAGTCGCTCGAAAGTTGATGGAGCATTGCACAATCCAAAAGGCATAACAGTGAATTGGTATAGTCCAGAACCAGTAGAAAATGCAGTCTTTTCTTTGTCTTCGGGAGCAATCTTTACTTGCCAGTACCCACTTTTTAAATCTAGAGTGGAAAACCACTTTGATCCCGATAAAGTTGCTAAGGTGTCGTCTATACGTGGCAATGGGTAGCTGTCTTTCTTGGTTACATCATTAAGTTTCCTGTAGTCAACACAGAACCGCGTTGAACCATCTTTCTTCTTAACAAGAACCACATGCCACGACCATGGACTAGATGATTCTTCTATGACGCCCTCCTTTAACATTTCATTCAGCAAACTGTTAACTTCCTGTTGTTTAGCCAGAGGGACCCTTCGTGGATGTTGTCGTATTGGCTGGGCATCTCCTGTGTTGATCTTATGGACAACTAAATCGGTTTGACTGTCGTTGCTCTTGAAGTTAAACATATCAGATTCATCCATGGCAAATTTTATAGCAGACTGAAGTTGTTCCTTTGACAGGTGACTCCACTGTCGCTTAAAAGCATCAATAACTTCTGGGGAAGCTTGGTTAGAAGATATAATTTTGGATGTCTCTGCTTCGACACAATTGCATACCCATTGTACAGGCTCATAATTGGCAAGAACTGTTCCTTCTTTTAGCTTGATGGTCCTTTCTCCAATATTGGCAACTCGTACTGGCATAGTCTTCTTCGTGTCGGTCAAAGTTCGGGCTACCATGATTTCAGTCGTCAAATCCAGGTTAGGTTCTATAAGTCCTATGGACCACCCAGGATCATTTTCAGAAGTCACTGTGATAATTTGTTCTGAATTTGGAGGAATTTTCACATCTTCCACCACCAGTAGACGGACACTAGTTTCCACATTTCCATTGGTTAATGCAAACTCCTCATCTCCAAACGTGAGAATATTCTGTTTGTGATCATAGGAGAATCCATGTTTCCTGATGAGATCCATTCCCAAAATAAACTCGTCTTTGATCCTGGCAACCAACACTTTATGCCGAACTTCAAGTCTTTCTCCAATAATGATGGTGACATCGACTTCTCCGTCTATAGGGCAAGATTCTCCAGTGACTGATTTTAAGATAATAGGGTTGGGCAATGGTTGTATGGTATATCCGAAAAGTTTATCTGGCCTTACAATGGTCACATCTGCTCCTGTATCGATGGTAATCTGGATCTTCTGTCCTTTAATGCGTCCGGCCACTGTGAGACTTTTTCCACCCAAATTATTGACTTTAAAGATCCTGGGGGTCTTAACGGGCCCGGTCAATTGCCCCCTTGCATTGACCGGAATTAGTTTTCCTGGGACCTAGGGCGGACTTGGTCGCCGCTTGGTCTTCTAAACGACGGCGACGGACTTCGTGCCCTATTACGGCAGTTACTCTTGATGTGACCCAGTCTGCCGCAGTTAAAACATTTTATGCCCCGATTGTCTGTTGATCGAGGAGTTCTTTCTAACAGGGCTTGCATACTGACTGCCATATCTTTCATCGCTTTATGTAAACTGGCCATGGATTCAGCCATAGACGTATTCTCCTCTTCACCGCAAGTTGCCATTCGTACACGTGGAGATGAACTAGATGACACTCGTGACGCCTCGAATTCCAGGGCCCGAACTAGTGCCTCGCTGATATCCTTGGGCCTTACTAGACGTAAGTGGTATCTCATGTCACTATCTCTAACTCCCTCGATGAACCTTTCGGCGGCAAATTGCATTTGAAAAGATTCAGGGGCTGATGGGTATGCCAGGTGAATTAGTCTGTCTATGTCCGCCTCAAATTCTTGTAAGGATTCACCTGACTTTTGCTGTCTCATCCTCAGCTGGGCCTGGAACACGGTTTCTTTGTGTTCATTTCCAAATCGTAGTTGCAGAGTGTGTACTAAAACCGCATATTTACTTTGATCCGCTGCCGACAGAGATTGGAGTAACTCAGCCGCTTTTCCACGAAGTGCTACCACTAATGATGTAGCTTTCTGGGGCTCGGACCAACCATTAGCTTTTGCAGCTGCCTCAAACTGAGTTTTATAAATTTCCCATGCAGTAGTACCGTCGTAATCGGGAGGCTTAATTTTAGCGTTGGCTGTGCTAAAACTCTCTGTAGACACGTTGTCGTCCTCAAGTTGTTCCCGGAATTTCTTTTCTAGCTCGAGAACCTTCTGGTTGACAGCTTCGAGTCCTTCGTTAACGGATTGCATTATTCTTTCTTCCAATTGTTGCTCCCTAGCTGCGAAATGGCTCACTAATTCATCTTTAAACCGTTTCTGTTCTTCTTTTTGTTCTAAATAACGTTTTTCCTGCTCTTCTTTCTGTTCTAGATAACGTCGTTCCTGTATTTGATCACGTTTTTCCAGCTCTTCCTTCTGTTGTTGATAATGTCGCTCCTGTACTTGATCACGTCTTTCTTGTTCTTCTTTTTGTTCGTTATAACGTCGCTCCTGTAATTGATCACGTTTTTCCAGCTCTTCCTTCTGTTCTAGATAACGTCTTTCCTGCTCTTCCTTCTGGTCTTGATAACGTTGCTCCTGTACTTGATCACGCCTTTCTTGTTCCTCTTTTTGTTCCTTATAACGTTTTTCCTGCTCTTCCTTCTGGTGTTGCATAAGGGACAGCAGGGCGGCAAGTTGATCCTCCATCGCTTGATGCTGGCTTCTGGTCACTGGCATAAACACGTAATGTCCGGCAATAAAGCACTCACTTACAGTTCAGCAATATTAGTCCTCAAATTCCCACTGGAATCCCACTTCTGACACCAATTGTTGCGAACTCGGGGTTCAATAATTCCAGTGTAACGATTTAACAAGAGAACACTATTTATTTATTCCACAAATACACTCGACTACTAAATAACTCACTACTTTAACACTTTATAGCCTTCTAATATCGCTTCGTAACTTTAGCTTACTTATAGCTCGATTAAAATACGACTATTTCTACTCGGGCGCTCTATGCGCCTTTTATATACAATCCTAAAATTACAGAAAAACCTAGAAAGTTCTTTATAAGAATTCTTGAATAATCTCATATAAAAAAAACGGTTGTAAACAACTGCCTTCTAGATTAAGCCAGACGAGCAATAAATCACTCGTGTCAGCCATGACGCAGCGCGGATAGGTCGCGAAGCTCCACCAACCAACACGCTCCCATGCGTTGCCCCGCCTCCCATGCGGCGTTGCTGCGATCGTAACAATACATATACATTAATTGGATAATAATTTATTTGTATAATATTACCTTACTAGGGAGGTAAAACTGAAAGTGGACACATTTGATTTTTTAACTTACTATAAATAATTGTGTCTTTTTTTTCTTGTATTGGAATCTAAATCCCATCCCTTCCACATGTTATAACAGCAGTTTTCCTTCCTAGGGTTTTTTGTTACCTGGGCTCAAGTTTTCGAGTCACCCAATATATGAACATCAGATAAATTCCTCAAGTTTGCAGCTGTTGGATACCCCACAACTCATCAGGGATACTCAACGTGTGTTGGAGTCCCAAGCCATTGTTTAACAGTGTAGTCGTAAAATTGTTACTAACATAGGCTTAAACTAACAACCCTTATTTGGCCAATATATATGACAAGTGAAACGTCTTCAGGTAGTTGTAATTTTGACTTGACCTTCACGCCCCTTATCTATTTATTTGTTTTGGTTTGAGTTGTGTTGATTAAATAGAATTCCAAAATTCACCTTTGGAGGTTTCTAATTTTCCTGTAAGAATCAGTGGCGCTTATACCCACCTCTACTCTCCGACCCTTTGAGCAGGGGGCATCTACTTAATTTGCCTGGCAACTTGACAGCTCTGTTACTCAACACACACTCAATTATTTCAGATTTGTTTATTGACTTATTTTGTTGCTAATTATTCATTTCACTGATCTATCAAGAAAAGTGCGTGGCAACGTTTAAAACGAACTTATACAACGATCGTTACGCCAATTTGCGATTTAAGAGGAGCTCCTGTGTTTAAAATCAACTTATACAGCCGGACCTAATTCAGATAGTTTAGATTTTTGGGGATTTAGATCAGCGGTTTCTTAAGAAAAAAGCGTGGCAATTTATTTCTGATATCAAGAACTTTTTTATTACTTCGACTCCTTCTCCTGACCTTTCACCATAACAATAACCATATCCCCCACCTGTGTAATAAGACCCCATCCCTTAATCCGCTAAAACATCTTTATCGGAAAACGAAAAGGACGGTAGATTAAATAGTCGTAAACTATCGATAGTAAATCAAGTGTGCGTTCGGCAAACGGCCCGATAAAAATAGGGCGATCGTGTGAGCCGTACTTTGGCGTGCTTCACTTGTTCACATGTGTCGAAGCTGCGCCTGCTGTTTTCCAAAACCCTCTCGATGTTCCCGGAATTCGACATTACAGCTAATCGAATCCCTGTTGACTGGAGCGGCTCGACAAACCCCCTTGGAATTCCAGTGGACGTATTATTGGAAGATCAGTTTGGTCAAGATGGAACTCTATGCAGCATTTCGTGACGTTCACAAGTCTCTTTATAGCCACAGCGTGGTTACCAATCTCTCAGGTCAGTAATAAATTTAAGTATCTGCTGTAGAACTCAACACGGTTATATTATAAAAAAAATATTGCTAATCAATTTTGATTTTACAAAAGTACTCTCCAGCTAAGGATAAAAATGAACGAAAGGGAAGCAGGCCGAATATTACGGAGGGGCATGTCACATCCACTTGTCTGCAGATGTTCTAGCACTTCTGGGGACTGGAATCCATTTCTCAAATCTTGGCTGTATAAAAGTGGCAGTAAAATGTGAATTTTAAAGCCCATATTTTATAATTTAGGTAGAGTGGTGTCCCTTTGCCCTTCGCAGGCCGAAAAAATAATTCAGCTAACTGGTATAAACGACACGACCGAGGACCGGAAATGAGGAAAATACGCATTAAGAACGAGACGTCCAGGCTTTTATAAATAATTTTTCGTCTCGGACTTTTATGTATATTTTTTTTGAATGCCCCAGTGAAAATAATAAACATTATGGTTACTAGAAGTGGAAATAGCGGGTGTAGAAGTGAAAATAGCTCGTGAAAAAAGCACTTCTATCGACCTGATTAAAGGACGCAAAACGTATATGATTATGCTTACTGTATGGATAACTGATATGGAATATCTTTTTTCTAATTTAGACATATAAAGTGGCACTTTTCAATACTGATGACAGTGACGTAACGTCCTACTTTTCGTAACTAGTTACGAAAAGTAAAATCTTTCGTAACTAGTGATGAAAAGTTGGTGTCACCACCAGTCACCACCAGTCGGCTGTGGCACACCGTTGCTATAGTTTTACGGTATTAAGTAGATACAAAGTGGTTTAAAAGTAAATATTGAAGTTTAATAATAATAATTCTCTCTCTAAGTAGGTATTTGTAGTCAAAATTAGAAAAAATCTTGTATGAAACACGTGACGAAAAACCTTTTTTGTGTATCTCATTCAAATTGCGGGAACTCGCTGCGCTCGTCCCGCAAACATTCATTCGTTACACAAAATCGGCGTTTTCGTAACTGGTTCCATAAATAGCTATTATTTAATTTTTAAGGAGCGGATTTTAGGTTTTGACCTAAAAACCTAAAGTTTTTACCTAATTTAAGCTCTTCAAGCTTTCTAGGTTATTTTACCTAATTCTGCTTATATAGAGAGATTTTACCTAATTTTATGGGTTTACGACGCGCGAATTGTAAACTAAACAGTTGACCCACAAACCATCCCTTATTTTCGTAAAACGGTTACCTTCTACCAAATGTTTAAAGAAAAATGTCTGACACTCTAGTCGTAAATAAATTTAGTAAATAAAGTTCGGCAAAAACAATTTTTCGTGTCATTTTCAACCAGCTGTAACTTTTTAAGCAAAGAACTGTTTTAAATACAATTTGCACGGTCTGAAATCTCATTTCCTCTAGATTAAAGAATCGAATAATTTTGAAAAAAAAAAACCGACACTATCTTTATCATATAGGGTGTGAAACAAAGTGATGCAAACATCTCAAAATTTTGAATTTTGATCCATATCTCGGGCCTTTTCGCCAAATTTTTTATTAAAACACTGTGAATTTTTATACAGAGCGAAATGTAAAATGTATGAAATTCTTGTTGCTGATATTTTTTAATGGTCGTAGTTCGGAAAAGCGCTAAAGAATCTTACTGTGTTTCCCTCATTTGTTGACATATTGTCTGTGGATTATTACTCATTAAAAAAATTTAAAAATAAGTGCCGTTTTTTCTAGAATACTAGCATTCAAAAATATGATACCATTATTGTTGATACGCGTGACTTATAATAGCAATATTACATAAAATAACCTATCTAGAGGCAAAGAGATATTGAGTCATGCCGTCGCAGATAGCCAACATCACTATCTCTAGATGGTTTTGTCATTTTTTGTTTTTAAGGCATTAGAACTTATACAGAGGAAATCAAAATATTCGTACAAATTTCGTTAGTATTTTTTTTTAAATCGTCGTAATTCGCGGACAAGTTGACAGATTATTATTCTTATTCTTTGGATCGACAACATTATCTACAGTTTTTTTTCTCAACAAGGGAGTTTTAAAGTGATTGCTGAATTACAGGTACGGACTTGACAAAATTAGTATACGGGGTGATTCATAATGGGTGGTCGAAAATGAAATCTCATATTCCTTGGTCGATATCAAGGGTGTTCTGTCATACAATTGTGTTACCTATCGTTAAAAAGTTACAGGGTGTTGAAATTAGAATTTCAAAATGCATATGTATTGATTATTCCGAAAGCATAAGAGATATTTGATTAAAATTTTGTAAGTTTTGACTGCTTTAAAAGGCACACATTTTTCGATAAAAATTTATTTTTATTTCCGCCAGTGGCGCGCTTATCAGTACGTCGCTATAAATTATTTCAAAAAAAAGTAGCACGTCAATGATTTTTTGGAAAATTAAACTTAGTTTTTCAGTATCCATTCTACTGTAAAGAAAAGGGACCTCTTCGGTTTTTTCAGTACGACGCTCCGTTTTCGAGTAAATAAATAAAAACTATTGTAATGTATGTAAGAAAGCCGAAAATAATTTCATTTTGATGAAAAATCTAAAATATTCGATTATTTATGGCTTGAATTGTGTTGCAAATTAATAGTATTTTAATCGGCATTCAAAAACTAAATTTAATTTTTCGAAAAACCAGTGACGTCCCACTTTTCTTTCAAATAATATATGCCGATGTGCTGTTAAAAAAGTGCGCCTTGTAGAGCGGTCAAAACGTACAAAATTTCAATCAAATATCTCTTACGCTTTCGGAATAATCAATACATATGTTTTTTGAAACTCTAATTTCAACACCATGCAACTTTTTAATAAAGCTTGATAGGTTACACAATTGTATGCCAGAACACCCTTAAAATCGTCCAAAGAATATGAGATTTCATTTTCGACCACCCATTATGATTCACCCCGTATACTAATTTTGTCAAGTCCGTACCTGTAATTCAGTAATTACTTTCGAAAAACTCCCTTGTTGAAAAAAAAGTTGTGAAACTGCTGGAAATTACTTAAAGTAAGGGAAATTTTGACATGCGGGAATTTCATTTCCGATCCAACAGAATTACTCAAATTTCAAAAACTGACTACAAGGGAAAATATCCGGAACGAGGAACAACTTCAGCATGGTTTAAAACAATTCAAACTTGTCAAGTCTATAAATTTATTAAATTAGAAAAGAAAAATTTCTTACTTCAAGGCCAAGCACTTAAATGAAGAATACACGATAATGGTTCAATTGAAAGCTGATTGCCATCCTGTTTTTTAACATTACTAACATAATTGTCTACAAGTTTTCCCATTTAACCGACTTCGTAGCTCCTATAGATACCTAGATCCCAATACATGGAAGACCAATTTGGGACACACTGTATAACATTTTAATGGTGTGTATAACGTTATTTAAGGTACTTGATAATTATAATTGACCAATTTTATTGTAATAAATAAATTTTGTCCACGACCACTTAATAATATACTGATATTCAGCTTGTTGACAAAAGTTAAATAGGGCTCATATAGCGTCAGAGGGATATATGAGTTGAAACAGCGGGAATAATATCATTATTCCCGCTCGCCATTTAAGTTATACATGTTGCCTTGTCAACCAGTAAGAGGAGGCAACAACACAATATCAAATGCCGCAGCGTAAAGAATGCACTGATGGCACTGGTTTTGCCGTCAAACGCGAGGGTCACTTTGACATTTCAATGATTTTTATTTACACTACCTTTAGATTTTATAATTTGTAATTATTAGATAATGGCCGTGGACAAAGTATAGCATAATACTCGCTTTTTATGGCCGTTATTCCCACGGGAGACTTGCGCCCCTCGCCTACGGCTCGTGACGCAAACGTCCCCCCAAGGGAATAATGGTACTAATAGAATGTGCCTCTTGGGTAGCTTGAGGGAATGTGATCGGAACGTGAATATTTCTTTATTGTTATGTGGGCTATATAGGGTGACTTCTATGTATGGTGTTACGGTCACTTTTTGCTATTAGTGCTCTTTCTTAATTTCTAATAATTAACATACCTTGACTGTCTTCGTTATATCCCTTAATTAAATTTATGCCAAACATTGAAACATTCACTTTTACTTTCACTCTTGTAACTTTCGATCTTTGCTCCGTTTGCTCCTGCTTTTTATTCACTGAGAGAACTCCCTTGGTTTCGTGCTGTTCACTGTAGTTTCATTCGCGTTGGCCTGCCTTATGGTTATGGAACTATTAATTTTATGCCTTTGTCTTTCCTTTGTTTAGAACAAAACACTTGTTTCACACCTGTTGTTGCATTGCAGCAACGAGCATGTTCCTCAGGGATTGAATAGTAATTTTATATTTCATTCAGGACTTTTAATTGGTTTTTGTGTGACGGGGAGAAGATTACAAACCTTTTCCGAGTTGATTCGATTAATTTAAATTAGCAAATCAAATAATCCTAACCTCTTTTGTTGTCATATATATCTTATTTTTCTTATTGTCATGATGACATTGACGCTGTCTTTATTTTGCCTAACGACATTGGAGTGGAGGGCTTATTGCCATCGCCCTTGTGCTTGTGTTGCAGCCGCCATACCTACCACAGGTACCACCGTTATGGTTGAGCCACAGAGGAGGAAGAAGGTCTTTTATTTTTAAAAAAGAGCTCAGTGAGGTACCTAATTATTGAATTTTTATTATTTTTATTTTTTTTATGGAGTAACTTTTCCCCTTAATAAAATTTGAGTTTGCTAATTGCACATAATTAGACTTTCACATAGTTTTTTTTTCTGTAACTATGGTTTTGATATCTTGACATTTACCTTTATTTATCAATGCTTATTTCTGTCTCTTTTAATCTTTAAATTCTAGATTTAATGCTTATACCAGGAAAGTAATCACCTGCTTTAAGGAAAAATTGTTTACATAACAAGTTTTCTTTCCTAGAGTTTTTTTTATTTAATTAAGCATAACCTGTACCTAATATCGAGCCACCTACTCTCACTGCTGTAGGAAGATAACCAGGATTAAATACAATATTTTGTAAGCTGTAAAAAATATTTAAAAACTATACGTAAACTGATATAAAAATAATCACGTTGCGCTCAGGGATTTTACTCTCCGACCCCGAATAAAAGCCGGCGGCCCTCTTGTTCCTGGCAATTTTGATTACCTGATTGCTACTTGCCTTTGGTACTGAAACCTTTGTAATTTTTGTTTCTTTTATATTTGATAAATGTTTCTTGGGATATTTAGCTAATTTATTTTCTAGTATCCTAACTATAAATTCAGCATGTCTAAAGTAAAATGGAGAAAAGCGTATTGGCGCGTGCTTTACTTTTTTAAAACCAACACAGGCTTTTTAATCTTAAGACTAAGAATGCGATGCATTTTGTGAAAAGAAAAGGCCATCGCTATGTTATACTGACAAAGTCGTTCATGTTGCTTTTATGAAAATTGCCATGAATATCTCAAATAAATATTCTTGACGTCTAGAAGACACAATGAGCCAAATATAGGGTGTTTATGTGCTATAGCCAAAACCTCCAAAATTATGCATAAATGTTTTGATAATTGGATTGGTGAAGTAACAAATTCATAATAATAATAAAATATTCTAAAATCCTATTTAGAATTTGGAATATAAAATAACTCTATATAAGATCCTCCAACTTTTTTAACTTAAACAATGTTCCTTTATCTTTGAACTTCGATCGGGATATTCAAGGTTTTCAACTTATCATTTCTTTTGCAATTTAAAGATAACAAAATATAGCAGGTGGTTGAAGTTTAGATGTAGAGCATTGTCCAGTTTTTAATTTTTATGGAAATTATTTTCATTCTAAAATTACCAGGACATTCATTTAAGGAATTTAAGAAAGTGAATTAAATATAAACCTACAATTTACTAGTACACTTTGAGGCGTGAAGTGAATTTCAATTCGCTACGTAGTTGATAACAATAGTAACCGTAAGAGTTCGAACAAGAAAAGTCCTATTCATTCCAAAAATATTTTACTTAATGGCATTCAATACTAGAAGAACTATTTTGTTAGAAAGCTGTATCTAATTGCCAGACAAGGAAACGCTGTTCTATCTGCTCGTCATCTAACTGCGATTAAAGTCAGCTCGAAGACCAAACGAATTACCTTGACTATATCCCAAATTTGATTCTTAATCCCTAAAAAAGGCATATAAATTACGAGCTTTAGACCAATCTGCATTTGGATTTCTTTCTAGCAACGAAGAGCTCTATCTTTAACAGGTAATCAAGTTTGCTTCTTTTGAGTTTAGTAGAAGTAGAAGGCTTTCATGGCCGGATCAAAATATGTACATCCTAAAGGGTTTTCCAGATGAAGAAAAGCGCGGATGGTAGACTAATCCTACCATATATCCACAAAAGAACGGGCAGGATCGGCAGGCTACTGGAAAAGCACAATATGAAAACTGATGTTTTTAAACCCACTCGTACAATACAACAGAACTCGAGATCGGCCAAAGAACACAGAGATTCCCTAGGAGTGGCACCCAGAGTTCCATGCAGCTGTGGCTCGGTATACATTGGCACCAGGAAACGCAGTGTCAACACGAGGATTACGGAACATAAGAGGAGTTGCAGGCTGGGAGAAACACAAAAGTCAACAGTCTCAGTAGCAGAGCACGGTCTCAGAGGTGAACATGTTATATCAATCGCATCGCTTCTATCCGAGACTAACGAGACAGGCCATTGAGATTTTTAGGAAGGAGGAAATTATGACTAGAAGCGAGTTCTACCACATACTTCAAGTGCGCCGAAACCCCGCGTCACCACTACCCCCACTATAGCCCCTCCACTGTAGCGCGACTGCGGGTTAATAAATACCACGGTCGAATCAATCAACGTAGGGAAGCACGGGGGCACACTTCGCCCATTGCCTCATCGCCTTTGATAATATCTGCCGCAGCTGTAGACGAAACGTCAGGAAGAAATTCCATTGGACCATGGCTTCAACTCACACTTTAGATTGTACTTTATAAATTTTTCAGTTTATTGCATTATGATAATCCTCTAGAAATATAATAGTTGGTTATTTCACTAGGAGTAAAATTGGGTTTTTCGTGCTAAGTGACGATATTGACGGCTGAAACGAAACTGAGGACTGCAACTTTTCTTTCTATGGAATTTTATGGCTATGGAACCACAAACTTATCTCATAGCTTATGCCATCTTTTTATTCAGTCACAATTTTTATTAGACTGTTTGTCATTTTTTACACCTTGATGGTATAAGCTAAGGGATACGTTTTCGGTTTCATAGCCAACTCTGGCGATTTAATTTTTGATCTCACGGTACTAAGAGGAGTGATTCAATTTGCATGCTTTCCTTAAGGCCTGTTTAGGTAGGTACTCATCCATACTGCTGTATTTATTTGTAAAATAAGATAATTTGAGAACCCCAGTTTTCAATGTTCAATGGTTTTAATGGTAATAAATCATAAACAATGGTTTAAGTTTAGGTAAAATATGTCACACTATTTTCAATGCTAATTAATAAGAAGCAATCGCTGTTGGGAAAACCCAATATAAGAAGGTAATAATAAATACATTTTAAAACGATTTCAAACAGTAAACATCCCAAATTAACCCTCTGTCCATAATGTCTTCATATTCAAAGAAAATCCGTCGTAATAAAATATGAAAATAGCCCAGACCACAGTTTTATTGCGAGGTCTAGGCTATTCTAATAACGAGAACGTCGGTATGCGTCTACTGATTTCCCCAATGGCTCTGCAGCGTCGCGACGGATTAATGGTGCATCGCTCGATATGATTGGCTGATGACTGCATTAACGCATTCGTTCACCGGGGTGAATGAGAGTTCAGTTGTCGTTGGTGAAGATTCGAGGTCTCCCAGGCGGGAAACATATTGATCTAAAAGTAGGTCAGCAAGTTGGCTGAAAGTTCAATAACGAATCTTGTGACGTTCGGGCTTAACAGCAGTCTCGTGTACTGAATTAAGTGTATTTCTATTATCTGGTCATTCTCGATGATGTGTGGATTTTCTTCTCGTGTTTTGCAATTGATAGAAGTGTTTTTGATCCTCTCTGCCCATAAATCTGCAGAGCTCTTTTATCATGTTGTGCAGTTAATTGTCGTGATTTGATTACATTATTCGTGCCTATTTCTCGAGTGTCCCAGTAGAGCGTTGTTGGGAACTGATCAAAGCTCGGGATAATTAATCCAAGCAGCCTTTCTCACCTAAGTTTTGCACTAAAAATGTTTTTAAGTGCTTAATCGAATAATTACTATCTTGTCGTTTATTTACTGTATCAATAAGTAATAAAGTGGATAACTGCTTAACTCTTGCATCTCATAAGCTTGAGAACTCACTACAGGTTGTGTTTTCGAACGTTATTATCGAGTAGTAAATCTTACAGTGCATTGTAATCTTCAAGAGTTATCTCACAAGAGATGAATATTTTTTTCAATATACTTTCAGACAAAAATTCTTTTTAAAATATATCCCTCCAGCTTCGCTGTCGGGATATATTTAAATAATTTTTATCTCGAGCAGCTTAGCGGATAGTTTGCACAAAAATGTCAAAATATATTCTTAAACAATAATAATCTCGAGTGGTATATGTCAAGACTATATCATGAGAAATAATTAATTGCTAGTGGTACCTACTTCTTTTTGTGGCATTACTCGGAACATTTTTTTCAGCAGTTTCTCTGATTTCCGTTAAGGAAATGCATCCAAAACGACTTGAACTCATGTTGACAATTGATTAAGATCAATGCCAAAATATTGTCACTTTGGCATTGCATTGTTACGGTAGTTGAAATGCCTGGTGTGCGTGCAATATTCACCAAGGATGAAAAATATCCATTATTTTTATCACGAGTGGTGAATATTTTTTTGAATATACGTTGAGTATTTTTGTGCAAAGTCGTTATGAAAATGTACGAGACCCTAAAATTCTTTAAAAATACCACGAGATCGAAGCTCGAGTGGTATTTTTTTAAAAGAATTTTTGTCGAGTTAGCTATTTTCATAACGGGTTTGCGGAAAATACGAATCGTATATTCCAAATAAAATATTTTTTTCCAACCATTTTTTTATAATTTTCCACCGGTGGTATATGTTAAGGTTATATCACGAAAAAAAAAAGCAATTGCATTTTTTTTTCATTTTTTCTATTGATTTTTGTATTTCTGAAGTGCAAGCACTTCCAAATCGATTCGAAGTGATTTTAAAGATTAGAGACCGCAATTTAGCGTTTAAGGTGTCACGATATTATTGAGTGCCTGACGTATATTAGTTATGCTAACAATGGATTTTTGAATGGTGGCAGAGGTATTTGCGGATTTACCACTCGTGGTATATCCACTATAATACTGCCCTTATTGGCCAGAAATATGCGTTTATGATAATTTCATTGGTCCTTATCTGATTGAGTGATATAACCGCTTATATACCGCGTTGATTGGTTCAAATTATTCATTTGATTGGTTAGAAGGAGATCGAGGGATACAGTCGTTAGTATTTATATCTGCATTATGGGTATCCATTGCTAGTATATATTAACCTATTTAAACGGTACCTACTGCTAGTGAGTAATCAATTGTTTCAATGGTACATATTCCTATAGTTAGTCACATAGCCGATATCATAATTTAGTATAAAAATTTCATTTAGTTTTAATGTTGCTAACTTGTGTCAAGTGGTATCTATTGTAATGAATACCAACTATTAATAATATTAACACACAGGTATGTGGTCCATCGAAAAACCATAATAAACTTCCAGCGCCATATGCTTTATATCCGTTAGGAAATCAAGCTTGGTTTGAAAACTTTTTTATAAAGATGTCTCCGGAAATCGCAATAACACTTAAATATGATAACGCGAGTGTCAACTGAGAGGAGAAGCGATTGGCGAAAAGAAAAATCTAGACGCCACCTGGGGGCAAAAATGTAAAACTAGTTAGGAAGTAATCATCTTCACTTTTGTGTTTATTTTTTATTTATACGTATTTTCGTCCTTTCTTCGGGAGTTGTATCCTAATATTCCTAGTTGCATCAACAGAGCTTCATTTATTTTTAAATTTCCCTACATTTTCCGAAATTGTTTACATTTTGTATATTTTCCTTTTACTTCATGTATCACGGTGTGTAATATTTAGTTTTGTGATTCAAATTGTCATGTGATTTATAAAAATGTTCAGTACAAGAAAAAAGCAGAAGAAAACTATCCATAATACAAATTGCTGCAATTCAATTGCAATTCCCTCAAAAACACCAACAGAAGTATTTCCAAAGACGAGTTTGGCGTGGATGAGTTTGTCGACAGGAGAAAAACCAGGATCAAAGTCCTATCAATAAAAAAAACCAGTTAGCAAACATTTCAGAGTTTGTTCATTGCACTTTAAGCAACATGATTACAATAGAGGTATTAAGACATATTTTTCAATTAAGTATTTTTTGTTTAACATTTTTGGGTAATAATTTTTCAGGAAAACTAGCATCAAACTTGCTAGACCTAAGTTAAAAACTTTTGCGGGACCATCAAGAAATCTTCCTCCAGTCAAAGTGTCAGACAATGATTTCTCTATCCCAGACTTTAGTAGTGTTTGTGACAGTTGTAATAAAGAACCTATGACTTTAAATTCTGAACCTTGTGAGGAAAAGTTGTTACGATTGAGTGATCTAACACCTAAGGAACAATTAGTAGTAAATATTTTGGTGGATATGAAGACATCAGTGCACCAAGAAGCACTACAGTCTAAGTTTTTGGATAAAAGTGTCCAAGTGACAAGTGGTGATTGTTTCGAAAAACTTTCCCAAAGATGGTTCTATTCCTCTTTGTGTATATAGTTAGGTTAATTGTTGCAGTGTTATAGATATGATTGATTGATATAAAATAAAAAAAAAGCTTGTCATAATTTTTTCTCCAATCTGTCCCAAGCAAAGAAGGATGAACTACAAATTTAAACCCCTCAAGAAAACTCTACAAGACCTAGCTGTTGGTAGAGCCCCCCTTTAACTCTGAAGTCCCACCCACCTCGACCTTTTAGCAATCCCTAGTGTGCTACTACAGGTAACAAGGTAAAGGTCTAGCTGATTATCTTCAGAAATTACGATTTGCAAGTTACTCAACAATGGAATATCTATTGAGAAAGATTGAAGGTCGGCGAAGTAAATGGAACACAGTTGGACCTAAAGGTCGATGCATTTGGTTTTGTCTCTCCTTGTATACCTGCTTGTCCAAAATTATTAGTATTTTGACCCAAAACTACTGTCAAAAGCAAGAGTTGACATATTGACAGAATTAATTAGAGAATAATAGCTATTTATGTAACCAGTTACGAAAAGTCCGATTTTGTGTAACGAATGAATGTTTGCGGGACGAGCGCAGCGAGTTCCCGCAATTTGAATGATATACACAAAAAAGGCATTTCGTCACGTGTTTCATACAAGATTTTTTCAAATTTTGGCTACAAATACCTATTTAGAGAGAGAGTTATTATTATTAAACTTCAATATTTACTTTTAAACCACCTTGTATCTACTTAATACCGTAAAACTGTAGCAACGGTGTGCCACAACCGAAACCTGCAACTGGTGGTAAAACGAACTTTTCATCACCAGTTACGAAAGATTTTACTTTTCGTAACTAGTTACGAAAAGTAGGACGTTACGTCACTGTCATCAGTATTGAAAAGTGTCACTTTATATGTCAAAATTAGAATAAAATATTTGATATATTGAAAAGTCCTTTATGTACTTAGGATTTTAATTAGCAATATTGATGAAATTATTACTGTAATATGTGCAGTTGTAAATTTAATGTCTCCAGTATTACAAGATGACAAGTTTTAATTTAAAAAATACCTATGAAAAGTGTCGCAAAGTACATTATTCCTAGACAACCAGTTCAAACCTTAATGACTTCATTTTTATAATGTAATTGTTTAGATCAATCTCACTACAATCAGAAACTGTTACTAATACATAACATAACTAAAGCTGAGACTAAAGTATCTCATCTTTATAAAGATTATTGGATTATAAGGATTATTGGTTAATAATAATGGTGGCAAGTAAAACAATCTAGGTTGCACAAAGTTACTTACACTTGAAATTTTCTTCCAAAGAAATAAGGAAGGATACTAGGCATTTTATTTTTTATTTTCAAAGGATTTATATTTAATTTTGTACTGGTAATAAGAAATTGATCATACTAAGGTAGTGATGTAATAGGTGAACAAGGACAGGTACTACCTAATTCTCTTGGAGCAAAACCTTTATGCCGAACATGAAAGCCCGTACTTGAACCGAGGGGTAAACCACTGTGGCATTATGGTGTACAAGATTTAAAGCAATGGTTTACCTCTCAACCATTGCTTGACAAAATAAGAACTCAAGTTGTTATTATCCCAGGTTTCAAAATAAAACAATTAAAAACCTTGTATCTATATTATTGCATTTAAATTTTAAGCACACTTTGGTGACAACACATCCACATTACTATAGTTTTTCACTATGTACCAACTTAAATAGTTTCCAGATGCACCTACTTTACAGCTGCATTTAAAGTTTAAAATTTTGTAACCTGATGCATGAATCATCACGACTCCAAACATCTCATGGGGTTTGCCATTCAGCAGAGCACTTGTCTGAAGGCACAATGCTACGATCTTTATCACATCACCTTCCAGTGTTGGTAGATTTCCATAATGGCCATAAACAATTAAGTGTTTGGAATTTAAGATATTTTTTCCTTCCACAACACATCTGCTGGTTACAGCCAGGCTTCTAAGTACTGGGAGACTGTAACTACTTAAGTAACTGTTAGAAGCCACGTCTTAATCGACATCTTAAATTACAAACATTTAATTTTGTGTGGCTATTATGGAAATCTACCAACACTGGAAGGTGAAGTGATAAAGATCGTAGCGTTGTGCCTTCAGACAAGTGCTCTGCTGAATGGCATACCCCATGTGGTGTCTGGAGCAGTGATGATCCATGCATCAGGTTACAAAATTTTAAACTTTAAATACAGCTGTAAAGTAGATGCATCTGGAAACTATTTAAGTAGGTACATAGTAAAACTATAGTAAAGTGAATGTGTTAAATGCAATAATATAGATAAAAGGTTTTTAATTAATTGTTTTATTTTGAAACCTGGGATAATAACAACTTGTGTTCTTATTTTGTCAAGCAATGTTGAAGTTGAGAGGTAAACCATTGCTTTAAATTTTGTACACCATAATGTCACGTGTGATTTACCCCTTGGTTGCAGTACTGGTTTCATGTTCGATCTAAAGGTTTTGCTCCAAGAGAATTAGGTAGTACCTGTCCTTGTATACCTATTACATCACAACCTAAGCTTCTTATTACCAATACAAAATTAAATATAAATCTTTTGAAAATAAAATGCCTAGTAATTTTCCTAGTTTCTTTGGAAGAAAATTTCAAGTGTAAGTAAGTTACTTTGTGCAGGGTAGATTGTTTTACTTGCCAGTTTATTAACCAATAATCTTTATAAAGATGAGATACTTTAGTCTCAACTTTAGATATGTATTAGTAACAGTTTCTCACAACTATCTCCTCACAACTTGGCCAAGGACTATATCTTTTAAGAATGTTTGACAAATAATACAAATTCACAAATAATGGTCAGAGCGGTGGGCTGTGAAATTTGAAACAAAAAAGCTAAAATATTAAATCGTATGGCCATTTTCAACTTCATAAAAACCAAAATAACCCTATCTTTTACAGTAAGTTTATGTGCCTTTTTATCAGGATATATTTCTGTTATTAAGGAGACAAAATCATTTAGTAAACTGAAACTGTTAAGGCCTGTTAAAGATAGTAATTTTTGCTCAGAGTTAATACTAAAAGAAAAACTTACAACTATATCACTATTCTGGGCACCGTTACCTCTGTATCGGTTACCCAAATAAGAGTTGACTACTTTTTGTTGTAATCAAAAAATGAACTGTTTACCAAGACACTATTGCTTTATGATTTTGGATTATTCAAGGAAACACAACAACTTTGTCAAAATCTAGTTATAATGAATTACTAATAGAACAAAAGTAGCAAAACATACAGCTATGCAGCTTAATAATTGCAAAAGATTGACAATGTTTTTATAAGCAGTAAAATATAGAAATAACTCAACAATCAATTACTAATAACTATATAGTTTGGTAACCACAGAATCAAACTACAATGCCCTGAAAACGAGAAATTGGGTGGGTCAATGATATCAATGTCCATCAAATTATATAAATTAAATTTGTGTCAAAATACTAATAATTTTGGGCAAGCAGGTATACACAGAGCGACAAAACCAAATGCATCGACCTTTAGGTCCAACTGTGTTGCATTTACTTCGCCTACCTTCAATTTTCTCGATAGAGATTCCATTATTGAGTGACTTGCAAATCATAATTTCTGAAGATAATCA
Source organism: Taphrorychus bicolor (assembly GCA_951812265.1). Classification (NCBI taxonomy): domain Eukaryota; kingdom Metazoa; phylum Arthropoda; class Insecta; order Coleoptera; family Curculionidae; genus Taphrorychus; species Taphrorychus bicolor. The sequence goes on from OX638297.1 coordinate 35,531,366, forward strand.
GCTAGACCTTTACCTTGTTACTTGTAGTAGTACACTGGGGATTGCTAAAAGGTTGAGGTGGGTGGGACTTCAGAGTTAAAGGGGGGCCTCTATGTCACTTGGACACTTTTATACAAAAACGTAGGACTGTGGTGCTTCTTGGTGCACTGATGTCTTCATATCCACCAAAGCATTTACTACCAATTGTTCCTTTGGTGTTAGATCACTCAATCGTAACAACTTTTCCTCACTACATTCAGAATTTAAAGTCATAGGTTCTTTATTACAACTATCACAAACACTACTAAAGTCTGGGATAGAGAAACCATTGTCTGACAAACTTTGACTAGAGGAAGGTTTCTTGATGGTCCCGCAAAAGCTTTTAACTTAGATCTCAACAAGTTTGATGCTCGTTTTCCTGAAAAATTATTACCCAAAAATGTTAAACAAAAAACACTTAATTGAAATATATTTCTAAATACCTCTATTGTAATCATGTTGCTTAAAGTGCAATGAACAAACTCTCAAACGTTTGCTAACTGGTTTTGTTATTGATGGGACTTTGATCCAGGATTTTCTCCTGTCCACAAACTCATCTACGCCAAACTGTTCTTTGGAAATACTTCTGTTGGTGTTTTTGGGGCAATTGCAATTGAATTCGCAGCAATCTGTATTATGGATAGTTTTCTTCTGCTTTTTTCTTGTACTAAAAATTTTTTATAAATCACATGAGAATTCGAACTACAAAACTAATCATTAGACACTGTGATACATGAAGTAAAAGAAAACTATACAAAATGTAAACAATTTCGGAAAATGTAGGGAAATTCAAAAATAAATAAGACTTTGTTGATGCAACTAGGAATATTAGGATTCAACTCCCGAAGCAAGGACGAAAATTAGGTATAAATATAAATAATGAAGATGACTACTTCCTAACTAGTTTTACATTTTTGCGCCCAGATGGCGTCTAGATTTTTTTTAATCGCCAATACCGCAAGAACTTAGGTGATTTCGACTAATAGCGTTTTCGGGTAGTCGCTCCATAGCGCTCTGAGCGCATTCCCGTCCTCTGGTTTCTCAATAAGAATGTAGTAGACCTTTTTTGTAACATTATTAGTCTTTGAATTACTAAACGCGCCTCAAGTGTCTGTATACGACATATTTTTAGATAGCTTAAAAAAGCAATTATGTGATGACTTTGATTTAACAATTAAACTTGAATTTGCAACAAACCCGTCATGTGTCTCTCCATGAACTTTAATAAATATTGCCCCTGCCCCTGGTTCCTTTCTCATAGATTAAAGTGTACCATCCTGCTCACTTTTGCGAAAACTGGCCTAGCTATATGGGGTGATATATTTTAAGCGTGTAGAGGTCACCTTTTTCTATATACATTCGTCCGGAAATCGAAGAAAATTGATATGCCTGTTTGGAAATAAAAACAAAAACTACCTTCTTTTTTGGGAAGAGGCAACTTTGGTGAAGCCTCTTAATAAGACCGCGCCTCTATTGTCAAACTTTGAGTGGCTTTCGAAATATATAGAAAAATGTGTGAGTGGTCAAAGTCTTCAATCTTTTCTATTTAGAACAACCACTCATCATTTACCTCAACTACAACAATGAGTACTAAAGAACCAAAAAGAATGTAACTGCATTAATAGTAGGTAAGGACTAGCTCAGCAGAAATTAAAAAAAACTGACCAATTTTAATAATTCCTGTTTGCTTTACGTAAACAACATGAATATCCATTAATTATACGTATATAGTTGCGACGTATAAATATGCATATACGGGGGTGTTCTTGGGGTGTAGTCCTTGGAGATGGGAATCAAAAAAAACACAGTGTTTTTTTATTTTCCTCAAACTTCTATTGTGCTAAACGTTTCGATGCCCTATGGCATCTTCATCGGTAGACTGCAAAATATATGAGCTATAAGTGACACGGTCCGTGAGACCAAGAGATAGACTTACATTTATATTGTACAGGGTGTTTCAAATTCGAGCCACATCATTGGGATCCCAGCAACGGTAAGAGATACAGGGTCGGTTAAATTGGGGCAAAGGTGCACCGTTTGTAGTTCAATAATATACCGTTTTAACATTTGAAAAAATCTGATTACTTCCGGAGATATTCGAAAAAATACGAAATTTTGAAATATGGTTTTTATTTTGTTTTGAGCTTATTCGAAGAGATAATTCCAAATGATTGACACTTCGTCATTGCAACTTCTTCTGCCCTGTAAGATGGCATATTTAGTTTCTTCCTGCGACGTTTCGTTTTTTGGGAACCATGATCAACTTTACTTTTTTAAATACAGACCTGGATTTTTTATTTGTTATTTTGATCGCTCTTTTTAATCCAAACAACACGATATGCAATATGACATATATTGCAATTAAAGTTTAGCTAGAAATCGTTTTTTCTTTAAATTTTATTATATAAAATTCTTATTTAATATATAAGACCGATTTTATTACTAAACGAAGCACTAGACAAAAAGAAAAACATTAAAGTATATACTCGTATAACTCTCCCTGCACCTTTAATACATTTTTGAGTTCTTTTAAGCATGTTGCCGGTAATTGACCGTTCAATTGTTCTAGCTCGTATAGCCCTTGCTTCCGTTATTAAATTTTCCCTTAGAATATTGAGATCATTGGTTGGGTATTTGAATATGCAGTTTTTCAAATAACGGTGAGGGGGGGGATGCGTTGGGTTAAACTAAGCACGGTTCCCTTATGTTTGTCCACGCTTTGTCCGTTTTTGTTTTAATGTACGTCACTCCCCGTGGTTGTTCTGATGAACAATAAACATCGTTACTATCTGGCGATAAACTTCTACAATTCAAATGGAATAGCCTTGAAAAAGATTTAAAATAAACGTTGAAACGTCGGCAATTTCTGCGAAAGCGTAGAAGTGTTATTTTGGGTCCTTCTCCCGCTACCTTTCTCCTGGAAATAAAAGACTTAATGAGGACGCTACACCTAAACCACTTTTCAAATAACCCTAAAGAAAGTAATCCAGATGAGAAAGATCGGGACTTCTTTCTGGCAAGTGGCACGACTCCTTGGTTTCCAATCCACTGGTTGGGAAAGAAGTCGTTTAAAAAATCTCTTCCGGTATGCGGCAGTGCGCCTAACCTGTGTCCATGGTACTCAAATCCACGGCACCCTTTTCAAAAACGAATTCATGCATTAGCGTTCTAGGAAAAGCCAAACAGGATTGAATCATTCTTAGCATTAAAAAACCTATATTATTATCTTAGATGGTTAATTGTAATTTATGTTATTTGTAAAATATCTATTAGAGTATTTTTCTTGTTGCAAGTTATGTATTTATAAATGAATTCAAAAATTCTTGTTAAAAAAAAGGAAATATAATAGGAGAACAAGAGCTATACGCGAGCTAGACTAGTGCTTTGTTTGATAGTTAGACATCCTAGTACCAATAGGTAGTAACGGAAATAATAGGTATATAAAAAGAAAAAAAGATTTTTAGCTAAACTGTGATTGCAAAATATCTCATATTGCATACCGTGTTGTTTGGGTTGAAAAGAGCAATAAAAATAACGAATACAAAATCCAGGTCCGTATTTAAAAAAGTAAAGTTGATGATGGTTACCAAAAAAGCGAAACGTCGCAGGAAGAAACTAAATATGCCATCTTACAGGGCAGAAGAGGTTGCAATGACGAAGTGTCAATGATTTTGAATTATCTCTTCGAATAGGCTCAAAACAAAATAAAAACGATTTTTCAAAATTTAGTGTTTTTTCGGATATCTCCGGAAGTAATTGAAATTTTTCAAATGTTAAAACTTAAAAAAAATTATTGAACTCCAAAAATAATAAATTAGGGCAAAAAACTTTTCCCTAATTTAACTGACCCTGTATCTCTTACCGTTGCTGAGATCCCAATGATGTGGCTCGAATTTGAAACACCCTGTACATTGGAAATCCTTTTATCTAACATTAAAATGCATGTCTGGCTACTGGCCGTGGCATTACTGCTGGTCATCCGCGGTTGGTTGCGGCGGGAGCCTGGCATGTAGCTCAAACTTCACCATCACATTTCCAGAAAAACCGGAAAACAACACGCTGACCAACAGGGGGGTGCTCGTAACGTCTTTCTGAAGCACTTCAGGTGTTGGTTGCCATAACTTGATGCCAAGACTGACCAACACGAGTAACCCATTTTCACCAAACTATTGAGAAAAATAACATCACAAGAAAGGAAGGAAAGTCCATCAACCACGTCTCCCGTGTGAGAGTATTGTGTGGTAAGCCGTCCCCTTTTTTCCCCCCTGTTTTATACTGTTTATTACATATTTTTAATTTTAGCATTAGATAAAAATATTTGCAATGTTCAATATAAATGTAAGTCTATCTCTTGGTCTCAAGGAACGTGTCACTTATAGCTCGTATATTTTGCAGTCTACTGATGAAAATGCCATAGGGCATGGAAACGTTTAGCACAATAGAAGTTTGAGGAAAATAAAAAAACACTGTGTTTTTTTGTTTCCCATCACCAAGGACCACACCCCAAGAACACCCCCGTATATTAATTATACGCTAATACAGATTTCTCAATTGCATTAGAGGTACTGTGCACCATAAAGTTCAGGATTATAGCGTCATACTGACAGTTCTGACTGTTAACGAACGTCAACCTTCTGTAATCCCGAACGATGACCTATTTATCTCCCAACATACTCAAAGCTATGGGAGAAAAAAATACATTGCTTTCCATAATTAATAATTCCGTCAATAAATATACCTGGTAATAAAATCTACTTCTGAATCGGTAACTTTTATGAAATAGCACAAAATGCTGGTAATAGATTTAAGTTTGAAGTTTTCTTTAAGCGACTTAAATACATTATTTTAACTTAAATATACCCGTATAAACTTTGTAACAAAATTATTCCGCAAGCCGCTGAAAATCAGCGTTCTTCCACTAAATCTCACACATTCGGCTGTCGACTGAAATTAATAGGACCCAGCTATCCCTATTTCTGGGTCAAATTACTGCCGGAGTATGGTTTTGTCAGAATGCGAAAATGTGCTCCATTGCATGTTTTCCATCGCATTTGTGGACTACTGAATATAAATCGCATATTATACATATTTGCTTTATAAAACACAAATCTATTATACAAAAGGTTTAATGAAATAAGAAGTAAAAGTAAAAGTTTAGCAGCTAAAAGAGAATTGGTTGTGACGACAGGTTTAAATGGAAACAGGATCAAAAATTACAAAACCAACTTTTTTAATTTGTCGTATTTTTGCAAATTTAGTTTTGCTTCTTTAGAACACTGGAACGAACAAATTAACATCGTAGATATCTATATTCAAGAAACTATATAATCAGTTATTTTACAGTTGTACAGCACCTACAGTTTATACTTTCCGTATAATAGAATACCTATTTGCATCACATTTTGACATGATTTACAAATTTAAAATTAATTATGAAATGGCTAACGGATACCACCACAAGGTCTTAAAGTACAGGTAATTAGATATTATAATTAGTTAGGTACACATCACAGTGTTTGGTTTATCAAAATTTATATTTAATTTCAAGATAAAGCAAATTTCCGGACGGAATTTTCTCCCAATATAAACTCTAGTCCGGATGTTGGAGATGGCACTGAACCATATCGCAAATGCATTTGGCAGATTTATGTAAAGACCGCAGGCCGGCGGTGTCTGGACGTCCTCCGGATGGAAGTCGCCACATGGAGACTTGCGAGATACGCCTCAAAATGAATAATTTATAAACACAATAAGCAAATATTGCCATGCGGGATGCAGCCTGTGAATACCGTATGAACCTAATTTTTCTAATATAGAAAAGTTTTAATCGTATGGGTTTTTACGAGGGTAAAGTGGAAAATACTACTTTCAACTACTTTGATTCTTTTAAGGTTGAACTGAATTTAAATGTGTTTTTGTTTCTGAATTATAATAAGCTGGTCCACAAAAAGTTTGGCACACGTATTTTTTTGTGCCATTTTCAATTAGCAGTAACTTTTTAATCAACTATTTGTTACAAATACGATTTGCACGATCTGAAACTTGATTTCCCCTAGACTAAAAGCTGAAATTTTAAAACTTAACGGTAAAATTTTGACAGATTTTGAACACATCGAAATAACTGAAATTTACGAAAATGGTTTTTGTTATTTCTTGAACTTGCTTAAAGCAATATCCTCGAGAATAATCTAAAATACCACATTTTTTTTTTCCTTTAAGGCAGTGTTGTTCAAACTTCCGCCCGACGTTTCAAGTTTTCTGTAGCATCATCACTTTTGTAAAAATGACGATGAAATTTGAATGTCGAAAATTAAAATCCCTTTTTATTTTAACAATTTCAACAATATGTAACACTTTATATTTCGTTAAGTGTTTATGTCCATTTTAACGATTTATTTGCTTTTTACACAAAGAAATGTTGCAAGAAATAATAATAAGATAACAAACTCACTACATATTATTTAAAAGAAAAATGTTTGAAAACCACTCTTTCTACTTCTATGCACAAATTAATACGTTGGTGGATATTCCCGAGGGCACGCTTGTTGTCGCACGATTGCAAACGCATTTAGGTGGTTATCATTTGAAAACATCATCTAGTTGATTGTAGAATGTCAAAAGGATAAAAGAACAAAAGTGCATTTACTTTGATTACGTCATCCTTTTCTGATAAAAATTTATAGCATTCTAGACGACGTTTTCTAATGAACAGAATGGGTGCAGAATAAATTTTATTTTTAGTGTACTCCTCCGCGTTATGAGAATTTGCAGGCCATTCTACTACCCCTCTTTTACTAATCCATTGTCCAGGAAGTGCTTCGTGAAGAGTGTTACGCTCCGCTCTTAAAATGTGAAGACGTCTTCATCTTGCTGAAACCAAAGATCACCAAGTCTTCCGATAGCCAAATATTCTAAGTAATCAATTATTTTACAACATATTTCAATAATTCAATCCCTTTAAATTATTTAAAAAAAAATAAACGGCTCTATTACCTAACCATTTAAAATCCTGGCCAATACATTCAAACCAAAAAGGAATTTGGATTTTTTATTTGTCTCTTCTCTTTCGAGTTCTCTGCAGCAAAAACATGTTTATTAGTTTCATTAAACATTCCACAATTTGTAATTTTACATTTATTTGTCAAACATACGTACAACATAAAATTACAAAATCTGGTCTCAAATTAGTTTGTTGCTTTAACCAATTGTATCAACCTTTTTTCGAAATCTCCAGGTAGCCTCCACTTGAGACACATAAATTTTGTGTAGCTCATAGTTGTTTTTATTTAATATTGTCCATGCTTTACTTTGGAGTAAAGGCAATTGTGTTGGTTGATTTCCTCGTTGATCAGCGTTAATCTGTAATGTATTTAAATTTCCAAATTCCACAGATAAAAGTATCTGTACTAAACCGGTCCTAGGGCTCTACTGACATGTTCTTCATCATACTATCTAAAGTGTTTTCCGGGCTATAAAGCCGTGGTCTAATGGAATTGCTTCCTGACGTTTCTTCTACTACTGCGGCAGACATTATCAAAGGCGATGAGGCAGTGGGCGAAGTGATCTCCCTTGCTTTCCGACGATGACTGATTCGACTGTAGCACGCTCCGTGGTATTCGTACCGCCGCCGTCGCGCCGCAGTGGTGGGGCCGGGGTGGGGGTGGTGGCGCGGGGTTTCGACGCGCTCCTTCGCTCCGACGCTTTGTCCTAGCCTGCAACTCCTTTTATGTTCTGAGATCCTCGTCTTGACACTGCGTTTTGTGGTGCCAATGTATACAGAGCCACGTCTTGAATGTGTAATGGAGTTTTATACACTCCGGGTGCTGATAGAGGATCTCTGCGGTCTTTAGCCGATCTCAAGCTTTGTTGAATTGTACGAGTGGGTTTAAAGACAGTCTTAACCTTGTGCTTTTCCAGTAGCTTGCCGATCCTGTCCGTGACTTTGTGGATGCATGGTAGAGTAGCCCAACCGCGCTTTTCTACCTCACCCGTTGTTGCTTCCTGTCGCTCTACATTCCTTGGGCGCACGGCTCTATCGAACTCCTGCTTGCTGTATCCATTCCAACCAAAAGCTCTCTCCAGGTACTTCATTTCCCGTTCCAATTGATCTCGCTCACAAATTCTCTTGGCTCTCACAGACAGAGTTTTTATGACTCCCCTTTTTTGTCTTGATCCGTTGTTGAGGTATCGGTCAGGGTGTGTTGGTTTTCTATACACGGTATGTGCAAGCTTTCCATTCGGCCTCCTTGCCGAACCAAAACATCCAAAAACGGTAGGCGTCCTTCCTTTTCTATCTCCATAGTGAATTGGATTTTTGGGTTAATAGAGTTTAGGTGTAAGAGGAAGTTTTGAAGTTCGCCCTTTCCATGGCTCCAAATAACAAAGGTGTCGTCCACATATCGAAACCAGCACCTTGGCCTCTTCCTTGCTGTAGCCAACGCCCTGGTCTCGAAAGTTTCCATAAAATAGTTGGTTAATACTGGACTAAGAGGGCTGCCCATAGCTACACCATCAGATTGTTCATAGAATTCTTCTTTCCATTGAAAATATGTAGTGGTTAGACAATGTTGGAACAGCTTAGCAATATCCTGTGGAAATTCTTGATTAATATGTTCCATGGCTTCCTTAATGGGTCCCATCGTGAAGAGCGAAACAACGTCGAAGCTAACGAGAATATCCCCTGGAGAAAGAGTCAAAGAATGCAGTTCTTCGACGAAATGAGTGGAGTCTTTTATAAAGCTGTCAGAATTTCCTATCTTTGGCTGCAACAGTTTTGTCAGGTGTTTGGCAATTTCGTATATCGGGCTTCCTATGGTGCTCACGATGGGTCTCAGTGGCACATCGTGAGCACGTGATAAAACGCCTCTACGGGGAGGATACGTCAAGACTGATTCGACAACTGGAGAACTTCCGCAAGAAGAAAGCACAGCTCCTGAGTTCACTGACATTTCTACTACGATGCCGTGACACCAAGAACATCCCAAAAGTTTTTGTTTCTGAGGATAAAAAGAACCTTCAGATCCGGACAAGCGAGCAGAATTTACAACAGGACCGAACAATGACTCCTCCGTGAAAGGATCCATGAGACCCGTAGAGATCTTGCATCTAATAAGAAAAAACTTCTTATTTTTTAATTTAAAACTAGCCAACAGCTTGCATTGGAGCGACTGGGAAAAGGTGGATCGTCTGACACATGACCGAAGGATTAAAGCTCAAGCCGCCGCAACGAACCGACAAAAGAAGAAATTTGACGAACTAGGTGCCAACAACAATTCGTCGGTCACAACAAAGTCCATATCCGAGGAGAGTCAGCGCAAGATTGTAGTCAATCTGACCGACCAACAATTCTCAACAGATGAGTTGAGCGTTCTGAACAAGGGAGGTAATTTTGCCATAACACCATCGAGGATACCTGTGGAAGACATTATGGCAAACGTGGAGAGCGGAATTCGTCAGATGCCAATTCAGACGGCTGAACAGATAAGGATGGAGACATCACGAATTCTACTACGCGCAAAACTACCAAAAAGCAAACTCACCTTTGCAGAAAGGAAAGCTCTGAAAGCCTCGAACGAAGAAAAGGACATTCTTATTCTACCAGCAGATAAAGGAAACGCAACAGTAGTAATCTCAACTTCGGATTACGAAGGAAAAATCAGGACACTGTTAGATCCCACCACCTACAAGAAGCTAAGTCGTGATCCAACCGCCCGTATTCTGAAGGCTACCAACAATTTAATCAGGGACATGGCATCGGATGAAATAACCAAGTTCAAAAAGTCGGAAGCCTTGCCACCGAGGCTGTACGGTTTGTCGAAGATCCACAAACCCGATGTGCCACTGAGACCCATCGTGAGCACCATAGGAAGCCCGATCTAAGAGATTTCCAAACATCTGACAAAACTGTTGCAGCCAAAGATAAGAAATACTGACAGCTTTATAAAAGACTCTACTCATTTCGTTGGAAAACTGCATTCTTTGAAGCTTTCTCCAGGGGATATTCTCGTTAGCTTCGACGTTGTTTCGCTCTTCACGATGGTACCCATTAAGGAAGCCGTGGAACATATTAATCAAGAATTTCCACAGGATACTGCTAAGCTGTTCCAACATTGCCTAACCACTACATATTTTCAATGGAAAGAAGAATTCTATGAACAAGCTGATGGTGTAGCTATGGGCAGCCCTCCTAGTCCAGTAATAGCCAACGATTTTATGGAAATTTTCGAGGCCAGGGCGATGGCTACAGCAAGGAAGAGGCCAAGGTGCTGGTTTCGATATGTGGAAGACACCTTTGTGATTTGGGGCCATGGAAAGGGCGAACTTCAAAACTTCATCTTACACCTAAACTCTATTAACACAAAAATCCAATTCACTATGGAGATAGAAAAGGAAGGACGCCTACCGTTTTTGGATGTTTTGGTGGCAAGGAGGCCGAATGGAAAGCTTGCACATACCGTGTATAGAAAACCAACACACACCTTGAAACCTCAACAACGGATCAAACCATCATCCTAGACAAAAAAGGGGAGTCATAAAAACTCTGTCTATGAGTCTGTCTACCATACATCCACAAAGTCACGGACAGGATCGGTAAGCTACTGGAAAAGCACAAGGTTAAGACTGTCTTTAAACCCACTCGTACAATTCAACAGAGCTTGAGACCGGCTAAAGACCGCAGAGATCTTCCTATCAAAACCCGGAGTGCATAGAATTCCATGCAGCTGTGGCTCTGTATACATTGGCATCTCAAAACGCAGTATCTACACGAAGATCACAGAACACAAAAGGAGTTGCAGGCTTGGACAAACGCAAAAGTCAGCAGTAGCAGAGCACGCTCTCTCTGAAGGTCACAACATTCTTTTTAATGAGGTGGATATCCTATCTCAATCACAGCGCTACTATCCGAGACTAACGAGGGAAGCCATTGAGATCTTTAAACACGAAAACAATTTCAACAGGAAGGAGGAAATTAAGTTTCTAAATGCCGACTGGAAGCGAGTTCTGCGACAAACGTCGAGCGCGTCGAAACCCCACCACCCCCACCCCGGCCCCACCACTGCGGCGCGACGGCGGCGGTATGAATACCACGGAGCGTGCTAAAATCGAATCAGTCATCGTCGGGAAGCAATGGAGGTCACTTCGCCCACTGCCTCATCGCCTTTGATAATGCCTGCCGCAGAAGTAGACGAAACGTCAGGAAGCAATTCCATTAGACCACGGCTTTATAGCCCGGAAAACACTTTAGATAGTATTGTTGCGAACTCGGGATTCAATAATTCCAGTTAAACGATTTAACACGAAAACACTATTTATTTATTCCACAAATACACTCGACTACTAAATAACTCACTACTTAACACTTATAGCCTTCTATTATCGCTTCGTAACTTTACCTTACTTATAGCTCGCTTAACCGCCGTTCTATGCGCCTTTTATATACAATCCTAAAATTACAGAAAAACCTAGAAACTTCTTTATAAGAATTCTTGAATAATCTCCCATAAAAAAAAGGTTGTAAACAACTGCCTTCTAGATTAAACCAGCCGAGCAATAAATCACTCGTGTCAGCCATGACGCAGCGCGGATAGGTCGCGAAGCTCCACCAACCAACAGGCTCCCATGCGTTGCCCCGCGTCCCATGCGGCGTTGCTGCGAATCGTAACATTGCCCTCCTCCTAAGGCTGTTCGTCCCGAACAGATAGAGTTCCATAGTATCGTGCTAACCGATCCAAATGAACGACTTTCATCTTTGACCTGGGGGTCCGCTGGATCCTATACACCACATCATTAATATTCTCTATAATTGTATAAGGTCCTTCCCAATTTTGGCTAAGTTTGGGCGACTTCCCCACCTTTCGCCTCAGATTGTATAGCCACACCAAATCACCATCCTGGAAGCCGCGGGAGTTAGCTAGTAAGTCACATCTTGCTTTGGCTCGATCACTGGATATCCGTAGTTTATTCTTGACTTGTTCATGAACATTGTTCAGCCTCTCCTTAAGCTCCTCCACAAAATTCTCAGAGCTGAGCGACTCTTTTTCTGGTGTTCCATACATCAAATCCGCAGGAAGCCTCATTTCCCTTCCGAACATCACTTTCGCCGGAGTATAACCAGTGGCTTCATGCGTAGAGCCTCGATATGCCATCAACATGAGAGGTAGATGTTGGTCCCAATCACGCTGATGATCTGCCACCATTTTAGACAGGTAATGTTCCATGGTCCGATTAAATCTATCTACCATCCCATCCGACTGTGGATGCAAAGGAGTTGTCCTGGTCTTGCGAATTCCAAGAAGTTCCATGACCTTCTGGAAAACAGCCGATTCAAAATTTCGGCCCTGATCAGAATGAAGTTCGAGAGGGAGTCCAAACCTGCAGATCATTTCATTTACTAGCACCGTTGCCACAGTCGTTGCTTCTTGATTAGGCAGGGCGTATGCTTCAGGCCATTTAGTGAAGTAATCCATGGCGACCAAGATGTATTTATTTCCCGACTCAGTCTGAGGAAACGGTCCCGCGACATCAATTGCTACCCTCTCGAATGGAGCACCTACAGTGTACTGCACCATTCGGCCGCGTGATCTTGTTCGAGGTCCTTTTGTGGCACAACAAACTTCGCACTTGCGGCACCAAGACTCGACGTCTTCATGATAATTCACCCAGTAGAACCGCTCTTTAATTTTGGCCAAGGTTTTATTGACCCCAAAATGACCTCCACTGGTTCCGTCGTGCATTTCCTTTAGTACATCTGATTTTCTGCTATCAGGAACAACCAATTGACTGACTACGGTCTTGCCATCCGGACTCTCCCACGCTCTCTTCAGTAATCCATTTTCTATTCTAAGAGAGTGCCACTGGGCCCATAGCGCCTTCAGGTTTGGACTTTTATCAGCAATTTCTTGCCACTCTGGTCTCTTGTCGTCAGTCTTTGCCAATAGTATGGATCCAATATCTGAATCATTCAATTGTTCTTCCCGAAGCGTCTGTGTGGTCCAGCCATCGTTTCTTTCTACCGACGTTCTCCTTACAGAAGGATGTCCCTCACGTTGCTCAGTTCTTCGACAATGCTGACTTTCTTCTTTACATGGCCCTCTAGACAATGCATCAGCATTTCCGTGAGACCTTCCTGGTCGATGTTCAGTTTGGATCTCCTGTCCTTTAATGCGTTCGGCCTCTGTAACACTTTTGCCACTCAAATTATTGATTTGACTTGATTGGTTGACTTGATTGATCCTGGGGGTCTTAACGGGCTCGGTCAATTGCCCCCTTACATTGATCGGAATTGGCTTTTCCTGGAATCTAGGGCGGTCCTGGTTTCCGCTCGGTCTTCTAAACAACGGCGACGGACTTCTTGCCCTATTACGGCAATTACTCTTGACGTGACCCAGTTTACCACAGTTAAAACATTTTATGCCCCGATTGCCTGTCGATCGAAGAGTTCTTCCCAACAGGGCTTGCATATTGACTGCGATATCCTTCAACGCTTTATGTAAACTTGCCATGGATTCGGCCATAGATGTAGACTTCTTATCAACGCAAGTTGCCACTCTTACACTTGCAGAAGATCTAGATGTCACTCGTGACGCCTCGAATTCCAGGGCCCGAACTAATGCCTCGCTGATATCCTTGGGCCTTACTAGACGTAAATGGTATCTCATGTCACTATCGCGAACTCCCTCAATGAACCGTTCGGCGGCAAATTGCGTTTGAAAAGATTCAGGGGCCGATGGATATGCCAGGTGAATTAGTCTGTCTATGTCCGCCTCAAATTCTTGTAACGATTCACCTGACTTCTGCTGTCTCATCCTCAGCTGGGCCTAGAACACGGTTTATTTGTGCTCATTATTAACTGCCGCCTGTGCCGCATAATTAACTGTGCCGCATAATTACTTTGATCCGCTGCCCACAGAGATTGGAGTAACTCAGCTGCTTTTCCACGAAGTGCTACCACTAATGATGTAGCTTTCTGGGGCTCGGACCAACCATTAGCTTTTGCAGCTGCCTCAACCTGAGTTTTATATATTTCCCATGCAGTAGTACCGTCATAATCGGGAGGCTTAATTTTAGCGTTGGCTGTGCTAAAACTCTCTGTAGACACGTTGTCGTCCTCAAGTTGTTCCCGGAATTTCTTTTCTAGCTCGAGAACCCTCTGGTTGACAGCTTTGAGTCCTTCGTTAACGCTGTTGACGGATTCGTTAACGCCGTTAACAGATTCGTTAACGGATTGCATTCTTTCTTCCAATTGTTGCTCCCTAGCTGCGAGATGGTTCATTAATTCTTCCTTGAATTGTTGATCACGTTTTTCCTGCTCTTCCTTCTGTTGTTGATAACGTCGCTCCTGTACTTGATCACGTCTTTCTTGTTCCTCTTTTTGTTCCTTATAACGTCTTTCTTGCTCTTCCTTCTGTTCGTTATAACGTTTCTCCTGTTCTAGATAATGTCGCTCCTGTACTTGATCACGTTTTTCCTGTTCTTGATAACGTCGCTCCTGTACTTGATCGCGTTTTTCCTGTTCTTGATAACGTCGCTCCTGTACTTGATCGCGTTTTTCCTGTTCTTCCCTCTGTTGTTGCATAAGGGACAGCAGGGCGGCAAGTTGATCCTCCATCGCTTGATGCTGGCTTCTAGGCACTGGCATAAACACGTAATGTCCGGCAATGAAGCACTCACTTACAGTTCAGTAATATTGGTCCTCAAATTCCCACTGGAATCGCACTTCTGACACCAATTGTTGCGAACTCGGGGTTCAATAATTCCAGTGAAACGATTTAACACGAAAACACTATTTATTTATTCCACAAATACACTCGACTACTAAATAACTCACTACTTAACACTTATAGCCTTCTATTGTCGCTTCGTAACTTTACCTTACTTATAGCTCGCTTAAAATACGACTACTCTTAACCGCCGTTCTATGCGCCTTTTATATACAATCCTAAAATTACAGAAAAACCTAGAAACTTCTTTATAAGAATTCTTGAATAATCTCCCATAAAAAAAAGGTTGTAAACAACTGCCTTCTAGATTAAACCAGCCAAGCAATAAATCACTCGTGCCAGCCATGACGCAGCGCGGATAATAATAATAATAATAATAATAATTTCCTTTATTGCCAACAAAATGATTCAGTGATCACAAAGCAACGTCAAGAAAAAAGAAATAGAACCTGTGGCACTTTTAACAGGCTGTCATACAGCCTCAGTGTAAAATACATATATAAAAAACAATAAACTAAGATAAAAATGAAAACGAATAAAAACATTTTTCTTTCAAATATAAAATAATCTCCCTGCGAAAATGAGATTCAGATGATATTTGCCTCATATACCGTGGTAGCAAATCATATGCTTTTATAGCTCTATAGGAAGGACTTCTTTCATAGAAAGTGGAGCCATGTGCAGGAACAAAAAGGTCATCCTTGCCTCTAGTTACTATGTTCATTTCCTCTGAGTAGTTATCAATATTTCGCTGAAATAAATTTGGATTTTTTCTAACAAGCATGACCAGCGATAGGAAATACAGTGATGGTGCCGTGAGAATATTTAATGCCCCAAAACACTGACTGCAGCTATCCCTTGGAGACGTTCCCAAAATAGCCCTCAATACACGCTTCTGGGCTCTGAAGACCACAATTGCATTGGCAGATGAACCCCAGAATACTATCCCATAAGAAAAAATGGACTGCACACTGCTCAAATAAAAGAGCCTAAGCATGTCAAGAGATAGTACACTTCGAATTCTTCTTAGAAGTGCACACTTGCTATTAAGCTTAGATGTTATGCTCTGACAATGAACATCCCAGCTCAACCGGGAATCTAGATGAACGCCCAAGAACTTTACACTGGACGACATATGTATAGATCTTCCATTCGTGGATACATACAATGAAAAATTAGTTCTACTTTTATCAAACATTAAAAGACCTGTTTTCATAGTGTTTAATTTTAAGGAGTTATTCTGACACCAGTCTTCGACCTCAATAACCTTTGCACTACATGATGCAGAGAGACCCTCGATAGATGTACTCGAAAGCACTACCGATGTATCATCAGCATATTGGCATATCAAGCCTCCCGGTATGCACCTTGAATAATCATTAACATATAGGAGAAACAACAGAGGGCCCAGCACTGATCCCTGTGGTACACCCCGCTCAACAGTGGACACCCCAGAAAAACTCGACACACCGTCACATGTGACACAAACTGTCTGCTTTCTTCCGTGCATGTAAGATTTTATCAGCAGCGAACAGACACCTCTCACTCCATAGTACTCTAATTTTTCTATCAATAATCCATGATTAATTGTATCAAAAGCTCTTGATAAGTCGAAATATAAACCTGCAACCTTGGAATGTTGATCAACGCCATGGAAGATGTGCTGAACCATATCAATAATAGCCAGCTCAGTTGATTTGCCCGGGGTGAAGCCATACTGATGAGGAACCAATACATTATATCTACTCAGAAATCCCATTATTCTAATATAAATAACACGCTCAAATATTTTTGAAAATGCCGACAATATAGATACAGGTCTATAATTGCTTTTTATTAATGGGTCACCTTTTTTAAAAACGGGAACGATTTTAGCAATTTTACAGCTATCCGGAAACACTCCTTCTGTAAGACATTCATTTATAACATCTACGAGTGGCTTTGCAATTAATTCGGCAACATACTTAAGAATACGCACCGGAACCCCGTCAACACCTGCAGAAAACTTATTTGGCAGTTGCGATATCAACCCAATGACCTCAGATTCGTCAATTGGCAATAAAAAAATCGAAGGATAAGGTGACACATCTCCAACTGAGGTGAATATTGCTGTATCGTTGGATAAGTCAAACTGTTTTGCAAACATTTCTGAAATATCTTTAGGTTTTTCCATAGGTCGCGAAGCTCCACCAACCAACACGCTCCCATGCGTTGCCCCGCCTCCCATGCGGCGTTGCTGCGAATCGTAACAGTATTATGACCGGCCGTGAAGGCCTTCACAGTCTGTTCTTCATCAATCCAGTCTCCAATTTTTTTGTGGTTGTTTTGAAATAAACCACATTCAAACGGATGAAATAAGATTAATAAGGTTGAGACCGAATTTATCATATCGAACCTGTAACGAAGTTTTTCTTTTGTTTAAAGGTAGTAACATTACCACATTAAACACAGACAAGACAGTAAACAGCTTTTATAAACAATGTCTGAACACCCTCAACAATCAATATCGAAACATCCCCTTATTTAGATAACTCCTAAATCTTTGAGGCGGAAAGTTCATATTTTACTACTTACTTTTGGGTGAAACCTCATACACTTTTGGGCTCGATTAGTTCGTTGTTGGAGAAAGAATTTCGCCTACTCACAGTAAAATTACTGCGAATAACAAAGCTTTAGAAATTATGAATTACAAAAAATTATACCTATTAATGTGTTTGGTCTCTGAGTATTTTTTTTTATATAAATATCTCTTCTGTTTTCTTTTTCAATTGCTTTTAAAACACTTACAATGGTTTCTGGTAACTTACCTTCATCCTTAGCAGTAACAATTTCAGTTTTTTCTTCTTTACCATTATCTTTTTTCTTCATGACTGGTTATTTCAAAATTCTCCTTTCTTCCTCTAGAACTGTGGTCTCCTGTACTTGTTCTGATAGCCCTTCAGTAGTCAGTTCAATAATATAAGATGGCCTCTCTTCCATAGTGACCGTGGTTTAAGGTATTTTGCCATCTTCTTCAGTCATAATTTCAGTTTTCTACTCTTTTTCTCTATTCTTTTTAATAATTAGTACTCTCCTCTTCACAACCTCATTCTAAGATATTTCGTATTCAAAAACTCTTGTTGCTTGAACACTCTCAGATACAGGTAGTTCTTGAATTTGATATTCCAATTTTTCAGTTTTACTTTATTAATAACACTGTACTTAGAGGGTTCTTTGACGCGCTCGAGGTTCTTTGACGTCCTTTTTCTCTTTGTAATTCGTTTTTTTAATCACTTTCATACTAGCACTTTCTTCGAAAATTACTAACCTGAACCTCTTCACTTGTAACCATTGTTTAAGTTTTTTTTAATTTTGCTCTCATAGTAACAATTTCAGTTTTCTTTCTCTTTGTCGTTTTTCTTTTTCGTTATTACTAGTTTATTGACACCATTTTTAGGACCTCATTTTTCTATTAAAATTTGTGTCTCTTCGTCTCTTCTATTTGGTTTGGCGGCTCTAAGAATGTAGCAAAAAGAAGATAAGCGGCCAAAGTGCGACTCTTGCTAAACCAAAATCCACTCTGCCCAGTGATTCAAAAAATCTTAATAGACCAAACAAAATACATCATTTGAAGGACTCCAGATGTCAAGTTACTAAGAAAAGAAAACTTTTCAAGGAAAATGTTTCTAAGAAGTATCGTAAAGGTAGTATATAATATCACACACAAATACTCAATTTTTTGTAATTCATAGTTTCTTAAGCTTAAATTTTTAGATAGTTCTGAAGAAGGCAGCAGAGAAGTATTCGCAGTAATTTTACTGTGAGTAGTGCGAAATTCTTTCTGCAACAACGAACGAATCGAGCCCAAAAGTGTATGAGGCTAAAAGTAAGTAGTAAAAAAACCACCTTATTTAGTTATCTACTATCGGTAGGTCAGACGACCGTCGATAGATGACGGCATTTGTTCACTTTTCTTGTAGTGAGGGTGACCAGAAGAATTGGTTCGAGGCTTGTGAAACTAGTTCTTTTTTATCTATGATTATTACCATACCAACAAAGCATAATTGCTTCGTCGCTGTAATTTTAATTCCAGTTCAAGTCTTTCTATTTTCTATAATTTTTCTTTTTGTACATCAGAACTATCTTGCTGCAGCACAAAACCAAATGCCAGTTCGAGCTCCACCATAACTTCCGACCAAAAGTACAAAATTGAGGAAGCAAATCAGTTGGCTTCAGTGGTGAATCTAGCACAAAAGACGAAAAACTTCTTTTACGTTTGTTGTAAATAATAAGTAGATAATGTTATGTTCCGTTTTGTGTTTAAAAGTAAATACAATTTTGATTTAATATATGATATCGTAAGTTCGCTCATAGAAAAAATATTGTTTCTAACTTGACCGCGTGCAACTGCCGTCGCGTGAGGAAAAGTATCACTTCCCGCACTTGTTAGGAAAATAACTATTTGCAAATTTCAGTTGATATTAAATATCATTATTCCTGCACCCAGATGCATAATTTTGCACCAATTTAATCGATTCGAGGGCGGCAAATTCGAGTAATTCTGTTTATGATTAAAGTTAAACCTCAATCATAGTCATTCAACTTAAATTCTAATGATTTTTAGCAACCTCAAACATTTTTTTCTTAAAAAAACAGCAGACTTATAAGAGAATGAAAAACAATAAAATGTAAAATTATCCCGTTAAGGGTTTTGTCCAAAAGATCGTGGCTGCTCTACAGATTAGGAATAACAAAGTGAGCTACCGGTGGTGGGTACTGGTTACCAGGAAATAACCAGAGACCAGATACTGGGTACTGGTTACCAGGAAATAACCAACGGGACTTCAGACCTGAACTGTAAAATGTACCTGAACCATTCAGCAAAATAGCGGTGATTACAAAAGTGTAATTTGTTATGAGAGTTGAAAGGAATTTATTTTTTGCGAGGTATGTTAGTGATCGAAATGTTTAGCTTTTTCACAGAAAAGTTTAAAATCTACATATTAAATTAAAATTAAAAATTAACATTTAAAAAGTCATATTTTAAACTAGAGTTTTCTGCGAAAAAGCTAAAAATTTCGACACACGTTCACTGGTGTAACTTGTAACTTACAGATGAAAAAAACACTCACTTAAACTGCTTTGGCACCACTGAGACGTGGAAAGAAATGTAAAAGACCAAAGTAAAAGTTACAATACAGTAAATACGTGGCCTGAATTTCAAATCCGCCAAATGCAAAAGGGCGGTATTAACGTAGAACTCAAGTCTTTAGCTAACGCTTTTGTTAACTTCATATTAGATTATGATCTATTAGATTTCAATGGCACTTCAACAAGGCAATAATGGGGACGAAGGTACACATTTCAGTTGATCAAAAGGGTTGAAGATTACTAGAAACAAAATTAGCAAAGGTATCAAATAAATTGAGAGTGGACCTAGTTGATAAATCAGATACAGATCAAGTCGAGGGGGATTAAAAAATCAATGACATAGTCACTCAACGTCGAATAAACCAATTGAAGGCGCCGGCAATAATAGCCAATAGAAAACGATGACAAAACGAAGAGGTCATCAGGAGACCTCACTCTAGTATGGCAAGCCGTTTTACTTTTTATTCAACTTTGGACTCGAAACATCAAAAAAATTGCTTTTACAATCCTCATTTTTATTCAACCTATTTTTATTATCTGATAATGAAAACATTTCCATTATGTGATAAAAAAAATAAGTATCATTAAAATGAAGCTCAATTTTTTTGATACCTATTTTTATTATCACATAATAGAAATATTTTCATTATCAGATAATAAAAACATTTTTATTTTCAGATAAAAAAAATATTTTCATTATCAGATAATAAAAACATTTTTATTATCAGATAATGAAAATATTTTCATTATCAGATAATAAAAATTAAGCTTCCGG
This sequence comes from Taphrorychus bicolor, assembly GCA_951812265.1. NCBI lineage: Eukaryota > Metazoa > Arthropoda > Insecta > Coleoptera > Curculionidae > Taphrorychus > Taphrorychus bicolor. The sequence continues at coordinate 35,552,009 of OX638297.1, forward strand.
GAAGAGTCTCATCTATCCTAATGCCACTAATGACAGAATGACACATGTCAAAGATGTCATTCTGATCAGCTGTTTGGTTCATTATATTTTTGTTGTTTTCAAATTAAATTTTAAATAATTGAATGATTAATATTTAGGTAATGTTCTAGTCGGTAATGACAAACAATTTTAATAATAAATGGTATGTAGTATTTCCATTCCAGATTCGGTAATACAATATTTGCAAGAAGAGCAAGGGTATTCCACATGTTTCCATAGGAGGCTGTATTGAATCGGTAAACCCAAATAAATGTTGCAATTCTTGCCCTGATAAATAATTAATAAAGTATCCAAGGGACAGTGCCAATGAGAATATTTTCAAGAACTTGATATTTATACAAGCATTACAAGACTGAAGGCACATCAAAATGGGAGATAACAATTCTCAGACTATATGACTTCTTTCATCAAAATAAGGACAAATATAAATATGATAAGAAAATATTAAACAGCTAAACAGCTGTGATGGGATCATGTTTCATGATTTATTTAATTTTACACTGGTATTGTAAGCAAATTGATATTACAATTTGAAACAAGAAGTAAATTAAAATCTCCGAGTTCTTACACATTGGAAACCAATAAGTTTGTGAAAAAAAGTATTGCACAAATATCAGTTTAGAATCTGAATCCATCAGTTAGTATATATTATTGACATACATAGGTACTGATAGTTGGTACTTGTGACTAAATATTCAATACAGGAAGTATGTAATAACCTACCGAGGAAACTATTTACCTATATGCAATGTGTCATTTATTTTACAACAGGTAAGTAGTATATTAAACAATGCTACATATTTTCATATTTTATTATTTTAGGTAGTGCGTGATGGATGTGCTGAATGTAACAGTAACATATTTAAAAACTACAGAAAATTTTGGGTATGTATTAAAAGTTCTTGAAAGTTGAACATCGATACAAATTACGGAATTCAACCAGCACTTTTCTCTGTCATATCAGGTCCCTTTGCATCAAGCAACTTTGAAGTAAACTTCAACCATCCTTTATTATTATTAGTATGATTATTATTACTATTACCTTAATTACTATGATAATAGATTTAAGGGTCCTTAACTTTTAAGTATAGTTTCACATCTTTATAATTTCTAGATAAACTATTGCTGTAAGATTTGTTTTGGAAGTTTCCTGATAGTTTAAGTGCTAATAAGAAATTCTTTTGTTCCAGAATTTTTTTGGCACAACTGTAACATAATAATTTGGTAACATTCCTTAATAAATAATATTTTCTTTTGGAGTTCCTTTGGTTTGGAGTACAATAGGTACACTACACACAGGTAGTTGTTCAACTACATATCTTGGGAAAATAACATTTAATTTTCCTTCAGTAGTTTCATCATTTTTAGCAATTATAGTTTTAGTACTGTTTTATATTTTTATAATTATAAAAAATCTCTTGAAATATAATAAGTATAGCAGTAGGTTGGAAAATATAAATTGATAAGAGAAAATAGTAAATAATGCAAATATTGTAAAAACATATGTTTGAAGTCCCCATTCGTTAGCTCCTAAAAATATCATCAATGTCACTTGTCTATCATTAGGACAAATGCAACCATCTCATTGTACCGTCCGTAATTTTTATTATCTGATAATAAAAATGTTTCTATTATGTGATAATAAAAATATGTATCATTAAAATGAAGCTCTTTTTTTTTATACCTATTTCTATTATCACATAATAGAAATATTTTCATTATCAGATAATGAAAACATTTTTATTATCTGAAAATTTAAATACATCAAATTTTTAAGGTTCATGAAAATAAAGAACCATTTTAATGATACTCATTTTTATTATCACATAATAGAAATATTTTCATTATGTGATAAAAAAAAATAAGTATCATTAAAATGATGCTCTTTTTTTTTGATACCTATTTTCATTATCTGATAATAAAAATATTTCTATTATGTGATAATAAAAATAGGCACCATTAAAATGATTCTTCATTTTTATGATACTTAAAAATTTGATGTATTTAAATTTTCAGAAAATAAAAATAGTTCTCATTATCTGATAATAAAAATAGGTATTAATAAAATTGTTCTAATTTTTTTGGTGTAATTTTTTTTGAACAATTAAAATTATGTGATAATTAAAATAGAGGACGCTTCTTTCGGATGAAATTAAAATGACTTTTACTCGCCTGAGGTTTAGAATGTGACGAATTGCTTTAATTATAAATAAGAAAGTCGCGGTCTCAGTGTTGCCTGCGTCAATGTCAACTTCATCCGAGCACCAGCGCCCTCTTTTAAATTATCAGATAATGGAAATATTTTTATTATCAGATAATAAAAATAGGTATCAAAAAAATAGAGCTTCATTTTAATGATACTTATTTTTTTATCACATAATGGAAATGTTTTCATTATCAGATAATAAAAATAGGTTAAATAAAAATGAGGATTGTAAAAACAATTTTTTTGATGTTTTGGATCCAAAGTTGAATAAAAAGTAAAACGGCTTGCCATACTCTAGGGTATTTTACTTACTTATAGGTTTACTTTTAATCCTCTTCTGGTTAAATAAACATTGTTCAAATGTCCTGATCTTCTCAACTTACTCTAATCTGGTGTGCCATCGAATCCAGATTTTTGCCCCTGTATAAATGCTACATTTCCAGTTAAAGTCGGTGCATAGCGACCCATATTAAAAAGAGCATATTATCCATATTTATATAGAACCAAAAAAAAAAAATACACAAATGAGGCAGTGAAGGCTTTCAAGGCCGGTCAAAATATAGTCTAAAGTGTTCTCCGGACTGGGTAATTTCTGACGATTGGTGACTTCATCACATTCGAATCAATCAACGTCGGGAAGCACGGGAGATCACTTCGCCCATTGCCTCATCGCCTTTGATAATGTCTGCATAAGCTGTAGACTAGACGAAACGTCATTAGGAAATTCCATTGGTTCACGGCTTCAAAGACGGAAAACACTTCAGATTTCCAATCCACCAATGTTCTTGTCTATAATACTAAACAGTAAGACATGATAAAGGATAGAAATCCAGATTACCTCAAGAATAGCTCTAACAAAAATGAAATTAATAATACATTTTCAAAAACGAAAAAAAAAAGACGTTTTTGAGCTTTTAGGAACCCCCTGTTGGGGCAGAGTTTGACTTCTAGACATAAATACGCTTACAAAAAAAAACACATTAAAAAGCAACAAAATTGTACATTAATTTATTTTTAATATTTTGCAAAAATAAGTGTATATAATAAGATTGGCAAATATATGGCAAACGCAGTTTTAAAAAATATTCTTTGGCACACATAAAAAACTGCTTTTCAAATGCTACTATAATTTCACAAGAGATTCGTTGTTCGTTCGTAAGGAAATAAATACGGTAAAATACATAAATAAATAAAAATCAGTCGAGTTCTGCAAAAATGTACAATGAAAAGGTCCAACCTCTTTTTTAAGAATAATTACCTAGGATCGATAAATCTGCTTGACGGTCTTGGGTTCTGAATATTTTCGACCATAAACACTTCAGCATCTGGATTCTCTGGGGCGCCCTCCCTAGCCAATATCTCGTTGACGTAAGTGTCCCTACTTAAATCAAATGGAGCTTTCTTCTGGTATCCTCCATTGCCTTCTTTAAAATCAATTGCATTAGAGTCGACAGTGTCCACGCCGTCCACCAGGCTCCATTCCGGAATATCCGTATCGTTCTTTAAATCTTCACGATTGTCGGTAGTCAAAGAGCTTCTGCTTTCGTTGTTGTAAGTGGAGGAGTTGTCATTGTTGTCAAACGAGGGTGCTTCGTCGAAAGTTTCGAGATTTGCAAACTGGTCATCTGATGAATTGTCCATGTTTTCACCGGGGATTGAATTGAGAGTTGCCATATCTTCTACAGCTTCAGCCTGTATACAAAAAGAAATAGTGCAATAATGGGGGATGCTGTGAGGTCGATACGTAGCGCTAATCTAGTTAAAATAACCAGAAACTGGGTGATGTGTGCAAGCTGGTAGCTAATGGTATGTTTGATTCGAACTAAGTTTTCTATGTGTAACAATTTTGGTCTCATAGTGTTACGTGGACAGTATCGACATTGAACGATAAAACAAATCTCTCTTCTTTTGCGCCGGAATCTTTATACAAAAAAAGAACTATAGGTAAGTGAAGGACGGCAATGAGTGTGATTGAATAATAAAATTGAGTCCTTTGAGGACTTCTACAATTTACCCCTCATCAACTATTTGCTCGTCTGTAGCTGAAATGTATGGTAGACCTAAAGGATAATAAATAATTTTGCAAAAAATATAAATAAATTGTCGCTCGATGAGAAAGCTCGATAGTTATTCGATTTTTATACAGGATGGCCGTTACATACAGAAAAGGATCCACCGGTTTTCTTTTAACTGGCTCTATGCACCGAAAATCGCTCAAACACTTCAACTTTAGTTTTTAGGGTGAACAAGTAAATTTTTTAGCAGTCTCAACAGGCCAACCCTACAGGAGAATGAAAAAAATTTCATTGAAAGTCATATTGCTTAAATTAAAGCTTGTTAAATTTGCAAGGTTTAATCGACCGATATTTTGAATTGGTTTGACACACAATGACATGAAATTTGGTAAATGAGCAAACCTTGCCTTCAAAACGAGATATCACTCAACCTCGTTTCTCATAACAAATGTTAAGTCTAATACTTAACTCACCCCCCTTGGGGACTCAGGTTAGAGGGTTAAAATGGCTCAAAAATTTGTTTCTCCTAAAAACTAAAGTTGACGTGTCCGATTTTCGAGGTATGTACTCAATTGGAAGAAAAACAGAGTGATTTTCGATGATGTATCTTGTATATAAATGCTAGTGAACTCTGCTTGAGGTCTGGAAACTGACTCAAATCAATCGACCGGTCAACAAACGTCAGAGTATCGGCCATTTGTGTAAGGCTGTACGTGCCGCAATTGGTCTTATTTATTAACACTTTTATATTGATCTGGATCTGGATGATTGACTCATCTGGATGGTACAAGTTCTATAATTTGATTGTTACATTCCCATAAATAATGTTTTTGCCAATATTTTTTGTGTATTTTCCGGACTACTCATGATACATATTTGTATCAGATAATAGCTTTGAGTAAGTTTTTTGTTCCAACTATATTACTAACTAAGTACAGTAGTTTAGACTCATCACTTCCAAGCTTTTCAGTTAGCCAATATAAGTCTTTCAGCGACTTACTCTGGTGGATGTCTTAAAGAGCTACCCAAGATTTGTTACTATGTGCAGAGCTATTTGCTACCTGCAACAACAGTGATTAATTGCCAGGACCACTTCTTCAACAAAAACCAAACGTATTATCAATATCATTAGTCAATGTGCAGTAACTTCAAAGAAAGTTCGACAGATAGGTTTTCTACCTAGCAGCAAAACTGTCTTTCAAAAATTCTCCAGCTTTCGAATTTTCCTCAATTCTTTTAACTTCAAACGACAACTGGGCAATAAGGGCGAAGTGATCGCCACTATTTATTACATCGGGCCCAACCCAAACTAACCTGAATTTTCTCGAAAACGGTTGACTTTCGGAGCATAAATCATTTCCCAAAAATTACCATAGTGGAGTATCACGTACAAGGGAGTGCAGGTCACATAGACTCGCTAGTTGTAAGTAAATTCGAAAACGTCTTTTGTAATGTTAAGCAACACGCTTGCGAAACCGTGCCTCTGTGGTATACAGTAGAGGGGGTTAATGTGAACCCTGAGTGAACCAGAGTTACTTTAAACTTACCTTTTCAAGGCGTAAAGAGAAGCGGTCAATGCAGAGCCTAATTTTGAGAGGACAATAAATAACAGTGAGAATTAAGGTGAAGTTCTTGGGACTTATTTTAGACACCAAGTCTACTTACAAAACACATTAAGCGAAACATCTAGGACTTGGATTGTCTTTATTGAGTTGTTTACACGACGTTTCGAGTAGTGGAGTCTCTGCTCGTTTTCAAGTGAAACTGAGCATTAGGTTCGAGGCTACTTGCTATTAACACAGCTAACCACGTCCACCATTCCTATTGGCCGGATAGTCGCCACCGTCGCGCGTCAAGCAACCAGCACTTGTCCGCCGTATCAACGGATGCCATACCGAAGAGACGACGCAACTTGGTTTGCCCAAAAAAACGCCCTCATTGCTTCTACTGAAGACTGCTTTCTTAAATGTTCGTTTCTTCGAGTGCTGTTCCTTATGCACAATTTTGGCTTCCGACCACTTAATATTATAGTCTTCGGACCAAGCGTGCTCTGCAATTCCCGATTTTGTTGTTTCTCCTCTTATCGTATAAGTTCTGTGTTCCTGAACTCTTACATGCAAAGGACGCTTGGTTTCTCCTATGTACGACATGCCACACTCACACGGGATCTGATATATACAATCTTTTTGCTGATTTGAGTTTTCCAGAGAGAGGGTCAGAGAGAGAGGAACTCAAGTGGAAAGTCAGAACGCTATTGGACAAACCACAACACCCACAGAAAAATATCAGAAAAGAAGAGGAGTTGTTAGCCATAAGGAAACTGCAAACGTACAAATCAATCAAGATCCTTCCAGCTGACAAAGGAAATGCGACCGTCGTCCTGGATGACACACTGTGTGACGAGAAGATACAGGAAATTTTGACGAAAGGTAAATATATAATAACACCTAATGGCCCGACTAAAAGTACCCAAAGTAGATTTCTCCTTCAAATCATCCAACCTTTGGTTGGAAAAACAACCTCCTTTGTACAAAATTCTGAATTCTTTGTTAGTATTCTAAAGGACTTGAGAATGGGTGATAGGGACACATTTGTGAGTTTCTATGTAGAAAGCCTTCACACCAACCTGCTGTTGGAGGACATGTTGGATATCGTCGAGGTCACGCTGAGGGCGGATGCATCTTTGAAGGAGAGAACATCGTTGCCTGTGGAGAGGTGGTGAACCTATTGCGCTGCTGCACCAAAGGCTCATACTTTTAGATTGAATATCAGTTTTTTGAGCAGGAAGATGGGCTTGCCATGGGTTCATTACTATCACTGGGTATGGCAAATATTTACATGGAGTGGTTTACAAAATCCAAAGTCTGATGGCTCCGGTAATTTGATGACACATTTATTGTGTGACGCGGAAATGACAGGCAGTTGCAAAGGTGCCTGAATCATTTAAATAGTATAAGACCAACTATAAAATTAACAATAGAAACTGAAAATAACTACTGCCTGCCTTATCTGGATGTACTGGTGAGCAAAGCGGAGGGACATATAATAACATCCAATTACCGTAAGCCCATGCACAAGGGACAGTACCTGAACTTCCTTTCAAACCATCATGCATCAACAAAAATAGGAATAATTAAAACTTTATATCGGCGTTCCGTAACAATATGCAGCGACAAAGAATCCATAAATTTGGAATTTCAGAATATTAAACAGGATTTGCTGCAAAATGCTTATAGGGAAAAGACTATCTTGAGAGCTTTTACGGAATGTAAAAGGCAAAAGTCTCGGCAAAACAGCGATGACCATCCTCATCTTCTTACTATACCATAAATAAAAGAAACTTCAGAGAAACGTCGACGCATCGCGAAACAGTACGTATACGAACAGTTTTCAAAACTGAAAATACATTAAGAAGCGTACTTTCTAAAACCAAACAAAAAAAAATCAAATCAGCAAAAAGATTGTACGTATATATCATATCCCGTGTGAGTGTGGTATGTCGTACATAGAAGAAACCAAGTGTCCTTTGCATGTAAGAGTTTAAGAACACAGAACTCATACGATAAGAGGAGAAACAACAAAGTCGGGAATTGCAGAGCACGCTTGATCCGAGCACCATAATATTAAGTGGTGCGAAGCCAAAGTTATGCTTAGGAAACAGCGCTGGAAGAAACGAAAATTTAAGGAAGCATTCTTCATTGGAAGCAATGAGAGCGTTTTTAGTAAACCAAGTTGCGACGTCTCATTGGTATGGCATCCGTTGATTCGGCGGACAAGTGCTGGTCGCTTGACGCGCGACGGTGGCGGATGACGATTCGGCCAATAGGAACGGTGGACGTGGTTAGCTGTCTTAGCAGCAAGTAGCCTCGAACTTAATGCTCAGTTTCACTTAAAAACGAGCCGAGATTCCACTGCTCGAAAACTCAATAAAGACAATGGAAATCCAAGATGTTTAGCTTAATAGCACATCATTGTCTACCACCTTTAAACAAACGGTACAAATCACATATCAAGGGCAACACGACCATTTTCCACAACTCCTAAGGGATGCTCTTCTGCTGTTACTGCTTAAAAGAGAATGTCAGGATAAGAAAGGTTAATGAGAATAGTGTTTTGAATGACGAGAAGTTTGGTCTTTGTGTGGCAGTGTGGCAGAAGCACAGGGAAAGCGATATTAGCGAAGTATTTAATTATCTCAATATTCTATAGGCCTATCGAAAACTAAGACGTGTGTGGCTAAATCATATTATTTTATTAAACAAAATCTCCTAGCTAGAGAGCTAAGAGCCCTACGCTAGGAGCCCTAGCTCTCTAGCTAGGAGATGAATATAAATTCGATATTCGACACTGGAAATGAGAAGTAATAAAAATAATGACAGAGACAACTGTTTTTCAGTAATTTGACGTAAGACGTCATGATGTCACCAAGACGACATTTCCAGCGGAAGTCATAATCAGTACAAAGGTTCACACTGCTAAAAAGGGGGGGCCGAAACTGTAAGATAGGTAGGGGTTTTCAGATTAGCTCGATGGTCAGAATCAAAGTGATGTGTAGCACAGCAAACAGCCGTAGATCAAATAAAAGCCCTACTAAGGAAACAACACGACTTGCAGTGAGGCGGACTCTTTGGCATGAGGCAATCCCGATTGTTTATTAGAGATAGAACTAGAGTAAGGGCAAACAAACTCTCGATACTGAGAAGGGAATAATTGAGGAGGGCCTAGTTTCTGATCACTGATTACTGATCACTGAGAAAATACATACACCAGATGAGGCATATACAATGTCAATGCAGGATGGGGAAAAGGGGAAGAAACGTCTCTCCTACTGACACAAGAAAGCGAGGATCTGCAGGAAGTCAGACACCCTTTTAGATCACATGTAATTAAGCAAAAGTATATAGCAACGATGCACATGAGAACGGCTCTTGGTTTCTTTAAAAAGGCAGGACTTTTTAAAGGAATTAAGTTGATGAGCTAAAACGAACGAGAAACACAATAAGCGACGACTATCATCAGAAAATGGGTCGCAAGAACAAAAAGAAAAAAAGAAGAAATCTGGAGTTAGAATCAACTATAATCTTTCATTGCAAAATTGAACTAAACACAAAATCCCGGACTGTCAATGATGTATTTGTTTCCGAGAATTTGAAAAAATAATTGTAACCAAATGATGATAAAATTGAATAAGCGACCACCAGTTGAAAATTTTCGAGATGACTCCGGCGTCGGCCATATGGTTATAGCAGCCCAGACGACAGAAACAGGTGGGTTCATGCTTTAACCATAAGAGGGATCCCATGAGTAGCATTGTCATGAAGTTAAATACATTTTTGTATAGGATGCAGTGATCACCAAGTTCTAAACCAAAAATAGTGCATGTGGTTACACTGAGAAAAAGTGTATAACTATTTCTTACCTTCTGGGCATCTGCAGGACAATACTATTCCGAACGAATAGTTCTTTTAGAAATATGAATGTCTTTCATGGATGTTACTTTCAAGTCTCGTCTATCACAATGTTAATAAACTTACCTCGAGACAAGCCGAAAGTGTATTTTCCGCCCTCAAATACTTAGTCTAGTTGCTCAAGATCCGAACTCCACTTTGCGTAGTTCGGGCAACGGCACTATCATGCGGAAAAATACCACTTTCTGCGCTTGTTAGGAACGTAATAGTTATTTACTTATCAATATAAGAAAGTAACTCTTAACACAAAATCGTAAAATGTGGCACTGACGCGAGTATGTTGAAAGACTTTTTTGTGAGCTGTGTACACTATTTTTCGCACGACCATAAGCCATCTAAATATACAAATATGCCGGGTCTGGGATCCCACTTCCGATCTTATGAACGAAATAATGTCGCTGCTCTGAAGCACTTTCATAACGTTCATTTGAGTGATTTTAACAGTTCACTAAATGTCGTCATCTGAATGGAATATGCGCAGTTACTGGCTGGAGTTTATTTTTTGCCTGCTGCCTTGCATCATTTAATTGTTTATGCTAATGCACAATCGTACTTTAGGGACTCCTAACGCACGACTGTGATTAGCATAAGTTTTCCGGGCATTTGGGGCATCTCCGAATATTCCGAAAAATGACTATTTCCGCATCCGAGTATTGACCGATCATGGGCATTGACCGATCTCGACTCAAACTGCAATCCGCATAAGGAAAAGTATCCCTTGCCACACATGTTAAGTAAACCACTATATTCTCACAATTTAGAAATAGGAAAAATGGGACACAAAAGTTTTTGATTTTACCCAATGCCTACAAATCTAGAAACAGTAAAATACCTCATTACTGAAATATTGGAAGCTCTAATCCTACCAACAATCAACCCCTTATGGTTTTCAAGATTCAACTGGTCATACACAAATTTAGGTTAAAATTTAGAATAGACCGTTTACAAAAAGAAATTCCGTTACATCCACTGCTCGTGCAATTTGATTTCGTGTAAGGAAAATAAAGTTTTGGTGGTCAGTTGACGGTTTGACATTACTAAAAATGTATCACCTTATTAGTCATTGCGTGCAATCAAAATGCACGAGAAGTAGAAATGTCTAAAGATAACGAAGTTGAAAGTTTGACTTGATTACTTTTTATGAAAAAAGCTACCACTTCCTAAATTTCAGCTTATACGAAAATTAAATAACGTAATCTGAAATATGTGTGTTAGTTACGTGTTAGTAGATATCTAACTACATCTGTGAAATTTTATTTACGCATTAGCAAAAGCACCCTACACCACCAAACTACACAATAAAATAAGGAAAAAATAAAAAAAGGTATATCTATATATTTGTAGTCAAACTTTATTTTAAAGAGACCAAATATAAATGTAAAATTGATTTCAGATATTAATAATAAATGTTTAGTTGAAACTCACCCCTTGGCCAATAGCAAAATAAAGTATTTTATAAAAATATTTATGTTATAAATAACTAACAATATATTATCTTACATTTGCCACACCATAAGCACCAGTAGGAAATAACGTTATTAAGGTAATATAAACAAATTTAGTGTATTTATATTAATATGTAGTAGCATGTATGTAAATAGTGTTATATTTTGTTCTAAAAACTTTTGCTATAGTTCTAAATTGTACGCACTAAATATCTTTGAGTTATCATTTATTACAGCCCTAAATGTTATTAATTAATTAACTTGATAAATTTTGTAGGATCTTTGAAATTACATATTAAAATATTATTAAATTACAGTTACTAAAAAGTGTGAACTAAACTCCCACAAAACTTATAAGCGATGTCCCTAATAAAACTCCTCCTTATTAAGCATAATATAGTAAACTACTTAATAAAACTCGTCAATTATTGGGGTCTTAAACCTTCATGCAAAGCATAAAATGTCGAAAAATGAGTTAAGCATATTTTAGTTTCTCGGGAGAATTACTCAAAGTACGCACCTCTTTCGATTTGAAGATCTCGTTTTCCATGCTGTTCGCCACTTCTTCCCTGTCTTTTGAAGTCGCTGACTCAGAATCCTTTTCGGTGGATGTCTCACTGGGGTCTGGTTTCACGTCGATGATTCGGACTTTAAAGAAGGTTCCACCGAAATCGTCCTCGTTTTTATACTCAGTTTCGTTAATGACGACGGTGTGACCATCGATGACCTAAGATATGCAAGTGATTCATGTGCGTGGTAATTGACTACTGGGAATAGATATTTTATTATGCCACTTATTTATGTTTATTACGATATTAGCAATAGCGGTTTCGAGGAACGTAAAGTTGATGGTTATGAAAAAGCAGGTATACCTTAGTAATAGATGTAGAGTTTCCTTTGGAAAGGTCAATTCCTCCTATCCCAGGGAATACTGCCGATTCGAGGCCAGATGGGTATGGGGATATGTCTTCCGTTGAATTGCCGCCAGAGACTGCTGGGAACCTGCTTAGCAGTGAGGCTATCTGTTGTCTCATTCTATCCATGATACCTTGAAAATAATAATATATCACAAACAATTCGTAAACATTTAAAAAAAATAAAACATACTGAAATACTTAATAAACAAAAGATTATTACTTAATTAGACTTAATACAAATTAAAGTGACTCGATGGTACATAAAACATTAAAAACACTGTGGTAAAAAGCGTTTACTCTTGTATCTGAAACAACTATTTTTCCGTTAAGTAGGAGGTGTTGTTTGAAAAGCCATGTAATAAGCTGTGAAATGTCAAAAGAAAAGGGTGAAGAAACAATAGTCCAATTATTTTGACTATGTCATCCTTTTCTGTCAAACTTTCTAGATAAAGTTTTCTAATGAACTATTTCTATTAGAGAATTAGTTTCTATTGGAGAAAAACTTTTTCTAATGAGAATTAGTGCCTTTCTTAACCTGAACAAAATTCGCAAACTTTATCGCCATCCATTGTTGAGGAACACTCGACACTAAACACGTGGATTGGCACTAAATAATCTTTTTGCAACGCTGCAATTAAGTAGAAACAACACACCCACTACCATGGACATAATAAGGTTTGTCTACATCAAGCAATTATTTATTTCTAAATACCTATGCAAACTATGGAGTAATTAATTACTAAAATAAAAAATTGCCATTTTATTTAAATTTTAATTGTATTCGTTCCTAATACGTGATCGGCACCAATATTAGATTTTACCTTACAGATTTTACATGGGCGGATCGAACCAAACGCACTATCTGCTATATTGGACACATTGCACAAATAGACGGCCAAGATCTCCGACCTACATTGTTCGGCATAGACTTTAAGCAGAGTGACTAAACTTCGTTCCCTGTCAAGCAGAGAAACCATAGGCCGGTTTCGCTCTTTTGAGCAACTCAGTACGGTATACCTCAAACCTGAGAGAATTTAACATTTGGAATCGTTAAGTTCTGGTTTGTGCTCAGGTCGCTAAAAAACGAATGCCCCACCCAATGTTCTACATTTTTTACACCACTTTTTGCTTGCGACTTGCATGTTCATGTTTGAGATTCTTGGAGTCGTTTTTGTGTCTTCTAGAAACTCCTACCATAATTTTACCTCGCCATCAACACAATGCCGTTTAGTGCCCTTCAAAAGTCGATCGAGTCTAACTGTAGTAGTAGTAATAAAACACTAAGGGGGGAAGGGGGATAAAACCTTAAGATTAGGCCTTAAAATGCCCTTTTTGCAGTGCCCTGATCAAAGTGACTCCACCTGGACCCCTTCTTCCCTCGACTCAATTTGACTCTCTAATGAAGAAAAACATTCCTTTTCATTTTAAAGTCGAAAGTTCTTCTCTTTGAAAAAAAAAACGGCTCTGATGGGATTCAGCCGCGTCCCCTGTAGCAGACCTTAAGGAAGTGTTATGAAAACTCTTCCACTTCTGCACATAATGTACGCTTAGTGGACTGTCGGCGATTTCTAGAAGGTGCATGTACCTACTTCGTCAATGGCCTGTAAGGATTCCTCCAAGATCTTTCAAGACTTCTAAGTTCAGTTCATTGCCAAATTCTAAGTAGCGACAAGACCTTTCGGTCGGAGCGATTCCTAACTGTGTTTAGTTAGTCTTTTTACCCACTTATCCAGCGTATGAGAAAAGTACATTTTGCTTACTCCCAAACGTAGTTCCTGTCCACTAGAACGCATTTGGGGGCCACGATTTATGGGCGTGCATGTTTTTTTTATGCTTTTCTTTTCCGTCAGTGCCTGCAGGACACCTCGGTATCCCTGAGCAAGTCTTGAACTCATCCCATTCCTGCAGATAGCTCTTAGAGCAGCCGGACTGTTAAAATAGATGTAAATCTCCAGTTTCGCTCCTTGGCTGACTTTAGCCCTGAGCCCACTTCGAGCATTGCAAAAACCTTATCCTGAAAAACCCTTGTCTGGCTTTCCAAGGGAAAGCAGTCGTCCTCTTCATGACCTTCTTTGTATATCCGGGCTCCTCGCCACGGTGCGTCAACCATTCTTGATCCATCTGTGGATCACATCATTATTCACACACAACCGCACTTCTTTGATCGAATGCGCTTTCTCTATTTTATTCACCACGGAAGAGAACCAGTCTACGTCTACTTCTTTGCTGTGGGCATGTTGGTCTCTTTTTGTGAGCAATCTCCCCAGAATTTCTCTACGATGTGTCTATGGACAATCTTTTCCAACGTTTTTGTCAGAAAGGATGTTAAGCTTATTGGTCTAAACTAATTGGCGATACTGTAGTCACCTTTCCCAGCTTTCAGAATGATGTTGGCCGATCTTCACGCCTGAAGATCATATCCCAGCGCCACACTCGCCGAGAACACCTTGCTCAACGACGAGAGAGTACCTTGTCCAGTTTCTCCTGCAGCATTGATGAAATTGTTCCGTCCAGTCTCTCGTCTAATGTCATGAAGTACTCTTTGGCCTGGTTTAAGTGGAGTGCTTTAGGAGGCTTTCTGCGCTGCCTTCGTCACCGCAAAGAGCGATGGTGTAGCAACACGTGGCGTATACTCGGCGCTCTTTTTGAGTTGATCCGTGTGGGCTGATAAAGAGTTAAGGGTAGAGACATGATAGGTCTCCAAAACCGCAATCGGTTGGTTCTATAGAACTGCATCAAAACTTGTTGGTTTCCTTGGCCGATAATTACTTAGGTGCGTCTTTAATAGACATGGAACTACACTGGTTATTTTGACAGCAATATTATTTGTTTATATAATTTGTATATTGTTTATATAATATATATTGTTTAAAATAATTTGACTACTTGCATCGTACGTCAGCGTACCGTTTTCTTTGGCTTATTTCTAAAGAATTCACGTATCCAAACAATTTCCAAGGACCAGGAATATAGGATTTTGCCTAATTAGGGATCATCTCTTGAGGTTACTAGAAGAATTCTTGCCATTATCCACCACAAATGCTAATGATCGGTAATCACTAGTTTAGGGTCACTTCTACCGTAATCTCAAAATGGCTTTAATTTCTAGTTCGGTGGGCAGTACTTAGAGTTGTTTTCAGAGCATTAAAGCTAAAAAAACGCTATTTTTTTGTATGCTCTCCAGGTATAGAGAGCTTTTTCGTCATGCGGCTTAAAGATTCAACACCCTGGAACTCGACGACAAGCTTCTGGTACTAACTACACGTTTGGTGAAACGTTATTTATTTCTGTCCTCAAATATGGGCCTCCGATCTACTAATTTAGACAATACTTTGCCCTTGTCTGTATGAATAAATTGGGTGCTGATTAAATGACCGTACAAACTTGCTCCAAGTGCTCGTTAATAGTGTTGGAGAATAAAATATAAGAGACGCTGGAACTGGATCATAAGATTATGACAGGAATGTTTCGTGGATTTAAAAACATCAGATTGGAACGATAGTTGATGGAGGGAGTTACCAAACACTTTTCGTTGTTACCTCATCGTGGATCTGAAATTGCAGATAAACCACATGCAGGCCTATAGCGGACAGAGACACTTGAAGTGAGTCATTGCTTGTAAATCCTCTAAGTCAGGGAAAGAGTACGAGGGGCCTGGTTGCTTTTATCTACCTTTTACTTATTTGTAAGGTTCGTGCCGAAACGCCTATCAACGTTCAGGGTACATGTCCTTAACATGTCCCTTTGGGACATTGTTAAGGATATTAACAGGATATAAGAAGTGCGCTAAGGTAGTAAATAATTTCAGGACCTCAGATCATCAGTACCATCTACACGTTTTCAGGGTCGTTTCTTGTCCATTTGAATACTTTCGATTTTGATGAAACGGCCCAGTTTTGAGCGGAGATGAACAATTGTTCGGATTATTTTCTCGGCAAGACTACAGGAATAGTCGTAGTGTGTAGAAAGTGACGAGTGAACTGGCTAATAGAACGTGGCGGGAACGTTTCGTAGATCCAAACACTCTAATGCAATAAAATTGAAAGGATATAAGTGATAAGAGGAATCTTAGTAACTTTTCTTCTTGTCCTTTCGTCCTCCTCGGGGATCTATAATTGGAAATAAACCGCATGCAGGTGCTTTGAGAGGAGATATTGAAATGGCTGGTGGCTTGAAGAAGGTCGCCAAAGTGAAGGAACACTAAGTGCCTCATCGATTTAGTTCTACCCTGCTCTGTTTTGTAAGGGTTTATAGCGCAAGGACGTTTTATAGCGCTCAAGAGAACTTGGATAATATCTGGAATCGTAGTGCAAGTGCTCTGCTAAGGAAAAAACACGATTCATATTGGCCCTACTAAAAAAACAACTCATATTATGGCGAATATTCCCTAGGCATGAAGCAAATCCGAAAGTTTGAATGAAGAACACTTGAATCTGAGAAGGGAGCAACTGGGAAGGGCCATGGGTCTGAATACACGCGATTCACTGAAAAAAACTTCTACACCAGATGAGAACAACATCCGGAAAGCAGGATGTGTGAAGAGAGAGAAACGCCGTCCATCTGATGCGCGAATGCGAAGCTCGTCATGAAGCCAGACAAGGCGCCTTTGGATCACATGTAGTGGGACAAGGAGAAGGGAGGCCCATCAGGATGATTCTCGATTTTTTTCACTATACAAGACTAGCAAGAACGAACAGAACAATAAGCAACAACTTCAGTTCCAACAGAACATGAAAGAAATATCGTAATATGGGTAGGATATGCCGGAATTGGTCCATAACAGGTTAGAACGTGTTGGCTGCGTTTCATGGAGCGAAAGGCATCCGGACTCACTTGTCGACAATAGATGACGAAGAGAGTCACATTACAGTCAACTTTTGTTCTTGTGTTCCTCGCGTGTCTGGATTTTATAATAACCCGCACGCACAGGTTCATAGCGGAGAAGGACTGCTAACTTCGCTTAATTCGTGGTGTTGTTCTCAAAAAACTCTTGGCATGTTGACTGATGTTTCCATGGCCTCGCCGCCATGCAAACATGCATGGCAGCGAGGCCATTGTATAGGACCCGAGAGTACCTAAAGGTGTCCCTTCGGGGAGGTTCTGGAGTAACGATTGTTGTAACTTTTTATTTTTTTTTAGATATATGAAAAAAAGTTATTCTTGATTTTCATAGTACACTATGTCAGTCACCCCGCATTTATAAACTATCATAAAAAAACTAGAAAGTAAAACTAAGTAAGACACAGTAAAACAGTTCTTGTACAAAGAGTTTAGACTTCGTAAAAATTTCATATTATATAGTTTATGGTACAATCAGAAGCCAGAGAATAACATAAAAAACTAAAAATTTTAGTTTAGATACAATACAAGTCACAAATGTTTGTCTTGGCGTATGATGTTCACAGAAATTCCAATCCAAAATTTTTAGACTTTAACTTTGAACTGTTTCCAAAAGAAAAAGTTATAGAATTTAAGATAGATTAAGTTGTGTCAGTTTATGTGTATTAAGAACGAACGGTACAACAGCAGAACTCAGTGAATTCGCCTTTGTAACACGGAAAGTACGGAAGCACTTCACAGAATAACTGCTATCTTACCTTCTAGGTTGTCGAAAAGTCCTCCAAATGGATTACTTCCAAAAGGATTTTCCCATCCACTAAAAACACCAGTGTCCACTATCGGTTTATCTCCATAAACATTCTTTGTAGTCACAGGTTCTACATCGTCTTTTATGCTTGCTAGAACAAACATTTTAATCATTGCTATGGAGGATAATTAAAATTAATTTTTGAAGAAATGTCCCAAGATAAGTCTTGTCGTGATTCATACTGTCTCGTCTTGGGTTACCATCAAGACAAAAATGTTAAAAAACAGACAACATGCGATAACCCGCCTCAAGACAAGACGTCTTGTCTTGCTTGGTCCTGTGGCATCACTACCCAATTCTATATGTTTTAGTTTCTTTTTTGAGGAAATATTTTGAGTCTAGAGTGTAGGTGGTCACCAATTGTACAGAAGCAGTTTTATGTAGCGTCTAAATAAAGTTGAGACACCCTGTATAGAGAGTATTGTAGGTTTTAGTAGTCCAGCGCAGGTAGTGAGAGATAGTGCGCGGTTTCATCTTTTCATCTTTAGTTCAGGTTAGTTAAGTTAAGGTTAAGTGTTTACGGATTAGAACAACATTTATCTGTCGACCACCATTGGTCAAATATGTTCAACATTTTATTGTATTTCTCGTTTAACTCCTAGGACATACGATTAATTTAACTGTTTCCGTAGCTTGCCTGCTATTTCGTAGACTGACAACGCACCCTTATCCATGAAATAAGAACTGTGGCAAGATTCGCAATTGATGGTGCTGATTTCTCAAAAGTTCCAACTCTAGGTGGTGTCTTATAAATACCTTTAAGGCACAATATATGATATGAAAACAGGATGAAAAATACATTTATTGTTCTGGGGAAATAATTTCTATGTATATTTTGCATAAGCCAGACAGCTTTAGAAACAAGAGATTTCTTTTGCTTTTAGGGCATTTTATTGACAAGGGTTTTCTTTTGGCTCGAATAGACTCTTTATCCATATGTTATTTGTGTTTATATCTGGCGTTGGGTCGCTTACACCCTTTTTTTGTTATCTTTTTTCCAAGTTATCTAAGATATCTGAGAAGACCTGTAGTTAGCATTCATAACGAGTGATGGATTAATATTATTTCTAAAAAAAAATATCTGACCAACATGTTTTTAGTATTTTCGATAAGGCGATTTTTTCCTTGTTCTAGCATTGCTTTTGCGTTGCTACAGTCCACGCAACTGTAGCAACGGGTCAGCATAATAATATCTGGTTAATTAAAGTTATTGTCCAATCAAATGTAGCTTAAAACTCAAAATGCATATGACAAAGTTTCTATTATAATCATATAAAAGACAAGGCACCACTCGAGACACTAAAGCTCTCGTGACGTTTTAAAATTAGAGACAAAAATTTATCTAGTAGAAATTTAAAAAAATTATTTTAGATCTAATATGCTACTTATCCCAACCGTCGATTGCTGATGAGAGTGATCAAGTGTCGTGCACTGTATCTTCTGTATCATAATTATTCGATCCATTCACCATGCAATATTATGCTTACGCAGAATAAGTTTGCAATGAAATAATAATAATTGCATATGATTATTTCTGCTGATGAGACATAAATAGACATTGACATTGTATCTAATAACATTACTACTTATGTTAACTTAATGCTTTTGGCTTGTTTCTGCTTGACAATCATTTCTAATAAAATACCTAATTTTAACTATAATTGAAGCAATTGTCGCATAAAATTTGCAATGCATTATTTCTTCTTAACGATTTTATTTCCACACAAACCTGTGTATTGACGTATGTATGCCAATAAAAACGAAAGGATGAGTAAGCAAACCGATCTCTGTAACATCAGTGTAACCAATTATGCGGTTTAAAATTCAAGGTGAACAAGACAAAATAATTATTGTTTAATGAAGTCCTTCCTGTGATTGGGATTTCGATCACGAACTATTCGAATGTAAGTTTTCCAAATCAGATGCACAAATGCGTCTAATGTGAGCAATATACTGGCTTTGGGAGGAGATTGCCTTGGTGGCAAAAAGTAATGGGGGGGCAAAGACCTTTTGTTTTCGTATGACATTACTAGTAATTACAGCTGAGTTTTAATTGATATTTAATCAGTAAAATTTCCATAAAATTGTGTTGCAGTTGCATATAACGTGGCAGGCATGGTCGATGACGAAAAGTAAATTGTACTACTGAAAATTATAGCTAATTAAATAACATTCATCATAAAGAGAAATAGGGTAAACACGGAAATGGCAAAGTTGAAGTTTCGCGAAAATTGGTTGCACAAGAGAGTTTAATTATATAATAAATATCAGAGTTTAATGAATATCAGCATCCCCTGACATTGAAAATATCACACTATTATTTATGTAATTACTCCACTACACCACACAAAAAAAATATATGAACGTACATTTTGTTGGGTATTTAAGAAAAAAAAAGATATCCTCGATATCGTATGGCTATTCCTTTCAGTAAATTAATCATATCCTTTTTGTGGACAACTGTTTTTGGCTTTCGAGCCTTCTTCAATATGGTGAATAGTTTTGTTCCAAGAGATATGAAACCAAAAAATCAAAAAAAAGGTGTATATATTTCCCACAAAATTTATTGCAATGTTCTTGACTGTCAGGTTAGTCCATCATCAGACCATGATCAGAACTCACAATTTGTTAATCTTTTGTTCGCCACAATAAAAAAAAACTGGCAACACCGAAATTAGGTAGCCAAACTTAAACAGGGGTCTGTTTAATTTCTTGAGATTAATTCTTGAGACCAAGATAATACTGATTTGGCAAAAAAAAACCTGTATCGAGAAATGGCCCTAACAGAGCTACGCTTCTTCAAACAGAAGAGCAAAACTATACTTTTTTCTTTAATAAATTCTTATAATGTTAATATTAGAATTACAGTTGTTTCTCTAATGTAATAATGTTTGCATTGTGAATCTAACCCCAGAATCAAAGTTGTGGAAATTTTATCATAGTTAATCATATCATACAAATTATGGTCCTGTGTTTAAAGAGGTCTAGCTCCGTTAATGTCCGGTTTTATGAAGTCGAGTTACTCTGCCCCAACTGTTAAATATAAAGAGAAAACACACCTGACTCCGGGTTAACTCTATGAGCAGAGGGAAGTCACATTTATAAACCTGGACTTAAGGGGCATTTCTCGACATGCTTGACAAATAGGTATTTTCTTGGTCTCAAGGTTCCTCTGTTTCAGTTTGGCCACCTAATTGTGTGAAGCCCTGTATACAAACTATTAAAATAAGCTTCGAAGAGCTGAGCGAATTTCTGTGAGCGCTTTTTTGTCTATATATGGAGCGAAAGATAAAAATTTTGAGATGCCAGATATGAAGTCAGTTATGCAGTTAGATAGAATCTGTTAAGCGTCTACTAGCCACCCTCCTGGGAACGACCGTCAGTGGCGAAGAGCATATCACTTAAATCAAGTTTAAATACTTGATTTATTGAAATACTAAATAATAAAATTAAATCAATTAACATCATTGTGAACTCTAAGAAGCGGTCGAGTATGCGGTAGGTAGAGTTGCATTTGTCGCAAATGTAGGTCTTTTGTTTAATGTACGTAATCAGTAAGGCGAAATCAGAAAATAATATCAAAAGTACTGCTAACCTGAACTAATCTGAACTAACATTTTGCGCTCGAATTACACCTATAATTTTTTCTATAAACCATGTCAACAAAATACACTTATGATACATTCGGTAATAATTTTAGCCGACAATGTAAAATGTTTGAAAAGTCAAACAACAAACAGCAACTCAACAACTACCGTGGATGTTCAGACGTATGCAGATGACCTTGTGATACTGATTCGAGGCAATCAAAGAGGACGCACAACAGCAATACTGCAGGAGATTATCAACACCATCTACGAGTGGTGTCTTGGGGAGAAGATGTCTATCAACCCGGAATAAACCGTGGTGGTACCATTTACAAGGAGGAGAAAATTGGACTCTTTGAGGCCTCCCTCCTTGCTGGGCCCAAACCATTCCATTTACAGAGGAGGTGAAATATCTGGGTGTAATACTAGATAAGTCGCTAAACTAGGATGGACATATGGAATGAATGATCAGCAGGGCTAAATTGCCCTTGTGGACATGCAAAAGGTACTGCGGAAAAACTGGGGCTCAAAACCCAAATTAATGCACTGGCAGTATGTGATGGTCATTAGGCCAATGCTAACGTATGAAGCCATTGCCTGGCATTCCAAGGGCGGACAAAGAAGTGCGAGGTACAAACTGAGTAACTTGCAGGAACCGAACCTGCAAACCTGCAGGCTGAATTAACCAGCTATGCTTTGCTGGGTATGCCTTCGGACATGATGCCCCCCGTCTCCTACACTTATTCAGCCTACAAGGTAAACCTAACCACAAGGGAGGAGTGGGACCAGAATAAAGTAAGGTTACTGAGCGGGCACCACTGCTGGTACGCGGATGGTTCGAAAACTCCCGAGATAGTGGGAGCTGGAGCCTATGGTGGTGGACAGAGACACAAATTCCAGGAGAGTCTGGGAAAGCATACAACAATATTTCAGGAGGAACTCCATGCCATTGAATTATCTTCCAGGTCGATAAGCAATCAAAACTGAACAAACAAAAATATCAAAATATATTCGGACAGTCGTTCGGAACTCAAAGCACTTGACTCCAGCACGATCTCTTCAAGAACTGTCTGGGGAATTCGAAACATACTGAACCACATTGAGGAGCATAATGCGCTAACTTAGTTTGGATTTCAGGCCACAAAAGCCTTGGGGGCAATAAAATCGCGAAAGCTACCTTCATACAGCCTGAACCGGTGTTGGCTATCGCAAGAGAGGTATCGAGGAGGGCAATAATCTAAGTGGCGGAAGAACAGACCGAACGTTACTGTCTACTCAAAGACGTTCATACAAGGACCCTGTGAGAAAAGGAAAACACTTAATATTAAACCTCGACAGACAACATGCATATAGGATAGGTCTAGCAGATAATGACGAATACAGCCAGTGCATGGAGAATTATGGGACTGTAGAACACATCCTGAGTGAATGTCGTGCAGCTAAAAGACTTAGATTTCGGAACTTCCGAAAAATACACATCCGACCACCGGACTTCCACAAAATCTCACTCAAGAAGAAAACTTTTTAAAGGGACTGGGTCTTCTGAGTAAACTTTAATTAATACTGAGGGACATTAGATCTTGTAGGTCGCGGTGGACGGCCCCCCTTTTGGGACCACTCATTTAGAATCAATCAACTCAACAACTATATACCAGCCATAACGTTGGTATTATAGTAGGTGCGTATGAACAAAATAGTTATTTTCCTAACAAATACGGAAAATAATACTTTTCCGCACGCGACGGCAACTTTGTCACAGATATTATTCGCTTCGTTGGTATGGCAATGATTTTTGACTAAGAGGTTTGCAAGTCAAGTTCGGAGCTTGTATTTGGTATTACGGTCAGGCGGTTATGAGATGGGTCGACGACGTAATGTTAGATATATTACTTTTCCGCACTGGGGCGGAAAAGTGAATCTTTCAAATGCAGTTTTGCGGGCAGAAAAGTACGTTTTTGCGCACGCGAGTAGAAAATAGTTACAAGTGCGCAAAGAAAAACATTCGCGCACGCGACTGCCGTTGCCCGAACGACGCGAAGCGGACAAGGGCACAAAGTAACACTTTCGCACAAAGCGAAAGACACTTTGCGGGAGAATTAGTAACAACATTTTTTTCATCACAGTTCTTTTCTGCTACCCCTGTATTGACGGTGTGCGCGAAAGACTTATTTTCACGTGTCCTTCACGTGTCCGAGACAGAAGTTTTTAAATTGTAAAAGAGTATTTTCTTAAGCTTTAGGATGGTTTACTTTTTCTTGTTTATACTAATAATTTTGTGTTTTCAAGATCCTCACGTTGTTCTTCTGTATGTAGGACCCCTTATAGTAAAACGTAGTTGTTCAGTACCCTGCTTCATTCCATTTTTTATTTTGATTTTTTGAATGCTGACTGAATGAAACTGAACTTCTTCTTTGTATTAATAGGAACAAAGACAACTAGCCAATAGAGGCAGTTTATAATTTGCCATATGTTCAAGACGTACGGCTAATCGAAAGAATTATGTATGAACTAACCTGTGACTACAAGGTGTTCCACATAAAGACGAACAACGTGAGAATCTTGAAATAACTAAATTACTAGTATAAACAAGAAAAAGTAAGCCATCCTAAAGCTTGACAAAATACTCACAACATTAGAAATTTAAAATTACTGAAACATACTAATATAAAGATGATAAAATAAAGCATCCTTAAGCCTGAAAAAAATTTTGAAAACTTCTGACAGTGTTCGAGAACTTCGAACAATACCGAACTTTTGATTGAGTGCACTAAATAACATTTTTGTACAAACGTCAAATAATGACGCATTTTACGCTTTCATTTGACAAACGAAAACCTAGCCTTTTTTGAGGATCAGAATGTGAGTTTACTTTTCCGCGCGTTGCCCAGGGCAGCAAGCGAAAATAGTTATTTTCCTAACTAGTGCGGAAAGTGATACTTTCCCGCACGCTGTCTGCCGATGCCCGAACGACTCGAAGCGAAGTTCGGGCAGCTGACGACTGCGGGAAAGACACTTTCCGCACGAGTTAGGAACAATATTTTTTCTACGAGCCTAAGTAAAGAAACAGATAATCAGCCTTATCATAGAACGTTATCTTTGTCAACAATATGACAGCTGAACAATCAATTGGTTGTTATGACAAAAACTTGGTGTGATTGTTGGCGTGACGTAATGTTTCAGGCATGAACTGGTGACATGGGAATAACAAGTATATCTGACTATACAATTTAAATTATATTATACATCAGTTATTCTTTAAATATTTACTTTCCCGCACGCCAAATTTACTTTCACGCACGCCGTGCGGGAAAGTGAAGCTATCGAAAACAAAATGCGTGCGGGAATGTGACATAATAAGCACGCTCGTAGAAAAAGATTTTTTCGCTTGCTGTCAGTGGCAACTACCACCACTCAATCAATTATTAAAAACGTCATTGTCACTTTGATTTAAATTTTGTGATTCAGTTAATGTGACTTCAGTTATGCTCAGTTGTGATTCACATTATTTGAAATTGATCGTCTGCAGAAAAAACGTTGTATGCACTACGAGCAAAAAGTAACTTTTTTGCTCTCGAGTGAAAGGCTCTCAAAAAAGTTGTACTTTTCGCTCTTAATACATAAATAACTATTTAAACTGAACCCGTTTTTTTAGTTTCTTTTTAACATTTGTCTAAATTTTATAAATTTAAAATACATATAATTATTTTTATTATATTAAAATTTTATATTAATAGTTATTTATGTATTAAGAGCGAAAAGTACAACTTTTTTGCTCGGAGAGTGAAGTTTGCCGCTCGACGCGAAGCGGAGAGCGGCAATCACTCGAGAGCAAAAAAGTTACTTTTTGCTCGTAATGCATACAACGTTTTTTTTGCAAACGATCAATTTCAAATAATGTGAATCACAACTGAGCATAACTGAAGTCACAATCTGAAAATTTAAATCAAAGTGACAATGACGTTTTAAATAATTGGTTGAGTGGTGGTAGTTGCTGTTGACAGCAAGCGATAAAATCTTTTTCGCTTGCTGTCCTGGGCAACGCGCGGAAAAGTAAACTCACATTCTGAACCTCAAAAATGGTTAGGTTTTCGTTTGTCTAATGAAAGCGTAAAATGCGTCATTATTTGACGTTTGTAGAAAATAGTTATTTATGTATTAAGAGCGAAAAGTACAACTTTTTTGCTCGGAGAGTGAAGTTAATTATTTTTATTATATTAAAATTTTATATTAATAGTTATTTATGTATTAAGAGCGAAAAGTACAACTTTTTTGCTCGGAGAGTGAAGTTTGCCGCGCGACGCGAAGCGGAGAGCGGCAATCACTCGAGAGCAAAAAAGTTACTTTGTGCTCGTAATGCATACAACGTTTTTTCTACAATCAATTCCAAATAATGTAAATCACAACTGAACATAACTGAAGACACAATCTGAAAATTTAAATCAAAGTGACAATGACGTTTTAAATATTTGGTTGAATGGTGGTAGTTGCTATTGACAGCAAGCGATAAAATCTTTTTCGCTTGCTGTCCTGGGCAACGCGCGTAAAAGTGAACTCACATTCTGATCCTCAAAAAAGGTTGGGTTTTCGTTTGTCTAATGAAAGCGTAAAATGCGTCATTATTTGACGTTTGTAGAAAAAAATAATTATATAATATTTATCATAACTTTAAAGAAAAAAAATTATATATAGTTTTATAAGAATTCATGTTATAAAATGTACAAAACTTCAGAGTTAATATCAGCTTGGAGGCTTACTCTCTACATGTAAAAAGTGGACATATGTAAAAAAGTGGACATAACTTTAATTGACAGATCAATGCTTTCATTCTCAAATTATTGCTTTGCTCATTCAGTAAGGAATTCAATGCTCTTAGTAAGATAATTTTCCTTGTGCTCTTGTTAAGTTACAGGATTGGCATAAATCGACTTTTTTTTTAAACCATCAAAGACACAAAGCAAAATATAGTAATTGACAGCTGCAATAATCAGTCGCATTTTTTTTCACAACACTTAATTATATACATTCAATTAACTTCATATTTGACAATCTTTAACTTTCTGTTCATCATCATCGTTCGTGTCATCGTGTTCACGAACATTTCAAATCCTAAAAAATTTATTTGCCGGGGATTCGATCCCATGTTATTTCAGGTTAGCACTCAATACCAGAAAAAACAAAAGTTTGTTTCTTTGCTAGTGCATCGTGCTTTTGCTAGGAACCGTGACATCGTACCTCCCATTCACTTATTTTTGTCACCTAGTTACTTTTGAAACTTTCATTTTCTTATACCCATCTCCTTTTAGTACATGTTGAGAAGATACGATAAAAATATCAAAGACAAATTTCCAATGCCTACTTCACGACAGTAATAACTGAACGGCTAATACTGGCAAAGTTTATCCGGTAAAACATAAAGTCTTGTTATATTATTACTGAGCGTTGTTTGTTATATTATTCAGAGCGTTGTACTGTCATGTCATTTCATGTTTGGTTTCTTGAAAGACAAAAAGAGTGGAGGATACAATTATTTAACCAAATCAAATTAAAAGAAGCTTTATCGGTTTTTTTTATGTATTGACTACAAGAATTTAACTTCACTTCAGTTTTTGAGCCCCTCATAACCCTTATTTTGTATTCCAAATTACTGTTTTGTTTTTCTTGTTAAAAGATCTTTATTATACAAGGTGTTTTTAAACTCTCTGGCTCACTTTCCATTTTAACTCACGATCATTTTTAACTTTGAAGAATTATATTTACAAAACAATTTAAGATAGAATGAAACGGTTTGCCCTTTCGGGATTATGTTTTGAAGACATACTCAATGATGTATGGAGTGTTCATTATGAAACGTCACCTAGAAGGCTATGAATTTTTGACAAAAAAAGATGGCATAATCAAAGTAAATGGACTTTTGTTCTTTCGTCCTTCTCTTTTGAAATTTCGCAGCCAACTAGATAACGTTTTCAAATGAACACTCCCTATTTGTTTGAAATTGAAGATTATTGCCAATCAAAAACTAGAATATACGTACTGGAAAACTGTTAAAAAATTAAGTTCTATCTTAATCGGTTTTGGACATACTATTCCTCAAAGTTAAAAAAGATTTCAACCCAGGATACCAACATCATAACACTGAGTAATAAAGCTCCGCCTGTTTTTCTCATTAATTAAATATTCTCTATGTATTAACAAAGAACAGAATTTTTTGGCAACGATTATTGCTACAAACATCGACCGTTATACTGTTTTTACCTTCAAACCATGGAACAATAAAAATTATACACTAAAGTTTAATGGAGTAGCTTCGACCTTAGCAATATAGGTCAGTGTGAAAAATTTAGAAATTTTCATCAGACGTTGCAATATTTGGCGCAACTAATTATATAACCTTTGAACCGCACATTTTCAACAATGTATGTCAATTGTTTATAATTATTATTAGTGGACGGAACATAAAATTCGCTGCTGCAAGTAAACATACATAACAACTATATTTTATCGTTCAAGGTAGGTTCATACAAGGTAAACAAACTTGTTTTCAATCAAGGAACTATATCCACGAGAACATTTTTAATAATATTTCATTAAAATTTAGTATTTACAAGTTTAAGGGTAGAAGCCCCCTTATATGAAAACTTGCAGAAGATATCCAAGACAAATATGCCAAAGTTCGACTATGAAAAAAAAATATTGTTAGATGACTTATGGCGCGGCCGTGATATCAGTTTTTTCCTCTTGTTTGAAATATTGTTAATCATCTTACATTACTTGATTACTCTTTAAACTATTTAAAATATTCTATCGCGTATCTACATACTACACCATCAACTACATACAAGAAGAAAATTAATAGAGTAGTAGAGATTGTAGATTTTCAGAAAGCGTTCGAGTGATTCGAAATATGAGCAATGCTAGAATACTTAAAAAATGCAAGAATTGATTCAAGATAGTCGAGCGTTATAAAGAACATACATAAAAAATGGAACAATTCAAATAAAGCTGGACAACAAGAAAAAAAGGCACAACATAGACAAGAAAGGGTAAGACAGAAACATTATCTAGCTCAAAGTATTCGCCCTTGTCCTGGATGACCTTTAAAAAATTGCAATGAGAAATGAACCGTGATTGGAATGGAACAGGACTCCAAAGTTATAAAAATCGTCGGGTGATACCTAAACTACCTCAGATTTGTCGGCGACATAACCTTAATAACAAATGATCAAAAAAAATAAATAAATTGAGGCCTAAAAATAAACTATAGCAAAAAAGGTCAGAAACAGAAAATTATAACAATACAGAACCAGAAGATAGAAGGCATCTATACTTGGGTCACGACCTCAGATTAGGAAAATCAAACAAGGATGCCGAAACATAGAAAAGAACACAAGTAAGATCGGCTTCGGTGAACTTGCATATATCGTGAAAAAAATCCATTTGCGTAATAAACATAAAAGTGTACGACACACCTGCATATCACCGGTGTGTACCTACGGAATGAAGACCATGACCGGCACCAAAAAGTCTTCTAAAAAATCAGAAACAACCCAGAGGAAAGACAAAATTAGAAATATCCTATATTTTCATCACATCACACATCCAACATTCCTATATCCTCCATAATGGAGGATATAGTAATCATGAAGTGGCTGGACACACAGCCAGATATATTGACTACAGATAGACACGAAAAATTCTGAAATGGAGAATAAGAGAGACAGCAAGAAATACGGGATCATCTACTCAAAAAAGATAGCTGAACGACAAAAAGACATTGACAGGCACATAGTAGATGACATTGGCGAAGGATAGAGAAAGATGGAAACAATTAAGAGAGACCTACATGAACAGGATGCTCATGCTTCGATAGCTCGAAGGAAATAATGTTGGAGATGAAATACACTAAACTTGGAACTCACTATATTAAACACGTTTATGAATTAAACCGACTATGTACAAATAGAGAAGGATATATCTAGGATAGAGCCTTTAGCATATCAGGTGCAAAACCTGCATGAAAGTTTAATTTATAATTAATTTTTTATAATAGACTCAAGAAGAGCCGAGTGCATGCTACGAAACCTTTGATGCAACTAACTTACAAGGTTGCCAAATATTCTTATTTTATAAGAGGCAATGATGCCAAATGTTTTGTTGGATTTTGTCTCCAACACTACCAACTAAAAATGGACGGACAGAGGTTGCCAAAAAATATTTTATATCTATGAAAGTAACTTAAAGTTATACATATTGCGTATGAGAGAATAGTCAAAGTTATGGTTCTTTTTACCAATCGAATATCAGCAATAATTGAAATTTTTATGATGGTCAATTAAAGATAACATGCCATAAAGCAATTTTTATTTCCTACCGTAAAAATTTGGTTTGTCAAGGCTAGTTAAATTTTCTCGTGTAGGTACCAGGTACAAGCACAAACTGGCGGAAATACCTGTTTACTTAATGAATATTCATTAAAAAGAAAATCAACTTTAAATGTTTAAACGCATCTACAAAATTAGTGATATATTGAAAGAAAGGCAAAATTTAAAAAATGCTAAAAGCTTTGGTAGTTATAATAAATATGTTTTTGCAGCAGGTAAAGTTAACTCATTAAAGTGGTTAATATCATGATACATAGACTTGCAGACATAAAAAATACAATACAAAGGTCGCACCTGGGTATCGAATTTTATGTTACATTGTTTGCCGCTTTGATGGCAAAGCCATTTTAAGTCCCAAGATTCCATATTTTTCGTTCTCAATGACTAACATGTTTGGTGGCATAAAAATTAGTTACCTGTTACGATTCATCACGATATTTGCTCGCAGAAAATACCAACAACCGGATACATTATCATTGGGATGTATATTTTAAAAGCAAAGCTAATAAATAGTATTGGCCGGACGTTGTTCACAGAGTAATGTTAGTTATAATTTCCTACATCAACCTATTTAGTCGATTTCAAAACAACATCATACAGAGTTAATGACGAAGTAAGTATGCAGACTGTGGGAAGCATGCATTATTCACATGCAAAAATCGTATTAAGGAAGACCTTATTTGGAATTCTAGGAATTTGACTAATAATTATTCTATTTGAAATTCTGCCTTAAAACCATTATCTTGATTCCTTAAACTACATTTACTTAACTTTATTAATTAGCTTTCCAAGAAGTAGGGCAGGACATTTTGTTGGTTTTCCAACATGGAGAACTCATTCATACAATCTACACTCGGGTTCATTTGAAGTGGATCGCTCTAATTGATAATCGAGTTTAAATGGTCATAACTTTTAAACCACTACATTTAGTTAGATGCCTGCAGTTCATTTACTTCTTCAATGTTCGTTTATCTTTTTTTAAGGCGGCTGTGTAACTTGCTCGTGACGATAGAAAATCTTTTGACACCCTGTATGACAGGAGAACTCTCCATGAGTTTAGAACACTGTTTAGTTTTTGAATATCTGTCCTACAATTTAAGAAGGCATTGCTTTTGTACTGATATGCATTTTTCAATACGGTTTTACTAACATTTTGATAAGTTGGTCATGGCGAAACAATGTTGGGTGCCATTATTAAAGGTAAAGCTGCCACAGGGCTGTCACAGTTGACGCTTTTTTAAATTGTCGAAATCCTCCTGTTATAGAGGGTGTCACAATTGAACATTCGTAGTTCTATAGAAAAAGAAATCATAAGTAACCACAAAAGAAATCATCAAATTTTATCTCTGTAATAGCTGTTTTCCATGATTGTATCTACTGCCGGTATTTTCTTCTTTTGGATTAGTACATTCGAAATTAAGAAATCGTTTAGGAGGCGATAAGGCAGCAAAACTTGTAACCATGTTTCAACATCTGAATAAAAATATTAAATGATGGAATGTACCTAATCCTTCCCAATACGTATAGTACTCGGTGTAATATAACATGACCTCCTATTTAAAGTTGATAATTCTTGTTTTGTTTTTCAAAGTTTGGAGTAACGCTTGGGGGCATAACCTCCTAGAATTTCTCATTTATGTTTTAAGTTTTGTTTTTTTGTTTTTTTTTTTTAGATTTATACTTTATTTTTATAACCCATACATACTTATCTAACAATATTCTCAATAAAGTTTGTAACACTAGAATGGAAACTGGTAACTATCTGTCTATTTATTTAAAACAAACAAATAACAAATTGGGATTTTTATTGGTTTTGGTTCTTTAAAACACTGAAAATACCCAAAACTAAGAAAAATCTCAATTTAAAAATGACAATACGGCAGACAAAAGGTTGAAGAATCGAATACAATTGAAAAAATTGAATATATAGGCATATAATATATCAATTAACATATCTAAATCAGGCGGAAAAGAAACAGTGTTTTAAACATATGTTTTAAAACAGTGTTTTAAAACACCAACTATTATTTCCAATGTTTTAAATGTGTTTTAAACAACTGTTTTAAAACGAATGTTCCCAACCCAACACTGCTCTTGGCTAATATAAAATTTAGCCCAACTGGTATATCTTCCATTACTAAGACGGCAGCATTAAGAGAAATGCTAAGTCCAATTTATTGATGTATGTAGGAAATATATTTTGTTGCAGTGATTTTTGAGCCCTTCACTTTTGCACTGTACTTACCTTTTTGAAGAACTCCACACAAGTGCAAATAACAAACTTTGTTTCCAAAACAATTCTCTGAAATTCAAGTGATATCTTCTAAACTACAAGTGACGCCTTCTGAAATACAAGTGATATATTCTAAAATCTAAATGATTGTTCTGAAATTCAAGGGAAGTTTTCTGAAATACAAGTGACTATTCTGAAATACAACTGACGACTTCAAAAATCAAAATCACTATTCTGAAATACAAGTGATATATTCTGAAATCCAAGTGACTGTTCTAAAATACAAATGATACTTTCTAAACTACATGTGAAAATGGTGTAGAAGTAAAAAAATTAACTGAGAATACTTCATTCTCTAGAGAAAAAAATTGTCTGAAAACAAACAAAAATTCATTAAAATGTATCAGATGGTATAAAAGTTATGGCACTTTAAAGTGGATTATCAATTAGAGCGATCCACTTCAAATGAACCCGAGTGTATTTACTCTTTACTGTAGATTTTGATATTAGTATGCCTGTAGCATCTTCTCACTGGGCTTTGATATTAGTATGCCTATAGCATCTCAATTGAGATAAACAAGTTGGTCAGCAGAAATGTTGAGTTGGTTTGTTAATGGTGTGCTTTTGAATTGGGACGCGACATTTCGACCACGCGCGTGGTGCGCTTATAGTTTAGGATATATCCGAACGCAGTGGGCAAACCGCTGTAGAACTTTTTTGGTTTACAGCACGTGGAGCGCCCATAGTTTAGGAAATATCCGAAATCAATGGGCAAACTGATGTACAACTTTTTTTATTTGAAGACCACGCGAACCTAACGTTCCCCTTATGTAGCCCAAACTACCGTACAATTAGGAACAAAGAACCTGATGATGATATACCTGAAGAACTGATGATTTGTCATTATGAAAATAACCTACAACCAAAATTTCAGGTTTCTAACTTTAATGGTTCCTAAAAATGTAGAAATCAATGCGCTGTTTATAGTAAAGTGGGTAAAACTTTTGGTGTGTGTGAAAGTGAAAAAATATTGGTAAACAAACAAAAATCTAAAGGGAAATGTTACAGTATTATTTGGGACGCCCTATACTATCTAGTTTTGTCTGAGCTATCTACAACGTAAATCAATACTCTGTCATAAAACTAATCGAATTAACGCAATAAATTAATTGATATCGATTTACATGTTAAAATCTTAAAATTCCATGTTATACATACATTTTTTGGGGCACTCTATACTATCTAAAACGTAAATATATCCCCTATTTATCATGGGGCTACTAGAACCTACGAATATAATCGATTACTATTGATTTATATGACAAAAGTCGAAATTTCTATGTTAAGAATATGCTCTCAAACCGGCAAAAAAACCTAAATTTTGAGATCAAAATAGTGCATTACGGCCTTTACCAGCTCATATTTCGTTTCGGTGAAGATTTATCCGAAAATCTATAAGAAGAACTAAGGAAGCAGAAGAATAGAGCTACACGCAGAGCCCATCTTCGAAGGTCTGCCCAGAACAGTAACTGAACACGGTTGGCCCAAATATAAGGTACAAATTTTACTCTTATTTTTAATTTTCTCGAAAACCATGAAAAGTAACGTCCTTGTGATACATATATCTGATAGTCCTCAATGACCTTTTCATACATTACATTAACCTGCATATCGAAAAACGTTACCGTTTCCAAGATAAACAGGAAAATGTGAAAATTTCAAAAATTTCAAAGGGTGGTCGTTGAAATTTTTGGGCGAAATTCATTGTCATAGATTTTATCAAAAATACTCTCATATGAAATAGGAGACAAAAACATGTAAAAACTAACAATTTTGGAATGTTGGCCCAAATGGCGCCTAAATCCTAATTTTTCCAGTTTTTATGGACATTTGAATACATATATCTATATAATTCGAAAACTAAACTTGGTGTAACGATGCTGTTGACACCAATGAATTCACGACCACAAAATTGCTTAATTTGTCATTCAAGGTTTTTAATTTAGTTGACGTAATGTTCGATCAAATAAAAACATTATGTGCCTAAAGGTATCTGCTCATAACAACCCCAGGCTAGTTTTGGTTCCCCCGAGTATTTGATTATCTCGGTACCTGCCATATCTGGCAGGCTTTCCCCTATCCACCACCTGGGGAGGCACCCGATGGGGGTTCTAGCAAGCCCACTGGAGCGCCCATGCCAAATAGATATTCGAATGCTCAGGGAAGACGTAGTTAAGCAGAAAGTAACAGAAGAACTACAAACCGGATTGGAAGAAATAGAGGCAACTCCAGAAGAACCCCTACAAAAATGGAACAGAATCGCTCAAGTTATTAGAAGATATGCAGATGATACTGCTAAACTCGCAGGTACCCTGGAGGATCCTCTGGAGAAAATTAATACAATGAGCGAGGAATATGGAACACCTCCAAAGCAAAACATATGACCATTAGCAAAAACCCCCAGCCTCCTATGGTTTTGACTTTAAATCAAGAAACTACAAAACGAGTCGAGAGATGCACTTACTTGGGATCAATGGCGAATGCAATCTGGGATCAATCCGTAGAAGTAAGATGAAGAATCGAGAAGTTAAGAACTGTATTCAATAGAATGAAAACATTTTCCGTCAACAGAAACCTTAGCCTACAACAGAAAATAAGAATGGTCAGATGTTACATCCTTCCAGTCCTTTTCTGCGCATAACGAAGTAGTACTTGGAAGAGTGGGCAAAACGAAAGAAGTGACACTCACAGTAAAGAGAAGGAAAATCGAGTACTTCGGACATATTATAAGGAACAATAAATATCGACTACTGCAGCTTATCCTACTGGGAAAGGTCGACAGTAGGAAAGGCCCAGGAAGGAGAAGGAACTCATGGCTGCAAAACCTGCGCCAGTGGTTTGGGAAAACATATTTACAATTAATTAGACAGGCAGCTGATAAAATAAGAATAGCCATGATAATCGCCAACGTTCGCAGAGAATAAGGCACCACAGGAAGAAGGAGAAGAAGAACGTCCCCTTAAAGTTTGTTACAAAATACCTGGTCCGCCCTGTATATTGGTGCATAGTTAATACGTTGAGTAAACTATTTGAGATTTAATCAATAATGGAGTGTAGTACTAGAACGTTTTGCTGGTTCAGAGGAACCAATTTGAAAGACCTTTGACCCCAAAAGAGTGGGGAACTTACAATTAAAAACACAACACTCGTATTGGATAAATTTGAAGTGGTTGGCACAATATTCTCTCATAAATGTGACGCAGGATACGTCGGATAACCCACAAATAAATTATCTCAGAGAATAAAACCATACAAATATGACAGTAACGTCACTAACATAGAAAAATTACTGCTTTCCTTCTGAGACAGATAGTATCTAACTTTAAATTTAACAACGCCTCGACTTTCCCCGTATTGGTAAAACACAGAACACGTAGTAAGTTCCGAGACTAGGCCACTAGGACCTTCTTCTTGACATTTTTTCAGAAAATGTTAATCTGTTGTTTGTGTAAAGATCATTAGCTTATTAGTGTCCTCAAATATTTATTTTAAAGTCTAAATGAACATGCCGAACTATGAAAACTGCGTTCTTCTTTTGACTACATGACTGAATCTAGGTGTTATATCTCATTTTCAAAATATGTCATAATTACAACTGTGAACAACATGTTTCTAACGTTGTGTTAATACACAGCCCTCAAGAAGTTTACGTTTAATAAACGAAACGTCAAAACGAAGAGATAATTGTATAATTATTACCAATCGATCATCTCAAACCTCCAACTCAACTGTAAAATAATGATAATAATATCCTTTGGTAGCATATAAGTGTGGCAAGACATATTGTATATTATTAGGTACATACACTATTCAATTATCGTTTCGTAGTTCAGAGGAGTTCAGTACAATGATGGTAGGTTGGTAGGTAGGCGCTATTGCAATCGTGCATGGCAGTAAGCTACTGGTTTTTTGCACGTTGCAAGATGCGTCATATCTGCCTATAATTTTCCTATTTACCATATAGAATTGGATCTGATGATGACCTTCCAAACTACTAAAGCTTGCGGCAGTAAAATACTAAACTCATTATCTGTTTCATTTTCTAAAGTACTAGTATTTAATGTACCAGATATAACATATTTTTTCTCTATATCTCGGGTTTCAGTTAATGAAGATAAAGAGTAAAAGATAAAGAATAAATAAGAAAATAGTATATTGTCTACAAAAATTAGTTTCAACTCTGTACACAATCGCGCTGTTTTTTCTCCAGATAATAAAAAACCGGCCCTAAAACTACAAGGGCAGTAAAACTACGTAATTTCACATTTCTAGACTCTCACTTCACTCTTGGATTGTCGCATACAAAGTAACGTTTTTTTTTTACTTATGGAGGAAATAAATTTTTTACCTCTCAGGAAAATCTCTTTTTTAATCAAATGGTATTCATAAATTACATGTGCGGTAAAACTAAAAGAAGTAAATTTAAATTGGTACTTACCGGGCAGTCCCGCACACGCCGCCAACATAAATCCAAGTAAAATTATCACAGATCTTCCAAACTCCATTTTGCAACTTGTGATCACTTATAGATACCTGATGAGCTTAAATTTTGAAAATGAAAGTACCTACTTTCCAAATGGCAATAATTGTCAACAAATAGAACCAAGTTCGCTCGTTCGTGTGTATATTCTCTGCTTTGCAGTCGATTTCAATACCTCTGCTCGTCCTCCTGCTAAAAATATATATATAAACCTGCTTTCTGCTACACGGTTCGAGCTATCGTCCTGATTGTGCGCAAGTTGGTTTGGGTTTGATATCGAGTTTATATAGCAGCTCCGCTTCGTCCTTATACGGGGTGTCAATTTAATAGTCCTACAATTTACGGTAAACTACAAAAATAACTAGTTTTTTAGAAAAAAAACATCAGACTGTCAATCAACCGCTGTCAAGGAAACACTGACGTTTCTAGCGTCCGTTTATACATATTAAGTATAAGCTCCACTTGTTATTATACTGAAATGATAATACGTCAAAAGTATTGTCTCTCTTAATTTTCCTTCAGAAATAATAAATCAGAATGCAAAAACTTAATTTTTCCTTAATTCAGACCATTTTTCTTTAGAATTTCTACAACGGTTATTGAAAAAAAATTAAAAAAGTTTTTATTGTCCTGTGCCATTTACGGTTTACAAGACTTGATGCGTGCTTTTTAGCAGTCAAAATGTAAAATTTACAGTCTACCCCCCCCCCCATTATAATATTATAATCATCAATGTGTATGTATCTACAAATCAAATGGTTGAGACGAGAAGTGGTGACAGTATTTTTAGTAGTGGGGTAAGCAGAACCAAAAACAAAAAAACAAAAAAAATTCAATACCAAAAAAAAATTTCTTCATAAACGAAGATCAGACTTTCCACTACACAAGGAGACCCTTCAAAAGTACTGTTAGAGATGCTGGATTCTTTGAAATCTTGAAGTTTTCACAATTATTATCTCTAATTTCTCTTCTGATGTCAACTGCAAAACCAATTCAAAGTAAATGAATCAGGCTATCAACCAAATAAACAAACTTCTGTTAACTATTTATGTTGTAAGTCCAGTAAAGACGTTTTTAACAGTAGGAGTAAGATATTTCCGGACGAGGCGATAGCCGAGGGATATCGAAACGCGTATTGTAAAACGTTATCGGACGTATTACGTACATTTTATTTTGTGCTTTTTAAAAAAGACAGAGGAAAACAACCAAGGAAAAGATTAATTTTATCCGCTACAAATATTTTTGAAAAATCCGCTATAAATTCATTACGGTGTCCAGTACTGTAATAGTATATATTACGTAATAAGGGTTGTAAGAAGCTTATTACGTACGATTGGAAAGTATGCGCACGACGCCGCGCAGCGGCGAGTTCGTATTTTCATTGGTATGTAAATGGTTTACAACCCGCATTTCGTACTATACTTTACCTACAACGCTATAGGAATAGATATTTTGAAACTATTACAAATAAACGTTACAAATCAGAAAATCGATTAAAGTTGCATTTGACAGCTAGCCGCCATTAAAATTACGAATTGGTGGCGAGTGGACTGTTGCTAGGCGACGCGTGAATGAGGCCACCTGGCTTAGGGCCTTGCACGTACGTTTGGTTCAGCGTGCGTAAGGAGCTCCTTACTAGCGAAGTAGAGCGTGTGTTATTTGATATTTAATTAGTAGTCGTAGACGGTACTCAGTACTGTAAACTTTCATTATGGAACTCAGTACTGTATTAAGTTATTTTACGGACTAACCTTGTGTGTAAACTGTGTAAAAAATGTCCTAAATGATACGGTACGAAGTAAAATATTTTACAAATTTAGATCATCTTTGACTTGAGGTTAAATGAACCTGCATAATCGACACCTGAATTGTGGAATGGTTGAGCAGGCGTTACTCACTCCTTGGGCAATAATCAAATGATTTAAACACCAGGAATAAACTTTGTTCAGAAGAACAATACACATATATGAACAACACTAGGAAGGAAATTGCCACCATCATTTATCCAGTGGTTTTCTCCTAATGAGGCTAATAGGTGCCAGCATAGAGAAGAACTTTGTTTTCATTCAAAACAAGAAGTTTCCCCCTCTGAAAAAAATCATCAATGAAATGATTAAGATGCGATTAAATGGTGGCACTATTCTACTGGTGAAATAAGAAAGAATGTTCTTCTGTGGAATCCTTTTGTACCTGAGTCATATACCCCGTCGACTCATATTTGTTCATAAAATTAATGTTTAGTTTTAACAATTCACGTCTTTTTTCTTTTCAACAGCAATATTGCTATAAAACAGTTCTATTATGCTCAACAGCTCAGGACTAATTCATAGTTCGTTGTCGGAAAATGTTCCAGCGACTTACATACCCCAAATTTTTACAAAAAGAGCGGCGCTTGGACACTAAATAATAACCTGATGAATAACGAATGAACAAGGTAACAATTTACTATCCATGCACCCCCTCATTTTTAGTTTTTATTTGGAAATTTGGCTCAAATATGTTTCAAAATAGAGGTTTAATAAATAATCCATTGTTAAAAAGTGCGCCAAATTTCACACACGACATTTCCATTAAAAAAAATCCACTTCTCAGATATTACATTAATACTTACTAATCTGTTACTATTGCTACACCTTTATTATTCACAAGTTGGGCATGGACCATGATCTAGTTTAAGCCCTAAAATCTAAAGTTTACTCCGCTTCCAAAACAGGCCATTTTGTCACAAATCAAATTAAGCAAAGCAAATCCCCAACTGAACTAACTTAATCAAAAGAAAACATTACGGAACTAATCTAAACTAACCTAAACTAACCTGAACTAAGATAACAAAAGCACCCCGCGTAAAGAAACAATGCGCCCCTAATGGGCCGCTTTTGTTTAAAACAATAAGGCGATAATTAATGGGCCGCTAATAATTAATGTACCAAACTAACCTAACCAAAGAAAAAACAGAGCTGAAGTAACCTAAGCTAACCTGACCTAAGAAAACACAAAACTAAACTAACCTGAAGTAACCTAACCAAAGCACCCCCCACATAGAAAAAAATGGGTGGCTTTGACCCATATTAACCAAACCAAAGGAAAAATAACTGAACAAACCTAACCAGATCAAGAACATAACTTAACAAACCTAACCAGAACAAGAACATAACTGAACTAACCTAAGCTAACTTGAACTAACCTAACCAAAACACCTCGCATAAGAAAACAAAGTGGCCCTAAAAGGCTAATGCAAACAAGCCTAAATAAAGCCTAACAAGCAAAAGTAACAGATATTTTGTAGTAATTTTTGAATGTGATGGAAAACTGCAGAATGGTTTCCGACAATAAAATTTTCTTTAATTATCTATTGTTAAATACAATTTAATTAACTTGAATCAAAAGAAGTGAAAATGAGGTGGTGCCTGCGTATAGTAAATCGTTACCGTGTGGAAATTATTAAGACAATTGAGGCACAATTTAGCAACTGAAAACCTGTTGATACCCAGTAAGCTTGAGAAATATGTAGTTTGAGTATAAATCAAAAGCATTTTTTGCCTTTGAAGTGAGCCCTACAAAAGCTTCAATTGTTTTATCTAGCTCAGTTTCAAAAAAAGACTTAAAACTCGCAAGTGTTGCAGCTAATTCCTAGATTTTTGTAATTGCCATTGACTTACCGCTGACACTATATATGTATAGCCTGTCACAATGGTTTCTTAAGTATCAACGGGAATCTCAAGAACTTTAAGGAAACTCAAATTCTTATTGATGATATTTGGTATTAGCCTAATATCTGAGTCAGACTATTTTTGGTATCTCAAAAAGCGTTTTGAGATAATCTGTTATATATATTTATTAACCAACATATACCCTAGACTTATTATCATATCTGTCTCATACCAATTACCATCCAATTGAGTAGTTAACCGCACTAGCCTCTGAATTTTGCAAGATATTTGCTGTCGTCCCCTCTAACTAACAAATAGGAAATTAATCCTCTATGCCTGAGAACCTGTTACCAAGAGAATCAATGGCTTGAACGTACGCTTTAGCTTTTTATTAGGTACTTGCATGTGGTCCTTAATCTATGGAATCTATGGAATTCAATTTTCTTGGAAGGGCAAGAAAAAATTTTGTTTACTGCTGCTTTTGTTTACTGCAGCCTCTCTCATGTACTTATATCCTTTACCGAAGCTATTCCTTATTTCTTCAACACTTTGATAAATCATCTTTTGTCGAAGCTAAAACAAACCATCCATGCGAAAACCCAACCAGGTAACTCTATAACAAAGTAATAAATGCCATTCTAGTTACAGAATTAATTTCCTCGCACTTGAAAAATGAACGAATTCCTCATTTGTTTAATCCTCATCCCAATCAATCCTTTTTTAATCCAATATCTAACCTAATAAATGTTGAGTGTCACTTTCATTGACTTTTATGCCTATGTGCAATCTTCTATGATTCTGACAAGTAACTCATAGAGAGAATCAAGTTTCGTAGCGTAGACATTGCTCAATGCCACTCTCACACGCTCAAACCTTGCCAAAAGAATAGTTTAGTGGAGTAAGGTTAGGAGACCTAGAGGGCCATTACATTGGACCTCTTCTACGTATCGATCTTGTAGGACAATTTTGGTCTAAAACTTGTCGGACAGGAAGAGTTTCGTGAGCAGGCACTTCATTCTCTAAATAGACTAATTCTGCTTCTATGAGATGAGAATCTTATTCAAGTATACAGTATCCCTCGTAGATATCGCGTATTAAAAAATATTTAGATAATTTTGTCCATTTAAGTTTCCGTTGCAAAAAAAATAGTCTAAAATGCTACCTCTCAAAATTCCTGTCCAAAATTTTACGAAATTTGACTTCCTTCAGAATTCTATTTTCGAAACTCCAGATTGTTCAGCAATCTTTCACAGAGACGTTTTAGTGTCCATTTCAACATGAACAGACCCGCAATTTGCGTTTCTTCACCCGTCCAAAGGAGCACAAATTTATACTTAGCATTTTGAGCAGAACCAATCCTTTGGACCTTTATTAGAAATTTTGTTACGTAAGAGTGGTGTATTATTTTATGGGGATAATGCAAATGAAAGGTATGGG
Organism: Taphrorychus bicolor; assembly: GCA_951812265.1. Classification (NCBI taxonomy): domain Eukaryota; kingdom Metazoa; phylum Arthropoda; class Insecta; order Coleoptera; family Curculionidae; genus Taphrorychus; species Taphrorychus bicolor. The sequence continues at coordinate 35,593,571 of OX638297.1, forward strand.
GCAGAATTATTATTTTGGTAGTAAAGACCTTCAATCTTGATTTTCTCTTACAACGTGTAAACCATTGTAGTTGAATTAAAATTAGAAAAAATTACAGACTCAAAGAAATAACTAAAACTATCAGGAAATGTAAAGCAACGCGCAAGTTTGAGGTTAAATATCAAAAAAAAGTCATAATGTAAAACCGCAAGTAAAAATGATATATCATAACTTTTAATTAATACAACATTCTTTAATTTGAGATAACCAGAAAATAAAAAAAAATAAAAAAGCTGTCATGTAGGGAATAAAATTACCTTTCAAACGAGGTATAACCCAACTCTCACTGCAAATAAAAAATTTCGAATTGACTCTTCGGGTGCAGAGGGAGATTATAGGTTGACCGAAAGATGCGCTCCCTTGATATTAAAGTTCATGGATATTCCAAGGTTTTTTTATGACAATAAGCAAAAAGTTTTTCAAGGTGGATGCTTTTCTCTGACACAGCCTGTATATATGTGCTCGTGATGAAGAACATTTTAAAAGCTAGTTCAAATTGAATCATAAAATTGGTACTAGAGTGAAGTTGAATATAGGTACTTAATTATTGCCTCTTACTTATGAAGTGCCGAAAGCCATAATAATAATCATATTTATCGCCGTTTCTAGAAAACATAAATCAGTTTAGGATTGTAATATTACTGACTGAACTGTAAGGCATTTAACTTTATACTTGAGAGTGGGTGAAAAATTCGTCATACACCTTTTGCCGAAAAAGAAAACAAAATTATTCTCAGAAAGAACTACCTGAGTAGTAGCACCGCGTAGGACCATTTTATATTTTCAATGATGTCATTGACCATCTTGACATGTTTTTTATAGAACATCTTATGCAAATTAAATTGTCTCTATACAGGATGTGTAGGCTAAAAGGGAATCAGAATAAATTATAGGTATATGGAATTTACCCTAATATTAGTTTGTTGCGGTAATATGTCAGTCACCTACGCATTTTCATATATCTTTGTTTCTTTGCTATTTGCTGAATTATTTCATATTTTGCAATACATTGAAGCAAACTTTCTGGGACAATGTATGAAGAATTATTACATATTTAGGAAGATCTATGCAAACAAAGGTTTTGGAATTTAGGAATCTATACCTGGACTACAGGATGGCTCATCACTAACGCAGACAACTTTTGTACGGAAAAGTGGTAGTAAGCAATTTTTGAACAGTTCTCAATTGTTGTCGAAAAAACCATGCTTTTAATTTTAAATGTTCATCAAGCATAAACTCTGGCAGGTGAAAACTTAAGTTTAGAATAGGTACGTAGCATTCCGTCACGTGGGGATAAAACATGCGAGATTCGCAACATATCCTGTTTACACGATGAGACATTGATTTCACTACACTGCACGTAAGATGGACGTATATATAGTGGGTTAAATTAATATTTTATTTTTCTCATAAAATGGACGGACAGTTTTAAAAAAATGTAATATCAACTGGACAAAAACCACGATATTTTATTAAATCGACTTATATAAATCTTATTTTAGTTTGTAAGCCTGCTTCTCTGTAAACTACAAAAACAGGAGGCATGGAAACGTAATAATAACAAGTTGCAGCTTTTATTCTATGTTTTTTTTGTTGACAGATTATATAAATGCACTCGCCAATCCACATATATTATTATACCCATCGACCTTCAAGCTAGATAGACTCAGTGAGTCTATCTAGTTCTTCTAATCATAAATTGTCAGGTTTGTTTACTTCCAACATGCATATGCAACACAGCGGGCGTTCGTCGCTAGGGAAATGAAACAATGGCCGCCGAGTCGGGTAATCGGTGAAAACATGATACATGCACTTACCTGTGATATGACAGATTTCTATCTCAATTTTATAAGTAGAAGTCTTACACATGCCACAATATCTCACCATAATGATAAAATATTTAATAAAACACCAAAAAATCGTACAAAACGTTTGCAAGCACTGTCTCAACTTCAAACACAAAGGAAACACGTTTTGACGTTTTGTAGATGACATCAGAAATAGATAGAGTTCTAGTAAAAGTCATTGCCTGAGATTTTATTCTCCTTGTGGATACCTAACTAACTTTTTCTTTTGAAATCATTCCCTTTTGAGAATTCTCGATGCGATGGCGAATGTCATATTCCTTATACTGTTATGTTTACAGGAGCCTCATTAGACTCATTAGAGACTATTACTTACAGATATCTTGATAGACCTGAGCTATAGTTTATATTCAAAAAATATAGTAAAAAGTCATCGTTAATATTTGCTGTTGTTACTTTGTTTGTTTACAAATGTTTTTGGTAGTGGCCAGCTGATTTAAGGCTGTCTACGTTAAGTAAAACAAAATCGAGCATTTTCCGAATATTTTCCCCATACATTATATCTGCACTAAGCAAAGCGTTTTTCACCAAAATTAATCGTGGGTAATTGCAGCTGATTATTTCACTAGAGTGTTTTACACAGGTAAAATGTCATAGCAACAGCCTATTTTGTACTGACAAAACTGCTACCTGGTCCTACCTGGACAAAATCAACATGATGCCTTTTCAGCGACTATTTCACTAGAACATTTTACACAGGAAATATCTCATAGCAACAGCCTATTTTGTACGGACAAAACTGATACCTGATCCTACCTGGACAAAATCAACATGATGTCGTTTCAGCGACTATTTCACTAGAGCATTTTACACAGGAGAATTGTCATAGCAACAGCCTATTTTGTACTGACAAAACTGCTACCTGGTCCTACCTGGACAAAATCAACATGATGTCGTTTCAGCGACTATTTCACTAGAGCATTTTACACAGGAGAATTGTCATAGCAACAGCCTATTTTGTACTGACAAAACTGCTACCTGGTCCTACCTGGACAAAATCAACATGATGTCTTTTCAGCGACTATTTCACTAGAGCATTTTACACAGGAAAAATGTCATAGAAACAGCCTATTTTCTACTGACAAAACTGATACCTGATCCTACCTGGACAAAATTAACATGATAGTTCTTCAGCCACAAAATTTTGTTAGGTTTAAGTAAAAAGTATTATAGGTTGACGAGTCTCACCTATTTTTGCTTTTTGCTGCAGGTTGAAGTTTTCTCGTGAATTAGTCTTGTTGAATACCATTCGAGATAAAATTTGCTAAGGCAAAATATTTCTCTTGTTTTATTCAAGTTTGTTGCTCTTTGGCAATTTCGTTCATGACATTTTTTACAAAACCTCTCGCCTAACGGCTCGTGGTTTTGTCGTAAATGTTATTCACGAAATTGCCGAGCAACAGACTTTCATACCAATCGAAATATTTTGCCGGAAAAATTTTCGGAAATTTCGGAAATTTCGGAAAAAATGATATTATAAACGAGAAAAAATAGTTATTTTTCAATTTCGGTTTTAATGTGACAATTTTTCCGCACTACTATCCCAGATAGCACAACTGACCAGTTGGACGTCTGCTGGACGTCGGTTTTAAGTCATTTTTGGTCAATACGTCAATTGACCTAAACAGGACGTCTCGAAGACGTCAACTTTTTGACGTACAATGGGCAGACGTCATCATATTACAACGATCAAAATAATCTAATCATTTTTTCTGCTCAGACTTCTGACTAGTAGGTAGGTATCTAAGTACCTACTGATATATCTTTAATTTGTTTAGCATATATTAGAAATGCATGCTTATTTAAGATGGTGGAAAGCAAGTCTTTTCCATTGATTATTGTCTAACTAAATTCATATATAATAAATACAAAAGTGTAAACACTACAAGGATTTAAGATTTCAGAATGCTAAACAAAAATTCAACAAGTGTGAGACGTACCAGTGGTGGAAACAGAAATTTTAACTTCTGCTTCCATGAGGTAGGCAGGTACTCACTCGTTTTTACTTTTTGTTTATTATTTAAAATGTTAAATCCTTGAATAGTGTTTACACTTTCGTATCTATCTTTTATATGAATTTAGTTAGATAATGCTCGACGGAAAAGACTTGCGTTATGTCGTCATCTTAAATAAGCATGAATTCAGTTTCAGCTCTGAGAAAAACTAAATAAATAGTCGAAACGTGGGCAATGTTCTGATAAAGAACAGTATTATTTGATCTAACTCTGCTAACCACCAGTATTATATTTCCAATAAAACATATTTAAAATATGTAATGAATTTTTTTTATGATAAAATCCACAGCATGATATATTAAATAGTCAATAACGGACGTCGGAAGACCTTTAAACACAGACGTCAGACCGACGTGAACAAATGGACGTCTTGTGGATGTGACATGTAGCCCTCATTTGGACGTCTTTTGGCTCAATCTTATGTCGTCATTTGGACGTTCATACAACGTAGTGTGCTACCTGGGTATGACGTCAAAACATACATAAACGTATCCAAATGAAGAGCTTTTTGACGCCCGGTTTGGTTTTTGCCTTGTAATGTTGGTAGCGGTGACAAATTAAATGTCATCTTTAATAGATTTAAAATAAAACAATAATGAATTATTTCGATATGATAATCATGAAACGCAATATTGACAACAATTTGCAATTTGCAATTCGGGACGAGTACAACTGATTTCTTGGTTCCATAACTGGCTTATAATTTGAAAGTTATAGATAACTATATTTATGGTAAAATCTGACGTTAATTTTAAAAGAAAATGGGGATATTTGTCATACCTACCAACCTTTACTAAAAGTTAAAAAGTATACGTATTGGAGAAAATGAAATATAAATTACTTTCATCAACAGAAAAAAGAAGTATAAGTGCAGTGCAGTATAGCAAAATTTTCCTATGAGTACATTTTTTGTCTTAACTTTAAGGGATTTGTTGCGAAGTAACCATTACTTGTCCTGAATGCTAAATACGACGCTTAATACGACTCTTATCATATACCATACCTTGCCGAAGTAAACTAAGAAGCATTTGAAACGATACTACCAAATTTTTAATAAAATTTTAAGCTGCCTATCTGGAAAGCCACTCCGCCGATTTTCATTTGCAGGTTTGCTAATACAGGGTTCAACCAAAATTTGACGTATTTTTGTTAACATTTTTCGATTATATATTTTTGCAGAAAAAAAAATAAAACACCTTTTGATACAGGAGTATGTAAAGAAACGCCTTACCTCGGAACACGATTGCTGTTTTTTTGCTATTTTGCCTGGTTCAATAGATATTTAGCGTTTTTCTACAAAAGTGATATCTGTTAACTCTAAGGACCTAATTTTCCCCATGGTACAAATATTGATAAAATTTTCATACGGAGTATAAAGAATATATATAGGGGGTAATCTACACTCTACACATAATATAGGCCTTATGGCTATAAAATCAGACTGATCTACAGGGGTGAACAGAAAGAAAAATTTAGCATCTAGAAGAGCTAGGAAATATCTTAGCATTTTTGGTTTGAACTACCATAAAGTGCAACCGTTACCAAGAGTTCCAATCTTCCAATGCATAAAATACCTCCAAATAACATAATATCACAAAATAAGGAATAATATGTTATAATGTATTATTCCTTATACTGTGATAATATGTCCCATAAGTTTTAGCAAATAATTGGAAATGTTCTTTTGCTATAATTATTCTACTTATCCAGGCGGCTTTGGAAGAAAAATATTGACCGTTTCCTAGACTCCAATTTGACATATAAATAGCTCAAGTCAGTTTGCAAGAAATTTGCAAAAAAGTTAGAAATTAAGAAACGCATTTATAATCTAGTTGGACAAATGCCTTAGCTGAAATACTGCAAATTGCCCACAAACTTCTCAGGAAAATCCACCAAATTGATATTGCGGTTGTCCGGAAACTTTTCCTGCTACATATAATGAAATAAAAAAATTATTTTCTTTCATAGTATACCTTTGCAAAATATTGTTTGCTTTTTAAATGTTTGCTGTTTTTAAAAATTTCATTAATGTTTTTGTTACAAAAAAGTTATGGGACACACGTTATACCTCTTTCCATTATGTTCAGTTGATGTATATCCTACCTACTTTTTAAATCTAACAATTAACAGGATTGATTTCGGCGCTACAATAGATATTGATTAGCTGATTAGTTGAAAAACCCAAAACCACAGCAAAAAATCCATTTATTTAAGGTTACAGTATAGATCGGCAAATGTTTGACAGTAGGAAAATTTTTATTCTTGTGAAATATCTAACAATCTACCTATTGTAGATCACTCCTAAATCTTTGAGGCGGAAAGTTAATTTTTTACTGCTTACTTTTGGGTGAAGCCTCATCCACTTTTAGGGCGATTAGTTCGTTGTTGGAGAAGGAACTTCGCACTACTCACAGTAAATATACTGCGAATAATAATTTATCCTAGAAAGGGCTCGGACGAATCGACCTTTTTGACGTTTCGGCAATTTCTCTGCTGCCTTCTTCAGAACTATCTAAAAAATCAAGCTTTAGAAAGAATTAAATGCAAAAAATTATACTTATTAAAGTGTTTGTCTTTTTTTTACATCTTCATGTCAAAAGCAAAAACGATTTTCAGAATATCATATACTAATACTCAAAGACAATAGCTGTTTATGTAACCAGTTACGAAAAGTCCGATGTTGTGTAACGAATGAATGTTTGCGGGACGAGCGCAGCGAGTTCCCGCAATTTGAATGAGATACACAAAAAAGGCTTTTCGTCTTGTGTTTCATACAAGATTTTTTCTAATATTGACTACAAATACCTACTTAGAGAGAGTTATTATTATTGAACTTCAGTATTTACTTTTAAACCACTTTGTATCTACTTATTAATACCGTAAAACTGTAGCAACGGTGTGCCACAACCGAAACCTATTTGTTTCTATGGTGATGAAACGAACTTTTCATCACCAGTTACGAAAGATTTTATTTTTCGTAACTAGTTACGAAAAGTAGAACGTTACGTCACTGTCATCAGTATTGAAAAGTGCCACTTTATATGTCAAAATTAGAAAAACACATTAATGGGTACATAATTTTTTGCATTTCATTGTTTCTACAGCTTTATTTTTTAGATAGTTCTGAAGAAGGCAGCAGAGAAGTTGCCGAAACGTCTTTCAATGTCGATTCGTCCGAGCCCTTTCTAGGGTAAATTATTACTCGCAGTAATTTTTCTGTGAGTAGTGCGATATTCCTTCTCCAACAACGAACGAATCGCCCAAAAATGTGGATGAGGCTTCACCCAACAGTAAGTGGTAAAAAAATCTACCTATTGCCGTGCGCTTTTACCACCTTTACTAACTAGAGTTTCATTGCAGAGAGTGTAGGTAGGAGCTCAAGCATCACTACTTACAAAGATCTTTTCCTTCCATTTCGACATAAGGGCCCAACTTGACAGGTAACAAAGACTCCTTGCATTTTAAAAGAAATGTGGTGACCCATTCAAACGTGCGAAGATTCGACCGTACGGAACGTGTACTTTAGGACCATTATCGCTTTCCAGCTAATATACAGTATTGTGTTAAAACTGTTGGTTTCTGGAGGGGTCTGATTGAGACGAGTTTGTACTCGAGCGCGCAATTGTACTGGTGTTAGTACAATTTGTTGATCAAAGTGCGCATTTAAATGCTTATGATTTTTTTACTTATTGATGAGGTATCCACATGACTATTAAACATATTAGTTTTTAATATCTAAGTTTATGTTGTACGGTTTGTTAATAATATTATGTTAGTATTTGAAAGATTATATTTTTTGTAATTTTTCAAATTTCCATTTTTTTGCCATTCCTTTCAATTTTCCTGTTATATTTTTTTTCTTTTTTTTCTTCCATTGCTTGTCACTTTTGATTTGTGTGTCAAAGTTCTTGGTGTACTTAACTGCACTATTCACTAGTTTCTCAGGTGCCTATCCTCCAGGTAGTCGTTGGCAGCAAAAAGGTGTCTTGAAGTGACGTCACGTCGACGTCTTATAGTAGGTATTCTGAAGAAAAAACCAGTTTCAGGTATTTTCGCGCGATGCACCGTTTTCGAGTAAATAAATAAACCATTGTAATGCAGAAAACTTAAATACGCAAAAATTTAAAATGACAATATTTCCTTAACTACGGCTTGAATTATGTTGCATATCAATACTTTTTATTTTTCAATCCATAAAAAATTGAATTTTGATATTTTAGATTTTTCAATAAATTGAAATGTGTTGAGCGACATGAGTACATAACAACGATTTAAATTATTTACTCGAAAACGGTGTATCTAATTTAAAAACCCGAAGTGGACTTTTTCTTCAAAATTGAATATAAAATTTTTTTTCAAATACTCGTTTCTTCGACATGTTGGACTGGCGAAAATAAAAACTAATTTGTATTGTAAAATCTAAGCATTCAACAGCAGTCAAAAAGTACAAGATTTCGTTAAAATACCTCTTAGGCTTTCGGAATATTCAAAAGATATGCATTTTAAAACTTCAACACCCTGTAACTTTTTAACGAAGCTCGATAAGTAACACAAAGATTTTGAGATTTCCTTTTCGATCACCTATTGTGATTCTCGCTGTACAACTTGTAGGAATATGCTTAGGGGAGATCGATGGAGATCATCTGCCTTTGAGTCTAGTTGAGTCAAAAGGTTATCTATTCTTTCTATAGCGTGAACTAGTGAGTTCGGACTGATATTCCTCCATTGGCTTAGTATTGGTCATTTTTATAATTGTATTCTAATTCTTTGAACTTTTTAAAATAACAATCAAATTTACAATTAAAATAACACAAAAATTCACTTTTAGTGTTATTCTAGTGTTTATTGCGTTGTTATTTTTCTCCTTGTTTCTATTTTGCTAGAAACTGAATTTCCTTCAATTACTAATTTTGTTTTTTTTTTGTAACACAGAGCGACATGATGATATATGCTCGTATGTATTGCATGTGTTGCACAACTATACCTATATTTTGACGAAGATAAAAATGAGAATTTACTAACTTGAATAGTAGTCTTACTACTTCTCAGTAGCTTATTATTGATTCAATAATAGGCTACTTGATTTGATTGATATTGATTGAAAATCAATCAATAATAAACTACAAACACATTTTTGCTCAAGTCTTTGCATTGGGAAGGATACTAACCAAGTGTTACTGGTCGTTTCTTCAATTTCCATATAGTTATTATTGTAATAGAATCTAAGATAATGCTTTTTATCCACGTCCACGACCATACTATAATAAACACATTACTCTTGTACATTCTCAAGATTAATGCTAATCTTTACTCACTTATGAATAATGAACATTATTCACAAGTGAATAATGAGTTGTCATGGAAACGAAACATCGTAGGCAACTGGCAACTCAAAAAGTAAACTGCCCTAAACATGAAATCGATAGTTACCACTGGTTTATTATAATAATTATCTTAACATCTTGAACTAACATTGTTTTTATTGAGTTTTTTACACGACGTTTCGAGCAGTGGAATCTCTGCTCGTTTTCAAGTGAAACTCGAGCTGAAACGTCGTGTAAAAAACCTAATAAAGACAATAGAAGTCCAAGATGTTTCGCTTAATAGTACATGATATTAGGATGTATTGAGATAAACGTAGATTACAGTGTCTCTTTTTCACTAAAAAAATTACTTTTCTCTGAAAAATACTGAAAATAGGCCATAAAATGAAGCAATTTACCGTCCACTCTCGTAGCATTGAAATGCACATGCACGGCGACTAGACCGCCGTCTATCTGACGCATCAAACGCAAACGTAGCGCCGTCGATTAGCGAAACCAGTCTTAGTTTTAAAACTGTGAATTATCTTTGTGGCGCATCTATAATCTATCATATTTGAGAAATCCAGGTGCGTCCCAGTCCAATTGTGGTCGTGGATAAAGTATAGTATTCAACTCGCATTTAATGAGCGTTATTCTCTGGGGCAACTTGTGCCATTCGCTTTGCTCGTGGCCTCAAACGCTACTCTCGAGAATAACGACTTTCATTAAATGCTTGTTGTATAATATACAATTATTACGGAAGAAAGTTTCAATATTTTAAATTTATGAATTTTTTGACATATCAATCGGTTAAGGATTGGGGGATCCGGTCAACGGTCGTATGCGTGCGACACTTTGACACCGACTGTGATTTAATATTTTGTTTACGTCACTTTTAGTGTTATTAAAACATTTTAGCTACATATATATTCTTTGATTGTTCTATGAATGTTTGGGAATTTTCTAATTCATAAGTTTTAGGTATAAAAAGCGGGGACGTCTGCGCGTCTAGTTAGTCAATGTAGTGAGTATCTCGACCAAACAATTTACAGGGAAGTAGGTTTCTCGGGTAATTGGTCTGGGCATCAAATAATGAAACTCTTTAGCTACTAAGCTTTCGGCAATGTTTTATTGCCTTCCTCAGGAGTATAACATTTGCTTAGGGCAAAATTAATAAGCAGTGAAATATACCTACTTTTATGTTGTTTTCCCGATATCGGGTCATCACAATTTCTGAACGGTGCTCATAACTTCAGCCGTGGTGTCCCCCTCCCCGGACTACATGGCCAAATTTCAAAAAACGTGGTTTTCTTAGAATTTAAAATTTAAAATCTTAATGTCACGAAACTCGCGAGCAAAGAGATTAAAATAGTCAATTATTAAAAATGTTAAAACTCTTAAAAACTCTGGGGCAATCTCGTCACATTAGTACCAACAGTACCAACAACATGGGGTTGTAAGTTTGGTGTGTCAGCCACAAGGAGGGATGTATCCTGTAAGAGAATCTTAACCAACTTTGAATGCATCGTCCAACATGCACCTGCAGACTTTGATTTCATTAGGTCTAGATTTACCAACATACAAACTCTTTATCTCAACTCTCCAATAGTTAGAAACTCTTCTAACTTGTCGTTTTCTGAAACACAGCACTTTCTTAAGTTGCATGACGAACTTGTGGTGACTAGGGCTGACAAGGGCAATGTGACTGTGTTGTTATACAGAGATGACTACCTCAGGATCCAACTCAAACATTCCAGGGTAGCTGGTTTTAAGGACAGAGGCATTGTGTCCCAAGAAGAAGCCAGCAGGTTACGCATATATAATCAAAGCGCTCCCAAATTCTATGGATTGCCTAAGATACACAAGCCAATATTCAGCTTAAGGCCTTATTATTATTATATTTCTCATATAAAAATTAAAACCACCTCATGCTCTAAATTATTTACCTATGTACGCTCGTATAAGAAAGATAACGGAGGTTGATAAGTACCTACCTACAGGAAAAATACGGGAAAAACTTTTTCCTGCACTTAGTATGGGAAATTAGTTAGTGTGAAGTTATCCATAACATGCCAGCCATAAAATTTCCGAAGATGCACGAAGCGACGGCGTGGCCTACAGTGTTACAGGCAGCCACCCGACTTTCTTCTAGCCTATTGATGCTAGCGGATTCTAGCCGATGACAGACAATATTTAATACAAAATTATATTATTTCGGCTATTTAGATGATTCGAAGTTGCAAAATGTTTTACCCAGTAGTGCTTACTTCGTGCAATTAAGTAGTAGTAGGTAGTAGGTATTAGTTAGGTACATGTAAACACCTATAATTACTATTAATCATTTAGAGAGTTAGATTTTGGATTAAAATTTACCTCTATAGATTTTTCGCAAAAAAATAAGGTTTCCACTTGTTGCACGTTTTTTCAAAGCATGTCGTATTTCTAACCCTCCTAGGTGTCAAGAGGATGATGTGCGTCCTCAGAAAAATACCAGTGGGTTTCCCAAATATGTTGGAAATACAGCGGTGTTATTGCGGTTGATTACAACCCCTCTAAGTTTTCCACAAAAAAATAAAGTGTCCACATTTTGCACGTTTTTTCAAGGAATGTCTGAATGTTAACCATTCTAGGTGTCAAAAGGGATGATGTGCGTTCCACCGTTGTATTTACAACATATTTGGGAACACCACTAGTATATCTCTGAGAATGCGCATTATCCCTCTTGACATCTAGGAGGATGAGAAATACGACATGCTTTGAAAAAACGTGCAACACGTGGAAACTTTATTTTTTTTTGTGGAAAACCTGTAGGGGTGGCAATCTTAATCTATTAACTATTGTCAACGATCTCAAAACTAAGAATAGCACTGGACACGAGAATATATCCACAAACATACTTAAAAGCATAATAACTTCAATTGTCAAACAGATTGTCCATATAATCAATAATTCTCTTAAGTACGCGAAGTTCCCAAAACAACTAAAACAAGCAATTATTATCCCCATACATAAAAGTGGAGACAAATATCTCCTAGAAAACTATCGGCCCATTAGTTTAATCACTAGCTTCTCAAAAATATTTGAAAAGGTAATGTATAATAGGCTTATTGATTTCCTGCAGAAAAGCAATCTCTTGAATGAATTTCAGAATGGTTTTATAAGAGGAAGATCAACCCAAACGGCTATTTTCAGTTTCATAGAGTCAATATTATGCTCTCTAGAAAAACAGGAAATACCGATAGGAATATTTCTAGACTTATCTAAAGCATATGACACAGTAAATCATAATATCTTGACTATTAAGTTAAACAACTGTGGTATAAGAGGGATTGGTTAAAGTCTTATCTGACGGGTAGGACTCAGCAGGTGGTTATAGGTAGGGGTGAAAATAGGGTTTTTTTTCGGACTTTATAGAAACTTCAGTTGGTGTTCCACAAGGAAGTATTCTGGGCCCACTGCTAGTCTTAATCTACATTAATGATATTACTGAGCTTCTGGGAAGTGACATTAAACATCAAATTACCAACTACGCAGACGATACCAGCCTTTTCCTAACGGGTACTTCCATATCATCAGTTTTCAAAGAATCAAAGAAAATTTTGCAACAAGCAAGTCAGTGATTCGCAAAAAAACAAGCTTGTTCTGAACAAAAAGAAAACAAACGTGGTAATTTTTCATACGAATAGAAGTAATTTGGATGTGCCCTTAGCAATCAATTTAAACAATTCTGATGTGTTCATAAATCAAACGACTAAGTTCTTGGGCATGGTACTGGATAATGCACTTTCGTGGAAAGAACATGTAAGACACCTAGTTACAAAATTATTAAGAGTATGTTATACATTCCGTATCTTATCAGAGAATTTAAACAAAACAACGAGGAAAATGATATACCACTCCAATTTTGAGTCTCATCTTAGGTACGGCATCATATTTTACGGACAGTGTGCTGATATAAAAAGGGTTTTTATTCACGAGAATCAAGGGCTAAGTTCAAGAGAATCGTGTAGAGGAAAATTCAGAGAAACTGGAATACTTACGGTTCATGCCATTTATATCCAGGAATGTATATTATTCTTTTTCAAAAACCAAAGCCTATTTCATCGGCATGCCCCGACAAATATACGCTCTTTAAGAATATTTAATTACATATTACCAAAACATAGATTAGCCCTTTATGAAAACGGTGCATATTACAGATGCATAAAATTGTATAATAATTTGCCAACTAAAATTAAGATCATAGATCACCTGAAGCAGTTCAAGAACCAACTTTACAAATTTCTTTTGAATGTAGAAGCTTACCCTCTTAACGAATTTCTGGATCATAGTTATATTTATAGTGGATCGTGTATGATCATGTATGTTGACGTTATTTCTTTTTATGTACCTGTACATAATTTCGAAATAAAGATTATTATTATTATTAATCAACCACAATAGCACCGTTGTATTGCCACCATATTTGGAAACACCACTGTTATTTTTCTGAGAACGTGCATCATCCCTATTGACACCTAGAAGGGTTAAAATTGAGACTTGTCTTGAAAAAATGTGCAACATGTTGTAACTTTATTTTTTTGTGGAAAACCTATAGAGGTGGCAATCAACCATAGTAGCACCGTTGTATTTCCAACATATTCGAGAAGACTACTAGTATATCTCTGAGAACGCACATTATCCCTCTTGACACCTAGGAGGGTGAGAAATACCACATGCTTTGAAAAAATGTGTAACAGGTGGAAACTTTATTTTTTTGTGGAAAACCTGTAGGGGTGGCAATCAACCACAATAGCACCGTTCTATTGCCAACATATTTGGGACCACCACTGGTAATTTTCTGAGAACGCACATCATCCCTCTTGACACCTAGGAGGGTTAGAAATACGACATGCTTTGAAAAAACGTGCAACAGGTGGAAGCTTTATTTTTTTGTGGAAGACCTGTAGAGGTGACAATCAACCACAATAGCACCGTTGTATTGCCACCATATTTGAGAACACTACTGGTATTTTTCTGAGAACGTGCATCAACCCTCTTGACACCTAGAAGGGTTAAAATGGAGACTTGCCTTGAAAAAATGTGCAACAGGTGGAAGCTCTATTTTTTTGTGGAAAACCTGTAGGGGCGACAATCAACCACAATAGCACCGTTGTATTGCCACCATATTTGGGAACACCACTGGTATTTTTCTGAGAACGTGCATCAACCCTCTTGATACCTAGAAGGGTTAAAATTGAGACTTGCCTTGAAAAAATGTGCAACATGTTGAAACTTTATTTTTTTGTGGAAAACCTATAGAGGTGGCAATCAACCATAGTAGCACCGTTGTATTTCCAACATATTTGTGAAGACCACTAGTATATCTCTGAGAACGCACATTATCCTTCTTGACACCTAGGAGAGTGAGAAATACGACATGCTTTGAAAAAACGTGCAACAAGTGGAAGCTTTATTTTTTTGTGGAAAACCTGTAGGGGTGACAATCAACCACAATAGTACCGTTGTATTGCCACCATATTTGGGAATACCACTGGTATTTTTCTGAGAACGTGCATCAACCCTCCTGACACCTAGAAGGGTTAAAATTGAGACTTGCCTTGAAAAAATGTGCAACATGTTGAAACTTAATTTTTTTGTGGAAAACCTATAGAGGTGGCAATCAGCCATAGTAGCACCGTTGTATTTCCAACATATTTGCGAAGACCACTAGTATATCTCTGAGAACGCACATTATCCCTCTTGACACCTAGGAGGGTGAGAAATACGACATGCTTTGAAAAAACGTGCAACAGCTGGAAGCTTTATTTTTTTGTGGAAAACCTGTAGGGGTGACAATCAACCACAATAGCACCGTTGTATTGCCACCATATTTGAGAACACTACTGGTATTTTTCTGAGAACGTGCATCAACCCTCTTGACACCTAGAAGGGTTAAAATGGAGACTTGCCTTGAAAAAATGTGCAACAGGTGGAAGCTCTATTTTTTTGTGGAAAACCTGTAGGGGCGACAATCAACCACAATAGCACCGTTGTATTGCCACCATATTTGGGAACACCACTGGTATTTTTCTGAGAACGTGCATCAACCCTCTTGATACCTAGAAGGGTTAAAATTGAGACTTGCCTTGAAAAAATGTGCAACATGTTGAAACTTTATTTTTTTGTGGAAAACCTATAGAGGTGGCAATCAACCATAGTAGCACCGTTGTATTTCCAACATATTTGTGAAGACCACTAGTATATCTCTGAGAACGCACATTATCCTTCTTGACACCTATGAGAGTGAGAAATACGACGTGCTTTGAAAAAACGTGCAACAAGTGGAAGCTTTATTTTTTTGTGGAAAACCTGTAGGGGTGACAATCAACCACAATAGTACCGTTGTATTGCCACCATATTTGGGAATACCACTGGTATTTTTCTGAGAACGTGCATCAACCCTCCTGACACCTAGAAGGGTTAAAATTGAGACTTGCCTTGAAAAAATGTGCAACATGTTGAAACTTAATTTTTTTGTGGAAAACCTATAGAGGTGGCAATCAGCCATAGTAGCACCGTTGTATTTCCAACATATTTGCGAAGACCACTAGTATATCTCTGAGAACGCACATTATCCCTCTTGACACCTAGGAGGGTGAGAAATACGACATGCTTTGAAAAAACGTGCAACAGCTGGAAGCTTTATTTTTTTGTGGAAAACCTGTAGGGGTGACAATCAACCACAATAGCACCGTTGTATTGCCACCATATTTGGGAACACCACTGGTATTTCTCTGAGAACGTGCATCAACCCTCTTGACACCTAGAAGGGTTAAAATGGAGACTTGCCTTGGAAAAATGTGCAACAGGTGGAAGCTTTATTTTTTTTGTGGAAAACCTGTAGGGGTGGCAATCAACCATAGTAGCACCGTTGTATTTCCAACATATTTGTGAAGACCACTAGTATAT
Organism: Taphrorychus bicolor; assembly: GCA_951812265.1. Classification (NCBI taxonomy): domain Eukaryota; kingdom Metazoa; phylum Arthropoda; class Insecta; order Coleoptera; family Curculionidae; genus Taphrorychus; species Taphrorychus bicolor. The sequence continues at coordinate 35,609,744 of OX638297.1, forward strand.
CTCTGAGATCGCACATTATCCCTCTTGACACCTAGGAGGGTGAGAAATACGACATGCTTTGAAAAAACGTGCAACAGGTGGAAACTTTCTTTTTTTGTGGAAAACCTATATAGGTGGCAATCAACCACAATAATACGTACCGTTGTATTCCCAACATATTCGGAAACAACATTGTATTTTTCTGAGAATGCACATCATCCCTCTTGACACCTAGAAGGGTTAGAATTGAGACATACATTGAAAAAAACGTGGAACATGAGGACACTTTATTTTTTTGTGGAAAACCTGTTGGGGTGACAATCAACCACAATAGCACCGTTGTATTGCCACCATATTTGGGAACACCACTGGTATTTTTCTGAGAACGTGCATCAACCCTCTTGACACCTAGAAGGGTTAAAATTGAGACTTGCCTTGAAAAAATGTGCAACATGTTGAAACTTTATTTTTTTGTGGAAAACCTATAGAGGTGGCAATCAACCATAGTAGCACCGTTGTATTTCCAACATATTTGTGAAGACCACTGGTATATCTCTGAGAACGCACATTATCCCTCTTGACACCTAGGAGGGTGAGAAATACGACATGCTTTGAAAAAACGTGCAACAGGTGAAAACTTTCTTTTTTGGTGGAAAACCTATATGGGTGGCAATCAACCACAATAATACGTACCGTTGTATTCCCAACATATTCGGAAACAACATTGGTATTTTTCTGAGAATGCACATCATCCCTCTTGACACCTAGAAGGTTTAGAATTGAGACATACATTGAAAAAACGTGGAACATGTGGACACTTTATTTTTTTGTGGAAAAGCTATAGGGGTGGCAATCAACCACAATAGCACCGTTGTATTGCCACCATATTTGGGAACACCTCTGGTACTTTTCTGAGAACGCACGTCATCCCTATTAACACCTAGGGGGGTTAGAAATACGACAGGCTTTGAAAAAACGTGCAACATGGGGTGGCAATCAACCACAATAGCACCGTTTTATTGCCACCATATTTGGGAAACCACCGGCATTTTTCTGAGAACGCACATCATCCCTCTTGACACCTAGAAGGGTTAGAATTGACACTTGCCTTGGAAAAATGTGCAGCATGTAGAAACTTTACATTTTTGTGGAAAACCTATAGGGGTGGCAATCAACCATAGTAGCACCGTTGCATTTCCAACATATTTGAGAACACCACTAGTATATCTCTGAGAATGTACATTATCCCTCTTGACACCTAGGAGGGTGAGAAATACGACATGCTTTGAAAAAACGTGCGACAGGTGGAAGCTTTATTTTTTTGTGGAAAACCTGTAGGGGTGACAATCAACCACAATAGCACCGTTGTATTGCCACCATATTTGGGAACACCACTGGTATTTTTCTGAGAATGTGCATCATCCCTCTTGACAAATAGAAAGGTTAAAATTGAGACTTGCCTTGAAAAAATGTGCAACATGTTGAAACTTTATTTTTTTTGTGGAAAACCTATAGAGGTGGCAATCAACCATAGTAGCACCGTTGTATTTCCAACATATTTGTGAAGACCACTAGTATATCTCTGAGAACGCATATTATCCCTATTGACACCTAGGAGGGTGAGAAATACCACATGCTTTGAAAAAACGTGTAACAGTTGAAAACTTTATTTTTTTGTGGAAAACCTGTAGGGGTGGCAATCAACCACAATAATACCGTTGTATTCCCAATATATTTGGAAACACCATTGGTATTTTTCTGAGAATTCACATCATCCCTCTTGATACCTAGAAGGGTTAGAATTGAACCATACCTTGAAAAAACGTGGAACATGTGGGCACTTTATTTTTTTGTGGAAAACCTGTAGGGGTGGAAATCAACCACAATAGCACCGTTCTATTGCCAACATATTTGGAACACCACTGGTAATATTCTGAGAACGCACATCATCCCTCTTGACACCTAGGAGGGTTAGAATTACGACATTCTTTGAGAAAACGTGCAACAGGTGGAAACTTTATTTTTTTGTGGAAAACCTATATGGGTGGCAATCAACCACAATAATACCGTTGTATTCCCAACATATTCGGAAACAACATTGGTAGTTTTGTGAGAATGCAGATCATCCCTCTTGACACCTAGAAGGGTTAGAATTGAGACATACCTTGAAAAAACATGGAACATGTGGACACTTTATTTTTATGTGGAAAAGCTATAGGGGTGGCCATCAACCACAATAGCACCGTTGTATTGCCGCCATATTTGGGAACACCACTGGTACTTTTCTGACAACGCACATCATCCCTATTAACACCTAGGAGGGTTAGAAATACGACATGCTTTGAAAAAACGTGCAACATGTGGAAACTTTGGGGTGGCAATCAACCACATTAGCACCGTTGTATTGCCAACATATTTGGGAAACCATTGGTGTTTTTCTGAGAACGCACATCATCCCTCTTGACACCTAGAAGGGTTAGAATTGACATTTGCCTTGAAAAAATGTGCAACATGTAAAAACCATATACCTATTAATTAAATATACGGCGAACGTCAATCCCTCACAGTAAATCGAAAATGAAGCTCCTCAGTTGGCTATGAAAATCTCGCAGTTGGTCGACGATATTTTACTGCGCATGTTTACTGCGCACCACGTGCTAGTTGAAAGATGAGTGACGTTTTGAATCTGACGTCTACACATTTTTAGGTTATGCCAAATGTGACATATTTATTGGCGGGAACGAAAGTCGACAAAAATAAATAAATAGCCAAATTTTCCATTGCACTGATTCGAATGCTAGTTGCAAGATGTTTTAGATGTTTAGTCTTTGGAACAAAGAAAGCGTAATTCAAATTATTCACTTCACTTCAATTTATATAGCTACAGAAGTTATTTCTTGATTCCGGCACGATTGACGACAATGAGTTTTGTTTTATGGCAGGGAACAATATTTCATGTGTTCAAAGGACTATATAAAGCCATTAAAACTTAAACGGAAGATAGGTATCTACATAATAACTAAGTAAGGGCTACATTGGAGGCTATAATTGAAGGAACAACAGATTCTGTTTTAGAGAACTATTCCACTTTCAGTTTCCACAAAGAGAAGTAAAAAGCTTTAGGGTTGTTGTAAAGATCCCACTGAGAATTTAAGTGTCTTTCATGGACCTACATACCTAGTTATAGGTACTACATCTTTATTTTGTTTTCAAAGGACATGGAATATTTAATAGGATAAGTAAAGCCTTAAAGCCAAAGAAACATCTGGTAGTTGTGGCCTGGTAGGTATAGGTCTTGCTATGGGTAAAATAATATGGAACTCCTATAGGAGCTCATTAGAGGAGGGCCTGGATACAGACAAAACCCCTGAACATCTGTTTAATTGCAAAACAAACCTACATACCTAGGTATACTAAACAAAAATCTCAGTCAGAAATAGGGACAATCCTGAATCTGCAGCAGTAAACACAGCACAAAAGACGCCGCACCGGAATACCCAGCCAAGCAAAGTTGAATTAGATTAAACCAAACGGTATTTATGCAGACCGATTAATGATATGAGTAAATTAAAATAACACTAAACTGAAAGTTTAAATTTAGCAAAGAACGAACACGATCAACAAGATGAAAACTTGAAAGCGTCCCCAAAAAGTAGGGTTAAATGCAAGGTTGACAGATGTAGTTTCTATTACCGTTTGTGAGTGTTAAAAAATTCAATTTATTGTGAATTTTATCGGTTTTATAATATCATATGTTCTGTTATAATATAAATATGTATCCTGCATAAACTTAAAAATGCTAAAATGGTAATTATCGGTGCTTTTAGTAAGATTTTACTAATTTATCTAATCAGGTGACGTCAGATTTGTCGACAAGTTGGCAACGTAGAACTTTCAAATAATTTTCAAATCTCGCGCATGCCCAGTTCATTTCCGTCGAGTAAATGGGCATGTCGATCGTCAGCTGTTTTTGGCTTCTTTTTCAGGACTTACGTAATTTTTATAGAACTTCAAATTATTTGGTAGAAACTTTACTTTTTTGTGGAAAACCTATAGGGGTGGCAATCAACCATAGCAGCACCGTTGTCTTTCCAACATATTTGACAAGACCACTAGAATATCTTTGAGAACGCACATTATACCTGTTGACACCTAGGAAGGTGAGAAATACAACATGCTTTGAAAAAACGTGTAACAGGTGGAAACTTTATTTTTTTGTGGAAAACCTGAAGGGGGGGGGCAATTAACCACAATAGCACCGTTGTGTTACCACCATATTTGGGAAATCACTGGTATTTTTCTGAGAACGCACATCATCCCTCTTGACACCTAGAAGGGTTAGAATAGAGACATTCCTTGAAAAAACGTGCAACGTTGGACACTTTATTTTTTTGTGGAAAAGCTATAGGGATGGCAATCAACCACAATAGCACCGTTGTATTGCCACCATATTTGGGAATACCACTGGTATTTTTCTGAGAGCGCACATCATCTCTCTTGACACCTAGAAGGGTTAGAATTGAGACATTCCTTGAAAAAACGTGCAACATGTGGACAATTTAATTTTTTGTGGAAAACCTATAGGGGTGGCAATCAACCGCAATACCACCGTTATATTCCCAATATATTTGGGAATACCATTGGTATTTTTCTGAGAACTCACATCATCCCTCTTGACACGTAGAAGGGTTAGAATTGAAACATGTTTTGAAAAAATGTGCAACATGTAGAAACTTTTTTTTTTTTTGTGGAAAACCTGTAGGGGTGGCAATCAACCACAATAGCACCGTTGTATTCCCAACATATTTGGGAACACCTCTAGTATATCTATAAGAGCGCACATCATCCCTCTTGAAACCTAGGAGGGTGAGAAATACGACATGCTTTGAAAAACTGTGCAATAGGTGGAAACTTTATTTTTTTGTGGAAAACCTATAGGGGAGGCAATCAACCACAATAACACCGTTGTATTCCCAACATATTTGGGAACACCACTGGTATTTTTCTGAGAACGCACATCATTCTTCTTGACACCTTGGAGGGTTAGAAAAACGACATGTTTTGAAAAAACGTGCAACAGGTGGAAACTTTCTATTTTTGTGGAAAACCTATAGGGGTGGCAATCAACCACAATAATACCGTTGTATTCCCAACAAATTTGGAAACACCACTGTGACTCTTTATTTTTTTTGTGGAAAACCTATAAGGGTGGTAATCAACCACAATAGCACCGCCGTATTGCCAACATATTTGGGGATACCGCTGGTACTTTTCTGAGAACGCACATCATCCCTATAAACACCTATGAGTGATAGAAATGCGACAGGCTTTGAAAAAACGTGCAACATGTGGAAACTTTATTTTTTTGTGAAATATCTGTAGGGGTGGCAATCAACCACAATAGCACATGAAACGTATAGAGGTGGCAATTAACACCAATGGTACCATACCTTTAATCCAAAATCTACCTCTCTAAATGATTAATAATAATTAAAGTCGTAATTTTACAACTTGGGCCTGACGTCAAAAGGTATCAAAATTACGTACGTCGCAGAGTTTAACATACCTATTATCATAACATAGCCAACACCAGACAAAAGCTGCCAAATATAAGGCCGCAAACTATTAAACATGCGTAGCAAATACCTATTTTTTGTCAATTCTAAAAATCGAAATAAAAACTTTAAACGTTTTTCTCTTTGATTTACAAAAGTAATGTTTTACATAGGTGTACGAACTTTAGGATGGGTAAGATTTAAGATTCTATTAGAATTATATATGATAAGTATCTACGTAAGAAAGTAAATTAAAAAAGAAACAAAAGGACTGCACCTTTTTAGTGTTTTTATGATTTCAGAATTATGGATGATTGAAATTACCTATTTACATAATATAATAACGTAAAAAGCCATCTTTTGCGGTCATGCGGATAACGCATGAGTTTTCTAATTTCCTCTTGAATCGAGGAAAATTTTTAGTTAATTAATTAAGTAAAAGTATACGTAAACCTTTACTTAATTTATAGTACAAAATTCTTAATAAACTCGGCTCAGGCAACCCTACCGGGTTTATCGGAGTGAATATTACACTAACCTGAACAATTATGAAGTTAATGTGAGTAACTAACTCTCTATTTACAGTTAAATAAAATGATTTATATTTATATTTAAACTAAACTTACAATCATATAGGTTTTACAAACTAATTCAATTAGGTCCTTAGAGGTGGAAAACGTGTTATACAAATATCCCCAACTGCCTTGAAAAGTGGAAAAAACATTAAAGAAGAAGACTAGAAAGAACTACATTAAAACGTGATATTAAATTGGACAGAATACCTATTTGGATAACAAAGCTATGAAGCAAAAATTAAATAACACTAAAAAAAACGTTTTTATGAAGAACAAAATTTGAGACATTATGTAAGTTATATTTGCAATGAACATAATTTAGTCAGTTCTTGACAAATTAGTTATTAAAGTAGAAAGTGAAAGAATTGAGAAGGAAATAATTGAGATTGCAAGTAGTTACTAAGGTAGGTAAGTAAAATACTCTCTACTAAATCTCTTCTTCCTCGAAGCCATCCTCCGCAGTACGAAACTCGGAATCGGAATCATTGGAATGGTCCCCTGGCGAAATTATAAACTGAGCAACATTCCAGCAGACAATAGTTTTCATTGCCTCCCATCCTTGATGACTTTGTTCACATGCCCAACACATTTTTTCCAATTGTTCCCTGCTGTGACTTGTCCTACAACATTGCTTCACGTAACCAGCACTTTCTCTACAGTCCCTTTCGAATGTTCAATTTGTTGATCATAAATTCTTTTACATTGCGACCACAATTCTATAGCGTTATACTGACAACGGTAAGGTGGCAAACGTAGTATTTTATGTCCAGAAAGTTTCACATAATAGCCCAAATTTCGTCTTTCATAGCCAATCAATTAATTTATATTTTGGTCAGGATTTGTTTGGAATTCCCTCATAAAGGCCGGAGTGGTAAGAAGCGTTATCCAGAATAATTAAATACCTTGGAGGTAAGTTTGGAACTCAAAGGGTTTTACCTTAGGAGTTGTCTTCGAAGGTTTGCAATGATTACATATTCATTTCTTGCAAACATACAGTAAATAATGTCTCGAATTTTGAACTTCATAAAATCGGTTATTTTGGTTTTATTTACTTTTTGCTTCATAGACTTGTTAGCCAAATAATCCTTGTCCATCTGAACACCGCGTTTTTTCATTCATTTCAACGTAGTTTTCCCATTTTTCAACGCATTTGAGGCTGTTTGTAATACGTTCCCACAATCGATTCGAACACCATTTGTTACTTGAATCTTCTCCAGCTCCAAGAACGCCAAAACGCCATTTAAAATTAATAGCTGTGCTCTTAATTTTAAAAAGTTTGTGAAAAGTTTTGTGAGTTATGTATATAACTTTTGACAAACGTGTTTGACATATTTATCTTTTGACAATAATCGATCAGGTAAAAGGTACAGACATTTATTTAAGACCTACCTTTAATTATTTTATTTTTCCTTTCATCCATTTTACATATGATAAACAAAGCAAGAAAAAAAATGTGAAGGGTCCAAGTTGTAAAATTAAGACTTTATTGGCGTTTGCATGTATCTAACTAATACCTACTACCACTTTAATTGCATGAAGTAAGCACTACTGGGTAAAGCATTTTGCAACTTCGAATCATCTAAATAGCCGAAATAATATAATTTAGTATTAAATATTGTCTGTACAGTAGGCTAGAAGAAAGTCGGGAGGCGGCCTGTAACCCTGTAGGCCACGCCGTCGCTTCGTGCATCTTCGGAAATTTTATGGCTGGCATTTTCATTTTATGGATAACTTCACACTAACGGGAAATTACATTTCAGAAATAATTGTAAGAATTAAATAAATAAAATTAAAAAGGTTTTGAACAAATATTAGTTTTTTTTTATCTATCTTTGGAATGTATGGGTTAACCAGTCCTTTCAACACTAAAGCCGTCCCTCGCTTCGCTCGTGCGCCAAATCCTCATCGACTGGTAAATTGCCCTTATCTCCCTTAATATACAGGGTGAGTCATAATGGGAGGACGAAAATGAAATCTCATATTCTTTGGTCGATTTTAAGGGGGGTTTGTCATACATTTGTGTTACCTATCGAGCTTCCTTAAAAAGTTACGGGGTGTTGAAATTAGAATTTCAAAATGCATATATCTTGATTATTTCAAAAGGGTAAGAGACATTTTAATGGAATTTGGTATGTTTCGACATCTGGGGAAGGCGCATAATTTGCAATAAAAAAAATTTTTTTGTTTTCGCCAGTGGCGCGGGTACCAGCACCTCGACTCATATTACTTGAAGGAAAATTGGTACGCCACTGGTTTTCGAAAAATAAAATCTAATTATTCACTTCTCCATTCATCTCGGAATAAAAATGTCCTCTTTAGGTTTTTCAGCACGACGAACCGTTTCTGAGTAAATAAATAAAAACCATTGTAATGTAGCTTAGTCCCGCCCAACGCATTTAAGATTGATGAAAAATATAAAATATTGGGAGAATCGATCGAACCTCTGTGCAGATAAGACGTGCCTAGTGCGAAGTTTTAAAAACATTTTTTTGTCGACTTGAACCTTTAAACACCAAAGGAATTCAAAGAATTTAAACACGCTTCGTCGTATACCGCTGACAAATACAGGGGCCGCTCGAAACCAAGATGTTTCTTGGGAGTTCGCAAGAGTCCGAATCGGACCAGAACTCCCAGGAGGGGGCTTTTCTGAAACCAAAAACAAGGAAGAGGGGAAGGAGGCCCAATTCTACACCCACAACTCCTACTACACCAACCAGCGAAACAAAAAGACCAGCACTGGATTGTCCCACAACTAGTGGCAACAGGGAGGGAACAACAACAAATGCAACAACATCCAAGACAAAACAACATCTCCATCCAACATTTTCCCACACATTTACCATATTTACAACCAATACAACATCAAGAGTGGAGTTTGCCCTAAAATGGGATGAACTTAACAAGCACAACAAAGACATTATTATAAAACAGGAAACAAATTTTCTTGTTAAAACAAACGACGAGAACAAAGCCACCGAAGCGTTGCAACTGCTCACTAGAAACAAATAAATAGTAACATCTTTCCAATTGCACCTTAACAACAATACAACAGCACACGGGACAAACTTAAACCGCCAGATATTACCTTCCTACTCTGTTGTTGCTACGGGTGTCGATCTAGAAATAACAGACGACATGTTTTTAAAAAACTTGGAAAAGTTGGGTCTTCGAGTTAGATTTTGTAAGAGAATTATCTCAAGACAGAGAGGAACACCAACACTGATGATGAGATTAATAACAGGGGACCTGAACACTTATGAAAGACTGATAAACGACCGTACCATCTACTTTCTAGGCAGAATATTTAAAATCGTGGAAAGTAAGCCACCGGCTCCTATTCCTGCTCCATGCAACCGATGTAACCTATTCGACCATCGTACAGAAGACTGCAAGAGCCCAACGAAATGCAACAGATGTCAAGGACCACACACAACGTCCTCATGCAAATCACCGCTCCCCATAAAATGTGCCAGCTGCAAATCAGAAGAGCACGCAGCATGGAGTATGAAGTGCCCCAACAGACCTACCGCTCCAATTGAGGGTATTCCCAATGTTAAAATCAAATGCCTTAACAAGAGATCGACCGACGTGTCAAAATCAATAACGGAGGGAAGTAGAATTCATTTGCCTATAACAACTCACGACTATATAATAAACAAATACAAGCATCAACTGAACAAAACAAGCAATACAAACAGAGAAGAGCTATTAAAAAAAATGCGAAAACAATTTATCGATGACTTCAACATTGACACCTCGGTCGTTTTCTTTGGCACTCATATGTATATATTAATGATTGACCTGCTCCTACCAAACACAAACTCCCACACAGAACCCCAAGACCAACTAAAACAAACAATCACAAACGTAGAAAATTCACGTTAAAATTACTTTATGCCAATATCAACGGACTAAACCGCAAAAAAGTCAGGTGTTTTTTGCGGTTTAGAACGATCTGATTTACAACTACATAGAACGTAATGACATTGACTGCTGCATGTTCGTAGAAACTAAAACCAAACTGGGACAGACACAGACATACAGAGACTGGCAGTATATCTGCAAGCACACGTCGGCAACACGATAAATAATGCAAGAGGAGGGGCAACGGTCTTACTCAAACCAAAAGCAAAACTAGGCAAAGCAAATCCACCTGCTCTTAACAACCCCTTAAACGACTGCCTTCATTTTACCATTCCATACAGAAATGACAACATTCATGTTTTCCTAGTATACATACATCCATTCTCCAACATAGAACAAAACATACTGACTAAAGCATGCCTCTACAAATACGCAATAATTATCGGAGATCTCAACCTCAACAGACAGAAAACAAGACAGCTAAACACCTTTATAGAAAACTCCGACTTTGTAAAGCAACATACGCCTCCGACATTTTTAATGCCAGAGAATAGAGACTCAACACCAGATGTCTTACTTTACACAAGAAATCTTACTAACAACATAAATAACGTGACTCTGACCAACGAACTGGGGTCAGATCATTTGGCGGTGACATTTGATCTAGACCTTCAGCGGATGCAACCTATGACCTCTACAAACCAAAACGTTGAAAAACTAAACCTGAACAAAACTGACGCGGATAGAGTGAGGGACCAAATTCATAACTACATCCAAACACAGACCATCCCATCTCAATTGAAAAAACCCAACAGCAACTGACACTGGCAATAGAAAAATCTTCACCCCGGACAAGCAGATCCTTTTACCAACACACCTTACCGAAATTCATCCTGAGACTGATTAAACACAAAAGGGAACTCTACAGACTCTACATACACATACAAAACAATGAACTAAAAAGAAAAATCAACCAACTGAACAGAAACATAAAGACGATGATCGACCAATATCGACAAGATAAATGGCTGAAGGCATGCCAAGAAATCGAAAAAGACCAAGGAAAAACGTATTGGCAAAAAATAAAGAAACTGTCACGCTATAAAAAAAACAACGCCACTGGTATGATTAACGAAAACGGAACAGAACGATGTACAGACAAAGACAAAGCGGACGCCTTTGCCAGACATTTCCAGGGGGCGTTCAGTGCGTCAACAAATCCTAAATTTGATGCAGACAACTGGAATCTTGTAAATGACTGGTACGACAACTACTTTACACAACAATCTGACCACCCATATACACTAATTACAGACACGGAATATGACGAGGCACTGACTAAAATCAAAGATACAGCGCCGGGAAAAGACAAAATAAAGGGTAAAATACTTAGAAACCTAACCCCAGAAACCCACGCGTACATACTTAACCAACTGAACGATTGTATTATAAATAACAATATTCCAAGGACATGGAAAAATGGAATAATAATACCCATTCCAAAAAACGGTTTAGATAACACACTAACACAAAACTATAGACCTATTACATTACTACCAGTGTTAAGTAAATTATTTGAACACATAATTAAAAAAAGAATTCAAGAACTGATCGGCAAATATATTCCAATATACCAATTTGGATTCAAGACGAAACACTCGACTATCCACCCACTTTTTGTTCTGACTAACAACATACAAACAACACACCTAAACGGTGGAAAAACAGCAAGTCTATTTATGGATATTAACAAGGCCTTTGACAGCGTCTGGCACAGGGGTCTCCTGTACAAACTTCACCAACTTCAAACACCAAAATACTTACTTTATACTATTAAAAACCTACTTGAAAACAGACAACTAGAAGTGCGAATTGATAACACTCTTTCATTCCTTTTTTCTCCTGAACAAGGACTCCCTCAGGGTTCGCCGCTTTCACCCTTGCTTTATAACGTGTATTGCCATGATATATACAACTATCATCTTCCCGATAGAGACCACCTAGACAAAACAGTTTATATACTACAATACGCAGACGACACAGCCCTCATTGTACACGACAACACCACTAAAAAGGCAGTTGAAAGACTGCAGACACTAACGAACGACACAATGGCCTGGTTCTACAAATGGAGACTAACACCAAATGCCACAAAAAACCAACTCCTTCTTTCAAACCACCAAATTAAGGCAGACTCCCCAACAATAACAGCAGACGGTCACACAACCGAACCAAAAAACGACATAAAATACTTGGGAGTAACAATCGACAAAAAATTAAAATTTACTAAACACGTACGAAATACTAGAGAGGAAATTATTAAAAGGACAAAACACTTTCGATCCCTGACATACAAAAACAAAGGAATTAGCACAAAAACGGCTATAAAAATATACAAATCCATTTGCAGACCACTGTTAGACTATGGACACGTGCTAAGAGCAAATGCGTCAGAGAAAACTAAACAATACACACAAACAACAGAACAAATCGCATTAAGAATGATAACCAAGATAAGACACCCCGAAAACCCGCTGCACAATCCTTCCAACCAACTACTCTACGAACGCACACACATGACAAAAATAAGTGAAAGACTGATACAACTTCAGACTAAATGGAAAAACAACCCACACAATATGACTCTACTGAACCCACTTTGCTTAACAAGACAAAATAGACAGTCCCGCTTCGTTTTCCCTACAACCACCCTAATGGAACATTTCCAAACGTAGAGAGGCCAAGCTCAGAAATGAGTCGCTTTTCTTCCTTTCCCTAAGTTTGTAATATTTGTGTATGGAATTCATTTGTGTAATATTATAACATGGGCAGAAAGACCAAATGGTCGATAGCCTATTTCCCTGGAAATAAAGATGTTATATATATACCTATATATATATATAAAATATCGAAATTCCATTTCTTATGGCTTGAATATTAAAACCTATTGATATGCAACATAATTCAACCCATAAACTGCGCGACTATTGCCATACTGCTTAAAATGGCTATATCGCAATGCTTCTTAGCTATTTACTCAATTACAGTTCTACGAAATAGTTATTTATGTATTAAGAGCGAAAAGTACAACTTTTTTGCTCGGAGAGTGAAGTTTGCCGCTTATTATTAATTTTATTTATAAAAAATGCAAAATAATTTATTTTTGGGAGAAAAAAATTGTAAACTCATTAAAAAATTCGAGAAAAATAAGACCAGGTCGTAAAACGCCAAAATTCGAATTTTTATCAAAAAATAAAAAAGCACATGGCAATGCCGACCGAACCCACCACTACAATGTCCAAACCCGGGTATCCTACCCATTAGACCAGCGAAGGCCGATGAATTTCCGTGGTTCGACTTTTCCACGGCTATTTAATAAAAATAAAATAGTTATTTATGTATTAAGAGTGAAAAGTACAACTTTTTTGCTCGGAGAGTGAAGTTTGCCGCTCGACGCGAAGCGGAGAGCGGCAATCACTCGAGAGCAAAAAAGTTACTTTTTGCTCGTAATGCATACAACGTTTTTTCTGCAAACGATCAATTTCAAATAATGTGAATCACAACTGAGCATAACTGAAGACACAATCTGAAAATTTAGATCAAAGTGACAATGACGTTTTAAATATTTGGAGTTGAGTGAGTGGTGGTAGTTGCTATTGACAGCAAGCGATAAAATCTTTTTTTTTCAAGCGGACTAAAAGGACCTCATTTGTTTTCTCCATTCGCACACCTAAAGTGGGCTTTCTAATCCTGAGACCAAAAAAGTAACAAAAAAGTCCTAGGCAGTAAAAGTAAAGTCAAAAGTCACCGCTACTGTCATGGTGGCGCATATACAAACCATCTTATTGTCATCTTTACATTCTTGATGAAAAAACAAAGGATAGGAATACTCTCAGAGCGCTCGAGAGCCCCACCCGAAACCGTTTTTAGTCGAAATCGCATAGGTTCTCGAATTCTGTTAAATGTCGTTGGTTGTCATGCGCGTCATCATATTTATCTGTCAATGTGATTTTTATTAATTTAGCATTGATAATAATGCTACAAATTTTTAGTTTACCATAATTTACCTAAACCACCTAAACCATTGGTTATGATTTAATACCGTTAAAACCACATTGAAAACCACCGTTCCAACACATAATATTTATATACAACACGCATTGAGTAAGTACCTAGACCCGCTTAAAGAGGATGAGACAAAATTGCAAAACTGAATCACTCTGAAATAGACTTATTTCCTGCATGCTTGAAAAAAAATAGTATATGTTACTCGGAGTAAAAGGTCTTTTTGTGCTTCGCCCAGTTGCAGGCCTCAGCTTCGCTTCGGCCGTCAATCTCTGGGCTTAGCACGAAAAGTCCCACTTTTACTCCTAGTGACATAATCTACTATTTCGCTTGCTGTGCTGGGCAACGCGCGGAAAAGTAAACTCACATTCTGATCCTCAAAAAAGTTTAGATTTTCGTTTGTCTAATGAAAGCGTAAAATGCGTCATTTATTGGCGTTTGTAAAAAAAAAATTAAGTGAGCTTTTTGCTTCAGAATTGTAGTGACGGATAAGATAAGACAAACTAAGATAAGATTTTAATTCACGAGAATTCAAAAACTTGAAGAGGGCATTTTTATTTAGAGATGGATGGGGAAATGATAAATTAGATTTTATTTTTCTGAAGCAAGGGGCGTACATCACATCAAACTTTAATGCTGTTATCAGACTACTTAAAATGGCGGTACAGCAATGATTTTTATTAATTTACTCATATACCCTGCGTCGTACTAAAAAATCTGAAGAGGGGTTATTTCTTCAGAGATGGTTGAGGATTGAAAAATTAAATTTCGTTTTTCGAAAAACCAGTGGCGTACCCTTTTGTCTTCAAATAATATGTGTCAACGTGCTGGTACGCACGCCACTGGAGGAAATAAAAAAAAATTTATTGCAAAGTGTGCGCCTTTCATAATAGTCCAAACATACCAAACTTCATTAAAATATCTCTTAACCTTTCGGAATAATCAAGATATATGCATTTTAAAATTCTAACTTCATCACCCTGTAACTTTTTAACGAAGCTCGATAGGTAACACACATGTATGACAAGCCCCCCTTAAAATCGACCAAAGAATATGAGATTTCATTTTCGTCCTCCCATTATGACTCACCCTGTATAAATAGCTATTTAAATATTTTATTGATAGTATTATCTTACTATATGGTTTCATGAACAATGTCTACCTTTTAGCCTTTTTTTAGTTTGAAGTGGAACGAAAGTTGGACTAATTATTGGAATTTTACATGTTGATGAAAACTTCCTTGACTCACCAATAGTTCAATAAGTATATTAATGAATTTATCTCACAACAAAGTACATCTTGGTAGGATCGATAGTACAACTTTTAGATGTCCCTGAAAACGGCTTTGTTGAATGCTAACACAGCACGACGAGAAACCATGTACACCGAAGTGAAACGAACGACTTTCGTGCCGAGTTGCCGTCTACGTCGCGCTTACATTTTATTTATTTTCGGTCAAACATCTTAATTTTGAATTTTTAATTTTAGTTTGTTTATTAGTCTACGTCACCATCTTAACCTTATTTTTTTTTGTTCACCGGTGGCCGAATTACACAGCCAACAAGTGTTTACATTATTTTCGGCGGTTTTGTTCCAAGAAGAACACCCTTCACACAACATTCCTTCGGTAGTAGGTATATACCTAGTACACGAGGTATAGTGCCTTGCCTTAACAATAATTGCAATTAAACCGCGATTGTGTACTGTGCGTGGTACTGCACTGTGACGTAACTGTGTGCGTTCCAGTCAGTAAGTCTGTCAGTTCGTGTCCAATGTGTTCTTAGTGCCTTATTGCTTATTGGATTCGTATCGTATTGGATATTTTATAAGTAAGCTGCTCACTGAAAAAAAGGATAAAAAGCACAAAAGTGACGCTGTTTTGTGTGCCTCGACAAAAAAAGTCATCCCAGAACGAAAGTGTAAGTACCATAGCACTAACCTAAACAAGTAGTTTCTACCTTTTTTTAACAAGTAGTACCTACCTACCTTATTCTTTTTTCAATCTCTAGCTATGTGTAAGGTAATGAAGGTGATGTTTACAGATAAGGTAAAAGCACCCATTACCGTCCTAGTTAAGGCCTCACGTTTTTAAGTACTCTCAATTTTTTAAATAAATATTGAATGATATTAGTGACCTTTTTGGTGCCTAAAAATGAAAGTTTTGATGTTTCCTTTGTACACCATTCAACACTTTTGGAATAGATTGGTTATAAATAAGATATGAGCATTTATCCTATTAGCGCTAGGGCCCTATAAATTAGATCTCCTTCCTATTACCTACCGATTTTTTTTCCCCATTACCCACCGAGAAACAGTTTTAATTTTCTGGAGTGAAAAAGATACACAATAACAAACTAGCAAGAAATATATTCATGAACATCTTTGATTGGTTTAATACCTAAGCAGTTGACATATTAATATACATACAATTTAACAACTTTTCAATAATAAGTCAAATTTAACAATAATAAGAAACAAGTAGAAACTTGCTAAAACATTAAAACAAAAATAAGCAATTTTTTTGTCAACTGATTCAACTCGGGTATCACATATAAATTTCTGTTGTTTATCAGTTGAGGAGCAGCAATTTTCATGAGGATGTCCCTAGTTCCATATGTTAAAATATCCTCCTTTGTAGGCCATTTCCAATGTAGTCCGCTAGGTTCCATTGCTTTTATGGTGGCAGTATACAAGGAAGGTGTGGCATATATTAGTCCTGGGTAAAACCCTCCTTCATATATCACAATGATATACTCTCCAACATAAATATTTTCCTCATTAACCCCCAAGTGTTCCGATGAGGGTTCTTTCTCGGGTTTCTCAGGCGGATCTTTGAGCTGATGTTCTTTCTTATCTGTGCTCTCAATAATGTCCCTAGGATTTTCCTTATTGGTTTTCAGCTTTTTTGATGGCTTTCCCGCATCACTATTGCCTGCTTGACGTTTTTTCTCTTTTTTTTTATCCTTGTCTTGTTCCATTCTAGTTGATACTCAACAAAAAAGAAAAAAGCTTTCTTAAAGGGAGTTGGAAATTTAGAGCCTATTACTTCCCCCTTTTCAGAAATAATTTTCTCTGGTGTCACAAAGCCACACAAAACATCACTCACTGATTGTTTAGTCACACTGGAAGGCACATTATCCTTAGTTTCAGTTGGAGCTGTATCTTTCTATACAGTATCTACTGTTAGAGCAGAAGGGTTTAAATTACCTTCAGCTGAGGCGTGGACTAGAACTTGAACGGTTTGTCCGTGTTGATCATCGATGTTAGTACTCTCTAGCTTCCCAGGTGAATGTTCCATAGACAAATCTTTTGAACTTTTCTCGATGGTACTTAGTATTGTTGGCGACTTTGTTGGGGTCCTTCTAGGGTTTTGAATAGAATATTCAATTGCAGATATGGACACATCTCCATTTTCTTGTGCATCATAAATCAATTTTATCCCAGACATTGTCATCAAATTCTAGGATGTCTGAAAGATTGTTGATAATAGTGGTGTCTTCTAGCTCCATATCGTTAAGCGCACGCTCTGCTATTGGAGAGAGTGTTCTCCAGTAGTTGAACAGCTTCTCATATGTTGGTTCCCCTGTGCATTCTCCTCTACAAGCCTTAAATAATTCTAGTGTTCTGGGAGATAGATGATGTTCCAGATAGATGTTGTTCCAAGGATATTTTAAGGCCTCTTTCACATGGACGTTATAAAATCGACCGGCAAAATAACGCTCGGTAAAAAAACGACCAAAATATTCTATTGCATTACTCTATATGGGACCTTTTAGACAAGAGCGGCGACGGCAAAAAAAAGATCGGTTGCCGTCGAAGTTCCAAATTCGAGCAGCGACACAGCGGTCACCGGTCCGTGCTTTCGACGGTCGGTTTACTTTATAGCAAGGAAAGTCGTTTTTGTGCGTCGATTTTGATTCTTAAACGCCCAAATTCCAGGGCCGACCCTAGTAACGGCTTATTTTTTCCTCTGTTAAAAATGGATTTATTTACAATGTTTTGAGTTTCTACAGAACCTTTTTTAATAACCTATAATAAAATGTTCCTGCCTCCACTGAAATTGGGCAAACTTTATAAACTTTTACCCACATTTAATAGTGATAGTGGCTTTCCACTTTTCTTCCATGGACTTTCTTCGTTTTATCCATTACGGCCCTTTGATCTATTCGTTTCGACTTTCACACGGACGTTTTAAAATCGACCGGCAAAATAACGCTCGGTAAAAAAACGACCGTTGTCTCTTTCACACACAACGGCAAATCTTTCGACGGCGAGAAGTCGAAACGATTAGATCAAAGGGCCGTAATGGGTAAAGTGAAGAAAATTGTATTTACTATAGATAGACATAAATTATATAGTAAATAGTTAATTTTCAATTTACATAAATGCAAATTTTGCATCCCTTTGTGTAAAGAGAATCAATATAACCATTTGTTGAATGTAAATTAGTCGAAACGTCTTTTATTTAAAGAAAATACATACAGTCCATCGAAGAAAAGTGGAAAGCCATTATCATTATTAAATGTGAGTAAAAGTTTATGAAGCTTGCCCAATTTCAGTGGAGGCAGGAACATTTTATTATACGTCATTAAAAAAGGTTCTGTAGAAACTCAAAACAGCGTAAATAAATCCATTTTTACATGAGGAAGAAATAGGCCGTTACTAGAGTCGGCCCTGGAATTTGGGCGTTTAAGAATCAAAATCGACGTTCGTGTGAAAGCCTACATTATTTTCTTTGCATTGAAGCAAACCGACCGTCGAAAGCACCGACCGGTGACCGCTGTGTCGCTGCTCAAATTTGGAACTTCGACGGCAACCGATCGTTTTTTTGCCGTCGCCGCTCTTGTCTAAAAGGTCCCATATAGAGTAATGCAATAGAATATTTTGGTCGTTTTTTTACCGAGCGTTATTTTGCCGGTCGATTTTAAAACGTCCGTGTGAAAGAGGCCTTATGGTTTCACTCTTCAAGTGGTCTTCATTTGCTTCATTCATATTGGATTCATTTTGAGTTGCCTACGAATTGCAGCTTCAGAATCTTGCTTCGACTTGGAGTTAAATTCTGTGATACTCACTTGGATATATCTGGATGCCTATCCATAAATTTTTGAAACCAGTGGTTGCCAGGCATACCGTTTTTAAAGGAATTCTTTCGTTGGAGTTTTTTGACTAGATTGCCAACGCTTTCTAGTAGTTGGGATTTTGAGACGGGAAAACCCAAAGTGGCCATATGATGAATCCATTTCACTATTGTGTTTTCTTTGTCACTTGTAAGTACTGGTTGGACTCCACACTTTGGGTTTTTATATTTTCCACATCTCTTGTCTCTCAATGTTGTTTTAGGTATCCCATATTTTCTAGATGCTTTGTAAATGGACATTCCATTTTCTATAGATTCCAGGGCATTGCACAACTTTTCTTTAGTATATTGCACTCGTACTTGAGGAGCCATATTTGCAAAAAGTATGGGGTCTTCATTATAAAACTTCATCTAGCAGGCTATGAAATTTTGACAGAAAAGGATGACATAATCAAAATAAATGGACTTTTATTTCTCCATCCTTTTCTTTTGACATTTCACAGTCAACTAGATGAAGTTTTATAATGAAGACCCCGTATAATAATAACATACTATTTAATACTCATACAAAACATAAGTAGGTAATGATAACAATTTGACTTTTAAACTGACATTCGTGCTTAAAATAGAATCACTCTTTAGTTAGTATACTTAAATATCTCAAAACCTCTAAGACTTATAAAGAAAAATGTCAAAAAAACACCCTGTATATTCGTAACGAAAGAAAAAAAATTAAGAGATCGTAATTAGGGTTCATCGTTTCCTAATAGCGCTTCAGTGGTGCGGTGATAGGAATAATTCATCATTACTTTTAGCCTATCAACGACCGTCTTAAAACGAATATACAGAGAGGACCAAAAGTCCCGCATAAATTCAATAAAAATTCAAGGAATTTTTTTTTATCAAAATGCTCGAACACGTCAATTGTTTTTCTTAGTTGTGCATTTTTTGACATGACAGACATGTATACAGGGTCATCCATGTAGTAGATAAATGTCACTTTTTAATTTTTTCTAATGGAACCCCCTGTATATAAAAAGTTTTATAAATTCTTTTGGAGTTTCTAAACATATTTTGTATCACATACCATAACCCTAAACGCAACAGTTAACGAGAAATTTGCGATTGAATACCACAAAGCGCACTCATTTAATTACCTACAAATACTAGGTAGGTAATCAAATTACCTAATTGACCTATGACTTTTAAATTTTTAATTTTCAAAAGTGACATTTTGACAAACACCTATTTCTAATTTTGTTTACTGTTGTGCGGCAAAATGGCGAAATTAAGCGAAACTCAAAGAACAGAAATTTTAAGTATGATTGGATGCGGTAATCGAAGAAGAACTCAAAGCGAAGTTTGTGAAATATTCAATACCAAATATCCGGATAGTCAAATATCGCAGTCTATCGTGAGCAGAATTGAAAGGAAATTTAGAGAAGTGGGACACGTAAGAGACCTTCCCAGATCTGGTAGACCCTCGATTTCCCAGAATAAGACATTAAACGTTCTTTTATCCATTGAAGAAAATCCCCATAAACCAACTCAAGAAATAGCATTGGATAATGAAATCGGAAAATCATCTGTTCGAAAAATCCTCAAAAAAGAAAAATATCATCCGTACAAAATAAAATCAATCCACGAACTTAACGAAGATGATCCAGATCGTCGATTGGAATTTTGCGAAATTTTGATGAACAGATCCAACAATGACCGTTCTTTCTCTAGAAGAATAATTTTTTCTGATGAATCAAAATTCTGTTTAAGCGGTATGATGAACAGACAAAACTACCGCTACTGGTCCTCCACGAATCCAAATTGGGCGATTGAATCTCACACCCAATATCCTCAGTCTGTCAATGTTTGGGCCGGTATTGTCGGAGATAGAATCATAGGACCTTATTTTCTTGAAGATACTCTAACAGGCCACCGTTATTTGCAATTTTTAAGAAATGAACTAATTCCTGACCTTTGTATTATGTTTCCAAATGCAAATAACCCGAATATTCCAGATGAATCAATTTGGTTTCAACAAGATGGCGCGCCACCACACTTTAGCAGGGAGGTGCGACAATATTTAAACGAAGTGTTTCCGGGTCGATGGATTGGACGAAGGGGACATTTAGAGTGGCCTGCAAGGTCACCTGATCTCACTCCAATGGACTTTTTCTTATGGGGTTATCTAAAACATAAAGTGTATCTAAATAAGCCCGACAGTATAGAAGAGTTAAAAACGAAAATTACGCACGTAACTCAACAAATACCCGCTGAAATGATAAGAAACGTGCTAGACGAATTTGAATTACGGCTTGCCCACTGTCAAGAAGTTAACGGGAAACAGTTCGAGCATTTAATTCATTAGAGTCAGTAGTTAATATCGTAATTTTTTTCAATTGTTAATAAATTAACTCGTTATTTTCATGTAGGTATTATTACCGTAAATTTCTCATTACCTGTTGCGTTTAGGGACAGTGTATGTAATACGAAATATGTTTAGAAACTCCAAAAGAATTTAAAAAACTTTTTATATACCTACAGGGGGTTCCATAAGAAAAAATGAAAAAATTACATTTATCTTCTACATGGATGACCCTGTATACATGTCTGTCACGTCAAAAAATGCACAACTAAGAACAACAATAGACGTGTTCGAGCATTTTGATAAAAAAAATTTCCTTAAATTTTTATTGAATTTATGCGGGACTTTTGGTCCTCACTGTATATCTTTAAAAATGTAAGCCAACTGAAAGTTTAACGGGCTTTCTACCTGAATATTGTCCCAGTTTATATATTCAATTTATCAATTGCTCCAAATCAATAATATTATACAGAGAATCGTGAATCAATGTAGTATTCCAATACAGCAAACTATTGTTGAAAATTTAAATAACGTATGCTGTAAATCGTAGATCGTTATAATAGCTATCGGCAATTAACTTTTCTTAAAGAATCGGTCCAATTACTTGTTTTACAAATGAAAAAGTAACTTTTGATAACACGATTCAGATAAGAAATATTGCAGAATGCCTAATAACGACCCGCTCGGTAATAGGAAATCTTTAGAAATTCAGTTCCTATTACCGACCTTCATAATTTATTTCAATTTCTAAATTAAACGTTTGAATATAATATAAAAAAGCTTTTTAAGTATGTAACTAATCATTTAAGAGTCAAAATTTGTGTTTTGTATGTGAGATGTTGGTAAAATACCTTAAAAAAAAAACGAAACAGTTCTCTTACTTTTTCGAACAGCGATAAGCACGTGTTGCGCGGTTTAGGTGACAACAACTGCCACGGCTAATTTCAAATCCCGGAAAAACCGTTAGACGTATGGGACTTTTCTGCTTAACATGAAAGAGGTCGCACCTCTCGTCAACCAAAGATGTTTGAAAATAAGGCGCGATTAATGGTGATAATTTTGACTTTAAATTTTAGGGCGTTAATAGATCTGGATTTTAATGGGGTCGGTAATGGGTGCTTCTACCTTAAATCATTTAAGGCAGGAAGCTATATAATAATAGTACTTCTTATACTCCAAATACCTACCTAGGTACTTTGTGTATCATTACATCATGATTAACTTTAAGTTATTAAATTATTTTGATATAGAGTTTTGTGCTATACATATTTGTACTATACAGAAAAAAATATTAGCAACTCATAAAGGATAAATAAAATATCAAATAAATAAAATATGTACGCATCTATCATGTACATATTAGCTCTAGTGCCATTGCCTACACCAAGGGATAAGAAATTAACATCGAGGATTGAGGCAGAAATACTGGCTACAAAATGGCTTCACACCTTCAAATGCGGAAGGAATTTATCTTTACCTTGGTCATTAAGTTTCTTTACGCCCCTTTTTAGACGATAAAATATTTTCTTAAACCACTGTCGCCTCATCAGCTTGGCATGGCCTGATATTCGTTGGAAGATTTAATAAAATATATATATATTTTTTCTATATACAGGGTGATTCACGTTATTCGACACGGAAGATTATGGCTAAATAACTTTTAGATTTTTAAAAAGTTTTGTATATGGAATGGATGAGGGTCTATTGGAAGTACATTTTAAAATTATTGCCATATTGTATACAGGTGGTCCCAAAAGTATAAAAATGATTAAAGTTTTATTTTTTTAAATGAAACACCTAGTATATTAATGTATTTTCGGTATCTACGGACAAAAGTAAAGGTAGTTTTATTAAGGTTTATGGCATCTAAACCGTACCATTCTTCAGATATTCGTGATTTTGTGAAAATGCAGTATCAAATTTAATGTTTAAAATCTCAGCACTTGGTTTCTTTTCAACCACCGAGATTGGCTGGTGGGCTACTAGTACATTGAATTTTTTGCGGTATGTATTAAATATTAACTACTGTGTACCAAATGTAAAAAAATGAACACTAAATTATTGCAAACTTCAAACAGTAATAACTCGTTTAATTTAAATTAGACTCCCTGTATTTTATAGTATCAGTAGGTGCAGAATTTAGTTTCCTATCAAAAACTATTAAATATTCCTATAGCTTGGTCATTGCATTTTCTTGGAAAATTGATTTTTTCTGAATTTGCGCTGACATAAACGAATGTAATAATCTAATTTACCTGTTCAGGTCTGTTCAGGTGTTACCTGATTTTGACAAAGCAAAATTTATTGTCATTTCTAGTTGTCACATATTAATTTAAAGTTAAATATTTTTTTACTGTTATAATTGGTGGTTTACAGGGAGTGTTTTATTTAATCAAAATGCTGGTTTACGCAACAGAAGAACGAGTCTATATAATTTTCATTCTAGGAGAATGCTTGCAAAATTGTCTTTTAGCATCAAGGGTTTATGCTGAAAGGTTTCCTAACCGAACTCGACCGAATAGAGCCGTTTTTGAAAGACTGTTGGTTCAATTTAGACAAACTGGTAGTGTTCAGTATGAAACGACTGCCAAAACGAGACCAGTTACAGAAAACCAAGAAACTGAATTAGCCGTTATTGGCTCTGTAGTTGAAAATCCCCATGTCGGACAACGAGAAATTGCACAAAACATAAATATTAGCCAAGCAAGCGTATCAAGGATTCTTCAAAAACATAAATATCACGATTATAAGATACAACTACATCAAGAACTCTCCGATAACGATTTTGGCCAACCACATACAAAACGGACTTTTGTATGTGGTTGTTAGAAAAAGTTGGAGAACAAGAAGATTTTTTTTGAATCAGTTCTATTTAGTGATGACTATGAGTGTACTTATCATAACGATGGTTCTTTTAACCGACACAATTTTCATTATTATTCTGATTTTAACCCCCATGAATTTAGAGTTATTAATAACCAACATAGGTGGTCAGTAAATGTATGGGGGGGGCATAATGGAACAGTATGTGATTGGACCTTATTTTTTTGACAAACATTTAAACGGAATGTCGTTTCTAAATTTGTGGAGAAATCAGCTTCCAATTTTACTGGAAGAAGTTCCTCTAGATATAAGAATCACCATGTGGCTGCAAATTCATGGGGCACCTGGTCATTATCATCGTGAAGTCCGGGAGTTATTAAATGTTCGTTTCCAAAATTGGTGGATTGGAAGAAATGGAGCACAACATTGGCCACCAATGTCCCCTGACACAACGCCTCCCGATTTCTTTTTATGGGGATATGTGAAAGGAATCTGTATAATACGCCACCAACCACAAAAGAAAATATGAAGGAACGAATCAGAGAGGCCTTCAGAAGCATAACTCCCTATATGTTACGCAATGCGAGTGAAGGATTTAAAAACAGAATACGTTTGTGTTTAGAATCAGGCGGTCGTCATTTTGAACAAATTGTATAACTGTTTGTTTTTGTTTGTTTTACTCTTATGTTGACTTGTTAATTTATTGTATTTCAAATTGCCACTATTATTGCACATAATTTTTTTGTAATAGAGATGCTAAATTTTATAAGAACTCTTGAAATATAATGTTTTATTTGATATTTTATGCTAAATAAAGACACTTTAACATTCAGATGACTGCTAAATAATCTTCATGATCATAATTTTGTAACTTATAAATTAATATCTGACAAATACGGGGTGTTCATTAGAAAACTTCGTTTAGTTGGTTGTGAAAGGTCAAAGGAAAAGAATGGAGAAACAAAAGTCCATTTACTTTCATTATGCCATCCTTTTCTGTCAAAATTTATAGCCTCCTAAATAAGGTTTTCTAGTGAACACCCAGTACTAATGATAATAAATTTTGCTTTCTCAAAATCAGGTATTGTAACAGGTAAAGTAGATTACTTAATTCGTTTATGGCAGCATTGACAAAAATCAATTTTCCAAGAAACCGCAAAGACCAAGCTATAGGAATGTTTAATAGTTTTGATAGGAAACTAAATTCTGCATCTAATGATCCTATAAAATACAGGGTGTCTAGTTTAAATTAAACGAGTTATTACTATTTGAAGTTTGCAATAATTTGGTGTTCATTTATTGACATTCGGTGCACAGTAGTTAATATTTAATACGCAACGCAAAAAATCCTATGTACTATTAGCCCACCAGCCAATTTTGGTGGTTGAAAAGAGACCAAATGCTGAGATTTTAAACATTTAATTTGATGCTGCATTTTCACAAAATCACGAATATCTGAAGAACAGTACGGTTTAGATGCCATAAACCTTAGTAAAACTACCTTTACTTTTGTCCGTAGGTACCGAAAATACATTAATATACTAGATGTCTCATTTAAAAAAATACAACTTTAATCAATTTTATACTTTTGGGACCACCTGTATACAATGACAATAATTCCATATATCCATTCCATATACATTCCATATACAAAACTTTTTTAAAATATAAATGTTTAGCCATAATCTTCCGTGTCGAGTAATGTGAATCACCCTGTATATATAATAAAATATCTTTTCTATAGTGGAGACAATAGAATTTGGCATAAACTGAGGCATAAACTCGGGCATAAACATCCATAAAAGGAATGGGTCTGCCCTTAAAGCGTTTTAGATAACCCCACGTCAGAAGAAAACGTTGCCGCGACGACGTAGGTAGGATACCTACCAACACTCTTCTACACCTAAACTGCGAATTCAATTTCCAGTAGGGCCGATGTCAGACTCCAACTACGTTTTAGGCAGAATAAGTACTCCTTAGGTAAAGAGTTTTTTGCTGTAACCTTAATAACAAAACACCTAGGATTACAAAGTATAGAATCTTTATTTTGGGCCTTGTGGCTTGCTATTATCTGCCTAAATTAAATTGAATGTAACTTTCTTAGTTTCAGAGAAAATTGCAATTTTGTGTTTTCAGTTTTTATTTTTTTTTTCAAAAACGGTAATTGGTACTATATTCTAATTACATCCATCGAATAGCTACTGTCACTGCGCGTATTTGTTGTGCTTACCTATTTTGCCCTATCCCAAATCATTTCCGCAGAAAAAAAAAACTGAAAAATTGAAATTTTCATAAGGAGGCCCACAAAGTGAAAATTTGTTATTCCACCGATTTATCTGAAATTTTTATGTCATATTAGGAGTAATAAAAGAAGCCTAGCAGTGAAAACCGCCGCTCTCTAAATTGAATAGGAAGAAAGCTATTTCATTTTTAATATTAATTTTATTTATAAAAATTGCAAAATAATTTATTTTTGGGAGAAAAAAATTGTAAACTCATTAAAAAAATCGAAAAAAATAAGACCAGGTCGTAAAACGCCAAAATTCGAATTTTTATCAAAAAATAAAATAGCACATGGCAATGCCGACCGAACCCACCACTACAATGTCCAAACCCGGGTATCCTACCCTTTAGACCAGCGAAGGCCGATGAATTTCCGTGGTTCGACTTTTCCACGGCTATTTAATAAAAATAAAAATAAAATTTTAGTGCCTCCCTTCACATGGAGGCGATTTAAAGGTTGAAAATCATAAGAATAGCAGGGCAGGGAGTTCGGGGGGGGTGTCTTTATTAGGGGGAAAGGTCTATTAAAGGGCTAAAAAATAACTGTGGAAAATTTAAAAACGCGCCCACTAAAAGGGGGGGAAGAAATGGTTCTGAAATCTAATTTTATTGCAATTTAGGGGGCTCAAGGGGGCGCAAAATTTACGACACTCGATAGCCCGCCCTCGATATATCAGTGGGTGTAGGCCTCGTGCTGATCGAACGCATAGTTATCGCGTCCCGTTAATTCGAATATTTGGCCCGATTTTCCGAAAATTTGATAAAATTTTGAATTTTGATCTCAGACTTATATACATCGTTGGAAAGGGCTCGACGACGGCTACAATCGGATAGAAATGGAATTTAAAAAAAAAATCACGGGTTCATCCCCTGAGCCCCCCCCCCCCCCCCCCCCCCAAGAATCCCACTTTTTGGGCCATCTCACGTTCCCTATTGACGGGTTAGTTAAAAACTAAAATTTTTTGCATGGAAGCTTCCAACTGCTTTCAAGAAACACTTTAAAATATTTACAGAAATTACTGTTAAACTATAGAATGATTAACTACGTACATAATTTAAATAGCCAATGTGTAAAAACACACTATACAGTACAAACATCTTAGAAAGTGAAAAAAATCCTTTAAAAGATTTATTTCATAAAATTTTGCAAATGTCACTTTATGTTGTGGTCATTTTATGTTGTGGTATGTATGTGGGGTATTCTCTGGTTATTGCAGGTACTTACTGCCAGTTGATATTGTCGGTATTGTGAGGTATTGCCACAATACTTTTTGGTATTGTCTGGTATTGTCATGTACTGTCAAAGTAGTGCCAGGTATTGCAACAGTGTTGTGAGGTATTTTCATTGTATTGTGAGGTATTGTCATGGTATTGTGAAATATTGTCACCTAATTTGTACATGTATTGCCATGAGTGGATACCCCCTCGAAATTGCATCTAACTTTTAAAACGTATACTGACAAGTATTCCTAAAATACCTCCAAAAACAATAAATCATTTCAAAATGTTCGAAAATTTAATGAATAGTAGTATTGAGTAGTATTTATTAAAGGTAGTATTTTTCGCTATAAAAAATGTGTTTCAAAAACGAATTTTTAACAAATCAAATTATAATTGTCTGTTTCCTACATGAATATGAATATTTATTCATATAAAGGCTAAAAGTTGAGCAAAAAAGCAGGAAAATATTTACGTGGACTTGGAAAAAAAGCTGAAATGGCCGCTGTAAGATTTCACATTTTTAGAATTAAGAAATTGCGTTGTTGCGATATGACCATAATATTAACTAAATTATCTAGGAGGGGGGGGGGGGGGGGGGGCACAAATCTTCACTTTGTAACGAAGTTACTAAATTTCTTGCGAAATGAGAACGCGGTCCTAAAGTTATAAAAGTCAAGTTCAATTAATTAGGGTTAACGGATGTAGGTTTAGTTAACCGAGAGGTTAACTTACAGCATCTTTGCCAACTTTTAAAATTTGTGTATTTCCTTCAAATTGTGGTGAACGATTGGCAATCTTTATCTAGAACCATCAGTCCTTGAATACTTTGTTTTCGTTCTCGTTTCCATATAAAAGAGCTGAGGAGCAAAATTTCGGGGATTTGATCGCCAGCTACTGAACAGTAAACATCGCCAGTCCTAGAAGTAAAACCGTATATAAACAGACCGAAGCTTCGATCCATGTAAGCCCCCTTTTTAATACACATACAGGTCATAGCCATTGTTGGGCCCCATTTTCACACTCACACACACGTGTCTTAGCGATCATTGGCCTTCCCCCACTGACATAAAATAAAAAGGGCTATAGCGGTTGTTGAGCCTCATTTATACACAAACCCAGGCCAAAGCGATTGTTGGGCCCCATTCATTCGCCTACATACCCGGCTTAGCGTTTGTTGGGCCCCACTTATCCAGGACACGGATCAAAGCCCTACACACTACACACACCCTACACACAATTGGGTCCTACACATATACCTTTCACCATCAACTAACGAACTAGTTAAAATCCCATCCAAGAAAAGCCGACTGTATATTTGCCTTTAAATCACCGACCGTTAGAGTGCCTCTCGTTATAATCCATAAAAGCCCTAGACTGATATAGGTACATTTATAACCCTGTACTGAGTCGTCTGCGTATCTTTCGCTCAAATCGCAACCAAAGACAGAACGCCTGGACATCCTTCTCCACTGTTCACAGAGGGTCAAACAGCCGACACCAAGAGGCCCTTTTTCCCTCGCTTATTAAAATTCTTTACAACTTCGTTACCAATAATTTGCACTTCATACGAGATTTTGGTATCATTATCTAAACAAATGTTAGACTTCCAACTTTCAACCTCTGTACCAACCAAATGTGCCTGAAAATTTAGAAAGTCTTTGCCGCAACGACGCGCAGCCGTTTCGCACGTTTACTAACCAACGACTAGTCAGTTGATGGTATCGACGAGGTTGGCGATTTCCAGATTTATGTAGATTGTAGGTCCAGCTCGGTTATTGATATTCATCTGCGAGGCCTTATTCATTCAATTAATTGTGTTCAGCACGCTAACATTTGTACCTACCTTGTATCACAGAAGACTATTTGGGGCTAAATGAGTTAGGCATATACATGCTCATACCCTCGCGCAGACCCTTCTCTTTGTATTTTGTGTTATAAAATTTCCCAGTTTCTGTCCTCTCTCTTCTGGCTAAGCCGATTCCCCAGTCCCACTTATTTGTACCCACTTACCTGCGATGGTGATCCTCTTCCCTCCAAGATCTTTTTTTACAAAAAGTTCTACTGAAACGGACTTCTTCAGGTACAGGCTGTTAGGTTAGGTTAATTAACAAATATTTTATGGTTGGCAAACGACGTCGGCACTACGTCCGAACTTCCAAAGAAATGCACAAATGTACTTGGTTACAAAAACTGAACCACACGCAACGTTGCTTGTAGTCACTTAAGGCAACATCATTTAAGTATAATTCTTCAACATCGAAGCATCATCCTTTTCTTCAACCCTGACAAATTCGCGACCATTTATGACGGACTTTGGAGTAACGTCGTCAGAACCTCTAACCGCGATATCGTTTAAAAAGTCAGGTGCGCACTTAGTCGGAAGACGGAAAAATAACAATTTTCTGAGAATTTTTGTTAATTTTCCTTCCTAATGCCTAACCTTGGAAGTTCGAATTTTTAATTTTTAGCAATTATGCATTAAGATTTACCTAGGGAAGTATTTCTTTGCCCATGTCCTATCGATTGACATTTTGATGGTATAACTTCTGTTTTCGTTTATTTGTTTTTAGTCCTTATTAATTGTTTGATGTGGGTCTTATAAAATATCTGGCAAATTATATTTTTACTTTTACAACAAGAAATCTCGGATTTTTTTCAAGCTAAATAGGTTTATCCCTCGGTTTATCCACTGTCAATATTGTCATGAGTCGGCGTCGCTGCATGCTGGTTTTCCATAACAGTTTGTCTTCAATTTTCGTAAAGTGAAGTTCAAAATGTATTCTGAAGAGTCTTTTCAACTTATTTGAAACGTCTTAAGAGTATTTTCAATGTCAAAAAAAAAACAGTAGTAATACAAATTATTCGGCAATAAAATGCGCATCAAGAGCATCGAAAGTGAGTGAGATATTCATTAGAAGAATCCGGAAGAGAGCTACTGGAACCCGTCCAAAGGTAAGAGTTTAATAATTATTTGTCCAGCAGAAGCAGACGTTGTCCTATTATTTTATTTCGGTAACTCCCCTTTATATGAAAATTTCAGCATTTTGGTTTCTGTATTTCAGGTGCCTAAAAACACAATTGTTATTTATGATATGTTATTTATGCCATGATAAGTAACAACCGAGGTAACAACCAACATGTAACAAGGGAAAAATCCAATTGGAGATCCAAACGACAAATCTTTGACCTCAGCAAATCTACTTTAAGGACTGTTTTGAAAATGTTGGGTTTTAAATTTAAAATTGATAATGGTCAAAATTGTCTTTTTTAGGCAAAAGCTCCAAGAGAGGATTTATAGTTTTGTAGCTGTACGAAGTACGAAATACGAAAGATAATCCTGAAACGTCAAAACAAATTTGCTTCTAATAATTAATAAATTTACTGCGGTGTTGCTGTTTTTACAATTTTTTGTAAGGTGTGTCAGGTCTAAACTGTCATACGTAAACCACGATAGGGAAGTGGATTTAAAGCAGAAAGTTTTAGTAAGGTTGCATCGGAAAACGCTTTGCAACCGAGATACAGGGTGATTGATAAAATTTTAAATTTTTTACAGGTTTTTCGTTGCTTGTATTTTATCATGCCTATCATTGGTTTTGAATTATAAAAAAAAATAATATTTGTAAATGTAAATTATTTGTATTTGTAATGTTTTCATTCACTTTGTTGTCACCGTTTTATACAAAACGGTAACAGATACGAAAAAATATCCATAGACAAAAAATTTCTAAGTTGCAGAAAGAGATTTTTCGAAACAAATTCAGTGGCGCACCACAAAACAGTTTGGAAGGGTAAAAAGAGGTCTGACCCCTGAAAAAGTATCATCCTCTGTTCATACTTTCAACACAATTTGTGAATTGTTCTTGTGGAGATTCTAAAGAGTCTCGTATGTACAAACTTTAATCCTACTATGTCAAGAACTGAAGCAGCTATGAAACAAAACCTGTAAAAAATCTGAAACTTTATCACCCTGTATCTTGGTAACAAAAATTATTCAGGTACAACTTTCTGCTTTTAATTCTTTGATTCTTAATTCTTATTCACCATCTCCTTATAACCACGGAAAATTCGGTTGGCTATAAATGAAGTTGGCTACATAGTTTGGCTGCCGCACGAATCAGTATGGCGGACTTTTATCGAAATCAGCTGTTCTAGAGTCATCAATAAGGTTAATCATCTGTCATTGTTATTATCGTGTCATTATCACACTCAATCCAACGAGCTAAGAGATAGTATGGAGAGAGCAACCATGGTCGACATTTTCTTAAAGTCCATTCCGTTTTGGACCGGAGTTGTGTGCCCCCTTAACGGTGTTGTCGTCTCAGAATGATCGCACATTGGTGTGTCCCATGGATGAAAATAGCCAAAAAAACAGTGCGAAACGATGGTTTCTCCATGCATGAAAATGGCGAACCATCTCCTTATAACCACAGAATATTTCGTAAATTTGGCTACATGGTTTGGTTGCCCCAAGAATCAGTATGGCGGAACTTTATCGAAAACAGCTGTTCTGGAATGGTCAATTGTGCCGAGATCATGCAGCTTTACTCAAAGGGCTCTGTTTACTCTCTGGACTTTAGCTCCACTATTAGTAGTAGTGTAGTTTCGTGAATATCATAATGCGTTGTGTTTTTTTATGCATTTAGAATTTTGCTTCGTCTTTGTCGCTTTTAAATAGCCAAGATCTGTATGCAAGAGAAAATCTTCAGATTCCAACAGATTTTACGAAATCCTCCTAAATTCCTAAACGTTCCTAAAAATCCTTAGATCTAAGGATAAATTCCTTGACTTGGCAACACCGCCCAAAACGCGTTTCGCTCCCACTAGAGCTCGTCAGTTGGGTTCACTCTGATCGAAACGAAAATATCGAAAATTTAAAGCCAAATGTCCACCCAGCGATGGCAGGCCAGTCCTACGGGCGCCATCTGTTTTGCTGAGTCGGCATTTTGCACTGCACGTAATGCAGATACTGACCATGAATCGCTTCATCGATCGATAAATGTATCTATTTCACATGCAACACTTTGGTCTAGCATCATAACCGAATGCTATGATTTGATCTCAAGCTTCATTCATATACTAATATTGTTGATAAATGGCATTAGCGTACGCCATTCCTTATAAAATGAGTTAGAAACGACGATCGATATTAGACTTTAATTTGATTATGAAACTGCCTATTACATAAACAAAATAACAATTTATTATTAAAAATTGCCACTATATTATTAAACGTAAATAAAAAGTTGCCATAAAATAACATCCTTTGGGGATAGGAGAAGAAAATTTAGAGTTACAAAACATTTCGTTACAAAACAAAGCATTAAATGTCTAACCTGACTGATAAAGAGGTAAGTTACCTTTTTTAATTTAATTTAAATGCATTTTTTACGCCTCTTAAAATGTTTTTGTTTTAGTTTCATGAATATTCCTTGAATTATTGAATAATTTCACATTTCGCTTTCGTTTTTTCTGTTATTATTATGACTATTAGATCTACGATCTACACTCTCCACTTATGTATGTTGCAGTATGCCACAGATATACAGGGTGTCCCAGAAACAATGGGACATATTAATATAGCGAGTTGCGGCATGAAAAAATAGAGCAATTGAGCTTACTATGGCTTATAAAAAGTAGCTACTTTTTATTCTACAGGGTGTGAAAGTTCTTTTTTTAATTCTGTAAATTGGCAATAAATCTCACAGTTTGACAGCTATTGACATGAAACTTTTCACGATGGTGTTTTTGAGTACGACAAACATACCCGGGATGTCAATTTTAAGCTAATTTGTGGGTGGCGCCACTTACGTGGCATGCGTTTGTAAAAACTAGCATAACTTTTTAACTGACCCCCGTAGCTTAAATATGTTTATGAATTTAAAAAGACTGGTTAGTTCTACAATAAAAAAGTATACTTGATAAAAGTGCGTATCTCTCACCGTTTTCCAGATATTTTCAATTACATTTTCCGGTGCGTAGAATGATCTTTTGTGAACGGCAAATTATTATAAACGGCATTGTTCTGAACAAACGGTATTAAAACAATGCATCATTTATTGACCCAACCCCTATTAAAAAAAATGTAATTGTGTTCATTAAAAAAATACTATAAAACTCTGTGCGAGTGCTGTGGTGCAAAGTATGTAGTCAATCATGTATTTTTTAATAAACACGTTCTATTAGGGCATTAATTACATTTTAAATTTCTCTTAAATTTCATCAAATGTCTTATTTAACTACAATATTTAAATTTAAAGAAAATCACTGAACTAAAGTAAATTTTCAAAATGTTGGCCGCCCACATCAATGCATTTTCTAAGTCTCAAGCCAAAATTTTGCCGCACCTTGAACAGAGTTTGGTTTTTATTTCTAATTACATTTACTCCTTCCTGAAGTCTATTCGATAGTTCTTCCTTGTTGTTGGGTACGTTTTTGTATGTCAAAGATTTCACATATCCTCAGAAAAAAAAATCTAAGGGGTTTAAGTCAGGGCTTCTTGCTGGCCAAGGATATTCACTACCCCGACATCGATGGGCAAAATTGTTATTTAAAAATTCCTTTACTTGTCTGGTATAATGGGCAGGGGCTCCATCTTGCATAAACCAAATTTATCTCCTTAAAGCCAATGGAACATCTTCTAAAAAAATAGGTAATTCGTTTCTTAAGAAATTTAAATAATGTTCCTCCATTCAGCCTTGCAGGAAGTTCAACAGGTCCCAAAATTCTGTCTCCCAAAATACCACACCAAACATTAATAGAAAATTCATGTTGGAAATGATGTTCTCTCACTAAATTAGGCTGTGCTACATCGTAAAAATGGTTGTTTCGCCAATTGAATATTCCCCGCCGTGTAAATGTTGCCTCGTCCGTAAATAATATTTTGTTGAAGAAATAAGGATCGTGATACTGCTTTTCGCGCAAAAAGTTGCATAGTTCAATTCTGGGTTGATAATCTCCCGGAAATAAATTTTGCACAGGAGTGAAATGATAGGGATATAACTTTTCATTTCGTGTTATCCTGGATATTGATGATTTGCTGATCCCTGTTGCTGCAGAGAGACCTCTACTGCTGGTCTGTGGATCTTCCATTAGACGAACTAACACTTCTTCTTCCTGGTCCACGGTCAAGTTTTTTGTCTTCCGTTGTCAGGTTTAGAACTAAAAGAGCCAGTTTCACCCAATCTGTCGTAGATTCGTTTAAAAGTTTTATGATCAGGTTGTCTATTGTTTGGATAGAGTTCTAAATACCTTTCAGCAGCTCTACGACTTTTATAATTCGTTTGAGCATACACGCAGACCATATTCCTCATGTCAAGATTGGTAAATTCATTGTGTCGAGGCATTCTGAATTAATATCTAGACGACTTTACAAAAACTATTAGCTAGCAATTATTTTTAATGATTCCGAAGATAAATTTGAACTAGAAAACAACTTTAACGCCTAACTTAAAGAAAATATCTTGTTAGGTCAACAACTGTCAATCCTGCTCCGACGCTCAAAATTAATCCGCCGCTGCCCCACGTCGCCGCCTATTGTTTCATGGCCTACTTGTCATAAAAACGGCGAATTAACTACTACGAAAAAATCACGGTATTTGGACTGGAAAATGTAAATGAAAATATCTGGAAAACGGTTAGAGATACGCACTTTTATCAAGTATACCTTTTTGTTGCAGAACTAACCAGTCTTTTTAATTTCATAAACATATTTTAAGCTACGGGGGTCAGTTAATAAGTTATGCTAGTTTTTTAGAAGCGCATGCCACGTAAGTGGCGCTACCTACAAATTAGCTTAAAATTGACATTCCGGGTAGGTTTTTCGTACTCAAAAACACACTCGTGAAAAATGTCATATCAATAGCTGCCAAACTTTCACACCCTGTAGAATAAAAAGTAGGTACTTTTTTATAAGCCATAGTAAGCTCAATCGCTCTATTTTTTCATGCCGTAACTCGCTATACTAATATGTCCCATTGTTTCTGGGACACCCTGTATAAATACATTTTCAAAATGAATAAGATACCTAAATGCTTCTAATTAAACAAGTCTACATTATCAAGAACTTTTCCATTCACAGTGTAAAAGCACCAATATTTTCTGAACCATAACTTTTTATAGGCTTCCTTCAACAGACAAAATTTGTGATTTAGGAGAGAACGTCGGGGGATATGTAGATTTACTGTCCAGAGAAAAGTGGTAGCGGTTGATTAATGAGGCAAGCCCGGATTTAACCTGCATAAGCCCTAACCTCATACCTAAAACAGTATGGTATAAAATATCAAAAAGTATTCTTTTGACTCACTGACTGACCCAAACATTGTTGAGAACAATCACCAAAAGGCATAAATGTATATTCAACTATTTTGCTTTTATTTTCAGCACTAAACCTATGAGGAAAAAACTTTTCAGGGCGAGGAAAATATTCTGGATCATTTTGCAGTGCAAAAATGGGAATGTTAACAACAGTTCCTTTCTCTATTGTTAGGTCCGTGTTAGGTATTTTGTAGTCTTTGGCGCATAGTCTTGAAAGGGTAGGAAGTGGTGGATACTTTCTCAGCGTTTCTAAATCAGTAGACTTCAATATACATCTTTTGATATGTAAGTATTTCTGTAACTACCCTGAACCACATTGTCGCAAAAGTCCATTTCTTGCAACGCATCATAAGTGAGAGCTCCATTGTGCTTTCTAAGTACTTCACGTATTTCTTTTCTTAACGTAGCCTGAACGTATTGGTTTCGAGCAAGTTCGAGGAGGGCATATGACAAAGTCGTTGAGGTTGTTTGAAATCCTGCCCCATAGAAAAACATGCACATGTCAGCAATATCTTCCATGGCTATTGAATCTGAAAACTTGCTACGTCAATAGTCACAGCATACATTATGTGTAGTTTATCACAAGGTCAGTTACCTTCGCTAACAGTATTTAGGAAAACGTCATTTTTATCCACAATATCGGTTATTGTTCCATTATTTTTTAGCTGAATCATCAGGTTAAGGAAGTCTTCTCGAATCAATTTGTTTTTTTCTCTAAATGCAATTGTATCTCTGATTATATTCCTGAATAGATGTATTCCTAAAACACGCCAATCTGACAAGAAATTTATTGATTACCTACCTAAAGAAATCTTCCACATTTTGTAGATCAGAAACGAAATATTTTCTGAAACCGAGAAGGGTTAGTGCAGCTGTGAACAAGTTGAGCGTGGGCCTTGAGTCTAGCCTTCTAAATATATCCTGACTTCTGTGGAAAAATACTGAGTTTATGTCCTTCAGAGAATCGTATTCTATCCCAAAACCGCACGTTCCTGCAAGAATATTGCTTTTGAATAGATCAGCTATATTGTTTACTAGAATTGATCGTATGCACCAAAGACGTCGGTTGCAAACCTGGCCACAATCTCTTTAATTTCCACTGGCTGTCCACTGGAAGCTAGAGTTTCCACCAACTTGTTTAATCCTGTTGTTTTTTTCAATAGCATATCAACCATTATCTTAATTTTTCCTGCAATGCTTCTCGGTCAAAACTTATTGCGCTTAAGCCGAATATGTCGATACCTGAGGTGAATGTTGGAGACAGTTTCATGCAAATATCCTTCCAAGGTTCTCCATCCATATGAAATATGTTATTAAATAAGCGAGTTTTACATAGTTTAGGATGGTGAGCAGAGAAATGCCGAAAGCCCTTGTTTATTACCAGTTTGATTATAGAAGGACTGACTGGTAGCCATTGGGGGCGGTTGAAAAAGTAAATTCCTTTCAGATGAAAAAAGATTGAATGTATCTTCACGCGGTTCTATTTAAATTCTTACCTCCATGTTCCACTCCCAATTGCTTGAACTTATAATACATATCTTCAACGGTTTCAGCAGGTGATTTTTTTCTAATTAGCAAGGCCTTCATATCTCCATATATTAAGTGTTGATTTTTCAGCTGTGCTACTCCCTTTTGTTTCCAATAGTTGTAATTCTTGTTATATGAGTTGAACAGATAGTATAGGATTGCTAAAATAAGTAACGTGTGCAGTATTATCAAAATCATGTTTTTTCAATGTTGATGAGAAAATAATAACAGTAATTTCCACAGTAAGGTCCAATCGACAAAAAAGGTCTTACACGTTTAGATTATTTATTTATGCATTCTCTGGGTCTCTCTAATTTCGTAGATTTAGCGTTGTGTACTCTCATGCAGGGAATTGGAGGGGGGTGGTGTAGAATCTTATGATTTCGATGATTTAATTTAATCTCGTTAAGTTTTATTATATAAGTTTATTATAATAACATGGGTCACTTTGCACCAACTACCACTTTGAGGCAATTTGTTTAAGCTTATTAAATAATAAACAAAACATAGTGGTTATCTCGACAAAGTTTATTTGCTTAATAAATATTAATCAACATCGCACAATCATTATAGTTTTTAATAATTCTAATAAAGCATCTGATTATTATTCTATGAAAAGTCGTTAATCTTTAGTTATACATAAGGATTTAAAAATCCGAAAATATTTGTATGTGAAACTTTCCATCTGGCTTTTTTTCTCCATTTTTAGCAATTAATTGCCCTTTTTGACAATTAATTGGGCATACGAAATGCCAGCGAAATTGTCAAAAAAGGACGTGATGCCTAATGTCAAATTATTCAAAATTGCGAATCACGAATTGACCTACTCTCCAAAAACCATAAGCCGTTTTAGTGCATGGATAGTCGATATTCGTTTCCTCTATTCACAAGTCATCGTTAGTGAACTGATAAATCCAAGTAAAGACCGGTGAGATGTTGTACAAAGCAGGAGCAGGCGACATCTATCAGCCTATTAGATCTAATACTGCATGACAGTTGGCTCTCAGGTTGAGAGGCATCCCATATTACTCTTTACACTTCGTTCTGGTTCCGATAATCTGCGAGGTTCAGAGCAAAGAGCAATATGGTCTGCTCCTCGAACCGAGAGCCATCTGTCGTGCAGTATTAGATCTAATACGCTGGTGGATGTCGCAAGCTTCTGCTCTGCACAACATTTCGCCGGTCTTTCGTAGAATTTTGGCTTTAAGCCGCGAACTCGCGGTCTCCAATTTGTCGACCAGCCCAAGCTGTACTAACCAGGGGTAGACCCGAAACTAGTATGCAAATGGGTTGATCGACAAATTGATGACCACCTACTCTTTACACTTCGTTCTGGTTCCGATAACCTGCGAGGTTCAGAGCAAAGAGCAATATGATCTGCTTCTCGAACTGAGAGCAATCTATCATGCAGTATTAGATCTAATACGCTGATGGATGTCGCAAGCTCCTGCTCTGTACAACATCTCGCCGGTCTTCCGTACAATTTTGGCTTTAAGCCGCGAACTCACGGTCTCCAATTTGTGGACCAGCCGAGCGACCAGCCCAAGCTGTACTGACGAGGGGTAGACCCCGAAACTAGTATGCAGATGGGTTGATCGACAAATTGGTGACCACCTACGCTTTACACTTCGTTCTGGTTCCGATAACCTGCGAAGTACAGAGTAATATGGGCTGCTTCTCGAACTGAGAGCCATCTGTCATGCAGTATTAGATCTAATACGCTGGTGGATATCGCCTGTTCCTGCTCTGTACAACATCTCACCGGTTTTCTGTACATTTTTGGCTCTAAGCCGCGAACTCATGGTCTCCAATTTGTCGACCAGCCAAAGCTGTACTGATGAGGGGTAGACCTCGAAACTAGTATGCAGATGGGTTGATTGACAAATTGGTGAGCACCTATTCTAAATCCAAGTACCTCCATTAAGACGATGAAACGTTTATTGGAAAATTTTTTGGTGGGCTGCTTTAGTCAATAGTAAAGAATAATGCTTTCCATTAAATCTGTGCCAATGTGACATGGGTCTACCTTTTCCTCCCTTCAATTTCATATTGTATCCAGTCGATTAAATGCATGAAAATGGCGAACCATCTCCTTATAACCACAGAATATATCGTAAATTTGGCTACATGGTTTGGTTGCCCCACGAATCAGTATGGCGGAACTTTATCGAAAACAGCTGTTCTGGAATGGTCAATTGTGCCGAGATCATGCAGCTTTACTCAAAGGGCTCTGTTTACTCTCTGGACTTTAGCTCCACTATTAGTAGTAGTGTAGTTTCGTGAATATCATAATGCGTTGTGTTTTTTATGCATTTAGAATTTTGCTTTTTAAATAGCCAAGATCTGTATGCAAGAGAAAATCTTCAGATTCCAACAGATTTTACGAAATCCTCCTAAATTCCTAAACGTTCCTAAAAATCCTTAGATCTAAGGATAAATTCCTTGACTTGGCAACACTGCCCAAAACGTGTTTCACTCCCACTAGAGCTCGTCAGTTGGGTTCACTCTGAGAATCTCACACAACAAAATATCGAAAATGTAAAGCCAAATGTCCACCCAGCGATGGCAGGCCCGTCCTACTGGCGCCATCTGTTTCGCTGAGTCGGCATTTTTCACTGCACGTAATGCAGATACTGACCATGATTCGCTTCATCGATCGATAAATGTATCTACCTCACATGCAACACTTTGATCTAGCATCATAACTATGATTTGATGTCAAGCTTCATTCATTTACTAATATTGTTAATAAATGGCATTAGCGTACGTCATTCCTCTGTACATTTTTGGCTCTAAGCCGCGAACTCATGGTCTCCAATTTGTTGACCAGCCAAAGCTGTACTGATGAGGGGTAGACCCCGAAACTAGTATGCAGATGGGTTGATTGACAAATTGGTGAGCACCTATTCTAAATCCAAGTACCTACATTAAGACGATGAAACGTTTATTGGAATATTTTTTGTTGGGCTGCTTTAGTCAATAGTAAAGAATAATGCTTTCCATTAAATCTGTGCCAATGTGATATGGGTCTACCTTTTCCTCCCTTCAATTTCATATTGTATGAGATTTGTATGTTTATATAAATTGTTATTGGTATTATGCCTTATTTTCTGTCTCTGTTTTTCTTTTTTGGGTTTCCAGGTATACACTTATATTTCAATCTCTACTATGTTCCATTGGAGACCATCTAAGCCGCAACCTAATCTTGGCATCCGTAACTTTTTCTGTTGATTGTCCTGTAGGTGTAGGCGATTCCTTAGTTCGTAAAGAGACATATAGAGATCTTGATAAGTGGGTTTTGGTATGGTATGATGTAGGTACTGGTGTTTATTGAGTACGGACGTATCCTAATGAGTCATTAATTTTCTAGGTATAAACAAGAAACAAGCATATATTTACTTTCAAAGAGGAGATGAAAAGTTGTGTTGTTTTACCCACCGTTAACCAACGTTTTAAACTCGGTTGTAAAGTTTAACACACTATATTTCTGGTCCTCTATTTTGTTCAACACTGAAGTTTGCTGATGTAGTGTCCCTTCCAATGTGACCAAGACCAGAAGAATTTGCACAATTATCAAACTTTGCACACTCTCCTTGTTACTGTCCTTGCGACTCCTTACCTTCTGTGTGCCTGTAACACCTCTTTCCTCACTCCTATTTTGTAATACATCCGACTAGGTTTCATTGGCTTTTAATGCCCTGCCAAAATTCGTCGCCTTTTGTAAGGATAAATCAGGCTCTCGTAACAACCTCCTTTGAGTAGTCTTGTCATAAATACCTAATACCATTCTATCTCTGACCAATTCATCAACTTTCGAGTATCCAGTCGATTAAATGCATTCTTTGAGTGCTGTCACAAAGACAACAAACGGTTTTCCTTCCTTGTGAATAATGCTGGTAAACTTCGCTTAAATCGCTTAAAGATAATGTTTTTCTTATGCGCAATACTCCTCAAACATCTTTGTGATGACGTCCAACGACTTTCTTCATTCTTCAGAAATGTTTAGACAGCTCCTTCATCTTCTATTAGATTCAAAAATGCCACTTGTCGCTCTACTGATTTTCCTTCTAATTCAATTTTTCTTCGAGCGATCCGGCGCCGGCGGTTCAAAAATAGAATCCATTGTTTGCTTTCGTAGGGCTTCAAATCTTCCGCTTTTCCTTACCGCATTAGCTTACACGCGACATGTTGTATTATACTCTTGGTTCAGATTTCTTGTTTAATCCTGTTGTCTTGGGTCTTTCAGGTCTTAGGCATATAAATACAAATTTTTAGTGAAACTTGAACACACTGTATTTCCCAAACCAAATAGTATATATAGCAAAGTTTCCTTTATTTATTTTACGCATCCCGAAGTTTTGTTCCCTACTTAGGAAACATTCTGCGTATAACAAGCCTTTCTACACCTTCTTATTAATATTTATTAATATTTCAAAAATGAAAATTTTCAGTATAAATCGGTTCCTAGTTATTACAAAAAATGGAAGAGTGTTTTACAAATTATTAAAAAAGCTTTATGGATCCATGTTTTAACGTTTAGTGTAGTGTGTCATAGAACAATATGCAAGAAAGAAATAAATGCTAAATTAATTTTGTCATATACAGATTTAAGAAATATACATTTATAAGAAATTTACACTGAAAGTTCAAATACAGATTTGTTATTTGAATAGTCTGTTTATTCAACAATACGTTGTGAACAGATGCTTCTCTTTTAAGCAGCTTTTTCAATATTCAGCCAGATTCCTTCTTCGACAGACAAAACTGGTGATGTACGAGAGAACTTCGGTGGATACGAACATTTTGTATTCAAAGTAAATTTGTAGCTGTTGATTAGGGTAGCAAGTCCAGATATCGCTTGCATAAGGCCAAACCTCAAACCTACGATAGTTGAACATACAATCTCAAAAATTATCCGACTGGCTCACTAGCTTACCCAAACATTGTCGAGGACCATCACCAAAAGGCATAAATGTATACTCAACTATGTTGCCTTTGTTTTCAGGATTAAACCGTTCAGGAATAAACTTTTCTGGTTGAGGAAAATAATCTGGATCATGTTGCAGTGCAAATATTGGAATGTGTAAGTTAGTTCCTTTGTTAATTATAATGTTCGTGTTAGGTATTTTGTACTCTTTGGTGCATAGTCGTGCAAGGTTGGCAAGTGGTGGGTACTTCCTCAGCGTCTCTAAAATCGATATCATATATAAAACACATATCTTTTGATACAAAAGTAACTTTGTTGCTACCATGAACCACATTATTGCAATAGTTCATTTCTTGTACGGCTTCATAGGTCAGAGCTCCATTGTGCTTCTTAAGGATTTCACGTACTTCTTTCCTTAACTTATCCTGAATCTCCTGGTTATGAGCAAGTTCTAAAAGAGCGAAGGATGTGGTCGTTGAGGATGTCTCGAATCCTGCCGTGTAGAAAAGCATGCATTGGCCAGCAACATCTTCCATGGACATTCCATCTGAAAACTTTT
This sequence comes from Taphrorychus bicolor, assembly GCA_951812265.1. Lineage (NCBI taxonomy): Eukaryota > Metazoa > Arthropoda > Insecta > Coleoptera > Curculionidae > Taphrorychus > Taphrorychus bicolor. Next base: position 35,652,874 of record OX638297.1, read on the forward strand.
CGTCTTAGCATAGTCTATAGCTTTTAGTCTATAGTCTTAGCATACAGGGTGTCCCATAAGCACATGATCAAAAGGGTACATACTACGACATTCTTTAGGTCGAAAGATGACAATTTGACCTAACTGTCATTAGGTAAACGTGTCTGGTTCCGGTGCTATTAACAGTCAAAGTTCTTGAAAAAAATATCTGAAAAACGTTTCGATGGATTTTAATGAAAATTGCTGTGAGTGTGTTTCTAAGCAAGGGTCATGTTTTGATGAAACAACCACGTCTATCCTTCTTCGGCAAGTGGTAAGTTCTTCAGTGTCGTGGTTCAAAAATTACTAGAACTTTTTATTTCGTTGTTGGAATCAGTTACTTTTTTAATGTGACGTAATGGTCCTTTTTCGAGACTTTAGTGCTCTTGGTAAAATCTTGTAACATTCATAGTTTTTACGCAAAAAAATATTTTCTGTCTTCCTGCTATTTACCATTTTACACATTTATTGCAAAGAACCGCTTACGGGACACCCTGTATATAAAATTTAATCAATCACCTTCGCCAACTGTTTTTTGGAAAACATCACTCTCATTTAAGATATCAGTGATTGTGCCTCTATTTTTTAGCTGAATCATCATGTGAAGGAAGTCTTTTCGAACTATTTTGTTTTTTTCTCTGAAACCAACAGTGTCCTTGACTAGATTCCTGGATAAAATACAAGTAATTTAATTAAGTTTTGCCAATAAGTTTATATTGGTTATTTACCTGAAGAAATCCTCTACATCAAGAAGATCAAAATTGAAAGGTGATCTCAAACCGAGTAGGATTAATATACCAGTGAAAATGTTGGGTTTAGATTTCTGCTGCAACCTCCTGAATATATCTTGACCTCTTTGGAAGAACACTGAATTTACGTCATTTAGGGAATTACACTCTATTCCAAAACCGCATGTACCTGTAAGAATATTAATTGTTCAATAGGACACGTAATAAAATCGCACCTACCAATAACGTCGGTGGTAAATCTGGCCATAATCTCTTTGATTTCCACTGGCTTTCCGCTGGAAGCTATAGTTTCCACCAATTCTTCTAATCCCTTAGTTTTATCTAATATCATGTCAAACATCATCTTCATTTTTCCTGAAACGCCCTTCGGTTATTAATTATATTGTGTTTAATTCGAAGATATGAGAACACCTGAGGTGAATGTTGGAGAAAGTTTTCTGCGGATGTCCTTCCAAGGCTCTCCATCCATATGAAACATGTTATTAAATAGTAGAGTGTTAGAGATCTTAGGATGATGAGCAGAAAAATGCTGAAAGTCCTTAGCCATTACTAGTTTGAGTATAGCAGGGCTGATTGGTACCCACTGAGGACGACTAAGGAAGTAAATACCTTCCAAAAATAATAATATATAGCTTTTTTGTAGCATTTACATCTAGTTGCTTACCTCCATGTTCAGCCCCCATTTTCTTGAACTCATAATAGAAATCTTCGAGGACTTCACCACTGGTCTTCTCTTTCAGTATTATTTGCTTCGCGTCCCCATATATTATATGCTGGTTTTTGAGCTGCGCCACTCCTTTATCTTTCCAGTAGTTGTACTTCTTTTTGTAAGAATTAAAGGCATAGTATATAATTGCGGCCAGAATAAGTAACAGTGTTATCAAAATCATGGCCTTTCACTACTGAATTGCAAGTCACAAAGTATAAACGCACGCGAGTATATTTTATTTATACCCTATCTAGGTTTTTATCTAAGATGACTCTAACGACTTTCAAAGTAGGAACTAAATAAGTGAAACATCTTACATAAGTACTAATTTTATATTTATAGATTATCTTGAAATTTCATTTTCTCGGCTTTAGTAGATTTATCGATGTGACTTGTCATGCAATAAACTGGGGGAGCCGATGAACAAGTTTCGAATTTCCCAGACTTGTGATAATTGAATTTTAAGGTAATAATAAAGAGCCAGTTTACACCGACTACCACTTAAAAAATGTTTTTAAACATCACAAATAATTCCTATTGGGTAATGTTGACAAAATGTATTTGCTTAACAAATACTCAATATTGCACTCATCATTCATGTTTTTATATACAGTGTGGTCCAAACTGGTGATGCATGTACGGGGATTTTGCTTATCTTGATAGATACGGATTCGGTTAAATGGGGAAAGTTGTAGAGAATTTAATGAGAAACTCGCACCCTGTTTCCACATTGGAGTATCTCTTACCGTTTTTTTTGTAAAAATGGGAAAATGTGCAACACTGCATTTTTAACTTTGCCCTTTAGTTTCTAAACCGAGCCAAACGGTAATTTTGCAAATAAAACATTATTAAGGTCGATATTAAGGTACTTTTTCACGTACAATATAATGACGTATTCAGAAAAAATCTATCGTCATCGGTTTATTCTTTCTGCAATTATAGAAGTTGGAAATTAGTTGTTTTTCGTGATTGCAACGAAGCCTTCCAAGGCGTACTTTGCGGAGAAATAAAGAAACTCCATTTATCCACGACCATACTATAATAATCACATTATTCTTGTACATTCTCAAGACTAACGATAATCATTATTCACTTGTGAATAATGAACATTATTCACAAGTGAATAATGAGTTGTCATGGAAACGAAACATGTCGTAGGCAACTGACAACTCAAAAAGTAAACTGCCCTAAACATGGAATCGGTAGTTACCACTGGTTCATTCAAATAATTATCCTTCTTTTAGGATGTATTGAGGCAAATGTAGGTTACAGTGTCTCTTTTTCCCTAAAATATGTACGTTTCACTGAAAAATACTTAAAATAGGCCATAAAATGAAGTAATTTACCGTCCACCCTCGTAGCATTGAAATGAACATGCGGTGACATACGCGGGTGACTAGACCGTCATCTATCGACAAGACGCATCAAACGTCGCGCCATTGAATAGCGAAACCAGTCGTGGTCGTGGTTTTAAAATTGTAAATTATCTTTGTGGCATCTATAACCTATCATATTTGAGAAAACCCAGAATCTTGGTCGTGGATAAAGTATAGTATTCAACGCGCATTTAATGAGAGTTATTCTCTCGGGCAACTTGTGCCACTCGCTTCGCTCGTGGGCTCAAACGTTACCCTCGAGAATAACGACTCTCATTAAATGCTTGTTGTATAATATACTATTTTACACCTTGGAAACATGTTAGTGGCATCAACGGATACATCATTGAAAAGGAATTTTTTGAAGCCCTTTCCTATGATGCAAAAAAACAAGATGGCGTCCATAAGAACTAACGAATTTATTAAATATTACTCGAGAACAGTTGACGTAGTCATTAGTAGATTTTTTCTGAATACGTCATTGTATTGTACGTAAAAAAGTACCTTAATAATGTTTTATTTTCAAGACTACCTTTGGCTTGGTTTAGAAACTACAGGGCAAAGTTAAAAATGCAGTGTTGCATATTTTTCCGTTTTTCCAGAAAACGGTAAGAGATACTCTACAATTACTACTACAATTTGGAAACTTGTTACAAGTTTGTCATTAAATTCTCTACAACTTTCCCTATTTAACCGATTCCGTATCTATTAAGATAAGTAAAATCCCCATGCATGCATCACCAATTTGGACCACACTGTATATTATTCATCATTTAACTTTTATTGGAATGCAAGTTGACTTCTTGTTGGAATAATTACAGATGCAAAAGCAGGATGGGGACTGGAGTTACATTAGCAATTTGGTTCACGGAAAATGCAACTTCTTTTATTACTATCTGGCAATTCTTTTTTCTCGGTTTTTTTGTTTGTCCGTTCGTAAACCTTCAGGTCCTTCCAGTCATTCCTGATTGTAAGTGTTTATTTTTCTTTACTTTTCACGCTCATGTAAATGGTGACATTAGATAGTCCTAGAATCATTAATTTCTGATTAGGAGTCCTTTTTGTTTTTTTTTATTCTATTTTTATCCATTTCTAGCCCTTGCCGAGCCTTCTCTGATGATATACTATGGTTTAGGATTAAATATTCACAAATTTTCAAAATAATTGCAAATCGAGGATGCATCCAGCCCTCTAAAATGTAAAAAATAAATGGGGTCTCCTTACTAATTAAATTATTACTCTTTTTTTACTAACACAAGTACACTACAAAGCTTATCACATGGTAGGTAATTGGAGGAAAAAGATTAAAGAAGTAAATGGAGACAGCTAATTTTATACAAAAAAAAAAAAAAGTTCAGAGATTGTATAAACACTCTTCCTTACTTGGAATATTGGGTGTTAAACATAAAAACTTTAATTGTTTTTTTAGCTCGTCTAATTTCCCAGTGAATCGTTTCAACTTTGGAATACGAGTTAACTCTATTTTATATAATGCGCTTCATATTACTAACGTGATTTTAAAATTCACAAAAATATATTTTGTTACGGCCAGCCCAATTTTATTCATTGTGCTCCACTGATAGATTATTTCCTAAGATGGTAGACTCCTTGTTTAATTTGGAAGAAAATGCAGACATTTCGCAATCAGACGCATATCTAACCTTTTTCAAGATATTTGCGAAAATATGAATAAAAATACCTAATTCTTGATTACAAAATGTTTACTTTTACCCGCGATTTTACCACACAAATTGGTAAAATATTTGAACTTTTTCAAGCTGCTTGTTTAATCTTTTTACAATAATAATTAAAAACAGTTTATCCACACCAAGCAATCACCATTCTTGTACTCATCACAATAGAATTATGGCCAAAAGAATTATCACCCAAAGCTGAATTGCAACAAGTTTCAGGATGCGATATAAAAAATTCAAAGCCCTATTTAGAAAAATGAAGTTGATGATGGTTGTATGAAAACAAAACGTCAGAATTTAAATTTGAAAACACCACGAGAGGAAAAAGTAGTTTGAAGACGTGTCAATTAGCTATTTTCAATTAGCTCAATAGTAATAGCAGTAAACAATGGGGGGCCGAAGCCTTGCGGCTAGACTTTAGAGGACCTTTTCACAGTCCCCCGGTCCACCCATCCTTACTCCACCAGGGCCCTCATTCCCTCCTCGAGTCGATCCGTCCCTCTAATGAAGGAGAGTATCCCGTCCCATTTCAGAGTCGGAGCTCCTCTCGATGAAGAAAATCGGCTCTAAGTGTCCTATGGCGCAGTCGCGCCCAGTTATGGCACACTCCCAGAAAGTGGTATGACCCCTTCTCCTGCCCCACAGTGGGTGCAGAATGGACTGTCAGCCATTTTTAGGGGGTACATGTGCCTCTTTAGTCTGCAGTGTCCAGTATAAGGATTCCTACAAGGTCTCCCAGACACAGCCGGCTTCTCCCAAGAAGCCACAAGGCCTTGGATCTGCCGGGTTAGTGCAAATTTCCTTGGTCTGCCTACATATTCCTGACTGTGTCCAGTTTGTCCTTGTATTATCCCATGCCCTCTCATTCAGAGTGTGAGAGACGTACCTCTTACCTGTCTGGGAAACCCGCTTCTCCGAGTCGTCGGCACGCTCGTTCCCCTCGATGCCCCTATGTCCAGGAACCCATCCCAGAGTTACCTTTTTGTTTCTACCAGTGACTGTAGAGCATCCCCTATCAATTATATTTTCTAATGTTTTTATTAGAAAGGATGTCAAACTTATGGGTCTGAACGATTTGGTGACATTATAGTCACCTTTCCCAGCTTTTGGTCTGAAGCCTGTGTTCGCATTTTTCCACCCCTGAGGGACATATCCCAGAGCCACGCTCGCGGTGAACATTCTGCTCAGCGACGGGAGCCCATGGTCCAGTCCCTCTTGCAGCATTGCTGGGGTTACACCGTCTGCATGGCCCTGCTGCCTTAAATGGACTGAATTCGCCCACCGCCCCTCTAATGGCAGCTTTGTGTCCAATATTCCTGGACTGAACCTCGCTCTGGAGGGGCGGCCTCGCCATTTTCTCCGGGAAAATGAGTATCCAGTAGAATATCTAAGTCCTCTCCCCCTCTCCCTCTCTTCTAGTTCCTCCCTGGTTTCCTGTCCATGTACCGTCCTGTGTCACAAAATGACAGAGTTTGGAAGAAAGTGGTGCAAAGTGACTACTGAATTACAGCTATGTACTTGACAAAATAAGTATACGGGGTAAGTCATAATGGGTGGACCGAAATGATATCTCATATTCTTTGATCGATTTTAAGCGGGGTCTGTCACACAATTATGTTATTTATCGAACATCGTTAAAAAGTTACAGAGTGTTAAAGTTTGAATATCAAAATGGATGTTGTCTTACTGCTAGGTACCAAAAAACGATAAGGAAAAAAAGTGTATTGCAAAATAGCAGATCATGAAAATTTTGCAATTTTTGCACCACTTTGTTTCACACCCTATATAATAAAGATAATATCATTTTTTCTTAAATATCCGCTTCCTTAATCTAGAAGAAATGGGGTTTTAGATCGTGCAAATTGAAGCAATTCATTGCTTAAAAAGTTACAGCTGATTGAAAATGATACGCAAAAAATGCTGGTGCCGAACTTTAAGTTGACCAGTTTATATCTATCGGGATTACCGAAGTAATACTCTATCGTAATCCAAATTGATTACTACTGTGGGCCTAAATGACCAATACTGATAAATGGAGGTGCATCATCCAACTGATGAAAGGAGAAAAGTGAAAATGACTTCTCGTAGTAGACGGTGGCAGTTCAAACTATTCATAGTTATTTGGAATCCGTAATTGCAGCATTGCAATATTGGGTGAGTCAAATCATTTGATAATTTTTGCAATCCATCAAGAACATTTCAAAAAAATGCGCGATAAAAATTGCGTACTTAAGTTGAATATAAGAAAATACACGTGTTTTTTCTTAAAGCAAAATTTCTTTTAACACATTATTGGCCTCAGTTTGACCATGCTTCACTGAGTAGGCTTTTTGAGTTCAGGAGCTCATAGAGATAAGATGCCAGGTGGCTTTACGAGTTTCCGATTTGCTAGGCCAGGGAAATGATACAGTTACAGAGACCCCGTTTTAGGAAAGAAAAATTTGTCTAAGCCAATTGGGAAAAGTACAAATTCATCATATATTAGTATTAACGGAGGTATTAACCGTCAATAAGATAACTATATGCCATGATATTATTTAATTAAGGATGTTGCCAAGAACCTTTGTTTATTAGATTTTTCTCTTTAAATAATCCCACCAGTTTTGTCCTAATGTTTGACATGAAACTTTTACATGACCATGTACCTCGCCATGTACACATTTATTTGTTTTTTTAGTTTTATAAAATTAGTTTAATAAAAAGATGAAGGGGCAAGTTAGGCTAGAGGCGGTCCTTATTTCAATCAGGCTGGCCAAATATTGCCAATGATTAATAATAATAACCTTCGTATAGTAAAATAGCTATAAAAGAAAACGATCATAATATTAAAACATTTCAGCAATGATGTGTTTCTGTCTCGGTTTCTGTGTTAAACAAAGTCCCTTTCGGATATCCACTTAATATCGAATAAAATGTCTATTAAAACCTAATAATTTTTTTCGTAGACAATGTGTCACTTTAAAGAAATGATGACTCGCTTAAAACACGATTGAACAGTTAAACCATGACCATAACAGATTAAACCTAGCATGCCAGTTAACTATTGACCACAATTCCGAAGTGCCTTTTGTCGCCAATCTGTTTCTTGGGATAAGGTGTATTAGGGTTAAAAAAACATTTTCTTTATGTATGGGATCGAATTATGTAGCAATTCAAATTTATGTTTGCTCGTACGTGGTACGTTTGAATTTAGCATATCATGCCACTTGCCAATGGATTATCGATAGCACAATAATCGCACAACGAACACGATAATAGCAATTAATAGATTTTGATAAAATTCCTCTCTCCTATAAGACGATTGATGGAATTCTATTGTCCTTATTGACGTCTTTGCGATAAAATATAGTGCAAATAATTAACTTTCCTTTAGGTTTCATGTGCATATGCCTGTCATGATAGTAATTGAATTTTTGACATATGTATTACTATTACTTATATTAACCGCGGATTAGACCACCTTTATAGACCTAAAGTCACTCCTCTCCTCGAGATTAAATTTTGATGTTTTCTGAATTATACCAAATTTTCAAAGCAGGTTTGAAAACAAAGAATATTCTGGAATCAACATTTCATCGAATTGAGATAAAAATTTCTAAATTATGGGAAGGATATCCCGATCCTTGATGCGAAGTAATGAAAAGTCCTCTAATATTTCCGTCCATTGTTCCATACATCTGTTGTTCTACGTGTTTCTATTGTTAAAGCATTTTTCATCAACCTAATGGCTTTCTTACATAATCGTTTACTACCTTTAGCGTCACCTTTACAATAATTTCACATTATTCTTTATTGCGTTGCCTGTGAAAAAAAAGCATATTTTGTGGTTTAATAACCCGAATATGGTCAACGTTACGGTTAATTAAAAACGAAAATGTTTTATGCAACCCAGGGGACTTAGGTACTGTGAGATAATTGTTGTAATAATGAGATTTCATTAAACAAAAGCGTGTAGCAAGATGACTTAATGTGTGCGTATTATGTGTATTTTATATCAATATCTCACTCCGACATCTCTTTCTTATGTACTTTTGCTTATAGAAAATCCCGCTATTTTGCGTGCAATTATTGTTGATGTGATAAAACGGTATTGCTGCCATAAAGCAGCAAAAGTAATTAATTTAATGATTATCTTCCAACTATTATTTGGTAGATATGTCTGAGAAAATACATGAAACACGCATTCTATAGCATTATAAAAAACTGTCTTAGGGTTTTAGTTCACTCACCTTTTTAAAATTAAGCAAGTAAGACATAAAAATGGATGCTTTGAAAACTACTTGGATTGTATAGGGAGGGACATCATGTATCAAAGTTTTAAAAAGTGTAACAGGAACACTGCTAATCGAGTGATCCACTTAAAATGATTTTCGGTAATAAACAAATTTACCACCCTGTATAGTCTTAGAGTCATTCGAAATTCCTAGAGATAGATATACGGAATTATATATTTCTTTAATCTATTTCTTCAGCTCTATTAGACTTTAGGTAAAGGTAGTAAAATATATGTGTTTCCATTAAAAAAATAATCAAGATGGCATCGTATCCGTGAAACCTAGCAGCCAATACAGTCGTTAGCACTGGATCCGAGGTCGGCCTTAGAAGCCATATGACCCCAATGTATATCAAACTTTTAAAAAGTGTAACAGGAAAATGCTAATCGAGTGAGCGACTCAAAATGATGTCCCTCTACTTGTTCATGTTTAATGCGAGGTTTAATAACATATATCTTCTTGCTTCTAAAAGATCCTGATACTGGCAGAACATTTTTTCTCCACCAGAGGCATTAAGAATTTTTCGATGGTTATTATTCAACTAAAGCTATTTTTGGAAGTGGATATCTACAACTAAGTTTGTCGCAATAGGAAAGTTGCAGACAAATCAAAATATTTCTTTTTGGGGCAGAGGTCGATTTTTCATCTACTTATCTACCCATGGTTTTATAACATGAAAACAAGAGCGTGCTATGGTTGATTTTTATCAACCCTACAAAATCTCTGCCTTTTGCTTGAAAGAGCATCTAAAATTGTATATGTATACCCCATTCCATTATTTCCTGTATTTCACGTGGTCATAGAATTTTCCCTGTATACTCTTGATAGCTTTTGTCCTCTTTAACGTCGTCCAAACAAATAGATAAAGTTGGATTTATAATCGAAAAGATAAAGTATTTTATGTTTGCAAGATATCCAATAGAACGTGACATCATAGCTGTTTCGATTTTGACCAGTTAGATGCTAAAGCCTCCCGTCCCTCCAGTCAAATACTGTTGACTTTTCAAACCGTGTTGGGAGAGTGAAAAAAGATGGCTTGCAAGACCCACAGGACTGCTGCCGACACATATACCTAACAGCACTCTTTTGAAGGACGAAAACCGCGTTAAACTATCGTCCTGTACAATCACCCCAGAAACAAATACCGTACCTTAGACGCGACTCTATGAGCGCAAAATATGCACTTCTAACAATCTTTCGCTTCAACTGTGCCCCCATCACTCTGATGGCATAGCAAGCGTATGCTAATTGTGCTCTTAGCGAGGAGACATCTCCGTCAAACGTCGGCCGTCGGTCAATGTAGAGACACAAAAAGTTGCTCTTCTCCGACACCCCAATTTCAGTACCTTCCAGTGTTACACTAACGGCGCTTTTGAAGTTCATAATGCTTGTTTTGTTTAGATTTGAGGAAAGTTCATTAGCATCATACCATTTGTTTATTAAGTGTCTGTGAATATCTCTTCACTAAGAGCCCCGTGATCCAATCCTCTCCACGGAACGGTGACTGTTGGGTTTCGATGATTTATGATTAGAAATTAGATTTCTACTGATTTACAACAAAAAACTGATGTTTTTATTGATCTACGATTTACAATGATGTTAGTAAGATGACGATTCGATGATGAATGAATGTTGCCGGTTGTTGTATTTTTCTCGCTCGCTCCTAGCTATGCGCGGTGTTGCCACTGTTAATATTTTAGTTGGGTATCCGACATACCGGCGGCCCTCGAAAACTATAGTCTTTCGAGCAAATAAATAGTCAAAATTTATATTTTAAAGAAAGTGCAGCAAAAAGCACTAATCGTTCATTGGCATTAAGCAAAGTTTTTGCACTGCAGGCTTTACTACTCCATTAGCTGTTTTAAGTGTCACTACACGTGGTAATCCATCGGCTCCAGCATGAATTTGAAGAACTCTTCCCAGGTGCCAAAAGAGGGGAGGTAGGTTGTCGTCTACTATTACAACCAGAGATCCAATCTTGACGTTGTCCGCAAATGCTTGATGCCACTTCGAGCGTTGCTGCAGGTTCAACAAGTAGTCCCTTGACCATCTCTTCCAAAACACTTGAAACATCTGCTGTAGAGCTTGGTAGTGAGTGAGTCGATTTGGAGGAATGTCGATCAAGTCTTTATCAGGTATGGCTAATAAAGGTTCACCGATCAAGAAATGACCGGGGGTCAAGCAGGAAAGGTCGGAAGGATCATCAGATAAAGGTGTGATGGGAGCTGAATTTATTGCTGCCTCTACTTGAGTGAACAATGTAGACAACTTTTCAAAAGTTAGATGCGATTTCCCAATCACACGAATCACATGATATTTCGCGCGTTTAACTGCGGCTTCCCAGAGACCTCCATGATGCGGTGCTCGGGGTGGAATAAAGTTCCAAGTTATGCCGTTTTTTAAAAGAAAATCTGAAACGCAAGTTGTTTTGACAAATTCAGGGATAGAGTTAATGATTGATTTTAATTCATTATCAGCTCCAGTGAAATTTGTACCGTTATCGCTATAAATTGATTTACAAAGACCACGGCGAGATACAAATCGTTTTAGAGCGTCCAAGAAAGAATCGGTTCCTAGATCACCAACTGCCTCTAAGTGTACTGCCTTAGTTGTGAAACGATTAAAAATATCTAGGCTTTCTTCATGAGTTCTGGAAAGTAAAACTTTATTAGTCTTAACTTCAGGAATCAATTCTGGAATATCACGACTGCTGGGCCAGCAATCTGGATCACTCTTACTTAGCCACTCTGGACCTGACCACCACAAACTACAGTTTTTCAAAGCATTAACGGTAGTGCCGCGTGAAATCAAGTCTGCAGGGTTGTCAAATGTTGGTACATGTTTCCAATCTGAGATGTTGCTAAGGCTTTGAATGTCAGAAACTCGATTTGCCACGAATACCTTAAGATTATTAGGCGATAGTGAAATCCAACCCAAAACAATCATGCTATCAGTCCAAAAATGAACTTTATCGATTTTTAATTTAAGTGAATTTTTAACCTTTTCAAACAATTTAACTGCCAAAACTGCGCTACACAATTCTAGACGAGGAATGGAAAGGGTTTTAATAGGTGCTACTCGCGATTTCGCACAGACTAGTTGTGTGAAACAGGAATTATTAGCATCCATTGACCTTAGATAAATGCAAGCGCCAAAAGCTGATTGTGAAGCGTCACAAAAAATATGAAGTTCTATGTATTTGGCTTTTGCAATTAATGTATGTCGCGTTATATTTATGTCGTTAAGTAAAGGAAATTCGCGAAGGAGCTTCATCCATTCGTTACTAATCTCAGGCGAAATAGGAGAATCCCAACCTTCCTTACATTGCCATATTTTTTGCATTAGTATCTTAGAACGCACAATTATAGGAAAAATTAATCCTAAAGGGTCAAAAATGCTAGATATTGTTGAAAGAATAGTTCTTTTTGTTATCTTTAAAGTCTTGATATCGATATTCTTTACAGAATAAGTCAAAGTGTCTGATTTAGCGTGCCATACAAGGCCTAGAGTTCGAGTAAAATCATTTTCGTTTATGAAGTATTTGTCGTTAGTGGTGCCACCTTTATGCTGCTCAACAACTTGTGGTTTATTAGAAACCCATTTTCTGAGGTGAAATCCATATTTGCTTAAGATTTCATCAATTTCTGATTGTAAATTGATCACGCTTTGTACATCGTCACCACCAGTTATTAAGTCATCTACATAAAAGTCTGAGAGAATAACATTAGCTGCGTTTGGGTATTTGTCTTTATGTTCGATGGCAGCCTGTTGAAGAGCTCGAGTAGCCAAAAATGACGCTGATGCTGTACCGTAAGTTACTGTTGACAATTGATAATGCTTTATTTCGCTTTGAGGCTCATCTCGCCAAAGAATTCGTTGTAAGTCTCTTTGGTCGTCTTTTATTTTAATTTTATTTTAACTGCGTCGATACATTTTGGCTACGTCGGCTGTAACAACAATTGCATGTTGCCTAAACCTAATTAAAATTGATACTAAGTCATCTTGAATTGTTGGCCCTATCATTAAAATATCATTTAATGATACACCTGTGCTTGTGGGACAAGATCCGTCAAAAACTACACGTAGAGCAGTCGTAGCGCTCGTTTCTTTAATTACTCGTGATGCGGTAAGTAACACAAGTTCTTGCCAGTATTTTTAATATTTACATCTCCAGGATCAACTCTCTGCATGTGCCCCAATTGTTCATATTCATTTATAAATTCAGTGTATTGACGTTTAAATTCTGGTTGTTTTTTGAATTTTCTTTCAATTGAATAAAGACGCTTAAGAGCAGAATCCAAAGAGTTGCCCAAAGTCTGTTCATCTTGTTTGATTGGCAAGGTTACTATGAATTTACCATCAATGTCGCGTTGTAGAGTTTCGTTAAAAAGTTTTTCACATTCGCTTTCTTCTTGAGAAAAGAATTTTTGAACAGGATATTCTTCTGTTTATTGCTCTAACTGATTTTCTAGATTAGAAGTACTCAAATTACAAGTGATTTTCTTGTGTTTTTTGTGAATATCAAGTGGTCCAGATAAGACCCAACCAAACTTTGTATTTTGTAAAATTGGCGAATCTATACCTAGTTGTTTTTGATCGCTACATAAAGTTTGATAAAAGATTGTTACTCCTAATAGCAAATCTACGTTTTGAGACGTATTAAAAGTTTGATCTGCAAGTTCTATGTTATCAGGTAAATTTAACATTGATCGGTTAAATGAACGCGAAGGCATTTTTTCAGTTATTCGATCCAAAACTAAGAATTGCACCTTTGATAAATTGTAATTATCATGTAAAGACTTAAGTTCACTAGATACTTGATTTGTGATATTCCTAGAAGAGTCTCCGATTCCTACAACAGGAATGTTTGTCTTAAACATAGGTAAATTAAGCTTTTCCGCAAAATTTTTCGTTATGAAATTTGACTGCGAGCCGCTATCAAGTAATGCTCGACATTGTTGCCAGCTTCCGTCACGATCCCTAATCAAAACGGTGGCTGTTGATAGAAGTATTTCAGCCTCATTTTTTATGCTATGATTGACCGATAAACTTGCAGTTTGATTGGTTTGAACGCTTTCGATTTCTTTGTGTAATAAAGTATTATGTCGATTCGAACATATTTTACAACCTTGTGAAACGCATTCTTTTATATTATGATTTGAACGCAAACAGTTAGAGCACAATTTCATTTTTTGCACTTCTTCAGTGCGCGACGCTAAAGAAAGGTTTAAAAATGCTTCACATCGATAAATGTGGTGTCTTCCTTTGCAGAAGACACACTCTATGTTATTTTTGTAACCTTGCTGAAAGGCATAAGCTTGCTTGCTTTTGTCGTTTACAAAATGCTTGGAATAATCACGAGTTTGAAATTTAGAGTCTTTTTTGACAGCTTTTATTGACTCCGTGGTTTCTAAAAACCTGCATCTATCAGAAAGGAAGTCAAGAAAAATTGTTATTGTTGGACTATTGATTTTTTGGCTGATTAAATATTCTTCCCACTGAGAAACCGTTCGATGGTCTAATTTTTTTTGACAGTAAATGAATTAGAATGGTTGACCATGAATCTACTGGTTCACTTAGCAATTTTAAAGCTCTAAATCTTTTCTGAAAATCATCAACAATGTTTCTAAGGCTGTATTTGGCAGAGACAGTTGGCAATTCAAAAAGAGCCGCAACATGATTTTTTATGGTTAACGATTTGTTTTCGAATCGGTCATTAAGTAAATTCCATGCTAGATCGTAGTTTTGTTCTGTGATTTCTATGGATTCGATTATTTTAGCGGCTTCACCCTTGAGAGAACTTAATAGATAATAAAACTTCCTTACTTTGTCAATAGACTGATCTTCGTGAACCAATGTTTTAAATAAATCTCGAAACTGAGCCCATTTGTCGTATTCCCCATAAAATTTTATTAATTCTATTACCGGAAAACCCTTTGTTGAATGACAGCTTGTAGAAACTTTAGACGTTTGATTTGCTACACCTTGAATGCCTGAAGAGAAATTCGATTTATTTTCGTAAAATTGCCTAATTATTTTTACTGCTCTACCGGTATACGCAAAGTATAGCTCTTCAAAATCGTCCCGTTCACTTGATTGGGATTCCTGGGCGTCCAGAAACTCGATCTCGTTTTGGGTGGCGTTAAAGTCTCTCAAAAGTGAGCTTTCAGCGTTTTTTAAGCGTAATTCTAAGCTTTCGATCTTTTCTTCTGAGAACTTGTCAATAAAACATGCAAGTCGTTGTAACGAAGCCTTAATTTGCTCTCGTTCTATGCGTAATTTCGCTAAACATTTATTTTGTTCGTCTTGATCAGCTGGTTTCGCGCTGCTAGGCATGTTCCATAAGATCGATCGACCAAAACCAACGATAATGGTATTATTTGTTAATAAAACGATTGTGATGCGATATAGAACGATTGAATTGTTGTCTACAATGCTATCCTGCTCAAGCAAAGCATGAAATAGTCAAGCGATAGCTAGGAAGCGGTACAAAAGGAACAGACTTACGACAGATTGCTCAGCCCTAGTTGTACGCAAACGTGAAAATGGCGTCGGCCGTGTGTTGAGCCGGTCGTCGATTCGTACCGATTTCAACTCTCGATTCTGCGGCTGTACGTTGTTTCATCCACAGGTTAATTAGCGATTCGGCTGAAGGACCATGTTGGGTTTCGATGATTTATGATTAGAAATTAGATTTCTACTGATTTACAACAAAAAACTGATGTTTTTATTGATCTACGATTTACAATGATGTTAGTAAGATGACGATTCGATGATGAATGAATGTTGCCGGTTGTTGTATTTTTCTCGCTCGCTCCTAGCTATGCGCGGTGTTGCCACTGTTAATATTTTAGTTGGGTATCCGACAGTGACATCGTCCGCATATAGTGTAAATCCCGCACTAATTTTCAAGTTGGGAACGTCGTTTACGAGGTCGTTTATATAAATTAAATAGAGCAGAAGACCCAAGACTGAGCCTTGAAGAACCCCTCGACGCATCATCATTCTAGTTGAGGACTCGCCATTGCACCCCACAACAGGGTCTTACAACATAGTATATGTATGCCTCAAACCAAGCCTCAAACCAATCCCCTGCTCGTCCTTTCACACCTAGATATTCGAGTTTATACAATTAGTTTATACAAAACATTGCGTCACTTGTGCCAATGGATGGACGATATCCGAACGGTGCATTACTTAAAATATTGTTTGCTGACCGGAATGACATTAAACGAATCTTCACCAACTTTTCCACTATCTTGTACACGGTCGGCAGTAATGCAATAGGTCTAAAATTTGATGGATCATCGATCTCCCTTTTTGTAGATGGACATCACTGTCGCCCACTTCAAGCAATCCGTGCCCATAACAAAGAAAACATTTATAGCTTCACCGAACACATCCAGATCATTTTGAGGGAGAACCGCAAACAGCCATGCCGCCATTTTATCATAATTACTTGAGTTTTTATTTTTTATTTCAACGACCATCGGCCTTATTTCGGCTGCATTAACAGGACATAGGAAAAAAGAAGGATTCAGATCCGAGTGACCCAGAAAGCTCCTGAAATCGACCTGGGTTGTGTTCTCCGGCACGACCGTCCTAGCCCCCAATGCACAAAAAGAGTTATTAAAATCCTCAGGGGATAAGCCAGTTTCAAAAGGTTCTGAACATACTTTGCCCCTCAGTTCACTGACAATCCGCCAAGCCTAACTCTGCCTAATTGTTGAGTCATCAAGTCTCTCCTGATAGTATCGCTACCTGGATAAGCTTACATTAATGTTAAGACATTTTTTTACATAACTTAGGCACCTCATATTCCTCTAGGAGACTCTCAAACCCCTAGTTATCCACGATTTTCTAGATTTGAGCTTCATGTTCCGTATCGGGAATGCTCTGTTGAACAATCGCGAAATCTCACCATGAAAGGTTTGAAGAGGATCGACTGACCTCAATACGATCTGCCAATCAGTTTCATTGCAAAGTCCCACAAACGCCTCATGGTTACGCCTGCACCCATTCCGGCCCGAGACGCGCCTCGTCCTGAAACCACGGTACGCTGCGTCCTGGTCCGACAAACCAGCACTAATCACACTGCTCAAGACCTCCTTCTGGCCAAAGTTTGAACACATATAGTCCAAAAGTGTAGATGAATGCGCGTAAGGCAGGTTGGAGTGTCAACATGCTTGTGCAGGTCAAAGGAGCACAGCAAATTTGCAATGTACTGTGTATTCGAATCACCAGACCTAAAGTAGTCAATATTCAAGTCTTAAAAGTTTACTTTCACTACTAACTCTAGTGTTCTTAACTTTAAAACTTCAGATCTCGAGATTCGTTATTAAACAATTAGATATAACAACAGAAGTGTAAACCAAGGTATACCCTTGAGATTAGGCTATATAAAGCGACAAAATCAAGTGCTTATTTTAATTTTTTTGCTCAGTGAAACACCAGTACTTAGTACTTGTTATATACTCAGACTTAAACGAAGACTTAAATTTTCTTTGCCATGTTTGTGGCCGTTTACTTGCAGTTAATTATTATTTATTTCTACCATCCACGATAACCAAAATTGATGAGCAGAGTCATCTGAGCAGAGTTTTTTGTTATAAACGGTAGTCACCAATTTGTCAATCAACCCATCTTCATACTGCCTTCAGAGTCTACCCCTTGTCAGTACAGCTTCGATTGATCGACAAATTAGAGACTGGTCTGGGGGCTGCAGCAACATGGTACTTCAATGGTAGAAGGCAGAACGGCCTATAACCCCCTGTCACCTCAGGTATTGGTACCAAAACGAAGGAACCAAAACAAGAACGGTGCTTTTCAATTTGCTAGTCAACCTATTTGCTTAGTAGTTTCGGAGTCTAGCCCTCATCAGTACATCTCTGGTTGGTAGAGAAATTAGAAACCAATTGTTGCTTACTTCGACCAAAAGAAATAGCAAAAAGCGTAAGATATTGTGCATCCACCGGAGTTTTAAACAACAATATACTCCAATGGTAGAAAGTTTTGTAGCGAGAAATTGCCTTTAATGGTTCCGAAATGAAGAAATGAAAACAAGTATAGTGGTCTCCAATTTGCTAATCAAGCCAACTGCATGCTAGTTTTAGAGTACACCCCTCATCAGTACAGCTCAACTGCGTGTATATGTGTCCATTGGTGAGAAAGTCGCCTAGATTTGGTTGTTGTAATTAAAGAAAAGGAAGGAGTCGTATGATTAATCTAGGGAGAATTAAGTTTTGTGCAATTGACTTTGATTTTCGTGGTCACAGCGATTGGTATTGATGAGCTGAAGAGGAGAGATATATCGACAGTCACTTCGATAGATAAGAAAATGGATTTGCAAATTAAAATGTTGATAATTGCAAAATTTGCAGGTTTTTTGGCTATGTTGTACTCACAGAGGGTGTTAGAAATAAGAAGACCATGCCTTAATGGGAGTTTCTGTTGTCAATATTTTTTATTAAGTAAATTTGCTAAAATTAAAACAACAAAGGAAAAAAATATAACAAGGACGACTTAGGGTCTTCTCTATCATAACTTTATATTAAATTTCATTTTTAAATTAGTTGGGAATATTAATTTAAATTAATATATAATTTAAATTACCAGGAAATAATCGGTAATGGGAACTTTCCTTACTTCTGCTTATAGATACAGCGGACATTTATTGTCAAATATAATAGCCGGTGACTATTGTTAATATAATGATAGTTTCATTCTTGTTATGCTATGCTGACCAAACTTAATGCCCATCAAACTGTATGTGGATTACCAGTTTATTTAAAGAAATCTTTGAAAACAGTCATAATTAATAACTTTGGTTCGGTTCAGGTGATTCTAGTGAAACCGTGAATAATAACGATCGTTCAAATAATTATTATTTACCATTAACCATTCCAAATTGCTTCACATTAAAATATTAATCTTCCGCAACCTTTCAATATTCGATGTGAAATTTCTCTATCATCGTCTTGATAAATTTAACCAAAAAACGCAAAGTACCAATTAATATTTTAATTACTTTTATATCAGCGAAAGACCAACTAGGTCACCTCAACGTACCATAAAATTTAAGTTTGCCAACGCATATTCCATAAGCACCGTTAAATAGCGCTTTAGTTTTTTTTTTAATGAGATAGTAACCTCTCGTCGAGGACAGCTGTTGGAATTATTACCAATAATAACTAAATTGTCCATAGTAACTGACCACTGGCGATGTTCACTTGAGGAGCTAATTGGCCGTAATGAGACTAAATAGAGCTAAAACATATTTATGGCTTGTGCAGAATTATTGACTCAATTTGCTTCAGGCGAGTCGAGTAGTAATCGGGCGCTGTATTATTGCACCAATTAACGCCCATCAGAATTAATCGTAAAAAAATGCAAGTATCTAGTGGATTATCATCGGGAGATGGAAATTCTTCAATTTTAGTTAGAAAAAACAAAAGTCTATGGATGCAGTAGGTCAAATTGGTTGGTCACAGGTTCGGCATCCTTTTTGTAGACACTTCTTTCTTCATTACGATCTCTAATAACGATGTTTTCCTTGTGGCAGCCTTTTCTTTTGTGACCCCGTACCAAGACCAGGATCAAATATCTGAGTCCCTTTGTGACGAAAGAAACAGGATAAAAAGGTACGTTACATATTTTGGTAACATATTGTATCGCCATGTTTGTGTCTAGTGATTTAAGGTTCTTTGAGATATTCGAACTAAATGTTGAATGAACTGTATTTCGTGGGAATATTCGTCAAGAGAATTATTTGATGATTGAACCAAAACCCCTTCTTAGAAAACATTTTTTTTGTAATTTTGGAAATATTCGATCCGAGATTTAATTAATAATGCTTGCTAATTTTTTAAAAATGTTGCGAAATAGATATCTTATGCTTGATTTATTCAATACAATTTTCAATTTGTGTTAGTCTCTAATTCCAATTATGAAATCATTCGATGTGTTTTGTTCGAATATTCGGTAGTATTGCAATCTTGTGATTCAAGCAGGAAGTGTTTTGAGGAAATACAATTTAAAAAACGGCTGTTTTTAATACTTTGAAGTTGTAGGTCTTCTTGGTAAAGCATATTTGAGCTGAATATTCGGAAAACCCAGATTTGTTTGAGTATTTACAGATTTGAACATTATGAAAATGCAATTTTGCAGATTATTTTATTTCAAGAATTATACGGACAAAGCTTTAAATGAATGGCGCTTTATTCGAATATTTGTCATTATACTTAGTTTGTTTTTAAATAGCAAAACTATTATATCTTTATGGTATATTTCATACCTAATACTCGATAACTATAAATATGGTGGTAAGCTAAATTGTCGATAAACAGTAATTTTATTCTTATATTCGACAGCAGAGTTATTTTATTGGAATTTGTTATTTGCATCCAACTTGGCCATCACACGAAATAATTATGATTAAAATTTGAGATTTTAATGTCCATTCTTATGTCAGGGTGCTTCCTAAGATATATTATACTATTGGAGAATTTAATGAAAACTAATTTAAAATTTGAACGAATGATGCCTCTGAGCGTAATAAAACTTTTAGATTTCGGTGTCCGTTTAGATGGGCAGTACCATCTCAAAAAACCGATTGCCCAGGCATTTGGTACTTTTAAACCAAACTTTCCGAGAATAATGCTGTTAGCACGAGAAGTTTTTATTAAAATTTTTGATTTTTTTGGGATCTACTCCAAAGCGCAACACCTTTTTGGAATATTTGATAAAACAATTCATATTGGTGAATTTATTAAAAACCGCAAAGAAGTCGATTCCAAAAGTGCCTAAAAATCAACTGCCAAGGGAATCTATCTATAAAACTAGTAAACCAATAGGTCCTAAGTTTGAAGGAGGGACAACTACTTCAAAAGTCCGAAAACTACCCAAATCGGAAATCCGATTGGCCTACATGTTCTAAAGTTATAAACGGTCATAGATGAAAATTGAGAATAAAAAAAAATATGATGAGAACAAGATGATTTTAGTTCCCATAGAATATAACAAATTTAGTAATAGAATAAAATTAGACACAGACGTGAATTTATTAAAAGTGACAAAAAGTTAAATCTAAAAATGCGTAATAATGAAACAAATATGTTTCTCTCTTAATAATTGAACCAATAAAACTTGGGTTCCTGGCAGGGAACAAAGGATATAAAGGAAATGAAAAAACTGTTGAACTAAATTCAATTTGTAATCGCTCTATAACCAGAGCTGGAAGCAACGGCCAAAGCTGGAAGAAAAAGACTGAGTCTCCTCCCTTTAGTCAATTAAAGAAAAATGGAAAATATGTTATAAGCTACTTGTGATCATAATCAAACAATTTGAATCTCTTTAGAACGTAAAAAACTTAATTCGAAAGAAATTAAGCTCAAAAGTCAGTTTTCGAGCAAACGGGGCAAACAAGTTGATGTTAAAAGTGCCTAATAATCTGCCACCAAAAGAGGCTACTTCCGAAACTATTGAGCCAATAAGACATCCGCTTGTGGGTAATAAAAGATGATAAAGATGTTGTAAAAACCACTTGGATTCAATTCGATTTGTGTATTTGTTCTAAAGTTATAACAGATCAAAAATGGAAATAGAGAAAACAGACGAAATACGCTACGGTCAATCTAGAAAAAAATTGGAATGTTTTTAAGCTATTTGTAATCAAAATAAGACCTCAAACCCCTTAGGTCAACTTTCCTCATAAGGTTGATCTAAGGTTGACCTTAAAATCCTCCATAAGAAACACAAAGCTGTCAAGCGAAATGTCGCTTTATCATGTCACATCCATTTTTCTTTAATTTAAGCTCTATCTATACAACGTACGTCCACGTTGATTAGAAATTTCGATGTTTAAATTTAGTTTTAAACCGTATTTTAAATCCAAATTTAAATCTGTATTTAAAATTAACCTAGACAATTGGCCCTTACAACGTTATAAACTTAATTCGAATGAAATTAGACACAATCGTGTTTCTTAAAAATGGCAAAGAAGTTGATTCTAAAAGTGCCTAAAAATCGACAACCAAAGGAGCTTATCTCCAAAACTATTGAAGCAATGGGACTTCTGTTTGTGGCAGCGAACAGCGAAGAGCAAACTGACATATTTAAAATTAATATGGGTTGTAAGTACACATTAAACATTTTTAAATATTTTATTTCCAATTTTAATATGCTCTTACAATGAGTTCACAATTAGGCGATTTCAATTCCCATAAGGTGTAGCAAATTTAGTTCAGTGAAATTAGATGCATAAGTAAGTTTTTCAAGAATGATTTCAAAGTGGATTCTACAAGTGCCTAAACTGACCACTAACACCGTCTATGAACTATCGAAACAATGAGTCCTCGAGTTTGGATGGGCAAAGAAGACGTCAAAACAAGGGCAAAAAAACAATTCTATTGGTCTTTTCGTTCTAAAGTTATGTTCTTCTGAAGGTGCCTTTATTAGCATTTGTACCTAAATATTTATTTGGTAACTAATTATTAAATTTAAATATAGTTTTGTATAAGAGTTGAACTCCATTTTTAGGGACATTTGGATTTTTTTTTAATACGTGGGTAAAATGTCTAAAACTTTTTAATCCACCCAGGTTTCTGCGATATGGTACGCTTTCTTTCGGTTCGCGGAATCAGTTGCATGCGGTTAGTACCTACCAAGAGTGGTCATGAAGTCGACCCCTCACCTACTGGCCTACAACGTGGTAGTACTGCTGTGCGATAAGTAATTATTGTTACACTGGTAGAGACCGTTTTCTATTTAAAGTGTATAATGGTTGAAGTTTAGCAGTAACGGCGGTTATTTTATGTGTACCAAAATGTGTGTTAAAAGCAAGAACGTAGGTATATTATTTATCAGAATTTCAGAACGTGCTAGAAAAATACTGACATAAATTTAATTTAAACTGACTTCAGTTTACACTTGAAAGAAATAATTGTTACACTTGAATTAAATAATAATAAACTATCTTTTTTGGACATATTTTAGATTGCGCCCTGGATATTTATCGCTTTTTAGCCCTCAGTTGGTACGTTTGGAGTTGGAAGTTTTAATTCCAATTTATTCCAGTTTTATACTAGGCCACATATATACATAGCTAGTAAGCTATGAACCGTCATCTTTGACCATTACAAAAGTAATAGCTCAACTATTAGTAACACTCGCAAAATAAACCTCATAACCAAAATTCTTAAATCAGGATAAATTTAATTCAATATCATCTCCCTTGTAGTTGTGCACCGATATCATAAACATTGACGTTGACAAGGATAACATTTTTTTTTTTTAATTCATGAAGGAACACAAAACCCTCAAATATTGAAATTGTTTAGTTTCTCAAGGAAGTACTTCTTTCAGCAATCTTGAAAATTCTGTAGAAGTTGGGAAAACGTTGCTCTTTTTTATTATTTACCAAACTACAATTCAACAAAGCGATTTGTTCTGTTCTTTGTCGCGCGTGTTTAATAAAAATTCGAAGTCACTGTAGACTATGATCAAAAGTCACCTTTGAGGAAAGTATTAATTAGGCAAATCATGACTTGTTGGACAAGACAATGTTTTGTTGTAAAAGCTGCTACTCGACACAATATTTTTTTGTAACATTTGATGCATATAATGTATACTCGTTGATTGTTGATTGTCTGTTAACACCTTTGAAAGGTTAATCCTGTTGACCCCTGAAATAGCTATACATTACTTTGATGCTAGGGCATCTGCGAGGCCCTTAGGGCCCGGGGAAGTCTAACACAATTGGTGAGCTGGGTCAGATCGACTATGGTATAACTGTCAGTCAACGCTGGCAAGACAGAGCTTGTGCTTGACACCAAAAGGAGGAAAACTACAGGATTTCAGTTACCCACGCTGTACGCAGAACCTCTGCAGCTAAAGCCTGAGCGGGCTGACTAGCAATAAGGCAACAGCACTAACATGGCAACTGCGCAGGGCGGTGGGCAGGAGGTGTGGTCTAACGCCACACGTCCTGCACTGATTCTACACTACGGTAATCAGGCCGTGGATATCCTATAGGGGTCCGTGGTCTGGTGGCCAGCTGTGTATAGGGCCTGCTGTGCGTTGAGGTTGGCTCAACTACAGAGAACAATCTGCCTATCCATAACGTGTGCGTTCAGAACAATACCGGGAGGAGCTCTCAATGTCTTACTGGGTCTGCCGGAGCTTCCAATCTGGGTGAACAGAGAGGCGATGGCTTCCTGCAGGAGAATGGATTGCTGCAACCAGTCGAAGGAAACAGCCATGGGAAGCGGTCACACGCAGATTGCCAGCCTCATCCAGCGGGACATCCCAATTGTCCTGTCACAGGTGGGGCGTCCTTGCGATCGGCTGGAACTAAAACAGCCAAGCAGGCCATGAAGAGGGCGAGAGCTTTCCCTTGGGAAGCCACACTGCGGTTTTCCAGGCAGACTTGTTTGCAATACTCGAAGTGGTCACACGAACAAAAGTCAAACAAGGAACAGAACAGAACATCTTCATCTACTCCGACAGTCAGGCGTGCCTTGCGAGCTATCTACAGGAACAGGATGAGTTCAAAGCTCGTTCAGAACTGCAGGAATATAGGGACATTGAGGGTAACGAATGCGCCGATGAATCGGCCAAGCGTGGTTTCCATGCATGCTTTACCAGACTTGAGCCATGTCTAGGAGTAAGCAATAGGTACATCTATCACACTCTGAATGGACTCACTATGGACCAGAGGAAAGATCGTCATACCACTTTCTGGGAGTGTGCTATAGGTGGGCACGACTGCGCCACAGGACACTGGGAGACACTTTGTTCCATCGAGAGGAGCGGAGATTCCGCCTCTGTGATGGGACGGCATACTCTCCTTCATTAGAGGGTCGACGGGTCGACTCGTGGAGGGAATGAGGGCGCAGGTGGAGTAGGGATGGGTGGATCGGGGAACTGTGAAAAGGACCTTTAAAACCTAGTCGCAAGGCTTTGGCCCCCCAATGTTTGCTATTACTACTACTACTACTATTACTACTACTACAACTACTACTTCTATTACGCTAGGGCGGTAATAGCTTATTACCTATCTGTCCTTTCCTCTACTTTTTACTATCACTTTACTACTAATTTGACGCTACCAACATATTTATTTGTTTAAATTCGTGATAGTGAGGTATCCTTAGTGGCAGGGAACGAGATAAGATTGTTAATTGGCAGTTTTGCTAGGCAATAAATATCTAATACGAAAAATATGAATTAATATGGTTTTAAATAAAATATATACAAACCTTGGTGTGAAGTTTTCTTCTCTCAATCTCGACGTTTTATAGTTATCTCAAAACTGCGCGTCGGCGTCGTGGCAAACTATCAGTGCGTTAGACATTTTACGTTCTTTTCATTTTACCAATAGTTTAAACGTGGTTTAACTGTGCCTATATCCCAATATGTTTTGTTAAAGCAAACACTACCTCCGAATTGATTAGTTTTGTTCATAAATAATCACTTCATTAAAAGAAAAGTGAACTTATATCTTTGTTTTTGTTCTAGGTAAGTACCTACAGGTCACCAACAGTTCCCCCAGAGAAGCGAGTCGTGTGCATTACGTAAGTTTAAACAAATCAGATTAAGAGATTAGTGAAGTTTTGATGGTCAACATGGAGGGCTGGGTAACGACAGAGAAAATTGTGTTAATTATGTAGAATATCTGGAAAATATCGAAAATGCACACATGTCACCCCATGTTTTGTAAAACTACATAAATGCAAATTCAATTAAATAATAGTAATGTTTTTATTAGAGTAAGGAATTTCACTAAATTCTGAGCAAAATTTCCACTCCACAAACTACCACCAATACCACTAAATTCTCAATGTCACAACAAAACTCATTTTTCCAAAACGGTACATTACTGGTGAATTTTGATGTGAAGAAAAAAAGCTATGCAAAAAGTCTATATAATTCTTCTTATAGTGTATACCAAAATTCACAAGGGTTTTTCTCCTCGGAACGAATTAATCAAGGCTATTTTTGTTAAGTGCCAATACGAAACCTATACATGTAAATAACTCTTCAACGACTCAAAGAGACTTATGTCGTCATTTATATTATTCTGTGCTATGTAGACATAAAGTTGAACACCATTCCAGCTTCGCCTGCTCAACTTAAAATAGTGTTTTCAAATTGGTCTTATGTTCACTCTCTCCCATTGAAAATCGTCTTTCGCCCGATAATTCAAAGATGTTGACTTTCATTTATCATCCTCTCAAAATTAGAGATAAAAACAAGTCTAATGATTATTGGTAGTTCTTGAATATATTAGTAGTTTTGTATTATTTTATGTTTTGAAATTACCGCATTACTTTGAGCTACTGATTTTGATGTATCGTGGACAAAATATAAAGTGGTTTGTTGATATTTAATTTCGTATATGACATCATGTAGATAATGTCGAAAATAAGCCTCGTAGATAATTACATTTTTACAATGTATGGTGGAATATGTATAATTTTCTACCTACCCTGTCAACATGATTATTTAGCGTTGTTTACCATAGCAATCGATTTTTTGTTACTGAGGAATTAACATTTATTGGGGTTCCAATTAGTTAAATTTAACTTAAAGCCTGTTTTACACCTACATATGTATTGAGACATACCTTGTTTTTATTAGAAAATGTTATCTAGAAAGCTACGAATTCTTGACAGAAAAGGATTATTTCTATTCTTTCATCCTTTTCTTTTGACATTTCACAGCCAACTAATTTTCAAATCAATACCCCCTACTTTGATGAAAACATATTCTTTGATCTTTAAGAATTTAGACACCCCTAACGCCCAGAGCATAAAACCAGGAAATTGGACGCTGTGTCTTAAATCAGAGAAGAAGCCCTCAAGTAAGGTTCAAATTAGTTACCTATTTTAAATTAGTCAAATATTTAGTTAAATGTACAGCCCCTTTTACACGTGTGTAATGGGGACATACTTTGACGGGAACGTAGCCCATGAAAGTGGCACATTCTTTGTTCATTAAGAATAATTTCAGTTAATTAATTTAGACATCTCTAAGTCCCAGCTCGTAAAACCAGGAAATTTAACACTGTATTACATGAGCTTGTTAATAAAATACAGTTAAACAACCAATATCGGGGACTATTTTTGCCAAGCAAACACAAATGTGAAATAAGGCAGATGGTGATGGTAAACCTGATCCGCAAACACTGCTTGGTATCTTATGGCAGATGGTTTACGTATGTCTGAACCGAGTTTTACAATAATTGTCTTTTTACAATACAAGAAAAAGTAATTCATTTTAATTCTTAGATAGTGATATGCTGAGTTGAGGTAGAAATAATAATTTATATATGATATATTCGTTCTTTACTTCAACCGCGTCTTCCTTCATATGCGATTATATAATCAAATTGTTAAACTATTAATCTTCACGTTGCGTTGGTTGGTGGGCAGATGCATGGCATCGCCATGGCACATATTTAAAATGTGAACGGAAGTTTATGAGTTTAATAAACTTTTGTGCCAAAATTGTAATTAAACTGGCTTATTGATCTATTCTTGCCTTAAACAAACAAACACAAGCTTGTCAATTATAATTTTTACTGTGCCCTAGTGAGTAGTATTACGTTACAAAGCCATCTGTTAAGTTTTTAGAAAGCTGCACTGAACATGATAATAACAAGGAGCATAAACATTTATACATAGCTTTTTGATTGTTTAGTGGTAGTATGATCCTCTCGTGTATGATCAGGTTTCAATACAGATGGAAATAATGCGTGCTAACTAAGTATATTGATATTTATGGTCCTAGCAATGTTTTCTGTATTAGGATTGTTAAAATACGTAATTTAAGTTTCCTTTGTCAACTTTCCAAAAGGTTTCCTAAGAGAATCTTCTAAGGGTAGTCATGTAAGGGATCTGAGAAATGTACAAATGTCCAAGCTGTTGTTGGAGGAAATATAACCTAAAACATATACAGGGTGGCACAATAGTGTGACCAAGTCTCATATTGTGGTTATTTTTTTATTATTGGAAAACACTTCTAGGAAAGTCGTTCACGATGAGTAGGTCTACAATTTTAAAACACATTTCCCTATATAAAGTGTTGTTTAAATGAGAGGTAGCAGTTTTTTTGCAACAAACACCCTGTATATTTTTGCAGATTCCGATTTCCCGTAAAGCTCTGCATGTGCATCAATTTTTAGTTTTGCAATATATGGCGACGTTGCCAACTTATTTTACAAAGTTTAAAATTAGGGGAAAACGTAAATCTTTGCTATCAGCGATATTTGCCAAATTACTTGTAATATAGAAACCAAAATCGGCCTAGGTAGAAATTACATCATTCAAGGTGTTTTCTACAGAACGTCCAACGTAAGGTTTTTCTCAGCATGTTTAATCGATTGTTTTAAATGGAACTCTATCTGAGTGTAACGATTCGGCCAATAGGAATGGTGGGCGTGGTTAGCTGTGTTAGTACATAAGCAAGTAGCCTCGAGCTTAATGCTCAGTTTCACTTTAGGCCAGCAGAGATTTCACTGCTCGAAACGTCGCACATAGGGGTATTTCGGCTCCAAAAGCGGACAAAAATCGAATAATTTAAACTTGTTCATCTATCCCGAAAATTTTACTAAAGAATCTGAAGAATGTATATAAAGTACAAAAAGTCGATTTAAATTGATACGATATCAAATAAAAGAAGAAAAAATTAGGAAAACCTAGTCATAGCCATCAGCTATCCAACTCGTATTATAGGCATTCAAGTTTACCTCAAACTTTAAGATATTACGAACTAGGTGACATTAAGTAATTCAGTAGTATTTGTATAGGATGTTATTGCTACGTTAGTGTGGCGTACATTTGTTGACTTTGATCGTTTTTTACTCAAGTTTAGCTAGCTATAAAACACCTCGTTCTGTGAGGCGTTCTGCATTTGAAAATTTTAAAAAAGATTAATTTACTTGTGGTCTTCTAGTACACTATCCAGGAATATCAAAGTGTGATTTTAATCCTAAATTAAAGTTTGAAGTATCAGTTTCAATGTCCCATTTAAAAAAGTTGCGGATATTTGCGGTTTTCCTATGGCAAGCAACTTAAAGTTGCGTCTACAATATCCAGATATAGAGCATAACTTTATTAAACGCGGACTAAATGATTACTTTGTGCTTTTTTAAGTATTCATTTAGTCCTAAATACTTTGTTTTCTCTCAAGATGTGTGCCTTATAATTAATCATGAACTGAAATTTGATCATACCATGTGTTCATTATAAAACTTCATCTAGTTGGCTACAAAATGTGAAAATATCATGTCAAAAAAATAGGATGGAGTAACAAAAGTCCATTTACTTTGAATATGTCATCCTTTTCTGTCAAAGTATCATAGTCTGCTTAGATGAAGATTTATAATGAACACCCTGTATAGAGTTTACCAAGACCTGGTAAACAAATAAAGTAAGTCCCATGTCCCATTTGCACCAACAAATTTAGGTAAATCTAAAGTTAAAGACTCCAAAACCACAGCTATTAGCATGAGTAACCATGGTAATAATGGAAGCCTTAACTAGGTGTACTTAAAAATTGCTTGGTGCAAACGGTCCTTAATGTAGAAGGCCTGGAAAAATTATGAAAAACTAAATTTAAAATAAGCAAGAGCGCATGCTAACGGTACAAGCATGCTTGAAAAACAAACGAATATACGCAAGAGCAATATGTGTGTTTTTTAAGGAGAGAAAGTAAGTATTGTATTCGGGTAGTAAGTATAAGGGTTCGGTTTGTCCGTATATTATTTAGACAGTCCAGTTTTTCTACTAATAAATTTAATTAAAAGAGAAAGAAAAATCGTTAAATTTGTAGGATTTTTCGTAAATCCGCAGAAAATATTATCTAAAGAAACAAAACAACATCGAAATGTTACTAAAATTTACGTAGATGTCACATTTTTAATTGAACATCATGTTTTTTTTCATTCTATATACCTAATATTTGACCATTCAGTTCAGCCATTTTTGAATTATTTCAATTTAAAAATCTTCATTATGCAATGACAACACTCTCGTCAACGGAAATGAGGTCGTCATAGTATATTATAGTAAATATAATAATATCTAGATTTTTAAATGCAAATAACTCGAAAACAGGTAAACCAAAAAATGTCAACTTGTTATATATAAATATTTAGAATCAGAAAATAATGATCTTTCAAGATTTTTCTTTCGGAAAACCAGTAATTGAATACAGGGTGTTCCATTAACAATTAGGAACTTTGTTTTTTCGTTTTTTTGTTTTTTTTTTAATATTCTCTGACGATTTATGAGAAATCCGACACTTTATGTATTTTTTCTAGTTCTTATAATAAAGTTACCTGAAGCTGTCCACATATGCTGTCGAACCCTGTACTTAAGCAGTTTCCATAATCATTAATTAGAATAAAATATTATGATGTAGGGGAAATCGGAGGAATTGGGACAAGGCACCAAAATATACAACTACCTCTTCGTCAACGTTTCGTCTAATAAAGCGTTAAACTTCATCAGGATTCACCAGAGATGGCGGTTCATCAGCAGTTTAATGCTTAAATAGACAAAACGTTGACGAAGAGGTAGTTGTTTTGGTGCCTTGTTCCAATTCCGCCGATTTCCTCTATATCGTGATTTGATTCTGGGACACAATCTTTATTCAACTATAAAATATTATGAAATTTAGAATAGTTTCTCTCTTTCTCTCTCTGTCTCTCTCTGTTTCTAAAAAAGCCTAACAGTTTTATGTAAAACTTTTAAAAGTCTTAAACAGAAAAGCTATAAGCGGTAACGGAACAACCTGTACCATGTAAAACAAATATTACACAGTGTTAGGACTGAAAATATCTATTTTAAAATAAAAACTAAACTATGTTAATTATAATTTTGTCCGCTTTCTTACTGTAAATACCCCTATGCGCGTCGTGCAAAAAAATGATTTGAATATGCCCGTGGAAAATGTCTTCTATGAGAAACTGGCTTACCCGTCCAATGAAGGACTTAAGAAACCATTTGTCTTCTGTTGTATCAGTTTTTGTTAAAGTTCTTTGATAGTTGTTGCAAAAGTTATGGAACCATGTTCTTTTTTCAAATTTTTACATCTTTCGACATAAACTGACAACGTCTCAATTTAATTTAAAACTAATTACCTTAGCATGGAGAGAATTTTGCTAAGAATCCAATTATGCAATAATCTAGAGTGTTCCAAAAAACTTTTTAAATATTCTGGCCCGGATGCAAAAAAAATATTTTTAAAATGTAGGTTGCATTTTCATCCATAACTTTCGTGTAAGGAATGTTTTAGTATAAAAAATTAAACTGTGAAATGAGAAAAATATGGGACTTTGTCACCCTATGACATTAGTCACTTGTCACCACGGCGGTCTTGAACAAACATGAAAATAATTGAATTCATTTATTTTTTATGCGTTTTCTAAGCAATAATTCAGAAAAACTAATAAAGCGCCAAACCAGGCAAAGATAGGTATAGGGACATATTAATGAAAGTTGAACAGGATTGACAAGAGAATAAGATTCAATGCTCAGATACCTACATGGTTTTTCACTGAAAAAAAAAAAAAACATAAACAAAGCTTTGAAAAGTCTTCTGCGCGTATTTCAACTCTTCCTTACACCTTTGACTTTTGACCTTTAGGCCGACTTTGGTTACTATTTATTACTATTTACTAAACAGAAAATTTATCAATTATCGTAGATAGCAAAGCAATTAAAAAAAAGTCATGATCATATATCCAGCCTTAATTTTATTTGGTACTTGCAGATAAAAACATTTTTATATATAAAAATGGTGTGGTGTGGACACGATATGAAACAACCCGAATAGACCCCTTTAGAGGTCGATTTTTAGGCACTTCTAGAATCGCGTTTTCTTACCATTTTTTAAAAAACACTTTTTTGAGCTTAATTTCATTCGAATTCAGTTTGTTACGTTCTCAGGAGATTGCAAGCGTGCCATTCCGCTCAAAAACGGCACAAATTTTTTTTCGAAATTTTTTTGTAAGTGTCCAAAGGGGGGCCTGTATTACCACTTTTTTCTCAATTCTCCAATTTGATCGCCTGTAACTTGAGAACGCCTGGACCGATTGGAGTGAGTCAAACTGTTTTTTCCTGAGCTTGATGTCCTATTTTACCTCCCACCACCAGAATTTCCGTAGATTTTTAGGTACTTCTAGAATCGCGTTTTTTTACCATTTTTAAAAAAAACCTCTTTTGAGCTTAATTTCATTCGAATTTAGTTTGTTACGTCCTTGGGAGTTTGCTAGCGTGCCATTCCCCTCAAAAACGACACAAAATTTTTTTGTAAATGTCCAAAGGGGGTGTATTACCACTTTTTTCTCAATTCTCAAATTTGATCGCCTGTAACTTGAGAACGCCTGGACCGATTGGAGTGAGTCAAACTGGTTTTTCCTGAGCTTGATCTCCTATTTCACCTCCCACCACCAGAATTTCCGTAGATTTTTAGGTACTTCTAGAATCGCGTTTTTTCACCATTTTAAAAAAAAAACCTCTTTTGAGCTTAATTTCATTCGAATTCAGTTTGTTACGTCCTTGGAAGATTGCTAGCGTGCCATTCCCCTCAAAAACGGCACAAAATTTTTTCCGAATTTTTTTTTGTAAATGTTCAAAGGGGGTGTATTACCACTTTTTTCTCAATTCTCAAATTTGATCGCCTGTAACTTGAGAACGCCTGGACCGATTGGAGTAAGTCAAACTGTTTTTTCCTGAGCTTGATGTCCTATTTCACCTCCTACCACCAGAGATTGCAAGCGTGCTATTCCCCTCAAAAACGGCACAAAATTTTTTTCGAAATTTTAGTAAGTTTCCAAAGGGGGGCGTGTATTACCACTTTTTTCTCAATTCTTTGATGCTTTGATCGCCTGTAAGTTGAGAACGCCTGGACCGATTGGAATGAATCAAAAAACTGTTTTTTCCTCATCTTGATGTCCTATTTCACCTCCCGCCACCATAATTTCCGTAGGTTCAATATTTTCGGAGATAGACCCCTTTAGAAGTCGATTTTTAGGCACTTTTAGAATCGCCATTTTTTACAATTTTTAAAAAGCCTCTTTTGGGCTTAATTTTATTCGAATTCAGTTTGTTACGTTCTCAGGAGATTACAACCTCAGGAGATAGCAAGTTTTTTACCATTTTTAAAAAAAACCTCTTTTGAGCTTAATTTGATTCAAATTCAGCTTGTTACGGCACAAAATTTTTTCCGAACTTTTTTTGTAAATGTCTTTACCACTTTTTGAGAACTTGAGAACGCCTGGACCGATTGGAGTGAGTCAAACTGTTTTTTCCTGAGCTTGATGTCCTATTTCACCTCCCACCACCAGAAGTTCCGTAGGTCGAATATTTCCGGAGATAGACCCCTTTAGAGGTCGATTTTTAGGTACTTCTAGAATTGCGTTTTTTTACCATTTTTAAAAAAAACCTCTTGAGCTTAATTTCATTCAAATTCAGTTTGTTACGTTCTCAGGAGATTGCAAGCGTGCCATTCCGCTCAAAAACAGCACAAAATTTTTTTCCAATTTTTTTTTGTAAATGTCCAAAGATTACCACTTTTTTCTCAATTTTCAACTTTGATCGCCTGTAACTTGAGAACGCCTGGACCGATTGGAGTGAATCAAACTGTCTTTTTCCTCATCTTGATGTCCTATTTCACCTCCCGCCACCAGAATTTCCGTAGGTTCAATATTTTTGGAGATAGACCCCTTTAGAAGTCGATTTTTAGGCACTTTTAGAATCGCAATTTTTTTCAATTTTTAAAAAAACCTCTTTTGAGCTTAATTTCATTCGAATTCAGTTTGTTACGTCCTTAGGATATTGCAAGCGTGCCATGCCTCTCAAAAACGGCTTTGAAAATGTCCAAAGGGGGGTGTATTACGACTTTTTTCAAGTGTTTGTATTGGATGGAATAATTTGCTCAACTGTTTGGTAAGTGACAAGGCGTTTTTGACTAATGACAATTAGGTTATATTTATTGACAAGTTTTGAATTTTGCGGCTTCTAAATTCGGTTTGTTTTTGTCTATTGATATTAAAATCAGAACCAATTTCTTAAATATAAAATACAATGGTTTCTAAACAGTGTTTTGTCATCAATAATATAAACAATTATTTTCTAATCCATACTTTAAATAGATACTTTTATTCTACAAAAGGTAATTCAGAAACCAACATTGTAGGAAATAACCCTCTTTCCTTATCAGCCTTATCTTGTCAACGGCGCTGTAGCTAATTGGCTCCGAGTATAATACGTCACCACGCTAGGGGGCATTTTAAACACAAACGGAGAAATCATAGTTTACTTTAATTTATGCAAGTGTTTAAATGGCGATTTTCAAAAATAAAAAAATACTTATTATTTATTTTGATATGAACTCTCAAAATAGGGAAGAAATTTGATTGGGTAAGAAAAGGCATATGAATTTTTGTATAAATTTGAGCTAGTATGTACATATTTTTTCTAATAATATATTACAGAGTATTTTTGTGAGTCACAATTTTGGGCATTAATATTACCTACCTACCCAACAACAAAGGTGAATTCCACATGGTTAACCCAACCAAGAGCAGCGCAAATCGACGGTGCGACTGTTGCGCAGTCATAGTTTATTTGTGCCATGGTATTACGAGGTTTCTTTGTCGTGGAGTCAATGCACCATCAAAGACCATCGTCAATAACTACTAGCGTCTACGGAAAATAAAAATTGCTCTGGGATTCTGCTTTGCGTGGGCTAGACAATTTTCCGATGATGATGGCAAAGGGAGCTCATGGGCACGTATATAATGATGTTGATTGCCGCAACGAGGTTATTATTTATCTATTGCTGAAGAAAAGAAGAAGCTTGTTCGGTTTGGGATTTTGAAGCCTTTAGTGAAACACCGATTTCTACTAGGGCTTATAACCGCTAGAAAATATTACTTACCGTCGTAATTTTATGAAGTAACACTCTCAACTATTACAAAAGTCCGTGTCAAGAAACCTTTCTCAAATTTTGTAACATTAAGTAGGTACTTAAGTTTTTCGCACATTATGTAGCGCAGTTTCGAAGCATGAAAAAAGGAAACCTACCTTGGGGTACTAGAATGTTTAGTAACTCAATGTAATGTAATTGATATCAATAATCAGAAAAGTTTAGTTATTAATACTTCATAAAAATAAATACAGAAGTTGTAGGACATTTATAGTGATTGAATAAAAACATAGTAAATTCTAAAGTGTTATCCGGTCTTTGGAGCCGTGGTCCAATGGAACTTCTTTCTGAAGAAATGATGAAATTCGGAAGAGCCTTTGGTTGGAACGGATATAGCTTGTCCGAGAAAAGTGGATCGCCAAGAAGGATCAATGGAGGTAATGAAGAAAAACGTGAATAGACTATTGTTACGATTCGCAGCAACGCCGCATGGGAGGCGGGGCAACGCGTGTGGTTGGTGGAGCTTCGCGACCTATCCGCGCTGCGTCATGGCTGACACGAGTGATTTATTGCTCGGTTTAATCTAGAAGGCAGTTGTTTACAACCTTTTTTTTTATGAGAGTATTCAAGAATTCTTATAAAGAAGTTTCTAGGTTTTTCTGTAATTTTAGGATTGTATATAAAAGGCGCATAGAGCGGCGGTTAAGAGTAGTCTTATTTTAAGCGAACGATAAGTAAGCTAAAGTTACGAAGCGATAATAGAAGGCTATAAAGTGTTAAGTAGTGAGTTATTTAGTTAGTAGTCGTGTGTATTTGTGGAATAAATAAATAGTGTTTTCGTGATAAATCGTTGCATTGGAATTATCGAATCCTAGTTCGCAACACTATTTTTACCATACATTCACAGAATCATGGACGGGATCGGCAGGCTAATGAAAAGGACACAGTGAAAACTGTTTTAGACTGACTTGCACCATACAACAGAGCCTGACATCGACCAAGGACCAGAGAAGCGCTATCAGCACTCGGGGGTATTCAGGGTTCCATGCAGCTTTCGCTTAGTATATATTGGTACCAGGACACGCGTATCAATTTGAGGATTACTGAACACAAAAAGAGTTGCAGGTTGAGACACAAACACAAAAGTCACCAGTAGCAGAAAACCCCTTCTTTCAAGGTCGCGATATCTTTTTCATTGAGGTGGATTACATCAGCGTTACTAGCTGAGACGACCAGGCAAGACAATGACATTGTTTGAGGAATCCGCGGTTCAGGTAGATTATCACCGGGAGGGTTATCTCTGATATGTAAATACTCGAAGGACCAACACACAACAAAGAAAGTTTAGTAGTTTAATGAAATATATACAATAGATAAATAAATATATATAATATAATATATCAAAGATTTTACTAAGTTTAAATTGATGTTACCCGTTCGCCGTTGTATGGTAGAAAGACAGTGTTTGATAAATTTTATTTGAAATGAAATAAGAGTAAGCTAGACTTGTATCTACATACCCTATGGTTATATGACTTGGAATTTCCAGTAAAAAAGCCTAATTAGTACTGGACCGCTCGGCTACATCTTAAAAGATCTATGAGACAGCATAATAAAGATAGTTACGTTTTGGAGCCTAAAAATAAATGATAAGTGAACCTAACATAATACAATAAGAAGAGTATACATATTTCTAATATAAATTATGAATTAAATAGGTATACAGAGATGTTTACCTGATTGAGATGACATTATTATTTTAGAAGATAGTCGAAATCTTTGAAAGGTTTTAAAACAATTGTTTGAGGTGAATGCGCCTATGAATTTCCGTGCAACATTTTTGGTTTTTTGCAACCATTCTCAACTTTTAGTTTTTTTATGGTGGTCAAATTTTTAAATTTTAGGAAAAAAAGCAAAAAAATTCGTTTAAATAATCTATAGCGACCTTACGAAATCTGTATCCAATTTTTTAAAACGGAAAGAAAATTTGCTTTTTATGAGTAGGCCGTAGACTCCTCAGTTCTCAGATGTGGTTTCTATAGCGGACACGTCAAATCCTGCTTTCATTTAAGTAAATAACTTTGGAGGTAATACAGTTCTCAAATTAGTCGTGTTTGTTTGAGACACCCCGAGAAAACTATGGTAAATAATTTCTTTTTCTAGTAAACGATTTTTAAAACCCGTCGCACGCAAACAAGGTTTTGAAATCTCAGTTTACCTTTCTATTCTTCTAACAAAAATTCTTAGCCCAGTTTTAATATATTGTATTTCAACTGGATCATTGTCATGTTTGTTTTACTTACTTAGCCTTTCGGACAAGAAAACTCCATTTGGAACAAAAAAAACATTTTTTTTTTAATAATAGATTTGTATTCGTTTCCTGTTCCTGATATTTTCCTCCATATTCAGTTTTTGCATTTAGAGCATATTTCTATTGGTTTGGAAATGAAATTCGCGCATGTCAACGTTTTTCTCGTTTATAATATCATAAGAGAGAACATTTTTCCGGCAAAATATTTCGATTGGTGTGAAAGTTTGTTGCTCAGCAATTTGGTGAATGACATTTACGAGAAAATCACGAGCCGTCGGGCGAGTAGTTTTGTAAAAAATGTCATGAGCGAAATTGCCAAAGGGCAACTAACTTGAATAAAACAAGAGAAATATTTTGCCTTAGCAAATTTTATCTCGAATGTTGTTCGACAAGACTATTTCTCGAGAAAACTTCAACCTGCAGCTAAAAGCAAATAGTTGACACTCGTCAAAGTGACAATACTTTTTACTTCAACCTAGCAAGATTTTGTCGCTGAAAAACCATCATGTTCATTTTGTCCAGGTAGGACCAAGTAGCAGTTTTGTCAGTAGAAAATAGGCTGTTGCTATGACATTTTTCCTGTGTAAAATACTCTAGTGAAATAGCCACTTTAACAAATTTTAGGCTGTTTTATTCAAATTTTCTACAGCTTTGCATTTAACAAATAACGCTTTATCACCACTACAGCCGTTTTGATATTGCTTTTACACAACCTCAAATAACTTGACATGTGGTAATGGTGAAAAGTACAGTTTTAATGGTTTTATAAATAGGATAAAGAGAGAAATCTATAATATGGCCCCTTGAAACAAAAAAAAAATTGAAATTGATGATAGTGCCAGAAAATCAAAACGTTTTATTGATAATTCATCTTAACAAATCGTCACATGAATAATATCAATCAGATCGTAATCACAAAAAATTTCTCCAGAAACATTTTCAAATATTTCGATTATTTTCCAAAATAGAGGAGTTAAAGCCGTTTTTCATAAATGCACCATTTTTTTTTCTAAAATTTCTCACAAAACGTGATGTTAGACGCACCACTTTTTGTCAGAAGGTTTCGTTTAGAACTCTCTCCATATAACTGATTTCGTAGCGCCTATAGAATCTGATATCCCAATAGATGGAAAGACAATTTGGGACCACTACATTGTAGAAGGTTTCTTCTTGCCAAACTTACTTTCTGTAATTTGGAGGGAGAATCGACGAACTTGCCGGGATAAGCTTTCGATTGCTACCACCTAGTGTGGCTAAGGGAGACCCGTTCTTCTGTACTTTGAATCCCGCTCCTTATTTTTTCCCAAAGGCTGTACCCACAATCACGTGGTTGAAAGGACTCCTTCAATTGGTGGACAAGGCAAGATCATGACAATCGATGAATTTTCTTGTTTTTAAGTTGGCTTATAAAAAGTGATGGTGCTCACAATAACTGCGGTTTCGGCATTCCGCGTGACAGTCGTAATTTCTCAATACGTGCCCAGAAATCGGTTGCGCTAGTTTGACCGTTAAGTTTGACTTTCAATTGTGATCGAGGAAAATATGGACTATTTATTTCTCCTTTTTTCTTTCGTTTCCTCATCTTTTTCTTTTGCCATTTCACGGCCAACTAAATGACGTTTTTAAACGAACACCCCCTATTGTTTTTGCGGTGAAGCGAATCGTGTTCCTGCTGTCACAAAGGCAAGTGCTCGATGGTTTAGTGACAACTCACTCAACAATCTGGCGAAATAAGTTAGCGGAATACTCGCATCCTGTGTTGATAAATTGTTTGGTTTCTAAGATCCTCCCTCGGTTTGTTCAGCAAATCGAGCATATCGATCTGATTACTGTGGTATGGGATGTCCTGATTGCATTGACTTGTAAGGCGGTTGTTGTTGGTAAAAGCCTCATGTTTTTTATTAAAGCTTAATTTGTCATTCCAGAATATATCTACTTGTCAATCAGAAATCTGCCTCCGCCAATATCAGAAATCCTATCAACCGCGATATTATAAGCGTTTTCTCTTACACCACGCAAACTAAGGTCTTATGGAATGTGGTAGGTTGGTGTAATCGGTTACCCCTGGTAACCAGTTGTGGAATCAGGCAACCGCATGAATACTTCCATCACTAAACCAATTCTGTTCGCGCGGATGAAGTAGGTTTGCTAAGACTAATGTAATGCCAAACTAGAGGCTGCAAATATTTGAACGGCTATTTGGGAGCACAGCGGCGAACTTTGGTCATACAACTGCCGCCTATAACTGCATACCTACATAAACCTATCATGTC
Source organism: Taphrorychus bicolor (assembly GCA_951812265.1). Taxonomy (NCBI): domain Eukaryota; kingdom Metazoa; phylum Arthropoda; class Insecta; order Coleoptera; family Curculionidae; genus Taphrorychus; species Taphrorychus bicolor. The sequence goes on from OX638297.1 coordinate 35,692,213, forward strand.
CTCGGAGTTCAGGATTATATTATGTTCGTCGAAAATCATCTACTAGACCATGAAATTGAATAGTGCTCATACACTTGCCCCCCTACTATCAATCTGGTGTGGAACCTGATGAAAGGTACGATGGTGTTAAAATCCATCACCATTATTTAAGAGATCTTGCACAACTCTTGTTGGGTTGGCTCATTCCAGTAAATTTTCGCTATTTCCAAAATGTCTAACAATCTTCATCCTACACTTCTCTTTCTACATTATGGCCTCTGATTAGGTTAGCTCTCTTATGGCACTACGTTTTCAGCACCGGTATGCGATTGACGTAATGCTTTCTTATGTCCTCGCTGTTGTTGATTGACGCATGACAAAGAAAAAATATCGGAATTCTTGAAGAGGAAAGAGATGGCTAAACCAATAACGTCTTTGAAATATTGGTATACGTTGTTGGTTTATATTTTGGGGCCTAGAAGTATACAAATACAAAGCCACTGGTGTCGCCCAAATAAAGCTGCTTGGTTCAAAAGTAAATAACTGTGCTGTTGGCAGCCTTCGCTAAGCAGAGTCGATATCTTTAGGAAAGCCAAGGATTCATTTTTTTGCCAGATAAAGGCTGATTTCCACTAGAAATTTGCCAGAAAATGCATATCAGGCTTTGTTGTGTTCTTACTTTGCTGCTTAGTCCGTTATGGCGGGAATGGTTCAAAAACTTCACCGATAGTGAATGGCAGTTTTGTTTTAGCAATAGAATCAGTCACCAGATATGATGTTTTTAGTGCATTCTCCTTTATTGATGTGGTGTGGTGGCCCTCATGAATTTCTTCTTTCTTCATGCTCCCGTTTATTTCTTTCAAAACAATACAGGGGTTTATCTTCTAATTTAGGGTGCTTGATGTTCAATGGGCGAAGCAGTTTTGAAAGTTTTATTGCTTCATTCTGGAGCTGATCGCTACAAAAAGCAGAGCGGCTTTTCTGTGTGGAAACTGCTAGACCCCATAAAACCATGTATCAAGTCAGTTGACGTCATCATAATGTCAGGTAAAACTTGCGTGTTTTTGCTGAACCCTCTTCTTTCCTTCTTCTCCCCGAAACTTTTCTTTCTTTTTTGAAAAAGCTTTCCATCGACATCTGTTTTTACTAACTTTTGATAATTTGTGGATTAACGCAACATTCACGTATAACAAGCACTGACTAAACATGAGAACGGAACCTGTTTGACGAAAAACCAAATTTTGCGAAAAACTTCAAAATGTTGTGTTTATTCGGAAATCTACTGGTTGTTCTTCTGGTGGGGTGTTTTAAAGATCAGTAAACTAGATATCATCAAAAAAGCTCTAGACCGCTCTGAAAGTATTCCCATCTTTACATTCTTATTGAGAAATCAAAGGATGGGAATACCCTTAGAGCCAAGCTTACAGCGCCCTGGAGTTTTCACCCAAAAACGCTGTAAGTGCTCGACATATTTCGACATTCTGTTATGGCCCAACAAATTATCATAAAATGGCCACAGTATTGTCATTAAATTGCGAAGATTTTTACCCAATTTTCAAAACATTATCGTTATTGCCACTATATTACTAAAATTGCCACTATTGTCCAGTGACGGATCCAGCTTTCTGTAAAAGGTGGGGGGGGGAGAGAAAAAAATAACGCAAACATTTTTTGAGGGGCCACGACCACTTTTTTTATCTTTGATGAATATTTCCTTCATGCATACATTTTTTTCCCATAGAAGGAGTGTAATTTTCAAAAAATTTCAGCGGAAATTCCTCGTTGTCTAGACAACGGTTACTTTCCTCTGTCACCTACTAACCATTTTGACTGAGAACGTCAGTAACAACTTCATTGACCGCCTGTAACTTGAGAACGCCTCCGCCGATCGAAGTGAGTCCAACTGGTTTTCCTCCCTTTGACGTCCTCTTTCACCTCCCACCATTAGAAGCAACATTTTCGGAGATAAACCCATTCGGAGGTCAATTTTTAAGCACTTTTAGAATCTCGTTTTTTGACCATTTTTAAAAAACCTCATTAGAGTTTACATTCTTTCGAATTGAGTTTGTTACGTTCTTAGGTGATTGCAAGCGTGCCATTCCGTTTGTGACTATTAATTTATAATGCTGGTGTACAAATAGCACAACCTCAGCTGCTCTTCTTTTGCGGCTATGGCATGAATAAAGGGGGGTACGTTTAATGGGAGTTTGGTCTGTCGGAGAACCTTTCACTCGCCCCCGGGACCAGTACTTTCAGCACCCGACTATAAATGAAGCGAACGATAAGTGTTTACTGGGCGCCATCCGCATTAAAAAAATTAACTGCCTCAGATAATCAAAATCATGCGGAAGATTCGTCAGGAACCTCTAAGTATTAAATACACTTACAATGATTAAAATATTTATTATATTGAAAAATTTCAGTTGAAATTGAGACCGCAGATAAATTGAGTATTACTCGCTACCGGCAAAAACTCTTCGCCTTGGGGAGACAAATAGGCTAACTATAACAATTGCTATTAACAATCACTTACATCATTATAGGGGCTCGAACCCACAAGACCGCTCTGTCAGTGCTCAGTACTCAGCTTACAGATTAAGTACTAAAGGCTTCATCCAGAGTTCGGAGCCCAGCGATTTCGGCAGCAAGGGGGGCTCTACAAATAGTCAGAGAAACTCCAAAATCTGAAGCCCGATTTTGGAGTTTGGTCTCTCTGACTATTTGTAGAGCCCCCTTGCTGCCGAAATCGCTGGGTTCCGAACTCTGGATGAAGCCTTTAGTATACCAATTAGATACAAAATTCTAAATTTTGCTTGGGAAAACCAGTGCTAAAAAGGTCGAAATAGCGTATCAAAATAAAGCAATAATCGTGGCTGTAAATTTACTGTTTAACTGCTTAAAGACGCAAAACTGATAGTAAAAATCAATTCAATGATTGAGATTTTCAGAAATATTTAAAGGAAACATGTCGGTCATATTATAGATACCAATAAAAGCCGGCCAAAATACAATTAGAATGAGAACAAAGAATAATAAAAGGAGGCGAAACTTAAATAATTTCTAATAATTTGCAGGTACATACCTCAAAATTATTTGCTCCCCACAGAAATTAATGGGCTGGTTTCCAGCGGCATCGAAACAGAAATAGTCTTAAAAGTGCGTTTGTGGGTGAAAATGACTCCGTGCAAAAAATCACTGATAAGAACATTCTTTGAATTCTACAACACGGTTCTAAGCCACTAAGAGGAAAAGAAGATGTTGCCGCATTTAAAATTAAAAGATATTGAACTCAAATCTCAATCAATCCAATTGGACTATTAAGAGATGGAAAGCAAACACGCCATAGAAACACAGCATTCGACCTTAAAAGCGCTAGTGAAGGAAATAATTTAAATTGAACGCCTTGCAAATAACAATAAACGTACCCAAATTGCAGTCTATAATCCTGAAGGGAATCTCGCAAATACGAAAACCGGCAACCGCTGCCGCTAACACTTGTGGCTTGGAATTGACCAAATAAAGGGCTCGAAAGACGGTAAACTAGATATTTAAATAATTTGTCACCGAAATCGCTGGTACACTTTTACGGAATCCAAACTTAATTACTGTATTAAAATATAGATAATTTTGAATTAAACGTAACAAAAAGTAATAATCCCCTAATCTACGTACTTTTGTTTACGTGGTACGCGAGAACATGATGCACGAATGAAATAAACTTAACACTAAAAAAATTCTTTAATTAAACCACTCAAACGTCTGAGTATTGACTGAGTATATTCAGTGTTCAATATTATTACAGAGATGAGCAAACTATATTAAATTGGCACTTATCTTTCCAACCTGTCTGAAAACACCAGAAGAATAAAACTTAAAATAAATGATTAATGTAACGAGCGAAGTGCACCGTTACACGATCAAACACCGCAAAAAAAATTTTCAAAATTTTTTTCAAAAATATCCAAAGGGGGGGGATGTATTACAACTTTTTTCTCAATTCTCAACATCTCAACTTTGACCGCCTGTCTCAATGGCCTGAGCCAAGAACTCCTCGACCGATCGTAGTGAATCCAACTGTTTTTTCTCTTCTTGATGTCCTCTCTAACCTCCCACCAACCAATCGGTTGTTCCGTAGGTGCAATATTTTCAGAGATTTGGAGGTCGATTTCAAAAATCGTCAAAATGAATCTTTTCAGTTGTCCGTTTGCATTTATTAGTCAGTCAAACAAAAATCCCAAAGAAATCTAAAAGGAGTCGAAAAAAAGGGTGGGCGATTGCCCCTTCCTCCCCCTCCCTCTCGATCCGCCACTGCTATTGTCAGACAGAATGTAATTTTTTTTTTCAAAACAGTTTAATACAAATTTGAATTGTAACGTCTAAATTTGCAACAATAAATCGTTTTCAAGCACAAAGGCGATCCTGAGATAAAAGAACTTGATGATGGCACCTAAAAACCGAAACGTAAAATTGAAAACCATATGAACATGGAAATAGTCCTTAAAAAGCTGCTACAATATCTAATACAACAACAAAAATCGTATTGTTTATTTGATTTTGTACTTTTTTTCCACGTGCAATTTCTAAAAAAACAAGATACAATTGAGCAACGAGGCCCGCATAAATGTAGCAACTTTATGTTTGCCAAAAATGATAATCTAAGGTATCAAGTATTGTTGGCTAAAATAATCTAGCGCAAGCAAAATTGAATATTGCAAATTCAATATGGGTCAGCTCGATTGTGTGGGCGCTACGTCCGACATAAACCGAGCAGGACGGACAATACGGACATAGTACCGTTTCAACAACGGTTACTAATAACTGCTGGGTTATATACTTTTAATTATTATTCTTCTAGATGCCATTGGTTTAAGCAGGTTATTGCTCTTACTATACATCTATTAAAAGTTTCTACTTAAATCCTTTCCATATCATGTATAACGTCAGGTACAAAAGAAATGCAAATAACTATTAACATGAAACTTTAGACCATTTTGCAACTTAGTAGTGATTTTGAACATCAATACACTGAATGCATTATCTAGTATTTTATCAGACTAAAACACTTGAACCTTGGCATAAAGGAAATCAATATTAGCAGTTTAGGTTTATCTTATCAAAAAACTGCTATCATGCACAATATTTATTCTAGGCACACCCATTTATGGATATTGTTAGTCGGTTTTACCCTCACAATGCTTAATCCTATAATGCTAAATTTGGTCGTTACTTATCTATCATGTTTCTACTCGTATATCCGCACACCATTTATGTGTGTCGTTAAGTTTTTTTTCTAAGTTGTAATATTCCATTACTGGGTAATACCAAAATGAACAAAAATGTGTTTCCAATAGGAACCATCCAGAAAATTAATTTATAATGAGCCAAACAATGTTTGACTCATTATAAATTAGTTTTAATTGATATATACTTAGACGAGTTACTAGTTATGACATCAACTGACGCTGATCAAAATAAGCTTCAACAACAAAAGTGCCGCTCATTCAGCGTAGCGGGGAATCTATTGTTAGCACTTCCGTGATACATTAAATGCCGTTGATGGCCGTACAACGCTAAAACTGATGCCAAAATTTCTGTTTTATTTTTATCGACATATAAACATCCTCCATTCATTAACCCTGGTTCGAGTTTAGATTAAATTTGAAGCCTAAATTCTCTATAAAAATGTAAGAAGTAAATCGACAAAAAATGTCGTCGTTTTCAGTTTCTTACCATCTGCCAAACCGATCCATTAAATTGCGCATTATTTCAACGAACTTAAAGATTACTGACCCAAAACCAGTTTTTGAGACATTAGCGGCAACATGATCGGAAGAAGAGATGACTCAACCGATGAAGCACGAAGAACAATAATTCCTTTGCGGACGGTGTCGCTTACTCACATTCCATCAGTCCTTTTCTTCATTCTTGGGACTCTTCGGTGCTTATTCACGATGGAATTCGCTCTGTTCTTTTAAATGGTCGCAAACCGCCTTTAAGTCAAACGGATTCGGGTCGACACACATGTCAATGCGTTTTAGTGGATCCGAGATAACGGTTCAAAATTCTTGGAAAAAATTGCTTTTTAAGCATCTTTCTGGTAACGTCTGCGATACGGTTTCAGGCATATCAATATTTTTGTTTTTAAATAGATGATGAATGAATTGGGGAACCAGCGATTAATTAGGTTTTACTGGTAATTCTTAATCATGCGAATGATTTGAATGAGTAATTGATTGATATTACGACCAAAGTTATTTGGTTATATTTGGCCAACAGTATAATGTCACCCTCAACTGCATATAAGCAAATAATTCTTACTGTCACATAATGACTGAAAAGAAACATTTATGTAAGAGGAAGTTTACCACGTACTTTCTTGTTCGGAAAAGAGAAAAAAATTGATAGGTAAGTAAACTAAATAATAAAATTAAAAAAAATAATAATAAAACCTGAGATAATTAAATGTCGAAGTGTCAAGTAAGTGAGGGTTGTCAAGTTGCTTCTCAAATTAAGTAAATGCCCCTGCTCAAAATGCTCGGAGAGTAGGGGTGGCCACTGATTTTGACAGGAAAATCATAAACCTTCAAAGCTATATTTTGGAACTCACACTTAATCGATACAACTAGAATAAAGTAAGCAAAGGTATGAAGGTCAGATCAAAATTACAACTTGAAGAGGTTTCACTCTTTATTTGTATTTTGGTCAATAGACGGAGTTAGTTTAACCTAAGCCTTACGAGTACTGATGAATATAGTCTTGGGAACTCAACACACAAGTGGCGAACCAACAGTTATGAACTGGTTGTATTGGGTGATCTGTGCCCAAAACGAGAAACTTGAGCCACCCTCCCCCGCACCCAAAAAAAAAACCTTATTCAGGGTTTTTCTTTAGACAACACGTGGTCGAGTGCTCGCTAACCCGACACGTGGTCACTAACTGCTTGGGCCTCCTCGATGGTTTTGGGGAACGCTTCGATGCTCTCATATATACCTCAGGAGTTATGGCCTGAGGCAACAACAGTCCGTGAACGAAATCGAAAAGGGTTTGACGTAGCTTCCAAATGTGCAAAATGCAAGGCCAAGTTAAATCCCACAGATGTGGGTAATCAACGTGCTTTAGATAAGCTTCTTAACGAAACAAACCAAAGCCAAGTAATAACGCAAAGATGGATACGTCCTTTACGTGAAGGACGTAACTGGTGAAGGACTCAAAGTATAAAATGAAGTTAGTTCGTAAGAGGTCGGCAGCAAAGAAAAAAAAACACGAGGAAGATGTTGGTCAATAGTTGAAGGAAGCAGAAGTAAAATAATGGGAGGAGGGAGGACACGGCTAATCGATAACGATCTTAACACTACGCATGCTCGATCTCGATAATATCGAAAATTATTAATTACTACAAAAGGAGATATCTTACACAACAGAAACAATATAAATGAAATTTTGTATGCCACCCAGAGTTTCCTCAAGTAATGCCACACGAAACAATGCCAAAAGTCGATCAATTAATTAATTAATTCGTTAAACATAGAAGTAGCAAATTAAACATACCGCCACAAGAATAGGATGGCACCAATCGAATGGGCTACAAGTGACAATTTGGCGTATGACAAATCGCAACAATGTATACGTCTCTGTAATTCTCCATGTACCAACGTTGCCAAACTTACGGTGGTTGCAAGGGATCACTGACACAGAGAAGACAGTTGACACAACTCACATTTAACATATGCGCGGGCAGCCTGCAAGTTCGCGGTATTATAATGATTCGTATGATCATTGTCGATGTATCAGATCATTGTATAACAAATATAAACACAAAGGTATGATTATATGTGTCTGTGGTGAAAGCAAAGTCTGCTCTTTGGTCTGTTCATACGATTGTTGCACGTACGTTAATTATATGTGCCTACAGAGTACTAGTATAGGAGACAAAAAAAGAGCGCTCAAACCTAGCTCTTACTTCCTGATCAACCTTAGAAAAATCTCATGATAGATTTAATTTATAGCCTTGATGATTTCGGATTTAAGTGCCCTAAGCATCACGAATATAATAACTGCACTTAGTGCCATATTAACGGTCAGTACTATCACAGTAGACGTAACATCAGCTCCCAGAGTGCAAAGAGAACTAATGATTAATTTAGGAAAAAATTAGATGTATCACCAAAATCCAAATGATACCAAGAGCATTGTGTCTTCACGTTTGGAAAAGTTGCCTGTGAATATAATCAGTGACATTCATATAACTGATTCACTTCATCTGTTTGATTTATTAATACTGAAATGTTGCCTAAATGCAATAGTTTGAACAATTTTCATTAAAATGACATTTAATTTTATATCCTTTGTTATTCATTTTGTTTTCAAAGCTATTCAATTTGTCTTCAAACCTCCTCAATTCCGTTAAAATATCTACAGGAAAAATAAAATTCCCATTTTTGTCTTGATCTGGGAAAACAACCGCAATGTTTATAATTTTAATTATTTCTTCGATTTTGCCTGTTAATGTGAGATAATTTGGTAAATTTTGTCAACACTGTTAAAATCTGTTGAATAAGTCTCTTTCTTATTCAGCTGTTGAAAACAGCTGAATAAGAAAGACGTTTGGTATATACAGAAAATGTGAAGTTCTGGATCTTAATTCATAATAATATACCAGAAGTACCAGTACAATAAGTACGTATTTATAATGTTTCTTCGATTAGATTATGACTCAGAGTAGGATGAGCTGCTTATAAAATGAAAAAAACTATGCAAGACGATTACAGAGACATGTTTGTTTTTACTTCTTCTTCTTCTTGAAGTGCCTTCTCCATTCAATGAAGATCGGCAACAATTCTGGCAAATTCGGCTCTGTCCTGGGCTCTTCTCAGCAGGGAGTTTGAGTCTAAGCCTGTCCAATCCCTTATGTTTTTCAGCCAAGAGCACTGTCTACGTCCAGGACCACGCTTTCCCTCAATCTTGCCCTCCATAATCAGTTGTAAGAATCTGTATTTGTCGTGTCTCATGACATGGCCAAGGTAAGCGGTCTTTCGCTTTTTTATGGTCTCGAGGATTGTTTGGTCTTTGTTCATCCTATGTAAGACCTCTTGATTAGTGGTACGATCGGTCCATGGAATACGCAGCATTCTGCGGTACACCCACATCTCAAATGCTTCCAGTTTATTAATGCCGCTGACTTTCAGCGTCCATTTCGTTTTTTTGTTTTTACTTAGCTTTACCAAATTTTTCAATCACAGCTGTCATGACTATGATGACGTTGCCGGCAAAGTAATGTCGCCTTATATTTTGCGATCACAATATTAGTAAGGGGAGGTTTCTGCCATATCTGGCTTTACAGATACACTTTTATCATTATTATCTGACTCGAAATACGGCCATGACTGATGATTCTCTGGCAGTTGCGCGTTGGCATGGGATCTATCACAAAGTGATGGGCTGAAAGATAGGTAAGATATTTGGAACCAAACAATAGCTCTTCCCAGAACTGTAATTACTTCGTCTTCGTCATTCGTAGACTCCCCCACATATTGGGTCAGCTACAATTGATGCATGCTGAAATACGCTGATTCCTTGGGCTTTGATGGACGCAGCAATACTGCATCCATCTATTTTTTAACTGTTTGCATAATATTCGGCTTTTCGTATTTCAGTCATAGAAGGTGGCCAGAACAATTTGCCCTTTTAATGGGAAACTGGCTCTACTTCACCGATTTCTTTATTGTGCACCACTGTACAATAAAGTAAGTACCTAACAAGTAAAGTAAGACATGTACCTAACGAAGTTATTAAAAGGTCATTTGGAAGTTATAATAATTATCATTATACCTTTTTTTATTCAACTAAATAGACTAAATAACTGTGTGGATTAAAGATTTTTCAGATTATATTTGTCAGTCAATTGATTGTCGTTTGTACAATTGGGATAGATTTTCCCAAAATCAGCCACTAAAATACACACAGATTTCACATACCTACGGGGGGTTCATTATAAAACTTTCATCAACCACATCTAGCAGGCTATGAAATTTGACAGAAAAAGATGATATACCTAATCAAAGTAAATGGACTTTTGTTTCTCCATCCTTTTCTTTTGACATCTCACAGCCAACTAGATGAAGTTTTATAATGAACACCCCGTATCTATACACGTTTTTATGTAGGTAGGAGAGAAGCGGCATATGAAACTGTTGATTGACGCCATTATTTTTCTTGTAATTGCAGAAGTAAACTGCACGAAATTGAGAAGATTAAAATTTGTATGAACTCTTTTCGTGCAATTATGAGTTGACAGGACGTCTTACAGACATTACTTGCCAACGTTGAGTTGTCATGGCCAACGTCGGCGCAACGTCGAATTGCTATTTGCGAGTGGTTCGGTTGAATTAACCCTGTAAATCTTAAAGTGTAAAAAAATACAGATCAAAATATTAAATTCTCTCTCAAAAGCACTAGAAAACAAAAAAAATTTTTTTCAATCATTGACAACCGGCATCATGTCAACGAAGCGTTTGGATACCTATGCTAATATGAATTTTTTAGTCAAAATGAAATAGTTTTTCGTCAGTTTTCAGGTTAATTTTCAAAGACAGTTCAAAGCGACAAACAGTTAGACATTCAAAGCGACAGCCAATTTATTTAAAATTCTTTGCAGTATTTTTACTCTTTGGCTCTATGTAAATAATTAGACACAATTAACCACAAAAGAAATATATTATATGTTTTGTCTGCACTCTCACTTCTATCATTTAAATAATAATGACGGATGTTTCTTGATGAAAGTAAAACAGTAAACAAAGGAATTCATTAAAATGAACATTTCTTTTCCTCAGCCCGCATTTTAACGTCATTTAGTGTGGGTCAGCAGCATACATAATTTAGACATTCTGCGAGGAAAGTCGTTTTATTGCGTGCTAGATACGACAGTAAAGAGTCAAAGCCCGAGTTTCGTTTCATGTTGATGAAGGTTTTGCATTAATTTAAATGAGAATCGTCACGTGAAAATGGTTATGAAGAAATGGTCACTATCCATTGTTTCCACTTTTATATTGAGAAATTACACTAGCATTAATTGTGCGCAGTAGAGCTTGGGAAATACAACTGATAGATCTCTTTGAGGGCATCCAAGTGGTATTATTGAATTCCTAAGAAAACGGTGTAGTCCCTTGACATTCTAATTTGCTCAGCATGCTTATCTAGAATAGTAAATTTTTCAAAAAAGGGTGTAAAATTTTTTTAAATATCCTCATATTCTCAATTCTCACTAACGCCTTCTTTGCAGAAATCTAATTATCACCAAGATATTACATTTTAATGCGGCAATAAATAGAGGATATCCTCCCTATCAGGAGCAATTACCGTGTACTTCTCAAGACAATACTTTGAAGCACTGCATTGTTCGAGATGCTCCTCAACGGATCAACGAGCAACCGACACTACTAACAATAAAATTGTCTCGATTCGTTGAACCAATTTAAATCAAGTGCTTCCTGATACTATTTGTTGAATGATTGTTTCCTAACGACTTTTGTGAGATACCACTGTTCTCTAATAGGGACTATTAAAGCATTAAGATGATTGTTTGAAAGTAACTGAGAGTCAAGGTAAATTGGTGCAATGGTATGCCTCTTTCCTAGCAGGTATTTATAGATGAAATAGAGGATGTGCAGTAGGTAAATATTTGATAAGTTTAGTGTAGTTTCGGATAGCTCAGGTTTGATAACATTTAACAACAGGTTTGTTGCCATGCGCACGGTAAATTTATCAGTATTAGAAATAAACTTGAGAATTGACGTGGTGGTTGAAGCTTGACGAATTTTGGGCACTGATGATGGCCCAATATCCTAAGCCGGTTTCCTATAAGAGTATTGATAAATATGTGCACGAAGTATACCATTTTCTTACCTTTGATATTAATATATAATACCAGGAACGTCTGAATTCTAAGCGTGGGAGGTATATGATAGAAATGGCCTAATAATGCTAATATTTATTTTTCCCAGAAATATGTATTTATTTACCAGATTTCATTACTGAATTTAATCTAATCAGCTCACTATAAATAACCTATCTTTTCAAGCATTTGCTTATTATTCACTTTTTATTACTCTTAGATTGGCAACGCCTGTACTAAAAGATATTCCTTACTGAGCCGCCATTCTTAAAACAATTGTTTTACTTACCTTATATAACTGACCACTATAAGGATATGCCTTAGCTAATTGGATAGCTAGTAGTACGGAACAAGCAATGTTGCCACAAAAAAGAGTAGAACGGAAACCTGGATATGGTAAGGAAATAGTACGAAAATCATAGGTTCAAATGATATTGAGTGGGATAGGAAGCTTCAAGGGATATAATAATATAATAAGGAAGAAAAAGCGTAATGAACCCAGATAAAAAAAACTTTGCATGTATTTGCTGTAGAAAGTTATGTAATTATATCAAGCATATTTTACAAATTTCTGCCTAAACGAATAATCTGCCCGATTATAATAAACTATAATAAACGATAAAAACCTCTCCAAATACAATGGTTAAGAAAATGCTTAAAAAATCACCGAACGTTCCTGAAACTGTTAAAAAGGAGTTGCTTCTTGGGGAAGCATTAACAAAAGATCTCCCCACGAAATATGCTCAGTTAAATGACGATAAATCGAAACAAATTTTCACTAAAATAGTCGATAGACCACATTTGAAAAAGTATAAGTTACTGAATCTTGCCAAAGGATTTGTATCGCCCGGTTTGCATTGATCAAACAAAGAAAGGTCCAAGTTGTTTAAGTATGAACGGAAAAATGTAAACACATTTAATAGAACTAAAGACATTGTTAGAAAGTTTTTTGTGGCCGATAAAAATTCACGTCTTTGTCCTGGAAAGAAAGACACAATTACAAAACATGGCATTAAGAAACAAAAACGATACTTAAATAATTCACTGAAGAATCTTTTTAAAGCTTTTAAAACACAGTTTCAGGAAGTAGCGATTTCATATGCTGCATTTTTGTAAGTTAAGACCATTCTGGGTAGTTCAACCCAAGATTACCAATCGTGACACTTGTTTATGCCTTTTACATGGAAATACAAAACTCCTTTTATTAAGTTTATTTAGAAATAAAATAGTGAAAGAAAAAGATATTGAAGAAATTATTTCTAATCTATATTGCTCAGCAATAAATGAATCATGTTTGTCTCGGGAATGTAAAAGCTGCAGGACTAAAAAAATAGAATATTTTGTACCTATCACCCTTTGGAAGCAGTCACTTACATATTCAAAATGGACTACTTGTAAAGAAAAGAGGATCAGTTCCAAAACACAGAAGGAGATTATCGTTCAACTTACGTCTAAAGAGATAGTAACAGCTAAACCATATCAGATAATTAATCAGTTTGATAAAATTTTGCCCCGTATTTTGTTGCCCTTCAATGAAGAAAATTAAAACTGATTTGACACAAAATGAAATCGTTTAGTTGTAAGGAGTAATAACTATATGTATATTGATTTCGGTGAGTAGGCGAGTAACAGTTTACCTTATTAAAGGCGGGAGTAGATATCAACAATGCCACAAAAGTTACTATTTATTAGAAACTTAATAATTGTATTTATTATATCCATAACCGTAACAATATTGTTACGGTTAATCATTTTGTCTTCTATGGATCTACCATCTAGGACTAAGGAAACTACTCATTTAATTTATTATATATTATGTAACCTTGTAATAAACAGATAATAAGTTTATAAGTCTTAGTTATATCAAAAAACTTTTATACAAAACTTTTTCCTAGATTTTCCAACTTATCAAACTACGTATGTTTTTCGTAAAGTTCTGTATAAAAAATGTTTAATAATTGCAATAGTTATTTACTTAACAAGTACGGAAAGTGATACTTTTTGGCACTGCGATTGCAGTTGGCCGCGGTTGTCAGGTATAGAATTTTCTGTATGAGCACAATTTACAATGATGCCGATACACCCTACAAGCACACATCTATACCATACAAAGTATACCCTACGAAGGTACTCCTTGGGTACCTTCTTACTTTACAACGTTGATGATAAAATCGCAGTTATTTGCATTTTAAACACGTATTATTGATGTCCTTAAGGTTACATCTTCTTGGTTTCCCACTTTAACAACACCATTTCCTGAACTTGTTGCAAGCTTTGAGCTTTGAGCTAGCATCATGCATGATGTTAGCTCAATATTAATGTTCCAGCCCTCCAATGGTAGCGAGAATTTCTGTCTAGTTTTAAAATTAAAATATTCAGCATTCTATTATATAAGATAGGTGAGTCTCACCATCGGGGATCCCTAATGGGTTCTCTCATCGTTTATATGGCTTTTCCCCTTTTTTGTGTGTAACGTAAGAAAGATTGTACTTTGTGTAAAACGGTTAGTCTATCGCATTGTAAACTATATCTACCCTTTTATCTATACACCTATCAATGTAATTAAGTGAACTAAAGCATCGTCTCATGTGTTTTTAGCCTTGAAGAAGACTAAATTTAGTCCAAATATCGGCATTCTTCAACAGAAGATAGAGAGTTGTTTTTTTGTCCTCTACCTCCTTCTAGTACAGTCTAATTTACACAATAAGGGCGCTGCTAAACTCAGCATGAAAGCTATTGCGTTTGTAGATTTTCCAATATACAAATGTTATCCTACCTATCACCCTTTGGAAGCAGTCACTTACATACTCAAAATTCCGAAGCACAGAAGTGAGATTATCGTTCAACTTACGTCTAAAGAGATAGTAGCAGCTAGACCAGATCAGATAATTATTCGGTTTGAGAAGATTTTGCCCCGTATTTTGTTACATATTCTAAAAATAAATCACCAATATTCTTCAATGAAGAAAATTAAAACTGATTTGACACAAAATGAAATCTTTTTACACGTAGACTTTTCTGAAAATTTTTCATGTAAGTACGCCGAAGAAGCTCAATCAGTTCACTTTGGGGCATCAAGACAACAATTAACCCTCCAACGGGCATGTTTTACCACCCCAACTAAGAAGCAAGGATTTTGTACTGTGTCAAAATCGTTAAGACATGATCCACCAGCTATTATGGCACATCTTACTCTTAACTTAAACCACTATTTAAGTGAAATAGGAGGAATTACTACGGTTCACTTTCTGTCTCAAAGTCCTTCTACCCAGTACAGGAAGAGAAAAATGTTTTTCTTTTTGCAAGAAGTATTCCCAAAAGTATTTCCACAGTTTGGAATTTCCACAGAAGAAATTAAACATTATGATGACTACATCCCTGAGCGTTTAGGTGCATTAAAAGGGACAATGCAGGTGCACAAAGTAATTTGGCAGAACGGAGGGCTATTTCAGTTAAGAAAGCTGACTTGTGTCCCATGCAATTTTTTAGATTGCACACATTACGCCATTCACAACATAGCTATGCCTATTAAAAGCAGAGTTGAATGTGAAGCAGTAGTGCCATCAAATGGATATAAAGAACGCGACTGGGTTAGTGTTATTTTTGATGATGATTGGTATACAGGTAAGCTTTTTTCAACATTAACGTTAATATTTAAATTTTGCCTCAAAAAAAAAAAGTTTAACAAATCAAACAAGATGGAATCCTATGTAAATTAAGTTTTGCTCCAGTACCAATCTCCAGCAGACATTCTTAGATTGACGATTACAATAAAATAGATTGTTTGTTTCGAAATATTGTGAAACACTAAGGGCGGCTTTTACAACTATAAGTAAAACTTCAGTTTGAAGTTAAAACACCAGCTTTGACGTAGGTTGCATTGTTTATCTGTCAGGTAACAATGCAATCTACGTCATTAGTGGTGTTCTAACTTCAAACTGAAGTTTTACTGATAGTTGTAAAAGTCACCCTAAAACATGTAGGGTCAACTGGGGTAATTGTGAATAGGGGTAATAGGAAACGATAAACGTCAACCCTGCCCTAATGAAAATACAACAAATTTGGCATCATTGTACTGTAGTGGGGTTATTTCTGTTATTGGGCCCAAATTTCTGGTTCAAACTTGCAGTACTAACTGTTAATTCAGCAAGATAGGTTTATCCTTTTAATAATTTTGTTAAAAACCATTTTGCCATGTGTTATTTGATGTGAGAATATTGGGTATTTTCCATAATTTCAGGTAAGTATTTAATCTATATCTTCTCATATATGTAATATTTGTTAACATTTTAAAATGTTACCTCATAAATTATGTTTTTTAAATGTTTATTTTTATATTTTCAATTACCCCATAAAAAATTGTCACTGGGGTAAATGTAAATTTTGTTTTGGGGTAATAGTAAACAGTTTGGGGTAAATGTGAATGCAAAGCCGTAAATAAATACAATTTTTTTCTTTGCTACAAATGCTACGAAACTATGTTAAGAAGCGGCCAGACCCTACTTATACCCAAGCAGACCTTCAAAATGCTGTAAATGATATAAAACATATGCTGAAGTGCAAGAACATTACGGAATTCCTAAGTCGGTGGTATTTAATCGAATCAAAGGCAGAAAAAATTCGATGGAGAAGTTAAGTCGTGGACAATCGACCGTACTTGGAGCACAATCTGAAAAGGATATAGAAAACTGCTTAAAAGCAAGAAGCCGAAGGGGCTACCCTTGCGATAAAGAAGAAGTCAAGAGCATCGTTTCTGAATATATCAAATTAAAAAACATTAAAACCCCGTTTAAAAACGATACCCCCGGAGATGATTGGTATTACCTATTCATGAAAAGACATCCCTCTTTATCTTTCAAGAAACCAGAATTATTAGAGAAGAGTAGGAAGCGAGCCCGTGACCCATTTGTAATATACAACTTTTATGAAGAACTTCAAAAGGTATTAGAAGAGAACAATGTACAAGATAAACCAGCATACATCCTAAACTGTGATGAGAGTGGATTTAGAAATGACCCCTCACAGCTGAAAGCAATTGGAGAGAAAGGAGTTTCCCTAAACAGAATTTCTGGTGGGTCAGGCAGAAACTCCACTACGGTATTGGCATGTATTTCAGCAGATGGAGTTATTCTTCCTCCTTTGGTGATATTCAAAGGAATCTCTGTTCAACCACGCTGGATGACAGATGATTTGTATCCCGGGACCAGATTTGCATGTTCTTCACAAGGATGGATGGAAGAACCACAATTTTATTTCTGGTTTGTTAATCTGTTCATTCAACATATTAAGAGAATTCGAGTGAGAGACAACTTGCCCAATCAATGTGCAATTTTATTATTTGATGGGCATGCCAGCCATATTAGTGTTAGAATTATAAAGGCAGCCATGCAAAATAACATTCATTTAGTGAAGTTTCCGAGCCATTTAACTGATGAACTACAACCCCTAGACAAATGTGTATTTGGACCATTAAAAGAAAATGGGACAAGCTGCTTTGTAGCTATTATAAAGAAAGAATAAACAATAGGGAAAGTATAAGAATGAGCAAATCCGATTTTAATTCGTTAATAGGAACATTGTGGAGGAAAGGTGTAAAAGTTGAAAACATCATCAAGGGGTTCGAATCTACAGGGACTTTCCCAGTAAATAAAGAAAAATTTCCGGAAAGCGAATTTGACGTTTTGGCTCTTGAAAGAAAAAAAAAATGAAACATGCCAATAATGCAAATTGCCCCTTACTGAGCCCACTACCATCGACAGGACCATCTAATTCCAGGTCATTGGTACCATCTTCTACCATGGTCACTGAGCCAATACCGTTAACCTCTACTGCTACCACCCAGCCATTACCATCACCTTCTACCGCAAAACTTGGAATGCCGCCCAGCGAAACGGATAATATTTCACCACTACAAGAGTTAACTGAAAACAACCTTAAAAATAAGATTCAAGTTTTGGAAAAATCGCCTACAAAACCACCAGCAGTGCCATCTCCGAGTTCGATAATTAAAATATTTTCCAAACATATTTCTTCTGTTTCGGATTGCAGTACCTCTAAAAGAACACAAAAAATAGTGTGTTTAAAACCCTTACAATATGGCGAGGTTCTAACAAAAGAGGATATTCTGAAGAGGATGGAAGAAATACAAAAAGGCAAAGAGAAAGTACCTATGAAGAAAAATAAAGAGAGCATCCAAACATGTAAACCAAAGTCTGTGCTAATTCATTAAAAAATTAAGGTTAAAACTGATGATAAAAGATCACTGTGCCAAGACGATCCTGATGATGACGAATCACCCTTAATAACCCTCCTGAGGGATCACCAGAAAGATGTTACGTATGAAAAACCTTCATATAGTGAATTAAAAATAGGTACATTTGTATTAGTTGATTTCATCGGTGGAGCTAGAAATACAACTCATTATAAATATGTATGTACAATTCAGGAAATTGATGACAATGAAGGCATTATTGTCCAGGGATATGAGAGACATGATGATTTTGCCACAGAAATTACTATCATTGATAATAACATCAGCACTGTGGCATTCAAACAGATTTTAGCTGTGCTGCCTGAGCCGAGTTTCATTTTGAAGAACAGAAAAATGATTTACAAATTTCCTGGAAGTGTTTCAGTTTTTGAAAGAGGGTAGTACTATATATATCATAATCATGTATAGTTATTATTTTATGCTACCTTATTTGTGATAACAACGTTAAAGAAATAAAATTTTAAGTTTTTTATTTAATTTGTGTGTGTGTTTAAATTACCGGGGTAAATGTAAACAAACTTTTTCATTTATCAACAACATTTTTGCTATTTTAATAAGATACTATAATATTTTCATTTACCTCCGATTGTTTGAAATTATATGCTTAATAACATTTCTCAATATTTTCATTTACCCCAAAGTCCAGGGGTAAATGTAAATGTGTAGGGGTAAAAGAAAATTGGAAACCATTATTTTGCAACTCATGCTTTAATATTTTTGCGAAGTTAGAAGTAACTACTAATGTCTGTAACGGTTGAAAACTGTCGCTAGAATTAGTCATGCAAATGCGGATATTTGTCGTCTATTTGGGGCTGAAACGTTTGTTGTTCTACTCGAGTGTAAAGATTTGAGGTTGTTTATTTACCTTTTTTTTGCTAACCTGTGGAAGATGGATAGGGTTCACGTTTTGTCATGTCAGGGGTCTCAGGACTATGCTGGCAGTGAGTTGCGCCCATTTTCCTTGCCTTTGTTTCAATAAGGGAGGCCACAGATTTTATTAAGTGTGGGAAATTATAATCTCAAAACTTGGAAAATAAATAAACAACTGACTTATTTCAAATGTCGCATTAATTGACTGATATATTGACGGATTTGTTGGGTGAAGTATGTAGATATGGAGGTGACTGCCTATCCACCTAAGTGCTTCGGTTTCTTGGCCGGAAGTCCGCCATGTTTGAGAGGACTTTGCAAATTCTTTGCTTGCAACTAATAGCCTTTGTTAGCTGTTCGTAAGTCAAACGTTATTTTATGATAATATCACTAGATGAAATGGAAAACATATGGGACAAACTTTAAGTGGTACATTTTGCTTATTTTCTGAGGAGTAAAAAGGGTAGCGAGAGCAAGTATTTTGGGTGTCGTCCTAAAACGCCTTTCGATGACAATGAGAGTTGTCATTTGTCAATTGTTCGTTGCGCGCTGGCGCTCTCGACCAATATCTTTTCCCCTCCTCCACCTTTTATCTATTGAAAATCGGAATATTGGTGAAGATCTTTCTTTCTGGATCAAGACACGTGGAAGACAACACTCATCTCTTCGCTGCTACTCATTTCGACGTAAAAGTGTAAACCACTACGTGGGATTTAGTCGATTTGTAGTAGTATTTCAACTTCCCTTAGTTGGTGTTAGTTTTGTGGTCACTCGACCAGTTTTTGGGACATTTTTGGATGAGGGAAGTTGAACCGAATTTCGGGATTGTGCAGCAAGAGGTAAGTTCACGTCGGCCATCTTCTTGGTTGAGGGGTTTTCTTTTCCTTCCACTGAGCCTTTTGTATTTTCTTTCTATCAGAGTTTGGGCCTACAAGCAAAGCATTTGTCAACCTATACTACGATCCAGGGCCACACAAGCCAATGTACCACGTGTCAGCTAGGTTAATGTGAGGGCTGAAAGCAGCCACACCACGTGTTTATTAGTTTATTTTGTTCTGTTTTTGGAAACCCTCGTGGACGAGGTAATTATTCATTAATTTATCTATGTTTAGAGTTTTATGATTTTTCTTTATTTGTTCGATTTTTCCAATCCAATCTGGGGTCATTACGGGGTTAAATTATCTGGGTGGATTTGTTTCAATTATTGAATAACTTTTGTTTATTTTATTTATTGAATTTAAGTTTACTAAGTCCATTTGATGTAAAGTAGTTCATGAGCAAAATTTTCAAGTCACTTTATTGGTTAACGTGTATGTAATCGCTTCACGAGACATACATTTAAAGGAAAAATTAACTAGATCAAGGGACATCCTAGTAAATAATGTCCTTCCTAGGGTGTTCCAAGGGGGCCTACCGCCACCAATTAATGTTCCAAGGGGGTCTACCGCCACTTTTGTGTTTCCAAGGGGCTACCAGGCACCATTATTGTTTCTGAAGGTTAATCACCACCTTATTGTTACCGAGGGGTGCAAATCACCACCTTATTGTTCGAAAACCACCACTATTGTGTGTAAGAGGCAGACAGCTACAACCATAATTTTTGGAGGGCCAATAGACACTACCTTTTGCGTTGTTTTGGACCTAAGGCGTCTAGCCTTTGAGACCATCTGTAATAGCGTCGTGTCAAGCTAAGTAGTAGTATTTAAGTTAACCTGTTTTTTTTTATTGTTACGCATGGTGATCACCACTAGGGGAATATTTTCCAGACAATTGTGATAAGTAGAATTAAGGAAAATCTTTCACTCATTAACTTGAAGTACAATCGTCATATTGTACAACATTGATTTCGTTCTTTGATATTATAGGACATAAATTAAACTTGTTAGTTTTATTTTGTTTGCAAGTACTATGGGTATTTTGGAAGAGGCTAAAGGGAACTGATCAGCTACCTAACAGCGTAGGATTTTTCCAATTTAATTGATTAAAATTGGTGGCGCCCCGAACTCACTTTACCGGCCGGTTTTGTAGCACTTTTTGTTCCTAACCTGATACTTTTCCCTGAGCACTTTTTGAATATTCTAAGATACCTTAACTGAGATTAAAGTGTTACATGTCTAAGTAACAGGTCATATATGTAAAACATGTATTAGATCAAATCATTACAAGAAAGTGATGATTACTTGAATAATTGGCTCAGTTTATTTACTATTACTCCAGCCGACCCTATGTTAATACGTATAATGATCTTGTTTTATTTTAAGTCATTCGCATGTAATTTTTTTGTCATTAGCGTGGACATAAATTCTTCAAAATATCAAAAACATAACATTAAGCACGGCCAACTATACATTCTTATTAATAACATTATTATTAACTTACAAAAATAAAATAAATTAAACCACTTTTTATTTTCCAAAGTTTAAAATACCAAAGTGATAATCTCTGGAGAAATACCCATTTTGTCTTACCCGTTTTGAAGGTGGTTTTTATCACCGGTCACTTTGTCTCTGTAAGTTAACTCTTTCACATATCACTTGTCACCTTTTTTGATCAGTTTATATATGTGATCATGGAACATATTCATTCTTCTTGCATACCTGTTTGTGACTTTTCACACGACAGTAACTAGCTAGAACATGAAATTTCCACTTCGCTCAATTTTCAGTGTCTAGATTTCGACCTTAATGGCTATAAATGCTTGAAGCGATGTGCATGGTGACAAACAGTCTGAAAGGTGTAATCTCATTGCTGCTATCCAGGTTAGACACGTGCCTAATTTGTAAGATAAGCTGTTTTCTACAAAGGTGTGATTAAATTAAGCTCTCTTTACTGCAGACGTCGCGAAGTAGTAAAAATATTACCAGGAAGAAGTGGGTTAATGGTTAATTTCTCATCGGTAATTAATGGCTCGTTTACCACTCTCTTTATGGCCACGGGTTTACGATCAAGCCCAGTCGTACACATATCTTCAGTATATTTACCGCAATGAGTAAATATCAGGCCTGTTTACTGCTTTTCGTACTTATTATTGATTATCTATTATTTAAACTTGCATCCGTGTTCTGAAAACCTAGGAGTACATTTTTTAACAACTTATAGTTTTACTCGAGTTCTTCTGAGGAAATCGATGGGCCACCAGACTATACGCATACTAGAACATTTGAGGTGATTTTGAAATCTTCCAATATGTAACGTTGATAGGTACCTTGTACATTGACGGAAACTTCATTAGCAATAGACAACACATTTCGCAATACGCCATGGAGACATTTGTGATTATATAAAAGACAATAATCAGAACTAATGCATTTTTCAGTCGTAAATAGGATGGTTCGCGATAACAACACGAAAATTATTGCCAACTCCACGAACAAACAAGAGTCGAGCATTAATTAATTAAAAATGACACATATTTCTGTGGATTATGTAGGCATACACGTCTCTCCTTGACACTCCTAGATAAAGCTTATTAACCTTTTAGCTAATGCGTTTTAATTTGAATTCATACAGTTGGGGTTTTAATCTTCGGTAGGCACTTATCAGATATCGGCACATATTGCTGTGAACGTATCAATATACGATTGTTTGTCTATGTTGGGTTTCAGTGACGTTTATTAATATTTGCGAATTGGTAGCTAACGCTATAGCACACATGGTTTTGTGTTGTATAGTGTGTGTGTGTGGACCGCGTTTAGTTGTAAGGAGTAATGACTTTATGTATATTAATTTCGGTGAGTAGGCGAGTAACAGTTTACCTTACTAAAAGCGGGGGTAGATATCAACAATGCCAAACAAAAGTTACTATTTATTAGAAACTTAATAATTGTATTTATTACATCTATAACCGTAACAATATTGTTACGGTTAATATTTTGTCTTCTATGGATCTACCATCTAAGACTAAGAAAACTACTCATTTTATTTATTATACATTATGTAACCCTGTAACAACATATTAAAATCTACGTGCTACAAACTTAATAAACAGATTATAAGTTTAAAAGTCTTAGTTATATCGAAAAACTTTTATACAAAACTTTTTCCTAGATTTTCCAACTTATCGAACTACGTATGTTATCGAACTACGTATGTTTATAGTTATTATAGTTAGATAGGCGAGTCTCACCATCGGGGATCCCTAATGGGCTCTCTCATCGTTCATGTGGCTTTTCCCCTTTTTTGTGTGTAACGTAAGAAAGCTAGTACTTTGTGCAAAACGGTTCGTCTATCGCATTGTAAACTATATCTACCCTTTCCTTCTATACACTAATCAATATAATTAAGTGAACTAAAGCATCGTCTCATGTGTTTCTAGCCTTGAAGAAGACTAAATTTAGTCCAAACATCGGCATTCTTCAACAGAAGATAGAGAGTTGTTTTTTTGTCCTCTACCTCCTAATAGTACAGTCTAATTTACACAATGACGCTGCTAAATTCAACATGAAAGCTATTGCGTTTGTAGATTTTCCAATGTACAAATGTTATTCTTGGGGAGCTGGTGCGTATGGGGTAAAACCCGTTTTTTCTTCAATGATAGATTAAACTTATGCTTAATTTTTTCATAATAGAAATAGTAATCAGAATAGAGCTGATAGATTAAACTTACCACTTATATATTAAGTGAGGGAAAATATAGTTACAACGTAATGTAGTCACCGACACCTTGTTTGGTTTTAGGAGCATTTTCAGATCGAAAACCACAACCGTAGGGTTGATGGCGTAATACTTTTAATTAGGTTGTAAGGATATCAGAGGAATACCTCTTCTTTGAGTTTTTGGGTGCTTCTAGCTTTGCGCCATTCCATGATTGGAACTGGTGTTTGTAACATTATCGTTATTTATATGGAAGCAGCACATCTTTTTTTTGTTGATTCTACTTTTCACTAAAACGTGTATCGATTTTCAAAAATGACATATTGCTTGTAGCAACCCAAATTAATGCATCGTTTGTCTACTAGTTCATTTCCCAGCTCTTCCGTCATCGGTATAAACATAATTAAAAGAAAGTGAAAGACAAAATGAGGGCAAGTAATTTGGGGAGAAAGAAACTATTTTGGTTCACGAATTTGATATTCCAGAATCCAAGACAGGCATAAATATAATTGTGGAATACCTTGCATGGGCATAAGGTAGGATGAAGCGCAAGGATAATTTCAGAACTTGACAATATAGCGACCGTCTTTGTGTTCTCGGCAAAAATAATAGCGATTACTGCATCTACTATATTAGTAATCAGAAGAACTGTTAGGCTACACTAATGCTCTGGAATCTGTAGAGGTACGTTCTAAAATGATCAAAGACTGCATAGATAATTTGACGTGCGTAGGTGGACACAACAAAATTTACCTTAGATGAAAGGAATGACATCGAAACGACGAAGGCAATGAAATGGGACGCGGACTTCTCAGCCAAAAAGGGGGCTAAGCATCAACCAATAGGGCGAAAAGTAACGTGCTGTGTAGCATAGTAGACAGCCGTGGAAGGAATAAGAGCTGTAATAAGGAAACGGCTCATACCTGGCGGACTTCCTGGCATAAGGCAAACCCGAATGTCCATGAGAGATAGAAGAGAAGGCAAATGAGCTCTTTAGTCTAGGGAGGTAGCAACGGAGGAGATCGCAGGACACGGTTCATTATGAAAAAAACTAGGCCAGATGAGGAAAAACAATATTAAAAGAGTGAGACTTACGTAGTTCACTCATCTTATTACCAGTCATCATACCCGGACACTATCGAACACATGCTCAACGTCCAGCAGAACGAACTTGGATGTTATCCTATCGCTTTCTGTGTGTCGCAGCGTTCTCGATGATTTTCGAGACCTGTTCTGTAGAATACAGCACCCGAAAATCATATTGCTTGATGAGTAACACATTTATGTCCGTATTTATAATTGTAACTCGTGAGCACGTGCTCAATCAAATGTTTTAAGTAGTTCAGGCAAGAGTTCAACCACTAGTGGGAATCAATGTACACTTTGCTGGGAATATCTAGGGAATACATAGGAATACTTGGGAATACCTGTGAATACTTGGGAATACTTTGGAATTACCTAGGAATACTTGGGAATACACGGAAATACTTTAGGAATAAGTGGGAATATCTGGGAATACCGAAGGGATTACTTGACAGATATTGGTTATTTATTCATGGGACCTTCTGTGCTTGGTAAAGAAAAAGGTGTTTTCTACTCGGTTTTCTATGTGTTTTGGTGTATTGAATAAAAAAAAAAATTACAGTAAGTACCTCTAGGTACCTATTTATAAGATTTAGGTACGTAAGGATTTAGGATAAATATTTAAAACAACATATATGCAGAAAACATTAAAATCTTGAAACTCCCACGCACAGAAGCGTGTGCAAAGTGGACTTTGCACACGCTTCTCTGTATGAGAGCTCTCTCTCTCTCATTCTCAGGCATTAATTTCATCACTTTCACACAAATTAAAAACTATGTTTTATGAATCACGTAACGAAAAGCTTCTGTGTAACTTATGCAAATGTCAGTTTAATCTCGAATTCAGTAGTTTTTGTAATTTTTTAGGACAGAAAAATCAAGAGTAGGGTGTTAGTTTCACCAGAGTAATGTCTTCACCCGCAAGTTCTTTGGTTGCCCATCATTTACACAATTACCACAATTCAAATAGACTTTACGTCATAAACTTTACAAGATATACAGGGTGTCTTTTTTAAGTGTGTGCAGTATTACTGTCTCGGAAACGGCTGTGGTTCCGAAGGCGGTTAAATTAGCAAAAAGTTGACTTTTGTAGAGCCTGTTTTGATATCCTTTATAATGTTGCCATATTTTGAGTGGCTTCTGTAATATTTTAAAAAATGTAAAAAATACCAAAACTAGATCCGGATTTAAAAACATTAACTTTATACTGGTAACTCGGTTGATAAGCGTCACACGAAGCTACTCGAGATGTCATATGGGAGGGGTTAGAGTGTAGTAAAACTTTGAAATTCAATTTTTTTTGTGTCACCAATAGTTTTTGAAATAGAAGATATTTAAAATTTTCTCATTTTTTCATTTTTCCAAATATTTCAAAAACGACTTAAAGTGTGGCAACCATGTAAAGATTTTCTAAAAAGTCTCCACAAAAGACAACTTTTTGCTAATTTAATCGACCTTGTAACTACAGCGTTTTGGAGATAGCAATACTGCACGAACTTAAAAAAGGCACCCTATATAGATATTAAAAGGCTCTAATGGTACTGGTGTTAATATGGAATTACTAAACATTTAGATGGAAATACCTAGGAATACCAAAGAAATAAAAAGGAATACTTGAATATACTCGGGAATACCTAAGTGTTCCCAGGAATACTGGAAATACCTGGAATACTTGTTATTTTATCAAAGTATTCCCAACAAATGGGAATCACTGAAGACTTTTTATTGTAGTGGAGGACCCCTTGATTTCAGGTATTGTAAACCTCACTCAGTAGTGCGATAGGCCGGTAGTTCTGTGAGAACTTGTTATCCGGCTTGTTTCTCATTATGTATATAACCCAGTCTTTGTTTCTCTTGCTGGAAAGTGCTGTGGCCTCAAAGTTGTACTGGCTACAGCGCTGTGGCAAGCTGCATCCTTCATTGTTACATTTTTCAGCACCATGTTGGAAACTCTTGTCGCAGTCGGAAGCTTTACGTCTCATAAAAGTCCTCAAGATGCAACCTACTTCATCGGGGGTGCCGGGTCTATCTTAATCTTTTTCGAGTATTCCGCCTCGCACTGTACCCACACTGTTTGCACTGTCCAACAATGTTACGGCTGTATTCGACCACGGCAATCGTTGGTATATGTTGCAAATCTCACTATAACGACTGAATGGTTTCTATATCTCGCGCTTCATTTTTGTAGATGGACCCTGCGCCTGCAGTACATTTTCCTCAAAGAATTGCACAACATAATCCAATAAATCCAGCTCACAACTAGGACGATTTCTTTTAGTGTATTTAAAGCGAATCGTTTTGATGTTAGCTTTCACTTCAAAAGTCAGTTCATAGGATTGTAACCGAGGTGCCTTGGTTCACCGTTTTCACTTTGGCCAGAACTGGACATTCCTCACTCAATACCCCAATGTCAAGTGCGTCCGATCTTCCAACCCCGTAGGGTAGCCATGTTGGTTTCTCGGGCCCTATGGCGACAGCGCCCACCGAAGTAGTCATATCCAATACTCTGATCTGATATCAATTTGCCCTGTCTGTTGTCAATTGCAAAGTTCGACCGTTCGTAGGCTAGTCAACCACGTTATTATTCATCACCTTCCGTTGTTCTTTCCTTGCTTCATGAAGGCAGAGGGAACCCATTAATTGAAGAGTGGCCATATCCGTGAGAGACGACATCGAACACCTTTAACTGGAACTTCAGGAAATGGAAACTGATGCAGTTTTCGCCGTCGTGAGCACCACTGTTAGTCAGGACGCGAACGAACTGTAACAAGAATATTTCGGTAGCCTCCTGGGTGGCCATCAACCACTTAGACTGGCAACCTCAATGGCAAGCAAAACAGTGTTTTCCGGGCTTTGAAGCCATGGTCCGATTCAATTTCTTCCTGATGAAGTTGCGAACTATTCTATCAAACTCATGCTTGCTATATCCGTTCCACGCAAAGGCTCTTTCCAGGTGCGTTATTTCATCGGGAAGAAATTGAATCGGACCATGGCTTCAAAGCCCGGAAAACACTGTTTTGCTTGCCATTGAGGTTGCCAGTCTAAGTGGTTGATGGCCACCCAGGAGGCTACCGAAATATTCTTGTTACAGTTCGTTCGCGTCCTGACTAACAGTGGTGCTCACGTCGGCGGAAACTGCATCAGTTTCCATTTCCTGAAGTTCCAGTCAAAGGTGTTCGATGTCGTCTCTCACGGATATGGCCACTCCTCAATTAATGGGTTCCCTTTGCCTTAATGAAGCTATTGTCTGTCACTGTCGATTTGGCGTTCTCATTCGGTCTTCGGCATTGGACTACTGGGAGTCTTCTCGCTGTTTTTCACTTTTTCACTTGGCACTCTTTTGGCTGATTGACGGATGTCGTCGTTTTCTTTCAGGAAAATTTAGCCTTAACAGTAAATCACTATTTTGTTTCCCAAGACGAGCTCTCTATGCTTCTTCGGCTAGTCACTCCCACATACAATAATACGGCTTCTGGTAATCGATAACAGATGAGTTCTTCTCAAGGCAAATTCGCTGTTCTTTTTCTTTTATTTGTTGATTGGTTGCCCTTCACAACCTTTACGAGGTGCCAAACGTACGTGAAAATGTTAAAACAAAAACACGAAATGTGCCGGCTTTTTGACCCGCTTGAGAATCTGTCCGTTTTTTGGGACCTGAGGCCATCAAAATACGCACTTGGTGTTTCGGATAACGTCTGCGGGTTCAGTTGCAACTCAGGACATGCGCTTTTCTTACACACTTGTCACATTTCTTCTGGTGATAGCACTGGGACTGTCGATCTCCGTAAGGTTGGCCCCTGTAGCATTGGATCTGAACTTTGTTTTTTCTTTGTTGTTGCAGCCTGACCTAGATGCCAACACTGAGAGTATTACAGTTTTTCTCTTATCTCCAGATCATCTCTGGTCATTGTAGCATTTTCGATTGCAAACACGTTTGTTTTTTTTTCAGCTGATCTGACAGCTCTGCGCCCTTATACCGGCCGTCTATTACAACCGGACGAGTTTTCGGCGTCTTTGTTGCTTCTGCGAAAGCATTGCTGACCTTGACGTTTGTTTGTCGATTTCCATCTGAGTGGTTATGTCGAGGATGGTTCGCTTTTTGGGCTTTTTCTTACCTGGCCACATCTCCGCCTCTGGTTGGACGGACTTACTCCATCTAGTCACCGGTTGCTACCATCTTCACCGGTCGTTAGGCAGCAGTCTTTTATCGCTCTACAGAAACGGTCTGATGGTTATCTCTACCATTACCACCACCTAGGTAATCTTAGATTTATTTGACTTAATATTACTCAACACTCCTGAGCTCTTTGTGCCTTTCTCTCAGATGTGTCGGCTATTCAAACCAAAACAGATGCAAAAGTTGTGAGATTATGCAAGATCAGGCCTGTGTATCAAACGCTGTAAAATGCAGAAGACGTTGTATGCATATATGCAGCAGACTGACTCAAAAATTAGGCCGGGAGGTGGTCTACAATTAGTTTTGCTGTTGAGTTCAAACACAGTAGGCACTTTCATAAATAATAATAGATATTGTTGCTAGAATCGGTGCGGGCCGGGAGCGGTCCTGATATCGCTCAGCCGGCTTGTCGACGAATGATTTCTTGCCTTACGTTTATGCTTTCTTTTTGTTTTATTTTTATATTTGCGCGTATTATTTTTTATTTTCGCATTTCTACGAAATTTTCTAGATGATAGGTTTTTAAATGTAAAAATGATTGAACGTCGCAGTAAGCCAATGGGCGCTGAATCGCAGTGAGTGTTAGCATTGTCTATATATACCTAGTCAGATATTTCAAATGGCTTAATTTCTCCCAGGCTTTTATTTAGCTAAAACTATGATAGATGTCGTTTGAAGATTGAACCCCAGAATATTTCAAACATTTCAGAAGTGAAGAAATGCCTGTTGTGTCTGTGTGATCAGATAAGTAAACATGATTTGCCGTCCTCGACGCTGCTGTGGCGAATTTTCTTGATTTGTCTTGACGGAATCAGTATATGTGGATTAGTTTCCTTTCGACAGTACAGGACCGTATTTTGACTTTCTGTTAACGTTTAAAGTCTACATGTACTGTGTTATACTTCATGCACATGACACGTTTCTCCGAAGGAAATTGATGAAATGGTAATTCGGGATTTAAAGAATTGAATTAAATTGGAATTTTTACAGTTTCCGTATGACCAGACGATTTTTTCTCTTAATCAACAGAACAGATCACGTATACTGAATTTTTATTTTTAGCTTTATAAGCCTACTGCATTTTGTGATATTTTGTTATTGTTTAACGATTTAAAACTTTTTTGATATACGTGGCAACAAAAAACCGAAAATGAAGTAAGGCGATAGACTTCCTTTAGATATCCATGCAGCTTCCAAAAGTGAATATAAAATTACGTAAGCGGAATTGCCTTTATGGTGGATGTCTAATGGACATCTTATGAATATCCAGGGCTGGACAATGTATAACAGGTGTAATTAACCGATTTATTAAGTTTTTATACTTGAGAATTTAAATAAAAAATCTTGAATTTCTTACATCAGATAGAAGTGCTAGAATGTGCATATTCAATTAATTCAATTTGGCATGCAGTTTGAACATATATTTTATATATTTTACTGATATGTTGGGTTTGCCATTCAACTGATCGCTATTTTTTGTTTACACTTCTTTAAGTATACTATTTATTATTAAAATTATTATTATTTCAAGTTATATTTTATTTGTTTTGGCGGCAGGATTTAAATAGCATCTATTAATGAGTGACATCTATTAGATTTTGTGCGAATGACGCGTTGACATTCTTTGACATGTGACGACTAAAAATAAAGACAGAAGAGTAACAAACCATGTGGATCATTTTTAACTAATTTTGGCACTAATTCTAGCTTGCATTTTTAAAACCTTTAACTCATTTTTAATCGATTATGGCCCTAATTGTAACGCGAACTTTTGGAAAAACATAAAATTTGTATTTTGAGTCGTCTTCAAATTTCAGTCAGTTTTGTACACTTTGATGTTTAAGTCAATAAAAAAGTAGAAAATGAGGCTTTTTTGATAGGAATCTACCACGAATTTGAAAAACCAGCTACATAATTCTGATATTTTTTTAGTGGATTATATAACGGTCTGTCACCAGTCAAATTTCACGTATTTTGGACCAAAAATGTAATTTTCCAAAAACAACAAAATATTTAGAAGAGTTTAATCAGTTTTGCCTGATTTTGTCATAAAATTGAATTTCTTCAAAAACATGTAAACTCTCATTTTTAGACGCTTTAAACCAATTTATGCCCTAATCTTCAACAGTTTTTTCAAAAACTCTAAATTTGCATTTTTTGTAGTTACTGTACTGTTCTAGTTCCATGGCCGAGTTTTTTTTTATTTAAATTTTCATTATAATTTTCCATAAACTATATGTGAGTTAAAACATTTTAGCTTGTCCTGGGGATTAAGTAGACCAATTATTAATAGATTTCAACTGGTTCAACCCCAGACTAAAATTTAAATGCAAATAGAAAAAAAGAAATTTATATCTTTCCTTGATTTAATGATTGTTCGTTGCATAGACGGGTTTTTTAAAAACAATTGAAACATGAAACCTTCAGATTCAGCCCTTTTTGGTCAATTACCTGTCACTACACATCTTAAAAAAATTGCTGAAAGTAAAAAATTTACCTGAACTAACTTGAACTAAAAACTCCAAGTTGTTCAAACTAAGTAGTACCTACACAATTTACAATTATTACCCACCATCTCGTATCACTGAAATTATAAATGAATATATAGACACATTTCTAAACTAATTAAATGGTTTTTAACTGATTTTTGGCTCTAATTCTCACTTTTTAGAAAAAACACAAAACTTGCATTTGAGACGTTTCAGTCAAATTTCACTTAATTTGGACCAAAAATGTAACTATACCAAATACAACAAATTAGAAGATATGATTAATATCCATATTTCCATCCATTTTCCAATCAAAAAAGTTTGAAGTAAATCTATATATTTCAAATGGAAACTAAATGTCAAAGCCAGACTTGAGGCTTACTTGGAATCAGGTCATGACTATAAATACGGGCACAGATCAGATCAGACCTGATTTTGTCATAAAATTGAATTTCTTCAAAAACATATGAAAACTTAAATTTTTGGACGCTTTGAGTCATTTTTTTACCAATTTTCGCTCTAATCTTAATCTATTTTTTTCCAAAACTCTGAATTTGCATTTTTTTGTAAGTAGTTTCTAATTTTTGGCCCTAATTCTTACCTGACTTTTTCGAAAAACACAAAACATGCATTTTGGGACGTTTTCAGCCAAATTTCACCTATTTTGGAGCAAAAATGTAACTTTACCAAAAACAACAAATTCGAAGATTGGATCTGTCTTGCCTAATTTTGTCATAAAAAAGAATTTCATCAACAACATGAAAACATACATTTTTGGATACTTTGAGTCATTTTTACCAATTTTCGCTCTGATCTTAATCTTCTTTTTTTCAAAAGCTCTAAATTTGCATCTTTTTGTTGTTTTAAGCTGTTTGTGATTTTTGGCCATACCTAATTCTTACCTGACTTTTTCCAAAAACACAAAACATGCATTTTGGGACGTTTTTATTCAATTCCACCTATTTTGGACCAAAAATGTAACTACCGGAACAAAAACAAGAAATTAGAAGATTTAATCAGTTTTGCTTGATCTTGGCATAAAATTGAATTTCTGCAGAAATATGAAAACTTGCATTTTTGGACGCTTTATGTGATTTTTAACCAATTTTCGCCCTATCATTAATCTATTTTGTTTTGAAAAACTTTAAATTTGCATTTTTTTTACTCTAAAAAACATCAAATAATTTTGTTTACTTTGGTGGAAAATCAAACATTTTTTATTTGTTCAAAAAACATAAAATATTAATTAAACACTCAGATTCAATGAATTTAGCAATAAATATTGATGGTTTGCCTCTAAGCAAGAGCTTTGGTAGTCAGTTTTGTCTACTTTTATGTTGTATAAAGTCAATAAAAAAGTAGAAAATGAGGTTTTTTGATAGGAATCTACCACGGATTTGAAAAACCAGATAATTCTGATGTTCTTTTAGTGGATTTTTTTCGGACTGTCAACAGTTAAATATCCGAATTTCCTTTAATGAAATTTCTGCAGATTTTAATGTTTAAATGTTGATATGAGATTTTCCAGCAAAGTCCTTATTTTCGTTCTTGTTTTTGTCCATTGTTTTTGAATTAAATACTCAACATATTACTATTCTGTATATGTCTTTTCTTGATTGCAATAATGTAGCAAAACGTACTGATTGCTCTTTTAGAGCAAGAACTCAACCTGAACATCATAAAAAGAAACAAAAATCATTGAAAAATTTCCTAATTTTGATGGATTTGATTGGATGTACAATGATGTTAGTTGGATGTACAATGGATACCTATCAGTAGTATTTTTTTGAAAATCCAATGGATATTCATAACGGAAGTCCATTGGATGTTGGCTCGGGCGACAAGTTGGATGTACAATGGATATTCATTGGATATCATTGAGGATATCCATGTCCACAACTGTATGTCCATTGAATATCCAGTGGATATCAATTTACTATATGGGAACTTTTTAATATAATTAAGATATCTTCTGCCTTTTGTAACACCTATGGTTACACTAAAAGAGTTCAGTTGGCAATAGTTTCCGTAAATATAAAAATAATACCTAATTAACTAACTATATCAAAATTTGAAATTCAAATTTTTTATATGTAATACCAAAAATATTTTCGTCATTATTGTTGAAAAGAACATTAAAAAATCTCATATTTTCACCTTATCACTTCACTTTTGAATTCGTTTTCTAATATTATAATTAGCTTGGCCGCGATGGTAAAATATTGTATTCTCGATTGTTGTTCATGACTTTACACGCTGTTATGATATTTTTTCACTGTGTGTAGAAAAATAGATGATATTAGGTCCCTGGATTAAGCAAAAAAAAAAACTCATAATCTCAATAATTACAAATGTAAAGGAGTTTAGGTACGTATTCTGAGTCGTTTAAGCGTAGAGAATTTGGGAGCGTTAGATTGTCTGATTAGATGTATATAGACAATGGTGTTAGTAATCAGTAAGCTATTAGTAGGTGAATTGCAATTCTGTTTATCGTTAAATAAATATCTACTGTTTTAACTAAAAGTCAGTTGTATTTTAAATATTTGAACCCCGTGTTTGCAAGACTCTCATCTGGACCTTCTTTCAAGTATCTTGCAATTTTTTCTTTATTGAATGTCTAAGATATTTTGAGCTTTCAGTCAACGCTTTGCTTTTTCAGGCACGCTGTAAGCGTGTCATAGCTGCTTATATCCACATTAATGATGAAAGCATACTATAGATAAACCTATAGATAAATGAATGTTTTTTCCAACAAACCTAGCTGAGACAACAACTGATAAATGACAGCTACGCACCATATCCGTTCATTCACTGGTCGATCACACAACCTTATGTATGAAAAATATAAACCCTAGGTCTCACTACCAATGAACCCTATAATCTCCTCACAAGCGGTCTTAGGTTTACTGAAAAGTTTCCATCCACCCGCATATTTACACAGACTACTAGTTATGTAGGTGGAGATATGCTCGGTTGTATTTCAGGCCTTCGCGTCTCGTCGACGTATCCGGTGGCTGAGCTTCCGGTTTATTTTCGCTCTCTTATAGCAAACACAAAGCAATTTAATCTATAATGCATTTTGATGTCCGATATGATGACACAGTAAGGACATTGACCAAACCGTTTTCCTTATTGGGACTTAGTCGCGTTTCCGTTATGTCATGTCGCAAAAACCGGCTTTTGACATGCTTTATTTTTCTATACGTAATCGTCTTACGAGCCTGATTTCATTTAATTTTATTAGCAGCGGTCTCTATTAATCTTTAAGTAGACAGTCTTTGTCTATATTGGAAACCTAAATGCTGCACTTGAAAGCAATTCTATGGACAATTGATGCATAAATGTAAGGGAAATGAGCGTTGGCTAAGATGATCGTATGCATAACCTTGGTCGTCGTATATGTATGTTGTATGAGGGGAATTCCAAATTAGTTTTTTTATATGCTCCATCAGCGCCACATTCTGAATAACCGACGATTCCTTCACGGGTGTGTCGAAAGTAATAACGCAAGAAGAATGTAGGTGACAGATTTAGCAATATTTGGTCTTTTGTGCTAGAAAGTAACATAGTAAATATAACTAAGTCGTTTGGAGTTTGAGGTTTTTAGAGCCTCTAATTTATATTCATCTTGTGTTCTGAACACCCTGAATAAGTAATTACCATCACTACTTCGAAGACAAGATTAACACTACCCGATTATAAAATCAGTCCTGCTATTTTAATCGCGAATGTGGTTACTCTCGTATGTAAGGGATGGGGTATTTCTGAAGACATCAAATATGGAGGCTTCTTTAGCTTCTTTACTACAATTCTTATGATGACAAAATTTCATCCAAACGCATTGTTAAAAAAAATATATTTTATCCAAACCAATTCATAATTCATAATGTGGAAAATGGAGTAGGTAATTAAAACAAAATTAAATCCTATACATTTTGAAACACTGTTACTTGTCGATGTATAAACGGGTCAATAGGGCTTAAACAAACGTCTTTCCTTCTATTTTGCCTGTTCTACCGTGCATTCAGTTATAACGTAACATTCGGTGATCAGCTTAAGACCAACGAGCTAATCTTTACACCCCTTTCTGTTTTACACTTTTGGCTCCAGTTTTTTGCAGTAGGGACCTTAAAAATAACGGCGATATCTGCCGGAAGTGACGTCACGATTACGTCATGACCTTTTACGTCAGATTATTGCAAAACAGTTGTCATATTATTTTTATGACTTCTTATTTCGAATCCAATCGAATATCGTACTTATAACCAGCTTCTAGCTAGAACTCTAGGGCGACTAGCCCTTTTGACTAGCTCCAAGGTTTTCTAAAACTTAACTTGAACCTAACAAAAACGCTTGAACCTAACAGACGCTTGTATGACGTGTGCTAAGGACCAAATTACGTCATGAGAACCTTAAAAGAGGACGTCTTCCGGCCAAAAAAAGCCATTTTTAGGGAAATGTCGTCATTTGTTGGCTCTGTCCATATCTTCTACGTCATTGTAAGACCTTTTTGAGTTTTGAGAATCTTAATTAATAAGTAGTTGACTAGGTTTAAGCTTAAAATTGAAATGTATTTAAACAATGTTCTCATTTATTAACATCCTTTTCCTTGGCTTTCGTATACGTTTGTCAATAAGAGATTTATAGCTTGAAACAGATATTTCAAATTTATCAGTAAAGTGTCTAAACCGTGTTATATTAAATTCTCTATTCAAATTATGATGAGAAAGTTTAATGTATATTTTCTTACAGCGTGATGGGATGATCGGATTGCAAGAGTGCGGACCTGCGCCGCCGAGGGCGCCACTGTCGACTAGAGAGCGAACGGCCCAAGCAGTCGATTATTACAATACCCATGTACACAGGTAAATCTTTTAAATAAATTTACCTTTCAAAATTTACGTGGATTGGAACAAATTAGGCATCTCTCTTATTGAGGCAAATTAACATATAACTTGAAAAATCTTTGGAAAAAAAAATTGGAAAGTTATCGGAAGGTGCTTTGCGTTTTAAGTTCCACCCCTGGAGTAGAGTTCCCAGGCGGTTTATTTTAACCTCACGAACCATTTCTAACAGGGTAGCAAGAGCCCCAAAAGACCCAATGTTACTGAATATGCCCTGACGAGACTAAGTTACCCGACGAGTTCGAAGTTATTCCTGACAGACAACAAAAGATTCAATGTCTTTATCGATTAACCGAACAGTATAAAAGGCCGAGGCAGCTTTACCACATACATCCATCTAAGGTCTTTAAACCTCAGCCGTCCAGTAAGGCCCAAGGATCCAACTGTTCCGGGGATGTCAGTAGAATTGTTCTCCAGATGCACACCATCAACCTCCCATCCAAATCTCAGAATACCCGTTTTATTGTCACTAAATTCTAGTTGCTGCATCACACTATTCTTTAATAATAATAAAGTAATCATTTGCGAACGACCTCAGGCGATCTGTATCAGTTTTATGCCAAGATTATAGTATCGTCAGCAAACATGGCGAACACACCCTCAATAGGTTAGAGAAGCAGATCATTTATACGAATGAGGTACTTTAGACAAAGAACTGAGCCCTGAGGCACTCTCATACCCATCCGAAGTACCGTCGGCGAGGATTTACTCACATCTACAGCGTGCCTACGTCCATCATGATGTGGGAGGAACCAGCTCTGCGACTCCTAAATCACTGCACTTCAAGCTTATGCAATAATACTTGATTGTTAACCTTCTTAAATGCTTTTTTCTAATTTTGACATATAAAGTGGCACTTTTCAATACTGATGACAGTGACGTAACGTTCTACTTTTCGTAACTAGTTACGAAAAGAAAAACCTTTCGTAACTAGTGATGAAAAGTTGGTGTCACCACCAGTTGCAGGTTTCGGCTGTGGCACACCGTTGCTATAGTTTTACGGTATTAAGTAGATACAACGTGGTTTAAAAGTAAATATTGAAGTTTAATAATAATAATTCTCTCTCTAAGTAGGTATTTGTAGTCAAAATAAGAAAAAATCTTGTAATAAACACGTGACGAAAAATCTTTTTTGTGTATCTCATTCAAATTGCGGGAACTCGCTGCGCTCGTCCCGCAAACATTCATTAATTACACAAAATCGGACTTTTCGTAACTGGTTACATAAATAGCTATTTTCTAAATTTGACCAATAAAGTGGCACTTTTCAATACTGATGACAGTGACGTAACGTCCTACTTTTCGTAACTAGTTACGAAAAGTAAAATCTTTTGTAACTAGTGATGAAAAGTTGGTGTCACCACCAGTTGCAGGTTTCGGCTGTGGCACACCGTTGCTATAGTTTTACGGTATTAAGTAGATACAAGGTGGTTAAAATTAGAAAAAATCTTGTATGAAACACGTGACGAAAAACCTTTTTTGTGTATCTCATTCAAATTGCGGGAACTCGCTGCGCTCGTCCCGCAAACATTCATTCGTTACACAAAATCGGACTTTTCGTAACTGGTTACATAAATAGCTATTTTGTAATTTTGACATATAAAGTGGCACTTTTCAATACTGATGACAGTGACGTAACGTCCTACTTTTCGTAACTAGTTACGAAAAGTAAAATCTTTCGTAACTAGTGATGAAAAGTTGGTGTCACCACCAGTTGCAGGTTTCGGCTGTGGCACACCGCTGCTATAGTTTTACGGTATTAAGTAGATACAAAGTGGTTTAAAAGTAAATATTGAAGTTTAATAATAATAATTCTCTCTCTAAGTAGGTATTTGTAGTCAAAATTATAAAAAATCTTGTATGAAACACGTGACGAAAAATCTTTTTTGTGTATCTCATTCAAATTGCGGGAACTCGCTGCGCTCGTCTCGCAAACATTCATTCGTTACACAAAATCGGACTTTTCGTAACTGGTTACATAAATAGCTATTTTCTAATTTTGACATATAAAGTGGCACTTTTCAATACTGATGACAGTGACGTAACGTCCTACTTTTGATTATAGTATCGTCAGCAAACATGGCGAACACACCCTCAATAGGTTAGAGAAGCAGATCATTTATACGAATGAGGTACTTTAGACAAAGAACTGAGCCCTGAGGCACTCTCATACCCATCCGAAGTACCGTCGGCGAGGATTTACTCACATCTACAGCGTGCCTACGTCCATCATGATGTGGGAGGAACCAGCTCTGCGACTCCTAAATCACTGCACTTCAAGCTTATGCAATAATACTTGATTGTTAACCTTCTTAAATGCTTTTTTCTAATTTTGACATATAAAGTGGCACTTTTCAATACTGATGACAGTGACGTAACGTTCTACTTTTCGTAACTAGTTACGAAAAGAAAAACCTTTCGTAACTAGTGATGAAAAGTTGGTGTCACCACCAGTTGCAGGTTTCGGCTGTGGCACACCGTTGCTATAGTTTTACGGTATTAAGTAGATACAAAGTGGTTTAAAAGTAAATATTGAAGTTTAATAATAATAATTCTCTCTCTAAGTAGGTATTTGTAGTCAAAATAAGAAAAAATCTTGTAATAAACACGTGACGAAAAATCTTTTTTGTGTATCTCATTCAAATTGCGGGAACTCGCTGCGCTCGTCCCGCAAACATTCATTAATTACACAAAATCGGACTTTTCGTAACTGGTTACATAAATAGCTATTTTCTAAATTTGACCAATAAAGTGGCACTTTTCAATACTGATGACAGTGACGTAACGTCCTACTTTTCGTAACTAGTTACGAAAAGTAAAATCTTTTGTAACTAGTGATGAAAAGTTGGTGTCACCACCAGTTGCAGGTTTCGGCTGTGGCACACCGTTGCTATAGTTTTACGGTATTAAGTAGATACAAGGTGGTTTAAAAGTAAATATTGAAGTTTAATAATAATAATTCTCTCTCTAAGTAGGTATTTGTAGTCAAAATTAGAAAAAATCTTGTATGAAACACGTGACGAAAAACCTTTTTTGTGTATCTCATTCAAATTGCGGGAACTCGCTGCGCTCGTCCCGCAAACATTTATTCGTTACACAAAATCGGACTTTTCGTAACTGGTTACATAAATAGCTATTTTGTAATTTTGACATATAAAGTGGCACTTTTCAATACTGATGACAGTGACGTAACGTCCTACTTTTCGTAACTAGTTACGAAAAGTAAAATCTTTCGTAACTAGTGATGAAAAGTTGGTGTCACCACCAGTTGCAGGTTTCGGCTGTGGCACACCGCTGCTATAGTTTTACGGTATTAAGTAGATACAAAGTGGTTTAAAAGTAAATATTGAAGTTTAATAATAATAATTCTCTCTCTAAGTAGGTATTTGTAGTCAAAATTATAAAAATTCTTGTATGAAACACGTGACGAAAAATCTTTTTTGTGTATCTCATTCAAATTGCGGGAACTCGCTGCGCTCGTCTCGCAAACATTCATTCGTTACACAAAATCGGACTTTTCGTAACTGGTTACATAAATAGCTATTTTCTAATTTTGACATATAAAGTGGCACTTTTCAATACTGATGACAGTGACGTAACGTCCTACTTTTCGTAACTAGTTACGAAAAGTAAAATCTTTCGTAACTAGTGATGAAAAGTTGGTGTCACCACCAGTTGCAGGTTTCGGCTGTGGCACACCGTTGCTATAGTTTTACGGTATTAAGTAGATACAAGGTGGTTTAAAAGTAAATATTGAAGTTTAATAATAATAATTCTCTCTCTAAGTAGGTATTTGTAGTCAAAATTAGAAAAAATCTTGTATGAAACACGTGACGAAAAACCTTTTTTGTGTATCTCATTCAAATTGCGGGAACTCGCTGCGCTCGTCCCGCAAACATTCATTCGTTACACAAAATCGGACTTTTCGTAACTGGTTACATAAATAGCTATTTTGTGTATCTCATTCAAATTGCGGGAACTCGCTGCGCTCGTCCCGCAAACATTCATTCGTTACACAAAATCGGACTTTTCGTAACTGGTTACATAAATAGCTATTGTTAGATTACTGTAGGAACATAGTTGCTCAGATTTTACCCCTGTTCAGATCAGTTGAGGTTAGTGAGTGTGGGAGTAGACCAGAAACAAAAATATAGCAAACTCGGGTGTCCAGAATTGTGTTGTTCTAGAAATCAGAGCACCCTCAGGCTTACTTGCTTCTCAATAATTATATTGAACAGCTTGGGAAGGTGAGCTATTGATCGGTAATTGTAAAAACTTTCACGATTTCTACTATATAAATTTTGGAGATTAAAGAGCATTTCCGGAGCTACCACTTGACAAAAAACAATCGATCACCTCCTCCAAGACCCTCAATGTCTGGCAAGGTATAGGGTGTGAAAGACGTGAATTTATCGTCGAAGACGCAAAATTCAGTGTACAGGGTATCCCATTTTCGGTATTATTTTCGGTACTTTTCCTTGAACCTCCCTTATTATTAAAGATAGAAGGTTGCGTTTTTTGCGACAGTGTGCTACTTTTTTGTGAAACAAAAGATGGCGCCAGCAGAATTTTTATAGCCCTTTTGTTTTTTGAGATACAGGGTGGAATTGAAAAGTATTGCTTTTGAGGCACCCCCCGTATCACAGTTATTTTTAAACTTATCGAAGAAGCTAAAACGCAGTCTTAAACAATTTTTTTCGTAGAATCCAGTGGCGTAGTCAGTTCTGTCCTAGTAACTTCAGTTTTTAAGTTACGAAGCAAACATATGTCTTTTTAAATGGATCACCCTGTATATTATTTTTTTAGTTTATTAGTCATAATGTCGGCTTTCCAAAAATATATTATTGTATGCAATTATTTTCAAAACGGAGCTCAGAATTTAAGATTTTCTTAAATTTTTATTTTTGTCCAATTCGTAAGTAGTAGGCTATGGCTAAAATATATCAAAAACAAAATCCATGTAAGTAATAATTATTTTAATTTAAAACACCTTCAAATTTAATTCAAAAGATCTTTTTTAAATCTCAGTTATTAGTTATTTATTACAGCATTTTAACGTAATTATGTAAACAGTTTTTAAAGCTGGTTTTCAAAATGACGGCCATTTTCCTGTTTGCAAAGTTGGCACATTTTTGTTATTCTTCTAGTCGCGTTAAAAAGAATCATAGGCCTTCTTTGCAAATTTTGGAAAGTTAAATTGATTGCCGCAAGAAGCTCCGCTCGAGACTGATATTGTGTTTTATAGATTTCATTTTGCATGAAACCCCATAAAAAAAATCCAAAATTGAAAGATCGAGAGATCGAGGGGGCCATATTACAGGTCCGTAGGTACCAATCCAGCTTTGAGGAAAGTTATCGTCAAAAAATTCCCTTAAAAAGGCAGAGTTGTGGCTTAGAACACCGTCTTGTTGAAAAAAAAAACGGCATTTTAAAGGGCCAAGGAAACATTTTCCAGTTCTGGAATAACTTCCTCAAACATTTCTCGGTAACGATGCGTTGTGAGACATCCTTCAACAATTCTGTAGACTATGCGTCTTTCAAAAATGAAACACGAGACTCCAACCCCAAAGCGTCCTTGTTGTGCCCTCTCAAAAGTTAAATAGTGATTTTCTGTGGACCAATGTCTAGTATTATGGCGATTAAAAATTCCCGCACTTGAAAAATAACATTCGTCGGACTCTATATGCTTGCAAGAAGATGAAGGCGTTGCTTCTACATAGACCAATACGTTTATTTCTTTTCTTTCTCTATCTTGTTTCGATTCTGCATTAGGCCTGGGCTGGATAAATGATCCGTGCTCTACTAGATTTGATTTAAGTCGGGCAAATATGTCTGGGAAAGGTTGCCTTCTCTTTGGATATCTAATAATAACCAAAACGACACCTAAGATGTTATCCTAACCATAGCGCGCAAAATACTTTACCTTTGGAAATATACTTCCGAAGCTCCTTGGGGATTTTCATTAGATTGTACGGGGTGTTCATTATAAAAATTCATCTAGCAGGCTATGAAATTTTGACCGAAAAGGATGACATAATCAAAATAAATGGACTTTTGTTTCTCCATTCTTTTCTTTTGACATTTCACAGACAACTAGATGAAATTTTATAATGAACACCCCGTATAAAACAAACCA
The DNA here is from genome assembly GCA_951812265.1 of Taphrorychus bicolor. Classification (NCBI taxonomy): domain Eukaryota; kingdom Metazoa; phylum Arthropoda; class Insecta; order Coleoptera; family Curculionidae; genus Taphrorychus; species Taphrorychus bicolor. The sequence goes on from OX638297.1 coordinate 35,734,608, forward strand.
ACATATCATACTTCTCGTAATTTTCGTAAACCGCCATTATTGTAACAAAATTAATTTAATTAGTAGCTAAATAGTAAAATAGAAACACCAAAACAACAAGCATATTTTAATAATCAAAAAGTGACAAAACAAAATCACAAAGTTTTTGACATATTGCCTTTTGTTCCAAATAAGTAGCCATCTAGCCATAGCCTACTACCTACGAATTGGACAAAAATTAAAATTTAAGAATATCTTAAATTCTGAGCTTCGTTTTGAAAATAACTTCACACAATTATATATTTTTGGAAAGCCCACATTATCACTAATAAACTATAAAAAATAATATACAGTGTGTTCCATTTAAAAAAACATATATTTGCTTCGTAATTAAAAAAATTAAGTTGCTAGGAAAGAACTGACTACGCCGCTGGATTCTATGGAAAAATTTTTTTAAGCATGCGTTTTGATTTCTTCGATAAGTTTAAAGATAACTGTGATACGGGGGGTGCCTCAAAAACGATACTTTTCAATTCCACCCTGTAACTTATAAAAAAAAGGGCTATAAAAATTCTGCTGGCGCCATCTTTAGTTTCACAAAAAAGTAGCACTGTCGCGAAAACCGCAACCCTCTATCTTTAAAAATAGCCGAAAATGCGATACCCTGTACATCGCGGAGTTCCACTCACTAATGAGACTGCCAAACTCCAAATAATTAAATTGCTTCTGTAATAATTAAATTGTAACGTGTCCATTTGTCTTAAGATTCTATTGTGTACTCAGCTTCCATTATTGCGGTGATCACTTTGAGGATGTAACAATAGGGTTACTCTGAGCAGAGTCTCAGCTCTTCCGGGCTTAAAATATGCCAGTAACGTGTTTCGACCAGTAACTCCGAACATGTTTGGTGTATACCCTAAGACGATATTTAAAAACTTAATAAAAATTCCAGGAATAGAAAATTGTTCACCCTTCTGCCACTATGTACAATATTATTCATAATAGAGAAACAACATTGCGAGGAGTGACTTAATCCCTGATTTTAACTTCACCATACTCTCACCATCTTGATCTTCAGCTAGGGTAATCAAACCTTCGAAGTCGGCATTGCAGAACTTTGAACCTGATTTGCTTCTGTCGCGAGTATTCAAATGTTTTTCCATTATGTAACTATATCTTCATTTTTTATTACCTTAACAAAATTCCTTCCGAAGTGTATAATTTTGGTCCTCCATACATGTCGTTTCTTCTTGAGCATTATTTGTGATCATGAGGGTCCCATAAGTTGCTTAAAATTACTTCTGCTTGTATGCATACTGCAAACTCGTATTCTCTTTCTCCTTCAGCATCGTTCTAGAGATTTGAGCAAGACTCAATCATGACATTACAAAGAACCGCCTTGTGGTCAAATAGGCAAACATAGTTTTTTAAAGCATTTTCGTTGTGGTTTGAAGTCGTAGTCCAGCAGATACCTTCCTCCAGCAATATAATGGACTAGATAGAATAAACGCAAAAAGGCTAGATGACATTGACCAATATCACGTTGGTTGATGGGATGCAAGCAAAATATAAGCTGAAGCAGTCATTGTTTTACAACTTGGCTGTTTAGGGTAATTAGTATTAAACACTTTACCAGAAATGTGGTCCAAACAGTTTTCAATTCACTGAAGATCTCCTTAAAATGAGTAGTTTCTGAACGATACGGTACTATCAAATACAATTTCAACACACCAGAATCCACTACAGTAAACTCACACAACTGATATCTCAATAAGTAGTCAAGACTAGCGTCAGCAAGACCGCCTAAGAGAAAAACACGACACCCGGTGTAGCGGGGCGTGTTCAATGGTTCATCAAGAGTCAATCAGTGTTCCACAAAGATTATCAAATTCGGAGTCACACGAGTTAATGATCAATTCAAGCCCTTTCGTTTTGGAGCGCATTGCTTGCGCTCCAAAAGGGTGGAGTAGGTCTATCATACTTAAAGTCATAGGTGCAGTTTTCATGTATTGTACAAAATACAGTCAGCTCAGTTTGAGGGCCTTGACCGCCGATCGCCAAGTATTTCCCCATAGACAGAGGTGACCTAAGCATTATTCTTGTTTAATTTGTATGCGCTCTTTTGAATAGACATTAGATATAACTTGGGTAAAGGCATTGCTAGCAGGAAAGGGTTACGCTTTATAGTTCATGGCGCTTTAGTACCTTTCCTTACAATATGAGAGGTTTCACTTACACACTTGCACAATTAAAATAATTAGATTTGTTGTTCTCCCGATAGATAGAAAGGCTGAAGTAACGTGGCACCCTTCTATCAACCGCAAGGCCAATGCTCTCGGCTAGCTCCATCATCCAATCCAGACACATCATAATCGGGGCTATACTCAGTGTCCCTGTTTCTATCGAGAACAACATAATAGGTTCTAGTGCTATTGTCACCCATCACAACTCTCCACCCAGATGTTCAACCTGGAGTCAGGAAAACGCTTTTAGTTTCATCTCACGCATGATATTGCTCCTGCAGAAAGAGCAGCAAGGAAGCAAGACAGCAGGAGTTGCTTACAGAAACTTGAGAAATGACAAAATATATAGCACGTGTTTCAAAACAAGTGATAGTACACCTGAAACTCTCTCAAGCACAACAAAACTATAGGGATTTGTATCGTCTTTCTTTTAATAAAGCCTTCCGTTTATCATTAGTTTCTGTCAGTTTTTAGCAAAAAATAAAAATTAGAAATCAAAAATTATTTAAAGCATTTTTATCGTTTCAGAGCTTGGGCAAACGCAGGTCTCTCAGCATCCAGGTCCTCATTTAACGACAGATACCACCATCACTCAGCTCCAAGAAGATCGAATCAGCTAACTGCCGAAGCTCTGTGTCGAAGCAATTCTAGCTTAGAGTTGCTCGATCAAAACGGTAGACCGTTCAAGACTAATAGTCCGACTTTAAGGAGGGAATACGGCAGCCACGGATCTATTGACGTCATTGACAGGTTACATACATTTCAAGGTAATTCTAGATTTTCAAAACCATTCCTTCGAAGCTGGTTCTATTAATTATCTATTTAACAGCGTTTTTGGGTTGCCGCTCTAGACCGCTTATTTCCATTCTTACATTCTCACTGAGAGAACGAAGGATGGGAATACTCCCAGAGCGCTCTAGAGCTCTCACCAGAAAACGGTGAAAGTGTTTTCAGCGTTGAGATTTTTTGACATATCAATGCCAAGATGGGAATGCTAAATTCTTTAAATCTTGCAAATGGAAAAAAAAAATCTTTACATAAACATCTAGTTTTTGTTAGATCAGGCTATTTCTAAGTTGAAGGATAAAGAATGTTTTAAAAACTTAACTAAGAGGTAATCCAATCAACAAAATTGTTAAATAGTGTGTGTTAGGGTGAAGCCCCAGAACTCCTTGGTGGCGCTCCCAATGAGGATTCCCAAATTAAAGCTGGTTACATTTAGTAATATTTTTTAAAGATATGATATTGCTAAAGATGCCAACTTAGGGGTGAAAAGTGCTTGGTAACTACAGTAACTAACTAACTGCTTGGTAACAACTACTACTTGGTAACTACTATATAAAACTCAATGAATCATTCGAAAATTGATTAATTTTCTTTTGCTACAAAACCGCTCATATTTAGTTTAGTTCCTAGCCAGAGGTGCTTATTAACACAAACTTGCGTTAAACAAGACAAGAAACGTAATAAGTTTATTGTTGGGAGTGACTCATCAATTAAGCCGACAACAATTATTATTGTTGAGTAAAGCCCACAAAAATTGACCATTCAGCGAAAAAAGTTTAAGGTCAGGGCATGAATTGGACAATAGCAGTGGGCACTTTTATTGTTTCTTCTATAATATGCACGAGCTGTCGTTTGTTGTAGTTTAGTCACTAATTTACGTGATTTATTGCCAGAGTTACTGTTTGTTGTTATGTCACTAACAATAGAAACGCGTGTTTTTTGTCGTGTATAAATGGTTTGTTTACATTATTGCTAATTTGTAATATTACGATTTTCTGAAAATATGTTTTGTTACAATAATTGTAAAAATTGTTATAGGTAATAAAAATGAGTTCTTCGAAATGCTGCAAGATTACCGACCAGCCGTGTTAGCCGTTACCGACCAAAGAAGTCCCGGCCCTTTTGAGTACCTTGGAGGAAGGATAGACTCTGAAGACCAGCAGGACGGCAACACTCATGGGGGAAACTTCCCACAAAGCCCCAAGTTAAGGTCCAAGTTGGGAAGATTATGGAATAATAATGGAAATGTCTCAGCAGGTATGACCTGTTCTGTTTAAATATATCTGATAGTGTCTAATGAAACAGGATGGCTAACTGGTTAATGCTTTACTTGACGCTAGTAAACGATCATGCAAATGTCTAAGCTTGTTTTACCTATGACCAGTAAGTTTATGGCAAATAACACACTCTCTGCTTTACGGGTAGGGAGCTCTTTACTCCCGCTGAATATTTAGTGGTGACACTGATGGCGCGTCGCTTAGCAACATGGCTAAGAAAAGGCGGGCTATTAAAAAAATGTAATGTTCATCATTATCATTAAATGAAGAAGATTCTTTTTCCGAACTGTTATGTCGTTTCTATAAGAGCAGATTTCCAAATTGTCTAGAACTACCGAGCCTCTCAAAAATTAACGAAATACTGAGGTTGTGTTTTTTGAAACGAAAGCCCCTGTAGATTTTTATATTTTTGGGTTTTGCTTTCAATCCTAACTAAATTTTCTCATTTAGATAGTAAGCCTACAATTAACCGTCTTCTGAAAAATGGAAGCTGTAAACTCGGTTAAGTTTTATGGTGCAAATTTAGTTTTCCATAAAAATAAAGAATTTTGACGTATGACAAATTTTGTTCAAATTGAAATAATAATTGGCACTAAAAATTGTCGACGACGGAGGATAATTAATTAACATTCCTAAAGGATGCTGAGTCTCACGACGGAGGTTGAGGTTTATCGCCTCTAGAAAGTAGTTACGTTACGTTAAGTAATTCCTTCGTCCAAAAGAGAGTAGTAAGTACTTTTGGCTAACACACACCTTTAGTAACTTTGACCCATATTTCAAAAATAAACTTGTTTTCTTTTACGTATGATTTCTATATTGCTCAGGCTTTGAAACAAAAGGTATAATTCAATGACGGTAGAAGTATTCGCCCTCGGGATACTTGTTTCTATTTGTTCCTTCTTTATGTATATAAAATGTTTTAGAAATGCCGAAAGAAAATATGTTTTTAAATTTTCAAGTTGTAATTATGTGCAATTTTCGCATATCCTAATAAAACCATGTTTCTTTGCAAAATGTTTAATATTTTTTTTGCTTTTAAGCATTGACTTTTTATTATTTTATTAATTCACTTCAAGATATTTTTTGCTTGCTATAAAGTGAGCTCTAAAATAAACTGTGTAATTCAATGTCGGTAGGGGTATTGGCCCTCGGAGAAGTTGTCTCTGTTTGTTCCCTTCTTAACAGCTGTAATATTTTGGAAATATAGAATGCTGATAAGTTTTTAATTCAAAATTGTAAATATTGCCGTTTTGTATATTTTAAACTAGAGTTTTTTGCGAAAACGCAAAAAATTTCGATCACTTACCTGGCAAAAAATAAATTCTTTTCAACTTTAATTACTGGCATTCTTAAATAGCTTATGAAAAACTGGGATAAGAATAATTTTTTTAAAGTTTGCAGTTTACCGTTATATGAATTTTCAAATTTATTTTATTTCAAAAAGTCTTTGGTACTTTGACTTTGTAATTAAAAAAAAAATTGGGTAATTTTTATTTAAGTTTTTCGGTTAAAACAGTTTTAAATGGTGCCCCTATAGAACCTACATAACTTAATCTTTTTCATTTAATGGTTTACCCATAAACGACCAGAGTGAGATACTCTGTATAAAACCATTATAAAGCTATTCCAGTAATGCGTGAGGGCAAAGGTATGATAAAAATTATGTGCATATCTATGATGGGATGAGGTGGGATGCAAAAAAACTTTCTAAATGGAATAGATACGTCAGATTTTTAGAAAAAGACGATCAGTGTCCAGATTCAGATATTCCAAGCGAAACCTTATACTTTCAACAAGATTATTTAGATAAGCGTTTTCTTGGACGTTGGATTCGAAGACGGGGACCAACAGAGTGTCCTCCAAGATCAACTGATCGCACACCCTTGGATTACTTCTTATGGGGTTATTTAAAATCCAAAGTTTATGTAAATCGACTGCAAAACACCGAATACTTAAAATCCAAAGTTAGGCAGGAAATTAAGAATATTGACAGAAACGCACTCAATAATTAATGTTCAATGTTAATGTTACTTTTCATTTTAATCGTGGTCTTCAACATTGAATAATCCAAACATCAGTCCAACCTGATGCATAAATACATTTCCTGGACTCTTCTTTGAAAAAATACCAACAAGCGCTTTTATTGACATTTTTAACTCGCCGTTCAGAACACTTCAAAACAACTTCTACGATTTTTTAAACAGGATTTCTCGAAGATCTTTTTTGCCGCTTTGTGTACCAAATTCATGATTAAAACACGCAACTTAAAAACTTGGAAAAATAATAACATTTTTTCCAAAGTGCCAAGAAAGCATCTCGAAAATTTCTAGAATCCGATAGAAGTTCCATAAACTTTCCTCATGGAAAAGTGTGGTTTTAGCTATGGATATGAGTAGAAGTCTCAAAACGAGGTATTGTAAAAAAATTATCTGGCGTTCTATCGAGGCAACATTCTGTTTAAATGGCACTGTTAACCATGAAAACTGCAGGTACTGGAGTCAAGACAATCCTCATTAGATGACGGAAGCACATACACAGTACGCATAGAAGGTGAATGTTTAGGCAGGCATTATTGAGGTGACCAGATTCTTGGCCCTTTTTTTCTTCATCACGATGAAACCCCTTACGGGTTTGTACTTTTTTCAAATGAAAATGACCCATATGTTCCAAGCGAAATCTTATACTTTCAACAAGATGGCGCGCCACCTAATTTTTTTCGACCGAGAGTGTTTTCCTGGATGTTGGACTGGAAGGCGGGGACCAATAGAGTGGCCTCCATGGTCACCTGATCTCACACCCTTGGATTACTTCTTATTGGGTTATTTAAAAATTTGAAAATCCAAAATTTATGTAAATCGACCGCAAAACATCGAAGACTTAAAAGCCAAAATTAGACTGGAAATTAGGAATATTGACAGAAACACACTCAATAATGTTCAAGATGAGTTTGTACATAAGCTTGGGAATTGTCAGGAAACCAATATATGACAGTTTGAGTACTCAATTTAACTTTGTTGGTCTTAATTTTAATCAGTTTACTGATTTGGGGTAAGGATATCCAGACGCTATTTTCTCGAAAACCGTTTTCTCAAAAACCGTTCTAGAAAAAGATAGGTTTAGGGTATACTATATTAAAAATTATTAGAGTTTCGTAGAGAACTGAATAAAATCACAAAAAAGGAGGTGTTTCTATTTAAAAAAAAGTTAGCCTTGATATAGCTTTTTTTTTGGATCACCCTGCATAAATAAAAGTTTGTTCTGAAAATGCGCAATTAAATACAAAAATCGACGGGTCCGAGCGGTTTTTCGAAATATAAGCACCTAATTTTTAAATAATTATATGCCATACATTTGCCGCTCACTGTCCCAAATACCACCCCTTATACAGGGTGTCCCAAAATTAGTGGAAAATATTTTAACACCGTATTCAGCGTCGCAAAATTTGACAAAAAGTTCATATAGACATAAGTCTGTAAACGCTTCGTTACTAAGATACAGCACATAACAAAACAGCAAAAAAAAAAATAATTCTTGTTCAGGAATATTCAGCACAATGACAAATGTCACTTTTGACATTTTCTATTCGTTTTTAATTATTCAACTCATCAATATTTACTTTTTTTTTGTCTAATTAGGATCTAATGGAATCAACAGCGGTATGGTAAAATCACAGCGCCAAACAATGGACGACAGCATCGTCAGTAGTTCCTCGAGCAACGTTATCTTTTCCCAAGAAGCGGAGGAGATTTCGAGAAGGAGAGCTTTTGCACACTACGACTGTCAATCTTTGACCACCACACTTAACTACGCGGTCCGACTGAAGAGAAACCATTTGGCAAAGCGACGAAATACCACCACCGGAGCTTCGGCTGCTTCCATGATTATTAGGTCATCTACACCTGACGGTAAGTGATCCCGCTTTATGAAGATTGAAATATCAAGCTACTCTACAAGAGTAAAATTGACCAATAGCAGATTGTTAGAAAGAAGGATAATTTTTTTTTGCCCATGCTATTCAAAAATGAGAGACTTTTCTTTTTTTTAGATGACGGTGAAGATGACAATGGTGACGGCCAATCAAATGAGTTGGTGAAAAGTTGCAGATACTTCAGGAACGAAGTAGGTGGTGAAGAAGAGAGAATGGTTAGTTTGTCGAGGCTTCAAAGCGGCAACAGAAACCACAGAAAGCCCCTGCATAAACCGCAGTTGGCCTACGGAGTAGCTATCTTAGAGTTTCCTCCAGGTGATCATTACTTGTCCAATCTCCAAGTAATTTATTTCATATCCTAGTGTTCTTAGGCGAAACTCATTGGAGGCATTCCACGTGTCCCTACCAGAGATTCCCCAGACCCATCGAGAACGTGGATCAGGGGGCTCTTTATTACAGAAAATACTTTGCCGGTCAAGGTAAGTCATTCCCTCTTGTCAGATCGCATATTTTTGCTGTATATAAATAGCCTATAAACATTTCCGTTTTAAGACTTGTTCATTCATGGTGGTTCAAAACGGGTTCGACTAATTGATTTTGCATTACCGGCGTCCCCAATAGCCCGATATAAACAGACTCGAAGAGATGCTGTAACAAGTTTGTGTAATGAAGACATTGACATTGATACTGAACAAGAATCATGCCGGCTATTTTCGTAAAATGAAAGTCACTCGTATACGCCTTCGTCGTTCCGATGACATCTTTAATCCTCACTTAAGACGAAACGCTTTGAACTTGAGATAGCGGGGAACACCTACCTCGAGTCGGCTTTAAATAACTTATTGGCAAGCGCCTCGGCCCGACGACATTCTTGTCGTTCTTTTTCATGTAGGGTGTTGTTTTAAGGTTTAGATACCACATTTTTAGTTAAAAGTGACAAAACACCATAATTTGATTGAAAAGTTAGGATATTCCTACACAAAGCTAGGATGCATAGATACTTAGTAATTTCTTTTAAGACTTCATTTTGCGTCCTAGCAATAAGAATGGTCGCAATAACAATGATACATTATCTGTGTACAGAATAGTATCCTAGCCCTTTACAGAGTTTTTTTTATGATTAGGGAAGAGATTTCAGATTTTAGCTTAGTGGCGGAGGGGCATAAATGGGGAAAGAATTGCAGTTTTAGGAGATTAATTCAAAACCAATTTGACATTTTTTTTTAATTTTTATGGCTCACTAGATAACTGGAAAAAACCAAATTTTGGCGATTTCTTTAAATAAATCTATTTAAGATATTATTGGTTCTGACAAAATTATGTAGATATGAAAGTTGTGGATATTTTTAACCTCAACAAGCTCTCCTTGCTTGATGTCATTTTTCCCTATTGAAGGTCTGTTTTTTGCTTTTAAACTCAAGTCAATAATTGAACGGTTTCTTTTGAAAATAGTCGACTTATGACCATTACACTTTCCAGGTTAAATCATAATTCAACAATACCAGCTGAGAGAAGACTCTGATAAGTTCCTCTTATTCAGAACAAACTTCATAAATCATTTTTTCAAAAACTAATAATAACTCGGCTAGGCTAGATCGACTTAAATAAATATCCAAAACTTGGTTTTTGCCAATTTTTTAAATCGAGTGTCTATATAGAAAAGTTTTAGAGAATTTTACCCTGAATAGGACGGGCTTATCAGATTTGTTCTGTCAGATGCAATCATGATGTAACCTTGAAAGTATAATGGCCATAAATCCACTATTTCGAAAAAGCAACCGTTCACTTATTCTGCCAGAAATATTTGACAAGCTCAGCTTGTTCAGAGTAAAGTTATGTATTACTCATTAACATATTTTTTGTCATCTTTGAAACATTGAGAAGATATGATAAAAATGTCAAAGTCAATTTTCCAACGCCTACTTGACGACAATAATATGTAAATGGGTTATATCTACATATTTTTAAGTCGCTCACTCGATTAGCAGCTTTTCTATTACACTTCTTAATAATTTGATACATGGGGGTCATATAGCATCTACGGCCGACCTCGGATCCAGGGCTAACGACTGTAATGGTTGTTGGGTTTGACAGTTACCACGCCATCTTGATGTTTTTTAATGGAAATACACATATGTTTACCAACTGTCTAATAAAGCTGAAGGAGCCGATTACAGAAATATATAACTTCGTGTATCTATCTCTAGGCATTTCGACAGGGTAGTAAATTTGTTGAATTACGAAAATCATTTTAGGTGGCTCACTCGATCAGTCGTTTTCCTGTTACACTTCTTAAAAATTTGATACATGGGGGTCATATAGCATCTAAGGTCGACCTCGCATCCAGGGCTAGCGACTTTATTGGCTGCTAGGTTTGACAGATACGACGCCATTTTGATTTTTTTTGAACGGAAACACATATATACTGCCGTTTAATAGATCTGAAGAAGGGGGTTATAGAAATATATTTTTTCTACAAACGTCAAATAAAGACGCATTTTACGATTTTATTAGACAAACGAAAACCTAACCTTTTTTGAGGATCAGAATGTGAGTTCATTTTTACGCGCGTTGCCCAGGACAGCAAGCGAAAAAGATTTTATCGCTTGCTGTCAATAGCAACTACCACCGTTCAACCAAATATTTAAAACGTCATTGTCAGTTTGATTTAAATTTTCAGATTGTGTCTTCAGTTATGCTCAGTTGTGATTCACATTATTTGGAATTGATTGTTTGTAGAAAAAACGTTGTATGCATTACGAGCAAAAAGTAACTTTTTTGCTCTCGAGTGATTGCCAACTTCACTCTCCGAGCAAAAAAGTTGCACTTTTCGCTCTTAATACATAAATAACTAATATATCTTCGTAAATCTATCTCTAGGCATTCCGATTATACAGGGTGGTAAATTTGTTGAAATTCAAATATCATTTTAACTGGCTCACTCGATTAGCAGTTTTTCTGTTAATCGATAAATAAAAATCAAGATGGCGTAGTATCTGTCAAACCTAGCAGTCAATCTGGTGGCTATCCCTGGAACTGAGGTCGGCCTTGGATGCCATTCGACTCCCACGTATCAAATTTTTAAGATGTAACAGAAAAGCTGCTAATTGAGTGAGCGACTTAAAATGATGTCCCTGTACAACCTTCTTTTTCACAACATTTTGCTAGAACTAATAATAACTTTTTTCTACAAACGTCCAATAATGACTCATTTTACGCTTTCATAAGACAAACGAAAACCTAACCTTTTTTGAGGATCAGAATGTGAGTTTACTTTTACGCGCGTTGTCTGCCGATGCCCGAACAACGCGAACCGGAGTTCGGCTAGCTGACGAGTGCGGGAAAGACAATTTCCGCACGAGTGAGGAACAAAATTTTTTCTACGAGCCCAAGTAAAGAAACAGTTACTTTTTGTTCGTAATGCATACGTTTTTTCTGCAAACGATCAATTTCAAATAATGGGAATTACAACTGAGCATAACTGAAGACACAATCTGAAAATTTAAATCAAAGTGACAATGACGTTTTAAATAGTTAGTTGAGTGGTGGTTAGTTCGACTAAAGCGTGCTTATTATGTCACTTCCCCGCACGCATTTTGTTTTCGAATAGCTTTACTTTCCCGCACGGCGCGCGTGAAAGTAAATTTGGCGTGCGGGAAAGTAAATATTTAAAGAATGACTGATTTATAATATAATTTAGACTATATAGTCTGTCTATCTAGACAGGTGCATCTGCCTTACAGCCGTGCCAAACATCTTTATCTGTTTTAAGGCTCCGAGCTTGCCTTTAATGATTTTTTGATACAAAATATACCTATAATATACGTACTTTTATTCTAATGTCACCAGTTCATGCCTGAAACATTACGTCACGCCAACAATCACACCAAGTTTTTGTCATAACAACCAACTGATTGTTTATTAATTCAGCTGTCATAATGTTGACAAAGGTAACGTTCTATCATAAGGCTGATTATCTGTTTCTTTACTTGGGCTCGTAGAAAAAATATTGTTCCTAACTCGTGCGGAAATTGTCTTTCCCGCACTCGTCAGCTACCCGAACAATGCGAAGCGGAGTTAACCTGAACTACCCTCGGCAACGCGCGGAAAAGTAAACTCACATTCTGATCCTCAAAAAAGGTTAGGTTTTCGTGTGTCTAATGAAAGCGTAAAATGCGTCATTATTTGACGTTTGTAGAAAAATAACTATTGTGTCAACGGCCTGAGAGTCATAAAAATTTAAAAACATGTCGAAGTGCTTTTGCATTGTCTCCTAAAACTGCAATTTTTTCCCCATTTATCCCACTTAGTAACTCGGCTATTTTCTGAGATCTCTTCAGTAAACATCGAAAAAGAAATCACTTTGTATGTGGCAGGAGAATGCAGGATACTCTCTTGTGTAATTCGTGAAATCTAACGAACTTTAAATGTCATTTAAACTCGGAGGTTCGGAGATCCTCTTGCATCCTTATCTTGGACACACTGTAGATGTAGTTCCTACAGAAATTAAATTCGAAAACGTTTGTTTTTTATGCGAAAATATTAATTTCAAAATATCTTATTTCTCATTGGTACACCATGTACCTACACTAAGTACCCTAGTACTGAAAAATACATGTTTACAAAAAGCTGATTGCAAAGTAGATGTTAATTTCTAAACTATTTAGTATAAATTTTAATTTTTAGTGTGCTAAAACCGTAAAGCGCTTATAAGAACAAACCTTGCACCTCTATGAATGGCATTTTTCTCTTATTTTCTATAACCTCTAAACCTCTTTCCACTTATTGTGCAATTTTAGCTTTAGTAGGACTACGCAGAGTTCTTTTGATTGATTGATAAAAGGCAGTACTTATTGTTCACACCCCGCAGTAAGCATCGAGAATTCAAGAATAAATCTAACCGCGCCTACGAATGAAATTTGATATCTATGCATCGTCTCCGATGAACTAATTCATAACACGTCGTCGATTCAAACCAAAATAAATCAAATAAAAAGAAAATTGCACGCTTCCTGTTTGTCTTGGTTTTTGTAACCCAGTAGTTTCCTTTGCAGATCACCAGAACTGGTTCGGAATGGACGAGCAACTTGGGCCTGTAGCGATTTCGATAAAGCGTGAAAAAGTGATACATCCTGAGAACCAATTGACGACCACTTTGACGCAGTACCAGTACAGGTGGGTAATAAACTCTTTTCTTGGAACAAAGTCGGAACATCCTCCGTAGCGCAGTGTACAAACATGGTTTATTTTTACGCTGTGGGTGATTTATAGTGGAATCCGAAGCAGCAAGCTAATTTATATTGTTGTACATACATTTACGAACGCCCATACGAAATTAGGAACAATGCGCTTTATGTCAATAATCTTGGAGGTGTTGAATAAACATAATAATGTATCTATCTTTAACTTCATTCATGAGAGCAGTGTCCTAATTCCGGATGCGGATATGCTTTTCCTTGATATCTTGTTTTAGAGCTTTCATGATATTTGCATCCAAGAAATACTTTACTTAATACAATCATTTACTTTCCTTAAATTATTAACTGAACTTTGATTGGTGGCACAATGATGATGAACTTAATTGATACCTTCTAGGTACTTATACCGGATTTACAAAAAAGTGCGTTTTGGGGAAATGTAATATTTATTTCCAGAATTAATTAAAAAGTTAACGTTTTGCTGTGAGATAAAAATAAGCACATGCTTTCCTTGAAAAAAACTCTGGACTATGATTAACGTAACGAAAATATTGATCGCGTAATATACAGAATTGTTGCAAGAAATGTGCGTTATAAGGCGTGTATCCCACATTAGTAAATACAAACATATTTTTAGCAAATTTGTAATTTGAACAACCTACCTACTTATATTTACTTAATTTGCTAACAGGTGGACTCACGTTTCGAATTTAGCCTTTGTGCTTACGCCACCACCGTTTTCCTGCCCACGGGGCAGTTAATCAGCGTAAATTATTCAGCAGCAAATTATGGTTCGGTTTGTGTTCTTGTTTTGTCTGCAGGACGAAACAATGACAGGAAATATAAAAGCCGATTTGATTTCCTTGCTAAGGGTGCCAAGTGTCTGTCAGAAAATATTTATTTGCTTGTTTGGTACCGAAATAGATCAGGAAAACCTCGTGACGATGAATGTGATTATGCTATTTTTGGTTTTAAAAGCTTTAGTTGAGTTCATTTTTTATCAAAATTTTAAATTTGGTCGATTGTGTTAGGCAACTAAATGTGATTGATGTTAGATTTTAAGCTGCGAAATGTTATAGATTATATATATTGGTATCGCCATCTGTTGACCATGTAGGGTATTAGCATAAGCTATTTTAGCACAGACAGACCGTCGTTAATTTCACAAAGTGTCGTATATATGTTTTTTGTAAACTTTCAGGACGGTGGTTTAAAGATTTTCGCTACCTTTGGAGTTCGGTGAAGATTAAAAAATAATTTGCAAAGTATATTTATTTGGTTTTGTTTTGTAGCTTCAAGAGTTTATTTTATAATTCCATGATATATTATGTGATACAATTTTTTAGTGTGAGTAAAGAAAAAAAACAAAGAGATACGACCATTTGTGAGAATACAGTGTATCCGAATATTGAGATATGTCTTTAAAATTTATAATAAAATATATTATTTGCGATAAAAATGTTAGGTAACTTTTTCGAAATAAACATTTTTTTTATCTGAAATAACTGAATTAGACTACAATGCTAAAATATACTTAATATAGTATCAAAAACAGAATAATGAAAGATATCTTTATGCAAATTTTAAGGCTAATTTATTACTCAAAAAAAACAAAAAAAAATATGAAAATGGTACAAAAAGTGATAAACATTATTATTTTTTAGTGAGGTCGTGGACGATAAAACTGTTTATGTTCATCAAGACGAATGATTGGAGTTTCTCCCTCACACACGTTTTGGAAACACCTTTTTGAGATTACCAAGGCGTTTTAAAGATAAAACTTTAAAGTCATCCATAAGATGGCTAGTCTTGAAAAAAAATATTTGTGGGTGATTTTTTGATATAACTCCTTCGCCAGTGTCTTGAAATCCAAGAAGTCATTATATTGTAAGGGGCAAACATTGTATGGTTGTTGTCTTCTGGATGCAGTTTGGATGGAGATGTTGCCACGATGTTTAATGGCGTAAAAAATAGTAGTGTTGACAGAATCTCCTTCATTCTGTCCATGTACAGCAACATTGTGGCCATTATGATGCTCTTATTTGGCCGCTACAACCATTTGATTATAAGGACGCTGTTTTTACTTCTTTTGAGTCATAAAATTGCAATGCTTGGTGCACACAGGTTACGATCTCTGAGGCACCTCTTTTACTTTTGGTCTCACTCCAAGTGTAACAAAAGCACTCTTTGTTGAAAATGTTGTCTTACTGCACTATTGACAAAATTCTGTTCCAGTGTCAATACGGAGGGTCTCAATATTTATTTTTTGTTTTTGACAGAGTGCAAGAAATATTTTTAATTTGTGTACCACCTGACTTTTCTTTTTAATAAAGTGCACTGTACGATAGTGAGAAAAATCACCTTTCAACAGTACAAAGTAACGTGATCCTGCAAGGGACACTTCTTCGAGTGGTCCTCATAAATCAGCATGAATTAGCTCTCCAGGTGCAGTAGTCTTAATATTACTACTTTTATGTGGTGTCTTGCATTGTTTCCCTGCAACACATGCAGCACAAAAGTGATTCTTTGTACATGTAACATTTTGCATTGTTTTGAGACAGAATGTTCTTGATATTAATAAAATGTTGATGTTCAAATTTGGTATGATTCTGATACAAATCACAATCATGTTTATAATATATATCTGATATAGGTGTTACATGTGCTAGTGCTAAATCATTTTTAGTAAAGCACATTTTAAACATTATATCGTCACGTTTTGCGATTGCAACTGGCACTTTGATGAATTTGCACATATGGTTGTTAGACTCCAAAATTCAGTTTTTGTGCGAGAGCAGATTTACTTTTAAGTCTGGTACATGAAGCACATTCTGCAACTTCACTAATTTCCAGTCTTTTCCGTCGAATTTGCAGCCAAATATTGCCTTCACCCATGACTTTTACTTTAGCACCATCTCCTAATTGTACCATGCGAGTGTATTCCACTTGCTTATAGTCTTCAAAGTAAGACTGATCCCTGCACACTGCATATCATGAGTACAGCCAGTGCCCATGTACCAAGTCTCGTCTAACTGTTCATAAACCCCTGCCACCAGTGCCAAGAAGTCTTGGCTTCCCGAACGATTTCCTGGAGGTTTTTGGTTTTTATTTTTTTATTGAAATAGCAATATTTTGCAATGTGCCCTTTTTTTTACAAATTTCACAATCTCTATTCTTAAAGCAATTTTTACTTGAGTGCCCTGCATTACTGCAAATCGCACACTTGTTTCGCCCTCAGTGATGCTTTGTTTGTGTCACAAGGGCCGCAGCTACCTCATCACTACTAGACCTTTCCTCTTCCAGCAATAATCTGTAAGTTAACTCATTAAGAGTTTGTTTATCAGTTGGTGCAGATTCCCATCCTGATCTAAAATGTTTGTACTCCTCTGGTAAAACTGAGAGTATTTTTGTGATTGTCATGGTTTAGGAGATTTTCTCTCCAGCTTGTTTGAGCTTTGATCATATCTCCTTAATTTTCGACAGGAATAAAGATACTGAGCCTTGACCAAAATCAGCCGTAAGAAACTTATGCTGAAGCTAACTTTACAAAAGATAATACTTTTCCAAGCCTTTCGAAGTTTAGAAATGACTTTGTATACGACACTTTGTACAGTACATACAGACATTAGTTATTATTTGGAACCAAAATTTAACCTCAACCATTTAAGAATAATATGTAAAATTGTAGCAACATTGCATACTAATCCGCTATATTATGAAATTATTTTTCCAGATTAGTAATTCGTACCTCAGAATTACAAACTTTACGCGGAGCGGTGCTGGAGGACGCAATCCCCAATATTAAGGCTTCCAATAACCCGAAAACCCTAAATACCAAAGAAGTACTCGAATATGTCTCCCCGGAAATTCAGCTTAGCTCTCTTAGGTTAGGTGTACAAAGTCAGGCTACTGTTGAACAGTTGCTTAAGTTGGATGAACAGGGATTAACCAATAATTACAAGGTTGGTAATTTTACAATTTTGGCGCAGAAATTTGCAAATAAATGTTTACATTATTTGTGTAATCAATGTAAATAATAAAATAAAGAGTTTTAGATCAAAACCGTATCCAAGGAGAATCGATTAACCCTTTGTTTTTCATCTCTAGGTCGGAGTGATGTATTGTAAGGCCGGACAATGTACGGAAGAAGAAATGTATAATAACCAAGATGCAGGACCCGCTTTCACTGAATTCCTTGAAACCATTGGCAAGAAGGTGAAGTTAAACGGTTTCGATAAATACAAAGCTGGACTTGATACCAAAGGTGAATTACTTATCTAACATACTGATGACACAAATTTCTACTCTTTATATTTATCTCGAAAGCTTTAGTTATGATGATGTATCATTATATGATGATTTAGTATGATGTTTTTGTCTAAATTAACTGTACATTTTTTAAACTGTTTTATTAATTGATGCATTTCTAGCTGATTCCACGGGAATTTACTCCGTTTATTCCCAGTATCAGGAATGCGAGATAATGTTCCACGTATCGACAATGCTGCCTTTTACGCCGAATAACAGACAACAGCTCTTAAGGAAGAGGCATATAGGAAACGACATTGTAACCATCGTTTTTCAGGTATGTCGTTTTAATAGCAGGTCCTTTAAGCGGATTATTTCATTTATCATATAGGTTGTTGTTAAAACCGTTGTAAAAAAACCCGCCCGATTCGCTTTGGGTTTATTCCCACCTTGCAGTGATCAGCGATAGGCATGTGGGTAACTAAATCACTCGTGGTACTATTGTGGACTTAATTCATTTCTGATATCTATTCTTATACACACATTATATCCTAGACTCCGATATAGCTCCATTGTCTCTTGGATAATTCCTAGAAATCGATCTAATTATACAGTACACTTGATGTTTGGTGTCTTTCGTGTCTTTCTAGTCTTACTGTTTTCAATCATCTTTCCTTCTACCTTGTACGTATACTGTTGCATTTACGTAACCCAGTTGACTTGAATCATGTCCTGCCCTTTTACCATTAAAACAGTAAATTTAAAAAGTGCTTTTACTGAGTACGTGTAGTTGCCGAAAGATACAGGAAATCTTATAGGATGCAATCTAAATTGTTGTCCGGGCTTTGAAGCCGTAATCCAATGGAATCTCTTTCTGACTTTTCGTCTACAGCTGGGGCAGACATTATCAAAGGCGATGAGGTATTGGGCGAAATGATCTCCCGTGCTTCCCGACGTTGACTGATTCGACTGTGCAGCACGACATCCTTTTCAACGGGGTGGATATCTTAAATCAATAGCAGCGTTTTTTATCCAAGACTAACGAAAGAAAGCCGTTGCGATCTTAAACACAACAACAATTTTAACAGGAAGAGGTTCATTACATTTCTAAATGCATCAGACTGGAAGCGAGTTCTGCGGCATACTTCAAGTGCGCCGAAACTCCGCGCCACCACAGTATAAGGAATAATACATTATATCAGTATCGTCAGTTCGGGGGACAAACACATGCGATGCACTGCCAAAATTGTCCAAAACCGGTTTGGTGGTGCACCGCCGGCGGCCGGGCGGAGCAAGGGGAGGGGAGTTTTAATTTTTCGACCGACTGACGTTACTGATATAATGTATTATTCCTTATACTATGGCGCCACCTCTAACCCCACCCCAGTCCCTGCACTGCAGCGCGACGGCGGGGAAACAAATACCACGGAGCTTACCACAGTCAAATCACTCAATGTCGGGAAGCACGGGATATCACTTCACCCATTGCCTCATCGCCATTGATAATTCTGCCGCAGCTGTAGCCGAAACGACAAGAAGAAATTCCATTGGATCACAGCTTAGAAGCCCGGATAAGACTTTGATTGTATTTTGACCGGCCGTGAAAGCCTTCACCGTCTTATACTCTTGTAGGATGTTTTATACCCATTAAAGACAATATAACTCATTCATGCTTTACTATTGCAAATTTCTATGACGTCATCAATCAAGAATAATAGTCATCTACAGCAATGATCGCGTCCATAAGAGACAACATATCTGTCACAACTCTCAACTATATAAAGTCTAATTACTGCGCATCGAAAATAACGCATCCACCTGACCTGCGTTGACTCCATTGCAGTCCAGGTGATGTATGTGAAACTAGAGACAACTATTCAATATTTTTTTTATCATCAATAAATTCTGGTCAGCCGCGTAGGCCGTTGTCCCTTTTGCTATATCTTCTACTTCTTCGTCGGCCTTATCCGTTCCGGACGTTGGCCATCACCATGGCAATATATACTACAGCTGTAGTAGACGATACTTGACGGGGTTTCTCATGACATGGCCCAAATACTCAGGTTTGCATTGTTTTATGGTATTCATGAGGGTTAATTGGCAGTTCATTCTTCGAAGGACCTCTTCGTTGGTGGCTCGATCAACCCAGGAAATTCTTAGGTGTCTTCGATAGATCCATAGTTCAAAGCTCTTGATCTTTTTTTCTGTTTCCCCACAACATACAACGTCCAAGCCTCTACACCATACAACAATACTGAGAAAATATAGCATTTTATCATTCCCTTCTTGAGCGTCATGCTGAGATCTCGACAGCAGAGGAAGTGTTTTATTTGTGTGAACATTGTTCTAGCATTTTCTATTCTGCGCTTTATTTCTTTGAAGTGGTCCCACGAATCATTAAAGTTACACCCAAGATAAGTAAAACTACGCACTCTCTCGTTAGCTTCGTTTTTACAATACATCCCACCGCATTGATTAGGGGAATTACGAACCATGTATTTGGTCTTCTTGATATTCAATTTCAATCCGTATTATTCGCTTATGTGTAACTGTATTGGTAAGTTCTTGTAGCCCCTCCAGTTATCGGCCAGTAAAACCGTGTCGTCGATATATATGATATTTTCGATTAGCTCACCATTCACCTTAACGCCGTCTGTGCTGTCGTAATTATTTTCTCCGAGTAGAGATTGAACATTAAGGATGATAAAATGCAGCCCTGTCGGACTCCACGTTGATTTCTAAGGTGTCTTACCCGTTATTTTAAGATTTATAGTTGCTTTCTGATTCCAAATTAGATTGGCAATCCTTATGTCCTTTCCATCCAAGCCCGTTTCACGAAGTACTTTTACCATTATTTCGTGTTGACAGCGGTCAAAAGCTTTAGCCTAGTCTATAAAGCACATGTGAACGTCGCAATTCATATTCCTACAGCATTGTATAAGAACTTGTATCGCAAATAATGCCTCTCGAGTACCAATGTTTTTGCGAAACCCGAACTGCGACTCGCTTACTAAGTTAGCCGAAGTAGGTTATCCTATATTTTCCACGTATTTTTTGTTACCAACACCTCCCGCTCTATTACGAATGCCTCGCCAAATAGCAGTAAACCAATCAAAACAATTTCTTACAATTGTGGCCTACCTTACTGAACCATATTGTCAATTTTAATTGTTTATAAATTTAAGCTAGTTTTCGCAATTAATTGTGAACTATTTATTATGATGTGACTTTTATTGTTTTTGTTGGTTAATAATATAGGAGGCCTTTATTATCACTAATAATTCATCGACTCATTTTAGGAACCAGGAGCACTTCCTTTTACACCCCAGGGAATCAGATCTCAGTTCCAGCATGTCTTTGTCGTCGTTAACGCCATAAACCCTTGTACTGAGAACACACATTACAAGGTAGCAGTCTCAAGGTCCAAAGACGTTGAGGTATTCGGGCCACCCATCAAAGAGGGGGCCGTCTTTCCTAAAGGAAAGGCTTTCGCGGAATTTCTATTAGCCAAAGTAAGTAAACGATTAGCGAATATTCTGTATACCTATATTCGAAGGTAAATTCATCCTGCTTGTTTAGATTGTAAAAATATAAAAACTTCAGAATTCAAAAAACCATAATGTTGTTACCGGGAATCGGTGCGGGCCGAGGAGGCTTCGAAAAAAGTTACGCTTTTATACCTTTTTACCTTCGTTACGCTTTTTTGGTGTTATTTTCATATTCACGTGCATTATTATATTGTTCTCCTAATTTTAGGGAATTTTATAGTTTATGGGTTTTCTAGATATCAAGGAGGCTATAGGAACGAAATGATAGCATAGAGTTACACTAAAGTTTGTAGTAGTAAATAGTGAATTATACTACTTAAAAATCGGGTTTATTTGATTTATTTTTATCCTAAGTTTGCAGCAATTAGTATCGCAACATTTAAACAAGCCAAAGTAAAATATCTGTTATTAAGGATTGACCAGGTCACTCAGTTCAGTTCAAACAAAAATGAACTCAGGAGTTTTTTGGTAGGTACTATATGCACCTACTACATGAGGTTTGTAAGTGAATTGAATGCTGCTCAAACTAACGAAAAGAAAAACAATTCTCCAATGCCCTCAGGCCAGTATTGAAGTAGGGTGTTTGGAAATCTTTAATCAGGCCTCCGTTCTACTACAACCTTGGTGAAAAAGAAAGGACCCTTTATTTTGGGCACGATTGCAAACAATTGTGTTCTACGTGCAGTACTTTCTTAAAAACAAAACGAGCAATAGAAAGTCATTGAGTACTACAGTAAGGCATTGAGTGAGTCAGAAACGAAGTAAATAATGGTTTGTGATTAGAACTGAGTATGGAGTTTGACATAATGGTTATTAGCAATTAACGTCTTCAGCAGTATGGTTTTCAAATTGAACGTCGCTCAGAAAAGAATATAGTTAATAGAGAATTGAAAATAAAGCTTAATAAAAAATTGGAAATCATAAAGATGAATGGCGCGGTCTACAATTTTCAGCGCATCCCTACAACAAGGATGAAGGTTTTTTCATCTGAATTGATTAAAGAGATATTACGGAACTTTGTCTGATTGGGAAAATCGCCTTAAGAGGAGGGTAGTGTTATGAGAATCGGTGCGGGCCTGGGGTGGTCCCTATATCATCCGTCCTGTCGACGCAACGGTTTTTTATAATGTTTGTTTTTTTTTTGGTAATACTTATCTATTCAGGCAAATTCTTTTATTGTTCGCGTAATTTTAGGAAATTTTCTGGTTTATAGTTTGCTTTTATATAAACGAGACCAATCGTCGTAGCGAGTCAGTCAGACTCTTAGTCGAATCTAAGTCTAATATTACAGGTATAACAACGAAGTAATGGTAGAGAGTTAGATTAAAGTGTTTATTGTGTTTATTTGTAAAGTCGTTAATAATAAAAATTGTCTAATAATTAAAAATCAGTGGCACGGGAATTATTCGAATCCCGAGTTCGCAACAATATGTATTGTTATTGAATTATCGAGGTTTTCTATTCTTTTTTGCTACGCTTATTTATGCTGCAAATTTATTTAGGTTGTTAACGCCGAAAACGCCGCTCATCGGTCAGAAAAATTCGTTACCATGGCAACAAGAACACGCCAAGAATATCTAAAAGATTTGGTGGCCCACCATTCAACCAACACGCCGGTGGATACTGGACAGAAGTTTTGTAAGTAAATATTTTTTTGCATATGGTAAAGTCTCTTTAGCGCACGCGCTTGCGAACAGAAAGTAGCACGGCAAGAGTGCGGATAAAGATTTTTACCACGCTAATTTTTTTTGATCTTTCCACAAGACTCTAAAGTTAATGCGTTGAAATGTAAATGTAATATAACTACAAAATTAATGCACTGGTAAATTGACTGTGGTAGCTTATCTATATTACTACTGATTTTATAAGCTAGGAACAAAATCTGTATTCAGAAAACCCCTAATTATATTGTATCTACAAGTTTGCGACTTATAGATACAGTTTAGAAAATTCACATTAGGTTATGTTTCAGCGATATTCAGTAGCAAAAAGAAAGAAAAGGGTCGTCCGAGGTTCATACCAGATTTATGCCAAAGAGGTGCCATTTTATGGCAAGTTTTGCTTGACGACAGCGGACAAGGACAACAGATCGAATGCTTTTTGGGTAAGTTTTCTTTATTTGTTGTGGTTACTGCACCTATCAGGTTAGTGCATTTGAAAATTGGCAGCACATAAGTACAGGGTATTCCATATTTTGGTTTTCAAAATTTGACATTTTGAAAACTCGTTTATCTTTTCAGTTTTGAAAAGGAAGAATTGCTCTCCAGTAGTTTGTTTTATGTAGAATCCAGTGACTAATTTTTATCTGTACCTAACGGTTCAGTAACAATTTGGTAATGAAAGAAACATTTTTTTTTTTTGAATAAGCTCTTGTTGTTGCGATTCTAAATATCAAATAAGACATAGGGTGTCCCATTATAAAAAAACTGTGTTTGTTTTATTGTGGTGAAATTATTCCTTTCAGTAAAAAAACTAGCTCCGCCACTGGATTCTATGGTCAAAACGTTCCAAGAAGGCATTTTCACTTCTTCGATAAATCTCAAAATAACCTCAAAAGGAGAGGTACCTCAAAAACAACCTTCCATCTTGAAACATAGTAGTTGCGGTTTTCTCAACAAAGGCATTAGCTACTATAAAAACAGACGAGATAATTTCGAGAAATAGCAGAAAAACCTAAAAAAAAAAGTAAAATTTCCTTTCATAAACACCAATAAAAATAATTTGTTGATTTGGGTACCGCAATATGCCTTGCACCAGAGGCCTGTTCGGATTAGAAAGAGCGACCAATGGGTCTAACCTTAATGACGAATAATAAACTACAAACAAATAAGAGTTCCTATTTCGACATAAGGTTAATTTTTTGCCACTTTAGGTATTTCCTCGGATTCCTTCGTCCTCATAGAAGAACAAACCCGACAAATCGTCTTCGTAACTCCATGTAAGAGCATCTTGGGTTGGTCACCTCAGACGAACAGTCTCAGGATCTACCACCATCAAGGAGAGTGCATGA
The DNA here is from genome assembly GCA_951812265.1 of Taphrorychus bicolor. NCBI lineage: Eukaryota > Metazoa > Arthropoda > Insecta > Coleoptera > Curculionidae > Taphrorychus > Taphrorychus bicolor. The sequence goes on from OX638297.1 coordinate 35,758,825, forward strand.
CAATCCACATGAGGGACACCCATGGAGACACAGATGAGCTCGTAGAGATTATGAAAAGATTAGAAGCCGTTACTAACGGTCTCAAAGCCAAAGAATTTTCTATTAGGTAGGTCACTTTCATTGTGAAAATAACTACTTGAGTTTGTTTTTTTTTATTTATTTGAATGTTGGTTGGGTTATATGCATGTACAGAAATAAAGAATCTAAAATGTCTTTTTCTTGTTTTTTCAATCCAAATTTATGCAAGTTGTTACTCTATCTATTTCAGTCGTAATATAATGGGCCAGTTGGGATTCCACGTTCAACCAGATGGCATTGTTACTTTGGTTGAAAACCAGGGACAAGCTTGGCAGGCTGGTTTGAGGCAAAATTCCAGATTGGTAGAAATTTGCAAGGTATGGCTTTTTCAACCAATTATTTAATCGTTATTTACACTGTTTTCTGTCTGTGTATTGTCTAGTATTATCAATCTATTTGATAGGTTGCTGTGGCCACCCTAACTTATGACCAAATGGTCGATCTCTTGAAGACCTCTTTGACTGTAACTCTAACTGTGATACCACCTCTAGCAGACGGTACCCCTAGGAAAGGCTGTACTCTGCAAAACTGTAAATATAACGAGGCTCATTACGAAGGTATATTTAGTGAAATTAACAACACATTTTTAAATCTGAGCTACATTTATTACCTTTGGTAGGCGATTATGATAGTGTAACAAACGGAACAGACGAGGGCAATAATGGTAAATCAAGAAGGGCCCCGCAGATGCAACAGGCAGTTTCGGGTCACCATCGACGCGTTTACGAAAGAAGCTTTTCACCTCCAAGGAGCAGTAACAGCTCCGGCTACGGAACTGGGAGTAGCAGCAAGTCGTTTCATAGCCAGGAAAATCGATATCATAACAACGTTGTAGCAGAGGTAAGATAATCGTAAATATGAGTTTACTAAAATTTAATGACCATTTACATTAAAATATACTGAAGTATCAATTTCATTATTCGACCTCAGGGAACATTGACGAGTTCTTCAAGTGGACACTCCAATGATGACAAATTGTACGAAATGCTTCAAGATTTCGAGCCTCCACCTGTGCCAACTAAGTCGAGCAGCTCACGTAGCACTCCACAACACACAAATAATACGTTTCCATGTTCGCCAAAGCGACTAAACCATCATCAGGTAAGAAAGATTGTGTGGTTTCATAGATCACTTAGTGAGTCCAGTCCAATGCGGACTTGGCCAATGGTAGGCTATTTCAGTGAGTAGTCACACATTCAAACTCAACACAGTTTGTTCACTTTCAACGGAAATATTTAAGTTTTTTTTTAATAGGGTTTTTGTTATCCCATAAACTGTTTTATCCACGACCATACTATAATAATCACATTATTCTTGTACATTCTCAAGACTAACGATAATCATTATTCACTTGTGAATAATGTTCATTATTCACAGTAAATTACTTCATTTTATGGCCTATTTTAAGTATTTTTCAGTGAAAAGTACATATTTTAGTGAAAAAGAGACACTGTAACCTACATTTGCCTCAATACATCCTAATAGAAGGATAATTATTTGAATGAACCAGTGGTAACTACCGATTTCATGTTTAGGCCAGTTTACTTTTTGAGTTGTCAGTTGCCTACGACATGTTTCGTTTCCATGACAACTCATTATTCACTTGTAATGAACATTATTCACAAGTGAATAATGAGTTGTCATGGAAACGAAACATGTCGTAGGCAACTGACAACTCAAAAAGTAAACTGCCCTAAACATGAAATCGGTAGTTACCACTGGTTCATTCAAATAATTATCCTTCTATTAGGATGTATTGAGGCAAATGTAGGTTACAGTGTCTCTTTTTCACTAAAATATGTACTTTTCACTGAAAAATACTTAAAATAGGCCATAAAATGAAGTAATTTACCGTCCACCCTCGTAGCATTGAAATGAACATGCGGTGACATGCGCGGGTGACTAGACCGTCATCTATCGACAAGACGCATCAAACGTCGCGCCATTGAATAGCGAAACCAGTCGTGGTCGTGGTTTTAAAATTGTGAATTAACTTTGTGGGACCTATAACCTATCATATTTGAGAAAACCCAGAATCTTGGTCATGGATAAAGTATAGTACTCAACGCGCATTTAATGAGCGTTATTCTCTCGGGCAACTTGTGCCACTCGCTTCGCTCGTGGGCTCAAACGTTACCCTCGAGAATAACAACTCTCATTAAATGCTTGTTGCATAATATACTAATATTATACTGAAGTATATAAAAAAGTGCAACCTGGATTTATTACCTAATATTTGCAGTTACTCTAGGAGAATAGAATAACTGTTATCTTCAGATAAAACCAACCGTCTTGCCTCAGTGCCTTTGGATTTTACGAACACAATCCGATTTTTCCCATATTGCTTTAATTTGGATCAAATAAATATTGGACTGAAATAGTATATTATTAAACGAGCTTTTTGTGATAGTCATTATTCCGCCACCAGTGCATTATTTACGCTGCGGCATTTGATAGGTATTGCGTTGTTGCCTACTCCTACTGGTTACCAAGGCAACCTATAAGTTAAAAGGCGAGCGGGAATAATGATATTATTTCCGCAGTTTCAACTCATATATCCCTCTGACGCCATATGAGCCCTATTTAACTTTTGTCAACAAGCTGAATATGAATATATTATTAAGTGGTCGTGGACAATAGTATATTATTAAACGAGCTTTTTTTGATAGCCATTATTCCGGGACGTTTGCGTCACGAGCCGCAGACGAGGGGCGCAAGTCCCCCGTGGGAATAATGGCCATAAAAAGCGAGTATAACACTATACTTTGTCCACGGCCATTGTCTAATAATTACAAATTATAAAATCTTATAGGTAGTGTAAAGAAAATAATTGAAATGTCAAAGTGACACTCGCGTTTGACGGCAAAACCGGTGCCACCAGTGCATTTTTTACGCTGCGGCATTTCATATTGCACTGTTGCCTACTCCTACTGGTTGCCAAGGCAACATATAACTTAAATGGCGAGCGGGAATAATAATATTATTCCCGCTGTTTCAACTCATATATCCCTCTGACGCCATATGAGCCCTATTTAACTTTTGTCAACAAGCTGAATATGAATATATTATTAAGTGGTCGTGGACAATAGTATATTATTAAACGAGCTTTTTATGATAGCCATTATTCCGGGGGGACGTTTGCGTCACGAGCCGCAGGCGAGGGACGCAAGTCTTCCGTGGGAATAATGGTCATAAAAAGCGAGTATAACACTATACTTTGTCCACAGCCATTGTCCCAATTTTCGCCATTTTCGAAAATACGTTATAATTTTTTTATTAGTCTAGTTTGGTAAAAATGATTTTTACATTATTAAGGCACTTTTTTGAATAGATTCCAACCGTGATTTTTGAATTTTTATAAACTTATTGTTTTTTAAGTTATTACATAAACTTCTATTTTTTTAAATACAACCTATAACTTCTTTCTACTTTGTTAGAAAGAGAATTTTTTTCTCTTTAAAATGACCTATAACATGATAGGTTTTGCTTTGAACTTAAATGCTTTTTTGATAAAAACTTCTTTTTGGAGTAGTAGGCCATGACGCGATGACGCTCCGATGCCAATGTCGCGGCCATCTTCTGTTGTGCATCTGTTGTGCAGCTGTCACTGTCGATATTACGCGGTTGGAGAAATTTAATAATCTCGTAACTAGCGTAGACAGTTCAATAACGTTCATCCAAAAGTTTTCCCCTTGTAAGGACGTAACGAAAAAATGTGATTCTAATTTCTGCAACAAGATGGCGCACCTGCCATCTTGTTGCAGAAAGGGAAAATTGTTTTCCTCTCAGGAAAATGATTCCAGTAAAACTCAGATGCAATATAATTATTTTGAATATAATACTCTGATCGTACGTCCCCATGTGCGGATATGGTGTATATTGCGGATTTGGCGCTGTGGTCTGATTGGTTGAAATTGAAGTTTCTTCCTAAGTGTTGCCAAATTTCTGCATTCTCATTAAAGTGATATATGTAGTTGGATAAATAGTGGAAAAAACGACAGTTACTATATCGAAATCCTTGACGTTTGCCACATGATTTTAGAGGTTCGGGTAGAACGATGCATATATCAAAAAAGATGGAATGCAGTGTGCACTGCGGCAACACTGTGAATCCGCATTATACGCCATATCCGCACATGGGGAAATACCATTAGATGTCGAATTTTTCGAAAGATTGAAATGAAATTTTTTCGTTACGTCCTTACAAGGGTAAAACTTAATGAACGTTATTGAACTCTACGCTAGTTAAGATATTATGAAATTTCTCCAACCGCGGAATATCGGCAGTGACAGCTGCCCAACACAATGGCCGCGACATCGGCATCGGAACGTCATGGCGTCATGGCCTACTACTACAAAAAGAAGTTTTTTTCAAAAAAGCATATAAGTTCAAAGCAAAACCTATCACGGTATACGTCATTTTAAAGAGAAAAAAATTCTCTTTCTAACAAAGTACAAAGAAGTTATAGGTTGTATTTAAAAATATAGAAGTTTATGTAATAACTCAAAAAACAATAAGTTTATAAAAATTAAAAAGTCACCATTGGAATCTATTCAAAAAAGTGCCTTAATAATGTAAAAACCATTTTTACCAAACTAGAGTAATAAAAAAATTATAAGGTATTTTCGAAAATGGCGAAAATTGAGCTTATCAATTGCAAGAAAACAAAAGACGATAGCAGATTTCTGTTTGCGGCAGTGAATTCAGCTCGAGAAATTACCTCGGCATCGACTTTTTGATATTTAATATTCCTATTAGTTTAGGGGATTCCCATTTAAAACACCCAAATTAGGCCACCCTGTACAGAGGCAGCGATCTTTAACGTCTACATTGAGTTTGAACCTCAGAGAAGTTGAATTTGAGGTTCAAAAAACACGACTTCTTTAAATAAAATACATTAAAGAACGAACTTAAAGATGGATAACGCAATATAGAGTCTTCTTTATAAATACTCATGTTCTTTGTTCATAAATTAATTACTATAGCACAACTATAAATAACAGCCATTATTACTTTTCAGAGTGCTCAACTTGCACCTACTTCACACAACCACTATACAGTGCAGCATAATAAAATACACTTCAGTAATAGTCTGCCCATACATCACGTTAACTATCAGCCCCCCTTAAGTGCAGCCCTACACGGGAACACAAGCGATTTGGATCTGACACGTGATGTCTACAATTCGGAGAAGAACAATATTGTAAAACAGCATAATGAAAGATTGAGACAGCAGGAGAGTCATGATTACTTACAGGTATAGTTTTTCTTCCTCTATTTTATTTATCAATAGTAATTTTAAATACAAAATATAGATTAGGTGTATTTTTGTATAACCGATTATCTCTGCTGGACGGGCAACAATATTATCAAAAGAGCTACTTTAGTAGAAGAAAGCTTAGTACCCTTTGATGATAGGCATTTAATAAATTAAGTACAAGTTTAATCTAACTTGTTTATTTATGTTTCTTTGTTAGGTTACGAGACCCCCCAAAGTAGCCGATTACCAGACTTCACTGCAAGGAGATTATTCCAGACATAACCTCAACGTAAATGACAATATGTCAAATGATAGTTCAATAAGCGACCGAATGAATCTTTTAGGAAGTGAAGACGAATTATCAACAGGTAATATAAAATAGCTATTTATACGAGAGCAAAAAGTAACTTTTTTGCTCTCGAGTGATTGCCGCTCTCCGCTTCGCGTCGAGTGGCAAACTTCACTCTCCGAGCAAAAAAGTTGTACTTTTCGCTCGTAATGCATACAATGTTTTTTCTGCAAACGATCAATTTCAAATAATGTGAATCACAACTGAGTATAACTCACGAGGACACAATCTGAAAATTTAAATCAAAGTGACAATGACGTTTTTAATATTTGGTTGAGTGGTGGTAGTTGCTATTGACAGCAAGCGATAAAATCTTTTTCGCTTGCTGTCCTGAGCAACGTGCGGAAAAGTAAACTCACATTCTGATCCTCAAAAAAGGTTAGGTTTTCGTTTGTCTAATGAAAGCGTAAAATGCGTCATTATTTGACGTTTTTAGAAAAAAAAATTTACACATTACTACTGAAATTTGTATTTATTAACTGGGTATTATATCAAGTAGAACTTTTTTAATTTGTACTAACATTATTTCGTCCCCGTTTTTGTTGTTAGGCAGTGGAAATCACTCACCTAGGACGCGCCGACCCGTTACCCAAGTTAATATGGCAAGCGGTACAAACTACCACCAAAGAAACCAAAGCCCCCGGTCCCTGAATGGCGAAGCCAAGTTAAGACCTGGTGTGACATCCCGATCGGCCAACAGAAACAGCGCTAATCTATCATCCAGCACCCTTCAAGAGGAGCTTTTGAGGCTTATCAACCCTGATAACCTTGAGCCACTAGATAGTTCAAAAATACACAAGGACACTGCTAAAACTCATTCAAGGTAACACTCAGCAAATAAAAAAGAGTGTGGTAAGACACGAAACTCGCATTGTTGGGAGGTTATCGGTCAGATATAATTCTATATGTACATGGGTATGTTAAGTGCTTCCTTCTTTAGGGAAAACCTTAATAGTTCGCTGTCGATTCACAAACCCAACCAGCAGGAAGTTATTCTGACAACTGCAAGACCGGCTACGGTTATTTCCAATGCCAGTACAACATCAAGCCCGTTGCCCAACGAGTTTAGGATGACTAAAGATGAAACATTGCCGTCTCCAAGCAAAAATAAGGTAGTGGATTTTCCGCTGTCCATGAAAGGTGCTTTTGTACTTTTTTGATAATATATCAGGTGGGCTTACCTGGATTTCCGGAACATTTCCCATTAAGCGAGTCGGATGACTGGCCCAGCTTGATGGACACAGCTACTAAGGTGATGATGCAAGTTGGTTCGATACCTGACGAGGAAAAGGATCGTAACCCGAGGCACTGGGATGACGATATGGTTGGACTAAACAGGATCGATCAGCAACTATCTAGCTCGTTTTCGTAAGTAATATTAAGAGTTTCGTTGTTTTTCTTTTCTATCATGATTTTACCACAGTGATGTGAAGGATTTTCAATATATAAAATATTTTTTAGTTTAAAGTCGGTAGCGACTACTTTGGTAGTCGTTCTTCTGGCACACTTTGTGTGTCAAAACCATCTTAATTGGCCTACTCTTATATCGTCAACTATGGTGTCAGTTACTCCCATGATCTCAGGAATTCTGTTGTTGGTGATCTTCTCCATTTCTTATGTCCCAGCTGCTCTTCGTCAGAAGTCCATTTCTGTAGCTCTCAAGGTTTTCTCTGCTTTTTATTTCACTGACCATACTTCGCTGCTATATGTAATAATGGTTTTCACTATTATGTTATGTATCAGTTGTTTATTCTCTTTCGATATGTCTCTATCCCACAAAATTCCATTTAGCAAACTGATTGCTTTTCTGCTTTGAACATTTCTGTCTTTTATACTGTCGTCCAATGTTCCGTCGCTGGATATCTGCGCATTTAGGTATTTATACTTGTTTGTTTGTTTTATGTATTATCCATCGTCCAGGATGAGGTCCTGCTGCTGTCTTCCGACACACATATAAGCCGTTTTTTGTATTTTGACTTCCAAGCTCCATTTAGCATATTCTTCTATGAGCTTCCTGGTCATGTACTCAATGTCATGTTGGTCTTGTGCCATTACTATCTGGTCATCTGCAAAGCACAGTGTGTAAATGATGCCGTTGTTCAGTGGTACACCTATGTTTCCGCATTTTCTCTTCCACTGTTTCAATGCTTGTTCTAAGTTCTAAGTATATATTGAATAAGGTCGTGGACATGCAACACCCTTGTTTAAGGCCCTTAATGATGTTAAAACCCTTTGACAGTCTCTGTCCGGTCTTGATTCTTGCTGCAACTTTTATCGCCTTAATAAGTGTTAATAGTGATGTTAGTTCTTTTAAGTGCCCCCCATAGTTTATTTTGTGAGATGATTTATTTTACCGTATGCTTTTTCAACTAGATAAACACTAGGCGTGTTTCTTGATTGTCGGCTGTTTTCTTTTCCAATATTTGAAAGACGCAGAAGAGGTGGTACAATGTTGATCTTCCTGCGCGGAATCCTGCTTGTTCTTCTGCTTCCATATCCCTATACTCTGAATCGATTTTATTTGCCAAAGTCTTACCATATACTTTGTACAGAGTATACTCGTAACTGCTATCCCTCTGTAATTGTCGCAGTTTTGTTTATCTCCTTTCTTGTGACTGGTGGATATTAATGCGGTGTTCCATTCTTTTGGGGTTGGCTTTCCATTCAAACAGCTCTGGAAAAATTTTGTAAGTTCTTGGTACAGTTTTTTTTGTTCCACATTTGATAAGTTCAGCTGGGATATTTCCTGGTCCTGTTGTCTTTCCATTTTTTTTAACACTTTACAGAGGCCTTTGTTACGTCCTCTAGGGTTATTCTAATTGGTGATGCTGTTGTATGTTTTCTTCGTTTTGTGTCTCCTGGACTTTCGGTCGGTGTTCTGTTAGTAACTATTTAACGTATTCGTCCCATTTTTCTAATGTAATTGGGGATATTAGTTATTTTGTTTTCTCTTGTCTCAAGGATTTCAACTCTTTTCAGCTTTCACTACTTTTTTGTCCTCTGATGTACATGTCTTTTTCTGCATCTATTTTCCCATGTTTCGTTTTTTTTTGGCTGATCTTCCGAACTTTTGCTTGTGCCTGATGTTTAAACAATATTTTATGTTCTTCGGACTTAGAGGTCAGGTATGGTTTGTATTTTTCTCTTTTGTCCTTTATCCTTTTCTATTTCGCCGTCCTACCAATATGTCTTCTTCTGTTGTCTGCTTTCGCATCCCAGGGCTTCTTTGGCAGCTGCATGTGTACAACTTCTTATGAGTTGATAATGTTTTTCGTTGCTTCTGGGTTTGCAAGTCTGTAGCTTTTCGTCCAATCTGGTTTTGTATAGATCTAAACTGTCTAAATTAAACCTTTCCTCTTTTATTTTTACTCCTTCTTCCGTCTTTGTGTCTTCCTGCCTTCCGTATTTCTGTAGGAACACAATGTTTGCTCGACGCAGGTAGTGGTCACTGCCGCACGTTGCCTCTCTATACACCCTACATCCTAATCTACATACTAACCTGAACCTTTAGATTAGTTTTGTATAAACAATTATGGAATTTTGGATCTTGGTTTTTTAAAGTCTAGGTGTATTTATGTATGTTGCGGTGTGGGTAAAATCTATGCTGTATTTTGGGGCTATTCTGTTCGCATATTGAAATTAGTCTGCTGCCATTGTCGTCTAGTACGTCTTCTCCGTGTTGGCCCCCCACTGTATCTTGTTGTCTTTTACCCGTTCTTGCGTTCATGTCTCCCAATATTTTGATTTCTCGTGAGTTTCCCAGTTTTAATACTTCAAAGTTTAGTTGTTCGTAGATTTCGTCTATTTTTACCACAGTACATCGTTAACTAAATCTATACCCAGTATTGTGACTTTTTGCCGGTGTGGAGTTAGGTTCTTCTGAATTTAGATTCACTGCAGCACTAATTGCCTTTCATGTTACCCAAGGAACAAGAATATGTTTTCCTCTGGTCTTTTGATACACCATTATAGAAGTGGTCATATTTTTCTAGGTTTTCAGAGCCCAGTCCTTTCTTCTTCGTTTCTGTAAGGACCATTATATCAGCTTTGTGTTCCGTTAGTTCTGAGAGCACCTCATTCAGTTTTGTTGCCAGGCCTTGAATGTTCCATGTTTCAAAAATAATTCTCCTTTTCCGTGGCTTTTGTCGTTTTTTGCTTCCTAGCCTGTTGCGAGGCTGTAGACTGGTTCTTTCAACGGTTGAAGGTTTTCCAAGTACCGAAGAGTTAACCCGATACCTTGACCCCCTACCAGGAGGGCCAGGGTTTATTGTTCAAAGTTCTCCTCTCTTAACTGGGCTGCTTTCTCTACAGCTATGAGCCCGTTGATCCGCGGGTGGTATTTTATTTCCCATCTACCCGCCGGCTATGCTAGTAAGGGCTTCCCGCTAACCGCCATCTATGCTAATAAGGACTTCCCGTTATCCGCCATCTTATGACGCGCGCTCTAGGGATTACAGGCTCCCATCGAGGGCAGCAGAGATGCATTTCAATAAATATGTGTTTTTTATTTCTTCGTGCGAACAGAATAATATGTGATTAAAAGCCGATTATACTGCAGTTTGTGGTGCCAATTTATACTGAACCCAAGCAGAATGAAAACCTGCAAACACTGGGTGCTTATAGGGGATTCCTCTGGTTCAAGTCGGTTTAAAAACAGTTTTAATTTGTGCTATTCCAGTAGTCGGTCGATTCCTTTCGTGACTTTGTGAATGAATGCTAAAGTAATTTAACCACGTTCTAGTTCAAATACTCCCGTTGTTTTCTCCTGGCGATCCACATTTCTTGGGCGAATTGCTCTATCGAACTTCTGCTTGCTATATGCGTTCCAGCCAAAGGTTGGAACGCATATGCGCAAGAAAGAAACGAGCCTTCGTATCTCTTTCTAATTCGCCATTCTTACAATTTCTCTTGCAGAAAAAGCTTTTATGATTCCTTTTTTCGCAGCATTCGCCAGTTTTACAATTGGTTTTTTTGATACCCAAACATCCAAGGAATGGTAAAGGTCCTTTCTTTTCTTTCTCCCTAGGATACCAAAACATCCAAAGAATCGTAAAGGTCCTTACTTTTCTTTCTCCATTGTTGGGGTCTCCTCTGTCTCCTTTGGATTTATGGAAGTAATGCGTAAGAGGAAGTTCAACCTGGCCAGGACTATAAATAACAAAGCATGTTGTTCACATATGGAAACCCCTTTGCCCCTTTTTAGCCGTAGCCAGTGTTTGGCTCCGAAACTTTCCATAAAACAGTTGGCTAGTGAGAGGCTGGGGAGTACTCATTGTTTTCCATCAATTTGTTCGTAAAATCCTTTCTTCCATTCAAAATAAGCAGTTGTTAGGGTTAGAACAGCTTAGGAATACCTTGGAAATTTTGTTCAAGTTCAATATGTTGTATTGCTTCCTCGATGGGTTCCATTGTAAAGAGCGAAAAATCTTCGAAGCTAACGAGGACTTCCTTTAAAGGAAGGTCAAATAACAAAGTTGTTCAACAGAATAAGTTTCGTAAGATGTTCGGCGACTTTGTAGGTAAGGCTTCCAATCGTGCTCACGATAGGTCTCAGTGGCACAACCGGTTTGTCGATTTTTGGGAAAACCGGTGACATAGGCTTCTGATTTTAATCCGATGCCAGGTCCTTAATCAACTTCTTGGTGGCCCTCAGAATCCGGGCGTATGTGATGGGATGCTATGTGGATGTTGAGATTATTACCGTTGCTTTTTCTTTATCCGCTGGCAACATAACAATCTACTTGTTCAACGTTTTCAGACGTTCAGAGTTCCCCTTTCTGCAAAGGTGAGCTTGCTTTTTGGCGGTTCTGCCGTTGTAGAATTCGTGATGTCATTCTGGTCTGTTCATCGGAATAAAATTACCAAATAGGACAGATTAAAAATGTGGCGTACAAATGGATCAAGAACGGCTAACACAGACGGAATATACGAAGCTATCCATGAAAAGGGCGAATGTTCTTCCCTTTGGAAGGCCGTACCACGGTTTTACAAGCTGCCGTTTTCGCAATACTCTTAAGTGACCAGACTAGTTCATTGAATTGTGTGGCTTGCTGCCACGGCTTGGGCTGCAGTTCTGCGTTTACAGGGTTTGATGCACCTGTAGCTCAGTATACATTGCATCGATATACATCAACGTAAAACGGCTTAAAACGTCTCAAAATGCTTCTGTAAGCATCATTAGGTTTTCTTTTACTGACATTTTATGTTTTTAGCTAAAATGAGTAGAAATCGACGTAAAACGCCTTAAAACGTCTCAAAATGCGTCTGTGAGCGTCTGTTTCTTTTTAATAAAATTTAGTGTTCTCAGCTAAAATCACAAAACGCAGTATTAACACAAATATTACGGAACACAAAAATAGTTATTTATGTTATAAGTCCGGTAAATATAATTTTACAGTAGGAGTAAGATGTTTCCGGACGAGGCGCTAGCCGAGTCTGGAATTTCGAAACGACTATAAAATATATTTTTGCGAATATATTTTTGACAAATCCGCTAATTTGACAAATAGTTTCATTACGATATCCTGTACCGGTAGGTTTAGGTAGGTTACCATGGATACCATGGATTTATTGAAGATGTGCCGGTACTCAATATTGTAAAATTTCTTTACGATATTCAATCCTGTAAAAAGCTATTTACCGGATTAAAATCAAGTACGTAAAAGTGTTCTAAATGATACAGTATGAAGTAAAAGAAATTACAAGCTGAGGCAAGACCAAAACTTAGCAGTAGCAGACCACAGTTTGGCCAAGGATTGGCTGCAGCTGTTTTGGTTCAAATTATTGTTGTAATAAGATGTATTTCTGTCAAAATATTCGTTTTAACTTCAGGGGGTCTAAACTGAGAGGGTGTATACACCGGGGTTGTCAAGTCTAGGTAGGCATCTTGGCCAAGGATAATATAGTTTTGGTGGTGCTGGGGAGTCAATACGCAACTTGGGTTATTTCTCCATTTAACTGAAGTAGTTTTGAGAGATTTTTTCGTTTTTGCTAAACCTATATTATTGTAATGTATTCAATCTTTATTTCTAGGAGCATTCCAGATCAAACAAAGCACGTGGCTGAGCTTAGCCGCAAAATTCAAACTTTGGAAAGGGAAAATCGTCGTTTGAGAGATGAAAACAGGAAAGTTAAAGAGCAGGCGCAAGCAGCCGTCCAGCAATTACGAAAGTTCACAGAATGGTTTTTTAAAAATGTTAAACGCCAGTGAAAATGAACAAAAATGCTATTATTAATATTAATAAATCTAGATTTAAAAAAATGGAAGTCTTCCATTGTATGCTTTTTAAAGTGGAGATACGTTTTGAGTATTGGAGCAATTTGTTTATATAGTATGTAATTTAAATTAAAAAATCATCACAGTGTTATTGCAAAGAAAACAATACGTCAACGAACTAAAAACACCAACATGTATTTTTATATATAAATATATTATCATATAGCTTCTATTAGCTCTAAAATCTCAATAAAATTTGATACAATTTTAAACTTTATACTGTAGACGTATAAATAAGTATTTTGAAATATTTACGTCGTGTAGTAGTTATTCTTAGCAGAAAAATTATCTTAGCAGTACAAAATCGATTTATTTATATTTTATTTATAAAGCGTTCTCGTAAGTATTATGCAACACGTTACCAAATAATTTTATTTATATTAACAGTGCCAGTATTTACAGAGTTCTTGACTAGAAGGCAAATACTTTTTCGAGGATTTTATAAATCTGGTTATGAAAAATTTGAAACTTACGGAATTAATTTGGGATGTCCTAAAGCGTAGGAATATTTTTACCACCATTTTTAACTTATTTTTCTAACCGAAATAATAACCATGTGCATTCAAAATCATAACTAATCCATTCAAAATCCGTCGCAGAACCATGCACTAGGTGGAGATTAACGATTTCTTAATCCTTCTTTAATTTGAATTACTCTGCTATCAATCTTCTTAGTATATCGCTACAATTAACGGGAAATTATGACGATAGTTGTAAACATTACAGCGATTAAAGCATAGCGACCACTGCATCATAGCTATATCACAGTATGTCTTACACATGTTTTAATTTTTACATTAGGCAGATAGTAAATAGCTAAATAATGTCCTAGGGACGTTTATTATTCAGTAATTCCTCAGTGTACTAGATGAATATCTATTTGAAATGGACTTTTTAATAATAAGAGAAATAATCCCCACGTTACACTCGAGCCTCAAAATTGTGCATTCAAACGTGTTTTTGTTGAACACAGTATCCAAAAATAATCGAATTATTATATAATCGAACCAAACAAATTAAAATATGGATTATGAAATTGTTATTTTCTCTCCAACCTATTATTATTTATTCCAACTACATCATAAGAAAACACCACAAATATTTTATACAGCAGTCCTTTAGGCCAGAAAGGGTGTGTCAGTTGTAAATGTTCAAACTTAAATGGCATGTAGTACGTAAAACATAATGACAGTTTGCAATGTATACCATTATCCAATAAGACTTTGTTTACAAAGTGCAGGGTGTTAATTAAAAAAAAAAAATTTGTGAATTTCACAAAAACCGTTTGAAATATTGTTAAGAAATTAGGTAATATGTTACTCCTCCTTTTATGGAAATCAATATTTGTTTTTGAATTTGCTGTTCAATTTGGGAGACAAAATGTTCGCTTATGTTTTTTTTTTTACTGACACGCGGCTTCATTGTAAAAAAAGAAATGGTAAGAATAAGTTATTATTATCGAACACCTAATTGGGAAACAATACAAATTAAAAGTTACTTGGTCTATAACAGAAATTTGTATTTCTGAGAAATTTCTAAATAAGCAATATTTGTTTAAAGTTTAGTAGCATTTTTTGGTAAACGGATCGTTATTAGTTATAGTTTATAAAACACTAAACCCATTTCCATAGTATGCATTTTGTGGGATCAATAAGTTATGTATTTCAGTACTGCTTTTTTATTAGCACTTGCATTTGAGTGCAAATATTAAAGGTATCTAATTTAACAACAGCTCCCACAGCTTATTGGTTCCACAAAAAAAGAGACAAAATAAAGACAAGTTATTCCATTTGCTGGAACACACACTAAGGTTCAATTATACAAGTTACTCTGAGAGTTACACTCAAAATGTTACTCTGAGAGTTACACTATATATGGAAATGGGTTTAGTTATATTATAAATTAAGTCTTTTTTTTGAGGTCCTACACGCCATTGATGTTTGGGCACGTAAATTTGAGGCATATAAAATTTAAATTACAAGAGTTTGTTATTCAAGTATTATATTGTTTATCATACACGTACCTCTTATTAAATATGCGTGCTGTATTACCTATCACGTAACGTAAAATATAATGCGGTTTCGGCTTTAAGAGTTCTTTTATCTTAGTGATTATTACACGTAACTGTTTAGCACTGATTTAGTTTGTAGCTTTGGTTAATAAACATTTAACACTTGATTGTTGTTAGTTTTCAATGTTATATTTGTCTGTGACCTGTTTAGATGCCTTTAAAGCGATTCTATTTTATGAAGTATTATAATGTACTTTTTTTTATATATAAATATTATTTGTTGTAAATAAAATAATGACCTGCAGAAAGTTTTAGTGTTTTTTTAATATGTTATTGATATGTTATTGATATGTAAATGAATTTTAATATGTAAATGAGAAAGCTATTGGTTAGTAAGTGACTACTGAGTAAAAAAAAACTGATCTTCTGAATGAGTCAGTTATGTGAGTAACTAACAAGTACAAAAAGTGATACTCTACCGTAAACTGCACGTCCAGATAGATTTCCAAATTAAAGGCGACAGAAGTACATTAATCATGAACGTCAACATTTAACTTTAGGCCTACCACCCCCCAGGAGTAAATAAAAATGTGAAGAAGTTTTAGCACGAGTTGAAGACCATTCGCTCCTGAGTACTAGAAGTACAGGCTTAAGAAGACCATTGATAGGATATTAAAGGAACAACTTTTAGCGATAAATATTGCTAGAAAAACGTAGAGGGTACTATCTGAGAACTCATCAATTGGCGTGCAAAACAACCGTGCTTCATTCGCAGGGGGCCCTGGTTTATATTTTGGATCCTGTATTTGAACAAAACTTCGGTGAAGGAAAAAGCGGTGTGATGAATTCGTTGACTTCAATAATATATTAATATTAGTTCATTGGCAAATAGCTACGTCACTATTGGCGATTTGAATTGAGAAGGACCTTTAAAGTAATTTAATAAGGTGGATTTTGCAACTTAGCTTTAATAAAACCATTTGTTTAAGTGAGTACACATTGCCACCTGTAAGTCGATGGATGAATGTTGTTGAATTGAGAAGATCGTCACACTACACCTTTCAGACTGACATCGATTCGGTAGTGTCATCTGAAAGGTGAGCGTCGAAACAATGGATGCTTCTTAAAAGGTATGGCACCGTTCGGTATTTAAAAGAGTTCAGCACTGCTTTGATATCTGCAAATACCGATAATTTTATGTTGTGGTGACTTAAGACGTCACACGAGGGTCGATTGCGGGTTGACGTCAAGAGTGGGTGCAAGGGCAGGCCAATGTAGAAAGGACTCCCCTACTTATCGCGTCCACTCTGTATACGTTGGTTAAAACTATTGCCTGCTTAGCAGGGGATTTGGTAGGCCAGACGCTAGAGACGAGAGGGGTAAAAAGGTTTGTCCTTATACGTCCAGTGCACGAACTAGTTATATTAATGAACGATAGAATAGATAGAACGATAGAATAGCAGAACATATATATGATGCAGAGTGGTACCAGCGAGACAGTGATGCCGCACGTCCGTTCTTCGCAATGTGGTATTCCTAGATACTATTTGTAGAGCACTTCCCTAAGCTACATAATTTTTTCTTTCTTCCCGCAAAGGTACCTACACAGGCTTCCATACTTGGTTTTTTTATTTCAGATCTTGAAATTAGAATGAGCATCTCAGGTTAGTGTTAGATTGAGGCCGACCCGACGAGGGAACTGAGAAAGGGGAAGGGTTCCTCTAATAATGGCGCACGACAATAGCATCGTTCTACATAGTCATAATGTCAAGGACTGGCCCAAAGTAACATCTAATCTATCACGGGTAAGTTCGATGGATAGCATTATTTTTTATTAACTTGGTAGAAAATTAAAATGTTTTTTTCTACAAACAAACACAAAAAATGGCATTTTTGTAATCCTAAACCAGCCTTAACCAGCTTAAAAACCAGCCTTAAAAAGGACTTTTTAAAGCACTAGTGCTTTAAACGCGACTTTAAAGCACTAGTGCTTTAAAATAAAATGTCAAAAATTGAAAAAATTGTTAAAACTTTTACTTTATTTTTCCACGACCTTGTACAAATAGACCATGTACAAGTTCCGTCATATCTTGCCCTTGCCGAAAATGTAATTTTCGCTTCTAGTGAAAGAAAATCCCATAAATTTAACTTTCGTCTCTAGTGACGAAAGTAAGTTGCTCTAATTTCGCCTGTATATCGCCAATTAAATGCGATTCAACTGGTCTAATCTTGTAAGACACCATGGCCACCCAAATTATTGGCTTGACTTGATTGATTGACTTGACTGATCCTGGGGGTCTTAGCGGGCTCGGTCAATTGCCCCTTTACATTGAGAGGAATTGGTTTTTCCTGGATTCTAGGGCGGTCTTGGTTGCCGCTCGGTCTTCTAAACAACGGCGACGGACTTCTTGCCCTGTTACGGCAGTTACTCTTGACGTGACCCAGTTTACCGCAGTTAAAACATTTTATGCCCCGATTGCCTGTTGATCGATGAGGTCTTCGCAACAAGGCTTGGATATTGACTGTCAGATCCTTCAACGCTTTATGTAAAGTTGCCATGGATTCAGCCCTAGACGTATCCTCCTCGTCATCGCAAGTTGCCATTCTTACACGTGGAGAAGAACTAGATAACACTCGTGACGCCTCGAATTCCAGGGCCCGAACTAGTGCCTCGCTGATATTCCTGGGTCTGACTAGACGTAAGGGGTATCTCATGTCACTATCGCGAACTACCTCAATGAACATTTCAGCGGCAAATTGCATTTGAAAAGATTCAGGGGCCGATGGATATGCCAGGTGAATGAGTCTGTCTATGTCCGCCTCAAATTCTTGTAAGGATTCACCTGACTTTTGCCGTCTCATCCTCAGCTGGGCCTGGAACACGGTTTCTTTGTGCTCATTTGCAAATCGTAGTTGCAGAGTGTGTACTAAAGCCGCATAATTACTTTGATCCGCTGCCGACAGAGATTGGAGTAACTCAGCCGCTTTTCCACGAAGTGCTACCACTAATGATGTAGCTTTCTGGGGCTCGGACCAACCATTAGCTTTTGCAGCTGCCTCAAACTGAGTTTTATAAATTTCCCATGCAGTAGTACCGTCATAATCGGGAGGCTTAATTTTAGCGTTGGCTGTGCTAAAACTCTCTGTAGACACGTTGTCGTCCTCAAGTTGTTCCCGGAATTTCTTTTCTAGCTCGAGAACCCTCTGGTTGACAGCTTCGAGTCCTTCGTTAACGCCGTTAACGGATTGCATTATTCTTTCATCCAATTGTTGCTCCCTAGCGGCGAGATGGGTCACTAATTCTTCTCTGAACCGTTCCTGTTCTTCCTTCTGTTGTTGATGACGTCGCTCCTGTGCTTGATCACGTTTTTCCTGCTCTTCCTTCTGTTCTAGATAACGTCTTTCCTGCTCTTCCTTCTGCTCTAGATAACGTCTTTCCTGTATTTGATCACGTTTTTCCAGCTCTTTCTTCTGTTCTAGATAACGTCTTTCCTGTATTTGATCACGTTTTTCCAGCTCTTTCTTCTGTTCTAGATAACGTCTTTCCTGCTTTTTCTTCTGGTCTTGATAACGTTGCTCCTGTACTTGATCACGCCTTTCTTGTTCCTCTTTTTGTTGTTGCAAAAGTCGCTCCTGTACTTGATCACGTTTTTCCTGTTCTTCTTTTTGTTCCTTATAACGTTTTTCCTGCTCTTCCTTTTGTTGTTGCATAACGGACAGCAGGGCGGCAAGTTGATCCTCCATCGCTTGATGCTGGCTTCTGGTCACTGGCATAAACACGTAATGTCCGGCAATGAAGCACTCACTTACAGTTCAGTAATATTAATCCTCAAATTCCCACTGAAATCGCACTTCTGACACCAATTGTTGCGAACTCGGGGTTCAATAATTCCAGTGAAACGATTTAACACGAAAACACTATTTATTTATTTCCACAATTACACACGGCTACTAAATAACTCATTACTTAACACTTTATAGCCTTCTATTATCGCTTCGTAACTTTAGCTTACTTATAGCTCGATTAAAATACGACTACTCCCTTCTGCGCGCTCTATGCGCATTTATATACAATCCTAAAATTACAGAAAAACCTAGAAAGTTCTTTATATGAATTCTTGAATAATCTCACATAAAAAAAAAAGGTTGTAAACAACTGCCTTCTAGATTAAGCCAGCCGAGCAATAAATCACTCGTGTCAGCCATGACGCAGCGCGGATAGGTCGCGAAGCTCCGCCAACCAACACGCTCCCATGCGTTTCCCCGCCTCCCATGCGGCGTTGCTGCGAATCATAACAGTATTATAGTCGTTTTTAATGGCTATTAATCCCACGGGAGACTTGCGCCCCTCGCCTGCAGCTCGTGACGCAAACGTCCCCCTAAGGGAATAATGGCTATCATAAATAGCTCGTTTAATAATATACTATTCTATCGTTCGAGAACATTACCAAACTTGGCTTCGCCTTGGTTGGTAAACTGTTCTCTTGCAATGAGAATAGGCTATTTTCGTCTTTCGTTAAACAATATACGTTAGTTAATTAATATTAACATTGATAGTACAATTTGGATAATTTGTACAATTCATTTCTTCTATAATTCTACCATAGCCCGTAGTGCAGGAGTTCAAAGATGACGAGCAATGAACAGAAACCACATCATTTCTGGTTGACGTAGCAATCATATCTGCTGTTGTTGTTTTCACTGCAAGGAGTTTTCGGGCAATCGAGAGTTTCCAAAGAATCTTCGATGTAGCCCTTAGCAACGGTAGACGATTTACATCCTCAATGTCGCTTAATTGTGGTCAAATTTGATCCAGAATCGGCAAACAAGCTTGCAGAAGAACGGCGAAAACAATGTCCTGTATAGAGAGTCTAATTTGGAAGTTTCAGGTATTTTGCTACAGCAGCAGATATTTTTCCAATCGTATTAATGCCTACAGGATTTCTCGTACAGTTGGTTTCCACGTATTTTACGAAAAGTCGCCGATGTCCGACATTTGCTGGACGAAGAGACATTTGCTTTTCAACGATGGTGAAACTTCGTGGAACATTAGTTTTGGTATCTGATATTTTAATCATTAATGAAGTAGCCAAATCTTCAATGCTCTCGAGAGTCTTCTAATGGTCGACACCCACCAAATATTCCTAACATCGTAACTCATCAAAAACTAGTCAATTTGCTCCCTAGTCAATATCTTTGATTTTTTGGGTTGGCAACCTTCTCGTTGGCGCTTTAAATACGCAATGAGTTTGAAATGCTTCGTGATATCTATGGTGCTGTTTAGACGTAGCACAGCCTTGATCATGGAGTAATATGACCATACCTTACGACTAGGACTTTTCCATACTTTCGACTTTTCCTCAAAATATTCCAGGAATACATTTTCGGTATATTTCTCTTGAACTCCTTTCTCCTCACACCACTTTACAAACTTACTGGAAGCACCTCCTTAGTGAATTCTTTACTTTCTCGGCAGCAAATCGAGCGTGGCTCGAGCAGCCCCTTGATTTATGTCATTAAACGGTTCTAAGCCAGCATCGTTTATTTCCTCAGAATATTTTTGCATTTCTTAATCTCGAACTGACAATCAAAAATTTTTGTCTTAAACAACTCACATAGGGCGAATTCCAAAATTCACTAGGTCATCTGTTTGGCTGGTACCAGGTAGATAATCTGGCGAGTTTTTGGAAATCGCCCATTCAATAATGGTTGTCAGGTTGTATTGACAAGCCTCAATGTATAAATTTTGTAAATTAATTCTTTCTGTAATTTTGTTATTTAAAACGTTTGTAGAAAAAATATTTTATGGTAATCGTGTCAAAATTGCTTTCAAAGCAGTCATGTAAATTACAGACTGAGCGAAGCGACATGCATGCCTTTACATGCGTGTTTTAAAAATGCACTTTTAACACTCATATCATAAATAACTATTAAATGCTCTTAAACTTAATCAGGGGTTTAACTACTATTTTTGTGTAATTAGTAGTAAATTGTCACGAATGAATTATCTTGATTTCAGTTCTTTAATAATCTTGTTTTCCTAGTTTTATGAATCATGCAACCACACTGATAACAATAATAAAGTGCTCGTGTGTTTGTTAAATATGATTTTATATTTTTGCAACGCTGCTGTCTTAAAACTATAAAATCAATATTATTTACTTCGTTATTAATAGAAAGGTCGAGCATACTGTCGATTTATAAATTCCTTAATAACGACTAATTACCACCAATTAAAATTCATTAGACGACAACCGTGAGTCAACGAGGTGTATGTTATCTGCTGCAACACCAACAATACCTTGTAAACATCGATTTTTACGAAGGAAATGGAAGCGTGTAACCTCTAAAAATAATTTTCTATCCAACAAGTTGCGGTGCTGTTCGAATGGTTTATTTTTAAAGTTCCGTTTATCCAACCTAGTGAATTAAATCTGAAATAGTGGCAATAGTAACAGTGCAACAAAAGACCTAAAACACGTGAATGTATTACATATAAATGTGAGTAATTAATAAACGCAAACATTTAAACAAAAAAAAAATGCCCGAACCCATCGAAAGCAAAACTAAAAATAATCATCGTAGCTGGTGTTCTTGTTGTTTTCCTAAGCTGAAGCGAACTCCAAAGGAGGATATGGAAAAGGAGATAGCAGTGCCTTCGTATAAGGTAAACCTATAACCAGTTATAAGTACCAGGGACATTTTCCTTGTTTATTCATTATAAGTGTATAATTTAGACAAGAGTCAATTAAAGTGTGTATGCATGCTTGACTGGTCGTGTAGGTATGTCTATTCCGCTATCGAGTTTTTGTTTTCGTATTTCGTAACAATCATTTGAATAATTTAATAGCTACGGGAGGTCCGATCGTCCCAGTTCATCAATATTAATAACTTCTGATTCTAAAATAAAAAAAGTTGACTAATAAGCATAGTGATATTATTTTGAAGAGATATAAATATTTTGATTATAGATGATTTGACACCATTAGAGAAAGTGACAGTATTAGAGTAGCTAGAACCTTAGGAAAAAAATTAAGAAGGCATAAAAGGGCTGCAGCCATTTTTTTCTACTCAGTTCCTGACTGAGCGTATACATATGTAGGCAATTTGAACTAGGCGAACATGTACGGGGAGATTCGCTTTAAACCCGATCCGAGGTTTAAACTCCAGATTTGTCGTAGGATGTTTTGTTGGTCTGTCAAAATCTTTCTTGTTTCTTTAAGTCGGGTCGGCAATTTGAGTTATACTCTTCTTCTTGTGGTGCCTTATTCTCTGCAAACTTTGGCGATTATAATGACTATTCTCATCAGCTGAAAAAAGGCTTTGGATGGAGGATGGCCTTAAAGTGTATATGTCCCTGAGGACTTTCACAAAATTCAAGCTTGTGGTTTTCTGGTACTACCTTTTATCCGCTAGAAGCGATACCTTTCCACAGTTAATATAATTTATTGGTATAATACCAGAAACCAAAACTTTAAAAATCTGCTAGAGCGATTTCCTTTCTATGGCAGCTAACGCTAGCCAAGCACAAGAGAAGAAGTATCAAAAATGTAGTGCCAAAATCCTCAGTTCATTTGTTCCTCTTTTTTTTTCAAATTCCTAGCAAATTTCACTTTGCAATGGGTCAGTCTCTCATTGGTCAGGATTTGACCAAAACAAAACATGCCAAAAGTGATTAATAATTCTGAATTTATGACCAGAAATTGTTTCAGAAGGAATGAATATATTATATAACCTCAGTAAATGCATTTTAGGGTTTTATTTTTATCCAAAAATAAATATTCACAAAATACAATTCCAGGCTAGCAAACACAGGGACGGAGTTGAATATTTTAAAACCGTTACAAGGTGTTCAGGCTAAGTCCATATTCCTCGCTCGTTGTATTGTTTTTCTCCATGAGAGTTTGAAGATCTCGTATCTCATAATGTTTACGTTTTCGCGGGTTATTTTAATCCCTTCAGGAGAATCTTCCAGTGCCTCCTGAAATATCTTTTCAGAGTAGATGTTAAATAAAGTCGGAGGGAGGACACACCCTTGGCGAACGCCTTTTTGGATTTTCACCTCCTCTGTTTTGTTGCCGGCTTGTTCACGTAAGCTGACTGGTTCCAATATAAATTCGCTATAATTCGTATATCCTTGCTGTCTAGACCTACCTCCCTCATTATTTCCACCAACTTTGTGTGCTTTACCCTGTCAAAAGCCTTTGAAAAATCTATAAAGTATGCGTACGCATCTCGGTTCATGTCTCTATAGCTTGTAATGAGAAGATTGCCTCTATCGTATTCCTAAATCCAAATTGAGTTTCGCTGGTGTACAAGTCATATTTTTTATATACCTATTCTGTGGACGATCTTTGTGAACACTTTGACGATGTAATTGATGAGACTAATGAGTTTGTATTGGTCGCAGGTATTGGCTCGAGATTTTTTAGGGAGGGTAATGAAGGAAGAAATTAACCAGCCAGAAGGTATTTTTTCTGTATCATAGATATGATAGAAGATTTCTTCCAGAGACTTGGGGAAATCCGTGCTACTCTCACATAATATTTTTATTGGTTCTACGCGGACCGCGTCTCGTATCAAGTGATCATGATGTTTGAATATATTGTTTCCACGTCTTTAGTTTATCTGTCATTTCTGTTATAGGTTTACCGTCTACCAGGCTTCCTGTTGTGGTTTTCTTCCGGGTATGTGCCATTTCCTTTATCTTTCTGTGTGTATTTAAATGATCATGCATTCTATCTAGTTCCTCAATCTCGCTACATTTCCCTGGCAGCCATTCTTCCTTTGCAGCCATGATTTCTCTCTTTATTGTCTTGTGTATTGATCGACACTCCTCCCTGTTTTTGTTTTTAAGTATTCGTCTTTGGTCCATTAGGGTTAGGATCTCGTCTGTCATCCATTCCTTCTTCTTCACACGTGTCTTTTTTTAGATACTTTCCACTGGTGTTTCTAATAACTTGAGCGATTCTCTTCCATTTTTGTAGGGGTTCTTCTGGGGTGGCCACTATTTCTTCCAATCCGGTTTGTAGTTCTTCTGTTACTATCTGTTTAACTGCGTCTTCCTTTAGCCTTTGAATATCTATTTTGTTGCTTTGCTGGGGTTTTGTTGTTCTTTTTACTTTTGTCTCAATTTTACAAATCAGTGGAGTTTGGTCTGACGCAACGTCTGCTCTTGGCTATGCTTTAACGGCTTTGATGGCATTGCGAAATCTTTTGGGGTCGGTTATATAGTCAATTTGATTACGTATAAGGCGGTCCACTGTATCGCCTGGTGCAGCCCATTTATAAAGCCTGCGTGGTGGAAGTTGAAAGAAGGTGTTTTTAATTATTAATTCGCTTGAATAATTGAAGAAGTAATTTGTCTATCGTTTCTTAATCCTAGGCTATAATCGCTTACTAAATTTTCTTCTTTCCCTTTTCCAATCTTAGCGTTAAAATCGCCAATTATCATTGTTATCTCTTCGCTCTTTGTTAGTTTAATAGGCTAGTTTAGTTGTTGGTAGAATTCTCCTATAATTTACTCCCCTTTATCGGTTGTAGGGGCGTAGACCTGCATTATGTTTATATCCAGTGGACTTGCTTTTAGTTATAAGAGTAGCATTCTGTCGTTGTAGGGTATAACATTTTTGATTGAGGCGTTGATTTCTTTTGCGACCACCATTCCTACTCCGTTTCTGTGAGTTGGGTTTTCGTTTCCCGAGTAATAAACCATGTGCTCTTGGATTTGGCATGGGCCTGTATTTGGCCAGAGCGTTTCGCTGATTTCCATTATTTTAACGTCTAATCTTATCATTTCTTTGACGACATTATAAATTTTGCCGCCAGTATATAAGCTTTGCACGTTCCATGTGCCGATTTTGAAGCAAACCGGTGATTCTTCGCACCTTCTGCCCATCGAAGGGCTGCCGAGGATTAAGGGCCGTGTTTTTTGAGTTATAATAGTCGGCTTAAACCGTGAGATACGGAAATCGACTAAACGCACCTCACACTACTGCAGAGATATAAAACTGATTTGACAATTAGGGTGAGACATGAATGCTAGCTGACTTGCTATACTATTAATGAGTTCACAATATTCTAATAAGCTAGATTGGGATGGGTAAAAGTCCAGAGCACTCACGAATCATTAACGATCTCAGCTAATATAGGTAGGTAGTAGTAACGACAAACTATATTTGTCATTCACTCATTATTTACATCTTGGCAGAGAATTTACAGCAACTGTCCTTTTTGATGTCGCCCAAATAGCACCGCTGAGTTATAAAAAAAATTAGAATTAAAATAAAAGTAGATAAAATTATAATACGAGAAAATTTGATGTGTTTGAAAAAGTTATATTTGAGCTATAAACATGTTTTGAAACGCAATGTAATCGAAAATTTGTTATAAAATGAGTAAGAGAAAAATTATGGTGTGTTGCATTTTGAATGTTTCTACGAGTTTTCAGGAACGATTGAGCTAAACTATTCAATATGTAGTCCAAGTAAGATATTCATAATGTGGATAATGTAAAGGGTGTCCCATATTCACTTAATCAAATGGGTTCGTTAGTTCAAAAGGCAAACAATTGGACAAAACTTTCTGATTTCGTTGCTACTGATCCTCAAAGTTCTTGTATGAAATTGTTTTTGGGTAACACCTATCTGGAGAACGTTACAATGTATTTCAATAAAATTGGTTGTGAACTTGTTTCTAAGACAGATTCATGTGTTGAGGGAGAAAGGGCGTCTATCCAAATTAAGCAAGTGGTAAGTTCTTTAGTGTTTTACCTCAAAAATGTCTCACTAAAAAATGTTCTACAACTTGTTAATTTGTCCTCGGAATCGATTAATTTCTTTTGCCCGACACCTTGGTGTATTTTCGCAAACATATTGCTTCTTATAAAATCTTGTAGAATTCGTAGTTTTTTCACAAACAAATATTTTCTATACTTTTGTTATCTATTCATTGCTAAGGTCGTAGCAGTTTACATAATTTACAATTTTATAATTTTATGTCATATTAAGTTAAATTCTATCGGTCACATATTTTGACTGACTTAACATGATATAAATTTAAAAACCTGCACAATTTGTAAACTACAACGATTTTCGCATTGAATGTGCGATAAAATAATTTTAAGGAGCAAAAGTGCAGAAAGTATTTTTGTGCAAAAACCAATAAATCGGACGAAATAAAACTAATAATTACTGCTGAAATAACGTTTATTTGCTCTCATTATTTAAGCCACGCTTAAGTCAAGTTTCGTTTGACTGTTAATATAATTGAAAAAAATCATATAAAAGGTGCCACAATCAAAACTAAACTTAATTTAAGATTGGCTTAATTAGCGTCGGTGCAAATGAAATTACTTTGAAACTGAATTGAAGATGCAGTTCCTCAAGTTTGAAAATGTCTAGGTTTAGAAGCCGTCTAATAGGAACTCACTGAAGATAGTTACCGAAATTGTTTTACACATAATGCTTACGATTCACTAGAATATAACTATGTTTTTTATAAGATCTAAATAGAATAAACATATATATTGTTTTAAAAATATTGTGAGTTATGTCCTTTGCCCCACTTTTTTATTTAGCTTTTTACTCCTTTCGATGTCGATTTCGTACGGGTGGTCTTTTAACTTGAAACAGCTAGATATCTGGAGAACTAGTAGAGTTAAAAAAATCGTTCCAACGATGGTTTGTATTATACAGGAGAGCCTAATTTAGGGACATATGCGGGGTAAACCAGAAAAGTGTGACGTCATATAATGTAATATATTTAAATAGACACCCTAGGTATATTTTGCTAGATTTTGTTAGGTATTAGAGCTCTTACTTGGCCCTGAAAATTTGACGTTATTGCCTGCAGTTATTGGGCTACCCTGTATTTCCATTCAGGATTATTTGGCTTCTTAGTAGCCATGGAATATTTAGTATTTTTCTACCCATCTACTTTTTACTCATGTCAGGAAGATTGGCATGCATCGTCAAATTTCCAAGGCTAACGAGATGCCATATTTTTCTGAATAAATAATACATGATACAGGCAATGATGTCAAATTTTCAGGGTTCAGCACAAGCTATACGGTCTATCAAAATCTAGTATAAAATAGAGGTTGCCTTATTTAAAAATATTGCATTATATGATGTCGTCACACTTTTCTAGGTAACCACCTGTATATGTAAACAAAATGTCCTAAAATAGACCCTTTTGTAAAATATAGGTCACCGTTGAAATAACACCTTTTACCCTACTAGTAGTATTGCAATAAGTTTTTAACAAAAAAGGCTGGAGTAATGAAACTATATAATACTATTGTTAGCCCATCATTTTTTGTTAATACGAGTATTCCACGGCCAACTTGATAACTTCTTCTAAATTAGAGCCTTTATGCATTAGGTACCTATTTGATGATGATGTGGGGGGATTATTGGCTTATAGGGAAGAAATAAAATTTTGCGTGGGTGTTCATGATAAAGAAACCATGAAAATGGGTTAGCGGTTTGTGCTTAAAGTCGTACATGAATATTATAATAATGTAACGGATTTCCTATGAACAGCGCTACAATGCAACATATACAATCCTACTTAAGGATGAATATTATTTTGAACGTTTCCTTAGAATATGTTAAGTTTTATTAGTTTTTACATCTCATATGATTTTCGGTTATAGACATAACGTATTAGCTATTTTCTAACAGACAATAACTCTCAGTACTTGATGGAATTAAGCATAAGCATAATGGCCAACAAAATCCGAAATTTTCAGTTTTTTTACCCAGGTAAATAAATTTTGCGAGTACGCATGAATTGGAAAATATCTATAATATCTAAAAGGGTGGATTAAAAAAGTACCATGAATGTCTTATTCGACCACCCTTTTCTGTCAAAAATGTACACCATAGTATTCAGTTTTATTCACACTTGGTACCATTAGACTCCAACCTTGAGAATCAAGCATGAAATAGTAGGTACGTACAAAAATGTTAAAAAAATTGTGTCTATTTCGGTCACACTTCATTCATATATCTTCTTCTTTCTTCACAAATTAAACAACCGCACAAAAAATTATTGTTGTACTCTCTGCTCACACACTAAGTATAGTCAAGACATCTTTACTGTAAGTTTAGGAAACCCATATGAAATGGACGAAGAACAGGCAAAAGAGGTTGTCGGCACTTTATTTATAATGCTAGGCGGTAGCTTGCTTGTCATAATATTGTGTTTCGTTTGTTTTTGTCTATGTGACAAGAACAAAGAAATGGTTAGGAGAGTTTTCCATTGGATGACGGGCGGGAAATGTGCTCCTCGTTGCCGAATTCATCCGAGGCCTTAGTGTTGCATTTCCTATTCAAGTTTTGCCGAGTTATTTTCAAGTGGATCCACAACCGGTTTTTTAAAACAATGGTAAGTTTCTCAAATAGTTTTAGGTAATATGGCACCTTTCCCATCAAAATATGTCAATCTTTTAAAAAAATAGTGAATGATAGGTGTCAGTAGCGTATCAAATAAATAGATCTGGTCACAAATGCTAGTATTACATTTACAATTTGTTCGCAAAGTTCTTCGTGAATTTACATCCAGAAGTTTTACCTGTTTTTTATCCTACTCCAAAACATGCTCGAATTGCCGTGAATAAATTCAACTATGATTAAAACAAAAATTTAGCCTTGAAGCCACTTCTTGAAACACTCCGCGAAGAAATTGTCATTGTATTACTGGGTTAAGAGAGGTGGCGTTATCCATTCAAACAAATATTTTTTCCGGTGTTGTAATGGGGTTATGAATTTATTCATTCAACCCTGGTTAAAACAAAAATTTAACCTTGAAGCCACTTCTTGAAAAACTCCGCGAAGAAATTGTCATTGTATTACTGGGTTAAGAGAGGTGGCGTTATCCATTCAAACAAATATTTTTTCCGGTGTTGTTATGGGATTATGAATTTATTCATTCAACCATGGTTAAAACAAAAATTTAACCTTGAAGCCACTTCTTGAAAAACTCCGCGAAGAAATTGTCATTGTATTACTGGGTTAAGAGAGGTGGCGTTATCCATTCAAACAAATATTTTTTCCGGTGTTGTAATGGGGTTATGAATTTATTCATTCAACCCTGGTTAAAACAAAAATTTAACCTTGAAGCCACTTCTTGAAAAACTCCGCGAAGAAATTGTCATTGTATTACTGGGTTAAGAGAGGTGGCGTTATCCATTCAAACAAATATTTTTTCCGGTGTTGTTATGGGATTATGAATTTATTCATTCAACCATGGTTAAAACAAAAATTTAACCTTGAAGCCACTTCTTGAAAAACTCCGCGAAGAAATTGTCATTGTATTACTGGGTTAAGAGAGGTGGCGTTATCCATTCAAACAAATATTTTTTTCCGGTGTTGTTATGGGATTATGAATTTATTCATTCAACCACGGTTAAAACAAAAATTTAACCTTGAAGCCACTTCTTGAAAAACTCCGCGAAGAAATTGTCATTGTATTACTGGGTTAAGAGAGGTGGCGTTATCCATTCAAACAAATATTTTTTTCCGGTGTTGTTATGGGATTATGAATTTATTCATTCAACCGTGGTTACCCATTCAAACAAATATTTTTTCCGGTGTTGTTATGGGGTTATAAATTTATTCATTCAACCATGGTTAAAACAAAAATTTAACCTTGAAGCCACTTCTTGAAAAACTCCGCCAAGAAATTGTCATTGTATTACTGGGTTAAGAGAGGTGGCGTTATCCATTCAAACAAATATTTTTTCCGGTGTTGTTATGGGGTTATAAATTTATTCATTCAACCATGGTTAAAACAAAAATTTAACCTTGAAGCCACTTCTTGAAAAACTCCGCGAAGAAATTGTCATTGTATTACTGGGTTAAGAGAGGTGGCGTTATCCATTCAAACAAATATTTTTTTCCGGTGTTGTTATGGGATTATGAATTTATTCATTCAACCATGGTTAAAATAAAAATTTAACCTTGAAGCCACTTCTTGAAAAACTCCGCGAAGAAATTGTCATTGTATTACTGGGTTAAGAGAGGTGGCGTTATCCATTGAAACAAATATTTTTTCCGGTTTTGTTATGGGGTTATGAATTTATTCATTCAACCATGGTTAAAACAAAAATTTAACCTTGAAGCCACTTCTTGAAAAACTCCGCGAAGAAATTGTCATTGTATTACTGGGTTAAGAGAGGTGGCGTTATCCATTCAAACAAATATTTTTTCCGGTGTTGTTATGGGATTATGAATTTATTCATTCAACCACGGTTAAAACAAAAATTTAACCTTGAAGCCACTTCTTGAAAAACTCCGCGAAGAAATTGTCATTGTATTACTGGGTTAAGAGAGGTGGCGTTATCCATTCAAACAAATATTTTTTCCGGTGTTGTTATGGGCTTATTTATGAATTTATTCATTCAACCATGGTTAAAACAAAAATTTAACCTTGAAGCCACTTCTTGAAAAACTCCGCGAAGAAATTGTCATTGTATTACTGGGTTAAGAGAGGTGGCGTTATCCATTCAAACAAATATTTTTTTCCGGTGTTGTTATGGGATTATGAATTTATTCATTCAACCCTGGTTAAAACAAAAATTTAACCTTGAAGCCACTTCTTGAAAAACTCCGCGAAGAAATTGTCATTGTATTACTGGGTTAAGAGAGGTGGCGTTATCCATTCAAACAAATATTTTTTCCGGTGTTGTTATGGGACAAATTACCATTTCTCGATACAACTTTTTTTTCTACTTCTTGCTGTTTCATAATCATCTAGCAGGATGAGGAATTGACAGGTTCGTCCTATTTCATCCTTGTAAACATGTCATTTATGTCAATTTCTGAGCTTACTAGATGAATATCTATTTGAAATGGACTCTATCTACAAGATTTTCATAGCCAACTGGGGAGCTTCTTTTTCGATCTATTCAAATCTGGGAGGTTCTCCGTATATATATAGGTATATACCGGGTGACACAAGATGTTTGTGACAGCCCAGCGTTTCCACAATTTTTATTTCAAAACTTTGAAATTTGGATATGACAAATAAGTAGTAAATGTGCTTCAAATCCCGTTTCAAGCACTTAGACACGACATACGGTTTAACCGGAAGTACCGCCATATTTAATTTTTTAATTGGAACACCCTGTATATTTGTTCGTTTTCGGATTTCCCGTCCAATTCTAAGTTATCAACATGTAACATAATGAATGCATACATCTCTTACCGTTTTCGAGAAAAATGCACCCGAACTTTCCATATCATCAATAATAAATGTGGATTTTTATGGAAACAAATGAAGATCGATCAGCCCTGAATTCATAGACTGCCATTTTTTAGGCTCTCTATCAATAGACATTAACAAAAAAATATTTCCAACTTGTCATGGAAAAAAGGATGGGGAAATCATATTTTTAAGATTTTGTTCATTTGTTTCCATAAAAATCCACATTTATTATTGATGATATG
Source organism: Taphrorychus bicolor (assembly GCA_951812265.1). Lineage (NCBI taxonomy): Eukaryota > Metazoa > Arthropoda > Insecta > Coleoptera > Curculionidae > Taphrorychus > Taphrorychus bicolor. The sequence goes on from OX638297.1 coordinate 35,790,254, forward strand.
GAAAGCTCCTGCGCTATTTTCTCGAAAATGGTAAGAGATAAGCATACATTATGTTACACGTTAATAACTTAGAACTCGACGGGGAATCCGAAATAATCTTGTGTCACCCGGTATAGTATACCGTTTCCATAAAAATCCACATTTATTATTGATGATATGGAAATTTCGAATGAGATTTTCTCGAAAACGGCAAGAGATAAGCATACATTATGTTACATGTTGATAACTTAGAATTCGAAGGAGAATCCGAAAATAAACAAATATACAGTATGTTCCATTTAAAAAATGAAATATGGCGGTACTTCCGATTAAACCGGAAGTGGTGCCTAAGTGATTGAAACAGAATCTGAAGCACATTTATGACTTATTTTTCACCATCAAATTTGAAATTTTCAAAATAAAAATTGTGGAAACGCTGGGCTGTTACATACATCTTGTGTCACCCAGTATATGGAAACATTGCAAACAACTGATAGCGTTTTGATTGGCAGAATTAGTGCAAAATGAATGTATTGTTGTCTCATTTTATTTAATGTCAGTGAAGTAGTATGGCAATATACTAGTTTTGCACAAAAATTGTCAATCGAAAACGCTATAAGCATCATTGAAAATCTTTGATTATTTATTGGTGCACAATGCTACACAATTTTATTTGAAATTTGTATACATATATAAATCAGTCCGTAATAATCCTGTTCAAAATCCCTTTAGGTTTTAAATTTCGGCTAAGGCATTTCCAAGATACAGACCCCCAAAAATTACAAAAAATTTTGCTGTATCGATCTTTTCCGTTAGCAGTTTAGTTAAATCGTTACTAATCGAAAATAGATTTGGGATTACTACGTTCAGATAAAAATTGATAAGAAATTATTTCTACACATTTTCAAGATTCTGTAAAGTTCTAACTCTAAGAATTTATTTATTCATGCAGGTTGTTATTTTGAACAAATTGGTCTTGGTCAGATATGCTAAGTATAAGTGAAAGAAGACGTTCTACTATTTGTGGCAATTTTATCAAAACGTGGAATAATAATAATAAATCAGAGAGACAGGTAAGAAATTTTTGTTTTTACTCTATACATCTACGTGGCCCAAGAAAACATACGAACATAGAATGTTGTTATTTGTTGAACACCTACATTTGGCATAGGTTTGACTGTTTTTTATCCAGTTTTTTTCACAGCTGGGCCGATTCTTACTAGACCGACGCACCCATATAGAAATAATTTTATTTTGTTGTGACAAGGTACCCATAAGTGAGTGACTTAAAAATGGCTGACGAAGAAGCTGATCGGATTTCAGAGATGTTCACGTTAATTGTGTTAGGATCGAGTATATTCTTGGTCTTTTTTTCCCTTAAATTTCAACGTGGACGTCTAATAATGGATTATAGCAAATTGTTCCTGACTCTGACAATAAATTTTGTCCTTTTGGTGGTAGTCTTTAGTTGGTACCTCAATGAACAAGAAAATAACATCAAATACCCCAGGGATCCAAGGCACTTTTTTTAATCTCGGCTGAAATGAGCTGTTATAACTATGGTAAAGTAACATTTTTAATATTTACACTATGATCTGTTAATCAAAAAAATTGTGTATGTCGCGAAATTAATGCAATATATACAGTAGTCGACAATTGAATCGGAAACGGTAAAATTTTAGGTCACAAACAAATTAAAATGTCTCGTGAAGCCCTGCGTTGATTTCGGTGCCTTTTGAAGGGTTGGAGTGGGCAGAGATTTCACTTCATGGCTGGCTGTGAGTGGCCTGTAATATCGATTTACTCTTTAATATACAGGGTGTTAAGTAAAACACTGCAACATTTTTAAATTTACCTTCTTTTGCCGTTCTTAAAGAAAATTTTTGTTTTTCTGTTATTATATTTTTTGTCAATCGACTTATCAAGAGGCATAATATCTCTAGGCCATTTTGGATTTTTTTCTAAATTTTTAGAATTAACCGAATTAAGACTGTTTTTCTGAATTTAGGTTACCTCTTAATTCGCGATTCCTCATAATCCATATGCATTACGATAAGTCTATTTTGTAAACTTTGTACTAAAGCGAGGTGGTTAGGTTTGATAAAACATATACGAGGTGAGTTAAAATTAAAGCCGTAATGAATAAGTTTTAGTTAGCCATGTCAAAAGCGATACTTTGTAAAAGCACTTATATTAAAAAAATCTTTTCGATGCAGATTTGGCGTCTTCTCTTGCCCACAGTAAAAAAAGCACAAATATATTTTTTTTGAAATAGGAATAGAAAATAAGCAAATTGAGTGAGACACTTAAAATTATTGTAGAAACTTAATGACTGTCAGTTTTGTCACCTAGTATATTGGATACGATTATGATGATGTTAGGTCTATAAAAGTTTTTGAACTACAAACATTTTTGAAATTAGCTTCCTTGGCTTTATGGATCTGGACAAAATTATGTAGAAATACCTTGAAGAAAACTCAAATTTTATTTGAGGTATAAAAAATCTCTCTACATATTTGTCAACCTTTTGTGGGCGTAGTAAAAAGCCCAAATAAACCTTCGTTGAAACCGGGTTAGTTCAGGTTAGGGAGGAGACATATTGGGGAAAAAATCATGTTTTTGTACGTCTATTTGTTTGAATGCAAAATCATCGTAATAACGGTTTTTAATTAAGAGAACATTGGCCACAAAAATGAAAAAGAAATTTTGGTTTGTGCCATTCTAGCTTCAAATACACACGTATAAACGACTGAATATTTTTTTGGATGCTTATCTTTGATTTTTTTTAAGAACAAACATATTTAAGCTTTTCTTTGAATTCCTTTACATACCAGTCTAGGCCTTTACAATAGAAGTAATCATTCTTGACGAGGTTTAGTGAGCTGTGTGTTGTGAAAATGGATGAATACGAAAGTTTGCGTAGAAAAAAGTTTCTACTCTCAATGGTTACGGGGTTGATCGCTACTATCCTATTTTGCCTCCATTATGAGAACGGCCGGCTCCGCCTAGACCGCCTAAGGTTCGTTCTGACTTTAGCTGCGCACTACACGTTCAACATAATACTATTTAGCTGGGATCCACCACGTGAAACACCGGAATGATGTGCACTTTTTAGTGCAAACCGACCTAAGCTACTTTGATATAAAATAAGGTAAACTATAGGTATGATCTAATTGGTCAATTTCTTTTAAATTTTCTTTTTCTTTTTGCCCTTGTAATTTGTATTAAGATATTCAGTACTTGGTTATTTCTAACTGTTGTATAGATGTAGTATGTGTTGTTTACAGGCGGTATACCAGTATTAAGCTTCATTTTTTTTTCAAATTTTAAAAAAGTTAAATTAATTTTGCAAAATTAAATTACAACAAATTTTAAACTGCTCAAATAACTCAATCGACTTGGATAGCAATGCGATTTCAGAAAGGTTCAGTACTATACTGCTTTAAGAGGGTTATAGGTATGTTTCGTATATTTTGAGAAATATACGGTCAATTAAAACCTATAAATGCATATGAAAATCACAAATTTTCAACTGCATTGTAAAGAACCCACATATGGAAAGCTACACCTATAGAAAAATTGCCAAAAATTTTGAAAAATCGACAGAAGAGAGAGGCCAAAAGAAAGTTAAAAATTGAATTGAATGTCAATAACTTTGCCACTCGCTTTGTTCAGTAAAATATATTCTTCTCTTCGCCGCTAATTTATCTCCAAAAGTACAAGCTTTAGCAAAGAAACGAAATACAAAAGTTGCTAGGTTTGTTAATAAGTGTAATGCCGACAAGTCTATTATTTCATAATAATTGACTTCCCTCAAAGTTATTTATATTAAAAATTATGCCTTAGGGGCATAAACAAAAAAATAACGCTCTTGGGCATTATGAATTTAAATTGACAGTAATTTGATAAGTGAATCATTTATAAATCAAAATAATCATTGTTGTCGGTCGAAGTCGGTCGAAGTATACTGACCTCATGCGATATTATCCTTATAATGCTATAGGTATCTTAATTACTATTAATATAATTTAGGTTTGTACATATAGAGTGTTTTGGTTTTTCTGGTATAGGCACTAACTTTCTTATACTAAATAGAATTCCCTAGAAGTGTATTTTTGCATTTTTAGAATCATTTCGGAATTCTAAGAATAGTTCGTATAACACACCCTACTTCGATTTTCAACTGTTTTTGAAATATTGATGTTCGAGATATGATAGTTTTGGAATTTTTGAAGCTTGTAACTTATAAACGTCTTCAGTTAAGCAAAATGGTTTTCACGTTGTTGTCTTAGCTTTTCATGACCAATTTTAATAATAAATTTGGCATCTGTCAAAATTTTAGAATTTTTTTGACAGGTGTCAAATTTTGTAGTTTTCTGGTAGTACGGTTACGAGTTCAATCCTCAAGCCCAAATTTTTTTTCTATTTTTTCTTTTTTGTATTGTACACAATTGGCTGATATACAGAGTAGAGCTTCACGAGACCACGAGACAAGTCTAGACCGAGACCGAGATCGATACTGCCAGTCAAGACTCTCGAGAGTCTCGGTCTCGAACAACATCATTCGTTTGCAAGATATTAGGTATTATATAATCTAGAAGCGAGCAGGTCCTTATAATAGTGCGTTGCGTATAGTTATTCTTGGTACGAAGTGACACTTTAATAGAAGTAGTGAGTTTTCAATTTTCCTCATTTTTTAAATGGACTCAAAGCGAGTAAAAACCAAAGACGATTAAGACAAGTGTAAACTGTCACTTTCTTGATGTAAAATTTCCGGAAAATAATATTCGGAAAATTTTCCAGAAAATTTCCGGAAATTTTACGGGTAAAATAGGAAACATTTGGAATTAAAAATTTGTAGCATTATTAAATGTGTTCAATCTTGGGCTAAAAGCATTTTTAGTTTAGGAAATTCTTATTTTGTTTGTAAATTGTGGCTAGAAGCTAGAATTGTTAACATCATCATAGTTATATTAGAAAATCCAGGAAAACTTTGACAGTTAAGTTAAAAAGAAAAGCATTTGATTGCGATTGACAAAAAAGACATCGACTTGTGACAAATGCAGAAAATTTCGATTCCAAGGAAGCAGATTTTTCCGGAAAATTACGGATGTCGGAAATTTCCGTTTGGAAAATGTCTGCCTTTACATCCCTGTTTTTAAATAACTATCAACTATCATAAATAAGTTCTATGGATTCCTGAGTGTCATTAGCCTGTCAGTTAATAATTTGATGATGAAAATTTTGTGTTTGCAAAAGTATTATATTATTTCTATACAGGGTAATTTTTAAGTTGGTGACTATTGTGACTTACTTCATTCCACCACAAAATAAAGCTAGAAAGTAAAAAATAGGAATTTTTCCATTGACAGTATGTGCACTGTTTCAAAATGCATATTCTAATTCATAATATAAAACCTGATTTGAAATATTTCCATATTTTCAATAAAATTTTGTAGCTGTATAGGAGCTAACTACGATAGCTAACTATATAGGACGCATTATTTTTATAAAAAATATGTTCAGTAGCATCAGTGACAGACCCACGAGCAGGTTTAATGCAGTTTTACATTAAACTAACCTGAACTAACCTGATTCTACATTGAATATTGGAACCCTCAATAATGTCAAATTTTTACTTTAAGGTAACATTTATGAAGAAGCAAGTTTCTCGGGTAATCGGTCAGGTCGAAAGTAACATTAAGCACAGAAAGGAAAATTCCTCTGAAAACTGAATTGTAACTCAATAATTCAGAAGAAAATTGAATATGCGATTCAAACATAATAAGATTTTTCGAGATACTATACCTTTTTTATTCGAGACCGAGACTCAAGTTGCTACTACGAGACTGAGACCGAGACAGAGACTTAATTATAAATTTGAGACCGAGACCGAGAGTATGTAAGTCTCGGTCTCAGTCTCGTGAAGCTCTAATACAGAGTGATTTTTGACTACTTTGAGAAACTTAAGACCATTGCTGGCATTTCTTTAATATAGAAAGTTTCAGTAAACCAGTTGCGCAATTTGAAGTCTATAAAAATGACGTTTTCAAATTTCGAAAATTCTGACTGGTTTTGAAAATATTCGCAAGAAATCGAAATTTTCAAAATTTTTTTTTTAATTTTTTCTAGTCTTAATTTAAAGAGATAATTAAAAATAATTGTCCCTTCTTCATAGCCACTTTTTGCTCTCTACAACGTTGTTTTTTTCAAATTTCAAATCCGACGTTTCCTTTTCATGCAACCATCATCAACTTTATATTTTAAAATAGGGTCCTGCATTTTTTATATCGGACTCTGAATCTCCTTACAATTTTTCATTCGGTGATATGCGACAATTAGTAATTTTATTAACTTTTAAGTTAGATTGTGCAGATTTTGTGGCTGCCGTGCTTCATGTCCATGTGGCTTTTCCACGGACCAGATAATATGCTCGTGGGGGTGATTAGACAAACCTGAATTTCTAAATTTGCACTCATCGGAAAATATTACATAGTTAAGAAAATTGGGATTCAACTGAATCAGTTCGATAATAAATTTGCAAAATTCCAGACGTCGAAGACAATCTCCTGTGTAGTGAGTATGAGTAATTGGAATTTTGTACGGATGATATTTGTATTTTTTAAGTACCCGCCATACAATTTGCTGGGAAATATTGAGTTGTAAAGCAATTTCCCGCGTGGAAGAAAGTAGGGGTAGTTTGGGCTTTCTGCGCCACTTGCCCGAAAGTGCCCGAACCAATCAGGAACGTGTTACCCCCACCCTGCCACCTCTGCAGGCTTTTAAGCCCCACCCCCCGGCCAATCAGAATCGCTAAATCTCAGTCTGGGACCTGTATAATCCCTTAAGCCCCACTCTCAACCAATCAGAAGCAAGCTAGCCGACCAATAGAAAGACGCAAATTTGCCCGAAACCTTAACTCCACCCTTCTTCGAAATGGCTCCACCCTTCTCGGAAATCTGTCCATGGGCGTACTCAGTCCTTCTGCCTCGGAAACCATGCATCCTAGATAGGCAACACGATACCATAAATATTTTCGGTTGGTACGGTCCTGTTACATGCTTGGAGACCCCACTAAAAATCTATGCAGTCAAACAGAGGCGTACCCAAACCGTCCAACTCTTTAACTCTATATGAAAATACCACGGTAATCTTGAAGCGGTGCTAGGTACGTCCCTGTCTACCTCTATAAGATGGGATCTATTGTTAAGTTTTCTTTTGTTAAAACAACCTGGACAGATTTCCGAGAAGGGTGGAGTTAAGGTTGCGGGCAAATTTGCGTCTTTCTATTGGTCGGCTAAGTTGCTTCTGATTGGTTGAGAGTGGGGCTTAAGAGATTATACAGGTCCCAGACTGAGATTTAGCGATTCTGATTGGCCGGGGGGGGGGGGGCTTAAAAGCCTGCAGAGGTGACAGGGTGGGGGTAGGACGTTCCTGATTGGTTCGGGCACTTTCGGGCAAGTGGCGCAGAAAGCCCAAACTACCCCTACTGAAGAAGTTGGAATAGCTTGAATATAAATATTAAATTGTTATAAACATTCGTACACCTTTCTTCAAATTTTCATTACCCTTCTAAAATATGCAGTTCATTACCATTTATCCTTATCTTCGTATCTTCCTCTGGGATTTTTGAAGGAACCGTGTTTACCCAAATTTCTGTGCAACAGCAAAAAATAAAGCAATGACAGTTGAGCTCCTTCTGGATAGCGGTTTACGCAAATCTCGGCACCCCGCTTAATATTTCGGTTTGAAGCGTAATAGATTTGAACCATATCTCGCTTATCTTTTTTTGAAAATGGCATTATTATTAATAATATTGTTGTACCTGTAAGGACTATTTATCGCAATTTTTTGTTCTGTGGTTGTTATCAGTACTTATATTTGTTTACTTCGAATTTTTTATTAAATATGTCAATTTTCACTGTAAAAGGGTTTTTATGATAAGTTTCAAAAATAAACTTACAAAATCGCGCCCTGAGCGGCACAAATATCTACTCAAACGAATCGAAGAAAATGCAATTCAATGTGTGCTAAAACTGAAACAAATTACAGTGACTGTTGCCACTAGTTATGAAGTTGGCGATTGTTTCCAAAGCACCCTTTATTTTTTTTTATTAAGGCCGAAAAGGTCCCTTTTGATCCCATCCCACGTTTCGTATGTGTAATTTGGTTAGTTAAAGATACAATTCAATACATTTTCACCTAGTTTGATTAAAATCAAATATTGACAGTAGAGTCGAGTCACGATTTTTTTGGATCTACTCTTGCATGTATATTTCCATATGTATAGTGAACTAACAAGAAATTGTCGGGTGTCAAGTTGGATCACGATCTTTTTGTCGAGTCGAGTCACGATCTTTTTGTATTTACTCTTGCTTGTATATTCCCATGTCTTGCGAACTGACCAGAAATTGTCAAGGTGTCAAGTTGGATTTCTTGGTTAAAAGTCAAATACTGTAGTGAATGTTCTCGTATTGAAGTTTGGTTGATTATTGGCATATTTTACTGCTATACGATTACAGAGTATTTCATCTGCAGATCGTTTGGTCGGATTGAGTTCAGTCTTCGCACACTACAAGGTTTAAACTATTTGATTGGTGATAGGTACGCAGACTGGTACCGCAAACGCAGTCTGTACAGTCACAGCAGTTTAATCTCAGTTCTATGGGAAGATTCAGCCCAAATTGACTAAACTTTTAGCTAATGCAAAAGTCTGTAGTATGCGGGGGCCAAATGGATCGTGTCCCGACTTTGTCAACAAATTTAAGAATCACATTACAAAATCGGCAAAATCTAACCTAAAAGTTAATACAATTACTAATTGTCGCATATCACCGAATGCAGAATTGCAAGGAGGTTCAGAAACCGGTATAAAAATGCAGGACCGTATTTATAAATAGGAAGTTGATGATGGTTGCATGAAAACGAAACGTCGAAAACGAAACGTGAAGACCCCAACTACCTTTGAAGAGAGCAAAAAGTGGCTATGAAGAAATGTCAGTTATTTTTAATTATTTATTTAAATTAAGACTATAAAAAATAAAAACGTTTAACAGTCAGAATTTTCGAAATTTGAAAACGCCCCTTATATAGACCTCTAATTGCGCAACTTTGCCCTAATTTAACCTTCTACGCATCTCTTCAAGTAACTGAGATCACCTTGTATAGGGTGCCTTTTTTAAGTGCGTGCAGTACTCTCTCCGAAACGCCTGTAGTTACAAGGTCGGTTAAACTAGCAAAAGGTTGTCTCTTGTGAAGACTTTTTAGACAATTTTATAGTGTTGTAACAAATTTTAAGTACTTTTTGAAATATTTGGAAAAATGTAAAAATTGGGAACATTTTAAATATCTTCTATTTCGAAGTTTCACCTTGCTCTAACCCCTCCCATATGACATCTCGCTTAGCTTCGTGTGATGCTTATCAATCAAGTTACCAGCATAAAGTTAATTTTTTTAAATAGAGACCTGGTTTTTGGTATTTTTTTATTTCTTTTAAATATTTCAGATACCACTCAAAATATGGCAACATTGTAAAGGTTTTCTAAACAGGCTCTACAAAAGTCAACTTTTTGCAAATTTATCCGTCTTCGTAACTACAGCCGTTTCGTAGGTAGTTAGTAATACTACACGCACTTAAGAACGACACCCTGTATAAAGGGTGGCCGCCAGGACTATACAAGCTTTTAAATTAACTGTATAACTATATTTCGTGGTAAAAAAATTATTCAAAACATTTTGTGTGTGTCTTAAATTATGCCATTTCAGTTACGTAATGAAAATAACCTCTTGCAGATGTCTGTCTTTCCAGATGTAATTTCAAGTACGTGTAGAAAGCTGGGCCACACGAGTTCTAGTGTGTTCCTCCTCGATCTGCTTCACTCAAACGACTTCTTACCAAACTTGTGAACGTAGTTTTTCAGCATAAACCCTCTCCTTTAGGTACCCCCACAAAACAAGTTACACATTTTTACCATCTTACCTCCATACCATCTTTACCATCCATCTATACCGCAGTACCCCCACAAAAAAAAGTAAAAAGATATTTTTTTTGGGCGGGGGGGGGGGGGTGTTGTAAAGTTTATGCTGAAAAGCCATGTTTGTTACAAGCTCCAAAAAGAGCTATTCAAAGAAAAGCACTGCAATCAACGAAGGAATCTAGAAAGGCGTGTAAACCAGTTTTCTTAACAGGCTTGAAAATTGCATGAGGGAAGATAGAGGTCATCTGGAAGATGTTATTTTTTGCTTCGTAACTCATATGGCATACCTTTAGCTATTACCCATTCACTTATTTTTGTCGTCTATTTAGTTACATTTGAAACTTTGATTTTTTTTATACCCACTCCTTTTAGCAAAAATTTTTGAATAATTTTTAATAAAAATAAAGTTGTACCATTAATTTAAAAACGGGTACAGTCCCGGTGTTCACCCTGTATTTATTGATTTTTTTCTAAGCCGCTTGAGATTATATACAGTGCGTCCCAAATTGGTCGTGGGATCTCGGAAGCTATAGGAGCTACGAAGTCGGTTAAATGGGGAAAGTTCTAGACAATTATGTTAGTTTTTGAGAAATTTTGGAAAAACGGAAATGGTGCATTTTAAAAAAACTGTTATAAATCTTTTATTTTAAAAGATAATCGAAATTTGTGAAAACATTTCTGAAGCAGCTTTTTGAGAGGAATATACCTGTATAGGTAAAATTTCGATACAACGTTTCGGGTATCTGGAACCATCATCAACTTCTGTTTTTCTTATGACGGGCATATTGGATTTTTACACTTGCTTACAGTAGACAAGAAATACGTTTCAATAATGTCTATGAAACCTAGTAAAATTTTATAGTATTTTAGAAAATCAAGAAAAATTTAGTTTATACTACTAGGCCATGGATTGAACTTGACACTAATATGTGGTTATTATCGAATGCTTAGAAACTATATTACAATGGCTGTAGAGGTCACAGAGGAATATTTGTTGAATGCAGAGTTCCTAAAAATTAAATTGAAACAGCTGGAAATTACCTAAAGTAAGGGAAATTTTGACATGCAGGAATTTCATTTCCTAGAAAACAGAAATGTTAAAATTTCTAAAACTGACTATGAACTAAGGAAAATATGCGGAACGAGGAACGACTTCAGCATGGTTTAAAACAATTCAATTCTTGAAGTCTATAAATTTATTAAATAAAAAAAAGAAATTCTTGCTTCAAGGCCAAGCACCTAAATGAGGAATACACCATAATGGCTCAACTGAAAAACAAAATGCTGTTGTCGGATGTAGAATTTCCGTTGGAGCCACCGAACGATAAATTGCGATTGGAAAATTATGCTTGGCTACCAAAATCGATATCCTCACAGTAGTTTAAATGTTATGGCGACCAATTTGAAGTCTTTAGATCCCGCCAAAGTAATTTGGTTAGATGGAAGCGGGACTAACGTTGACGTTTCAACATAAGTTACCTCATATTGTGTATTGGTTCACACGGCTTTTTCAATTGAGAGTAATATTCCGTTATCGTGTATCCCGCATTCAGGTACTTGGCCTTGAAGAAAGAAAATCTTTTTTAATTTAGTATATCTCTTGAAGTATTATAGACTTCAAGACTTGAACTGTTTTAAGCTATGCCGAAGTCGTTCCTCGCTCAGGATATTTTCCTTCGTAGTCAGTTTTTCAAAATTTGAGTATTTCAGTTGGCTCGGAATTGAAATTTCCGCATGTCAAAATTTCCCCTACTTTAAGTAATTTCCAGCTGTTTCAATTTAATTTTTAAGAACTCTTCATTCGACAAATATTACTCTGTGAACTCTACAGCCATTGTGATGTTGTTTTTAAGCATTCGCGATAATAACCACATATTACTGTCAAGTTCAATCCATGGCCTAATAATAAAAACCATATTTTTATTGATTTTTTAAAATGCTATAAAATGATACAAGGGTTGTTATACATTATTGAAATGCATGTCTTGTCCCCTGTAAACATGTATAAAAATCCAATATGGCCGTCATAAGAAAAACAGAGGTTGATGATGGTTCCAGAAAACCGAAACGCTGTATCGAAATTTTACTTTTAAAGGTACATTCCACTCAAAAAGTTGCTTCAGAAATGTTTTCTTCACAAATTTCGATTATCTTTTAAAATATAGGATTTATAACAGTTTTTTAAAAATGCACGATTTAGGTTTGCACCAAATTTCTCAAAAACCCGAATACATTCCCGATGTCATTACATTACTAACATAATTGTCTAGAACTTTCCCTATTTAACCAACTTCGTAGCTGCTATAGTTTCCGAGATCCCATTACATGGAAGACCAATTTGGAACACACTGTATATTATTACACGTATTATTATATAAATAAAATATTCTTACTAACATCAAAGAGGTGTGTATCAACTATTGTTGAATATTTCTATATAAAACGATGTTGCTGTTTTATAGCAACATCGTTTTATGCGGATTTATTGCGGAAAATAAATTCTTTGTACCCAGACATCATTTTAAATAGCTTAACACTTTTCCTAATTTGATATCTGGTGCTCGTATGACAACTAAGGGGAGCAACTTTATTAGCTGCCTGGTTAAACAGATAAGACGCCATGTTGATTTTTTTTAATGGAATCCCACACACATTTATCACAAATCTAATAGAGCTGAAGAAGTAGATTACAGAAACATATAACTTTGAATGACTATCTCTAGGCGTATATACCTGGTGTTAAAATTTTTGAATTTTTGAAAATCATCTTGTCACTGCTAGCTGCTAAAATAGCGTTATTACAATTATGAAAGCAGCACTTAAATCAGCAAAACTAGTTTTTACCTTAAATTTTACACCAAATTCCTAAGTTGTTTGGATTCTATTGGTTTACAAATAAAAACCGAGTACCTATTGAAGTCATGTAAAAGTGTCTGTTCTTCAAAAAAATATATAAAAATAAACATTTAAGGCTCTTTGCATTTTTTGGCCAAACTAGGTATCTGCACCAAATTCAAACGCATATTAGTGTGATCGTCTTTGTTGTGAAAGCCAAGTAAAAATGAGTGACAAATTCGTCGATTCTGAGAAATACTTCATGGCCCTTATGGTAGGCCTTTTTGTCACGTCGTTGCACTCGATTATCTTCGAAAACGAAGGAATACAGTTTCATTTATTCAAATTCTTTGACACTATGGTGTTATACTACGTAATTGTATCAGTTGTGTTTGCCTGGTGCGGTTAACGCTTCAAAAAGTACATTCCGATCTTTGCTACGTCGAAATCATATATGAAATATTAAGGTATATTTTTATACACAAAAAATAATCGTTTTTGTTTGAGACTACCTAGTACTAGAAGAGTACTAGGTTTGTGTGTGTTTGTGTAGAGTTCTATTTTTCAGTGCATTTTCAACTACTAGGTAATATAGGGTGTACATAAAAAAAATTGTAAGCCATGGACTTAAAGCTCTTGTCTGAAATAAGTTAAAAAAAAATGAAAACTGGAACTATTAAAAATCTTTGTCTTTCAATTTTTTTATGAAGTCATCTCAGACCTATAGCTGTTCTAATTCCAAAGCCTGCTTGAAGTTTTCTTTAAATCAACGCACGGTATTTTTACATTAATCAATATTGTCCTAACATAGTCCATTTCAGTTATGGTCGCAAGTGAAGTTTGACACCAGGAAGTAACTTTTTTGCAGCAAACTATAAAGCGTAAATGTAATATATAAACTGTTCAACTTAAAGTTCGGCACAAGCAATTTTTCGTGTCATTCATAACTTTTTAAGCAATAATTTGTTTTATTTACAACCATATATGTAATGTTATCATTACAAACGTCATAGGAGGGTGGAAAATTACCTATTACATATCTCTAAATTAGGCGTAGGTAATGGGTATTCATTACCACCCAAGGGCGGTAATGGCTTATTACCTGCCTCTCTTTCAACTCTCGTTTTCCATGCTTATTTCATGGTCCCTAAAATTTAATATCTTTATAGAATTAAAAAGGTGTCCCTAGTAGCATCGAACTAGATAAGATAGTTAACTGGTAATTTTTAGAAAAGCTAGTTAAAAATATTATAAATATCTTATACGAAAAATATAAATTCATATTATGTTGGTTGTAAATAAAATAGTATACACACGTCGGTAGGAAGTTTCCTTACCGTCTCGAGATTTTATAGTTCATCTCGACGCTGCGCGTCTCGATAAACTATCAAATCTCTCGACAGTAATGAACGACTTCTCACCCCGGTATGTAATATACTATTAAATACAATTTGCACGGTCTGAAACCCCATTTCCTCTAGATTAAGGAAGCGGATAACCTTGAAAAGAAACCTTCATTATCTTTATTATATGGGGTTTGAAACAAGGTGATGCAAAAATTGCAAAATTTTGATGTTCTGCCATTTGGCAATAAGCAATTTTGTTCCTTATCGTTTTCAGGTAAGGAGTAAGCCAACATCCATAACTCGGGAACATTTCGCCAGATTTTTTATTAAAGCTCTCTGAATTTTTATACAGAATGAATCGTAAAATGTGTGAAATTTTTGTTGCTGATATTTGTAAATCGTCGTAGATTAGAAACCTGGTAAAGAATCTTGTGGTGTTTTTCCTCATTTCTTGACATATTGTCTGCGGATTGTTCCCCATTCAAAGAATTTTAAAATAAGGGTAGTTTTTTTTAGCGCCCAAAATATATGATACCATTATTGTTGATACTCGTGACTTATAATAGCAATACTAAATAAAATAATCTTTCTAGAGCAGCAAAGGGAAATTGAGTGATGCCAACGCAGAGAGTCAACATCAATATCTCCAGACGTTTTTGTCATTTTTTGTTTTTAAGGCACTAGAACTTATACAGAGAGAATCAAATATTCTAAAAAATTTCGTTAGTATATTTTTTAAGTCGTCGTAATTTGCGGATAAGTTGACGTATTATTATTTTTATTCTTTGGATCGACAGCATTTTCTACAGATTGTTTCTCATCATGGAAGTTTGCCAAAAGTGATTACTGAATTACAGGTACGGACTTGACAAAATAAGTATACGGGGAGAATCCTAATGGGTGGTCGAAAATGAAATCTCATATTCTTTGGTCGATTTTAAGGGCGGTTTGTCATACAATTGTGTTACCTATCGAGCTTCGTTAAAAGTTATAGGGTGTTGACATTAGAATTTCAAAATGCATATGTATTGATTATTCCGAAAGCGTAAGAGATATTTTATTGAAATTTTGTACGTTTTGACTACTATGGAAGGCCCACATTATCCAGCGGCGTGCTTACCAGAATGTCGTTTATATTTTTTGAAAAAAAGTAACATGTCACTGATGTTTTGAAAAATAAAACTTAGTTTTGTAATACCCATTTTATTGCAAAGCAAAGAGCCCTCTTCGGATTTTTTATTACGACGTACTGTTTTCGAGTAAATAAATAAAAACTATTATAATGCATGTAGTACAGCCGCGAATAGTTACATTTTGATGAAAAATATTCGATTAATCATGGCTTGAATTATATTGCAAACCAATGGTATTTTAATGGGCATTCAAAAAATAAATCTAATTTTTCGAATGATATCCCACTTTTTTTTTTCAAGTAATGTATGTCGACTTGCTGTTAAGCGCGCCACTGAAGGAAATAAAAATAATTATTTATTGCAAAATGTGCGCCTCCTATAGCAGTCAAAACGTACAAAATTTCTGACGTACAAAATGCATTTTGAAATTCTAATTTCAACACCCTTTTATTTTTTAACGAAGCTCTATAGGTAACACAATTACATGACAGACCCCCTTAATATCGAGCAAATAATATGAGATTTCATTTTCGACCACCAATTATGACTCGCCCTGTATACTTATTTTGTCAAGTCCATATTTGTAATTCAGTAACCACTTTTGGAAAACTACCTTGGTGAGAAACAACTTGCAGATAATGCTGTCGATCCAAATAATAATAATAGTAATCCGTCAAATTGTCCGCGAATTACGACGATCTGAAAAAACTACGAAATTTTGTGTGTACTACGAAATGAAACGACGAGTATTTTGTTTCCCTCTGTATAGGTTCTAAGTATTAAAAATAAAAAATGTCAAAAACGTCTAGAGATATTGATGGTGGATATCAGCGAAGACATCACTCAATTTCCCTTTACCTCTAGAAAGGTTATTTTATTTATTATTGCTATAAGTCACGACTATCAACAATAGTGGTATCACATTTTTTTGAATGCCAGTATACTAGAAAAAACGGCCCTTATTTTTAACTTTTTTGAATGGGTACAATCCGGAGACAATATATCAACAAATAAAGAAAACACAGTAGGATTATTTACCGTATTTCCGAACTACGACCATTTAAAAATATCAGAAACAAGAATTTCACATATTTTTCGTTTCGCTCTGTATAAAAATTCAGAGTGTTTTAGTAAAAAATCTGGCGAAAAGGTCCCGAGATATGAATGTTGGCTTACTTCTTACCTAAAGCGATAAAGAAAAAAAAGTTTACTTTGTTTCTCACCTTTTATATTATATTATATTTCGAAATTCGAAAATGACACGAATCAAATTTCCAACGACTACTTGACGACAATAATAAGTGAATGGCGTATATGTCATACATGTTTGCTAATTCGCGGTCTTTAACTGTTTTATCGCGCTAAAAACAGTGAGAAGATAGTAACACACAGACAGACAATGCAAAGAGGTAATATGTGTTCGGAAATATCACTATAATGCGCTAGAAGTCTTCAAATATGGTGTCCAGCAAGTGTTTTTTCCAAAAACGAAACATTTTTTTTCTGTTTTAATTCATCAATTACTCTTAGTTCAGAAATATTTTGTATGTCGGCGGTATAAAGAAATTCAAATCAGGGGCGCAGCTCTGGGGGTACCTATTAATATTTTTCATTTTATTGCAGTACCCATTTTTTTTGCAAATTTTAACCAACTTTTTAATTTTGCCGGTTGATTTGAGGAAAAAAAGTAATGTTAAAAAATTTGTAGCATTAACCGTTTGTAAGAAAAATTACGATAAAAGGAGTGGTCATATGGCACATTCCTAGTTCGCCATGAAGCACCGAAAAACTTAATTACTGCTCCTCCCCTAGTTTGAGTTTCTTTATGCAAAAGTGATGAATGTATCAAAACTAAAAAAAAATTTAAAAATATTGGTTCCTAAAATAACAAATAAAATAAATTTTTTGGACCGTCTTTAAAAATCTTCAGCGCAATGTAAACAGATACGATTCCCGGCACATGTTTATATGAAGTTTTTATCTTATTCTTTAAAATAGAGTCATATCGTGAAATTTGGCCTAGACCAACCAATAATTCAACAACCTCTTCTAGACCAAAAAAATTACGAACATTTTATGTAAATAAAGATGTTAAGCTTCTTTACAAAAATACAAAGTGCTAAACTTTTAAACTTTTATCTTATTATTTTTTATTTTATTTTTTTTCCAATTCAAAAAATCCATTAATTTATGTCCAGTTTTGGAGATCATTTGGAGTGCGGGTAACTCTTTAGGCTAGTATAGATTTGAAATATTTTTAGAGACATTTATAAATCTACAAAAAGTTATTTTGTAGGGGTCAGGCCTCCTTTTACCACCTCAACATTTTTTACGGACGTTATTGGTAGTTTATTTTTTAAGATGTATGTTCTTTGCTCAATTTGAAAAATAGTTAATTGCAGCAACTTCAAATCTGTAAGCGTTTTCTAAATATTTGCGAAATTATAAATATTAACACATTATTTTAGATTATCGAAAGAGTACGTGTAAAATACAAATTAGTGCCATTTTATAATTATTTTATTTATTTTTTTTTATTTTAACAAGTTTGTTATTTAGATAAGTAATATCTGTGTTCAAGAGCTCGCTGGTATATTATTTTATCATTGCTATTAATATGTACCCTAAGATTAACTGTTTAAATTGATTTTTTCAAAAATATCTCGAAAACGGTGAGAATTACAAAGTTCATGCTACATGCCATTTTTCTTTTAAAATTGAATTAGGAGCGTAAATCTTGGAAAATTAGCTATCATTGGCTTACAATAATAGTATATTATACAACAAGCATTTAATGAGAGTCGTTATTCTCGAGGGTAACGTTTGAGCCCACGAGCGAAGCGAGTGGCACAAGTTGCCCGAGGGAATAACGCTCATTAAATGCGAGTTGAACACTATACTTTATCCACGAACAAGATTCTCGGTTCTCTCAAATATGATAGGTCACAGGTGCCACAAAGATAATTCACAATTTTAAAACCACGATTTCGCTAATCGACGGCGCGCCGTTTGATGCGTCGATAGATGACGGTCTAGTCGGTCGCGCATGTTTTATTTAATGCTACGAGGGTGGACGGTAAATTACTTTATTTTTATGGTCTATTTTAAGTATTTTTCAGTAAAAGTACATTTTTTAGTGAAATAGAGGCACTGTAACCTACATTTGTCTCAATACATCCTAATAGAAGGATAATTATTTCAATGAACCAGTGGTAACTACTAATTTCATGTTTAGGGCAGTTTACTTTTTTGAGTTGTCAGTTGCCTACGACATGTTTCGCTGGCATGACAACTCATGTTCACTTGTGAAAAATGTTCATTATTCACAAGTGAATAAAGATTAGCATTAATCTTAAGAATGTACAAGATATGTGATTATTATAGTATGGTCGTGGATAATAGTATATTATTAAACGAGCTTTCTATGATAGCCATTATTATAGAAGTCTCCAGTGGGAATAATGGCCATAAAAAGCGAGTATAATACTATACTTTGTTCACGTCCATTGTCTAATAATAATTACAAATTATAAAATCTATAGGTAGTGTAAATAAAGGTATTGAAATGTCAAAGTGACACTCGCGTTTGACGGCAAAACCGGTGCCACCAGTGCTTTTTTTACGTTGCGGCATTTGATATTGCGTTGTTGCCTATTCCTACTGGTTGCCAAGGCCACATATATAACTTAAATGGCGAGCGGGAATAATGATATTATTATATTATCAATAACAAGTTGAATATCAGTATATTATTAAGTGGTCGTGGACAACATAAATTTTGGGGTGGTAAAACGGAGCCTGACCTCAACAATCACATTTCAGTAAATATTGAAAACTACTATGTGTGGTTAACGTCCTTGTTGCCAATGAATAGGAACAGGTTTACGGGTATTGGAATGAACAAAACCAGCTCTCGTTGAAAAATTGCCGACGTTTCGATTGTATATTACAATCTTCTTCAGGGCTTTTTTTAGGTTGAGAACATAGTTGTGTCAATAGAGTTTAGTGCACCAGTACACATAATGGAGGAATTGGAATGGACCAAAATAGGCACTGCCGTCTCGAAATAATTGTAAGCGGCAGTGCCTACTTTGGTCTATTCCAATTCCTCCATTATGTGTACTGGTGCACTAAACTCTTTTGACACAACTATGTTCTCAACCTAAAAAAAGCCCTGAAAAAGATTGTAATATACAATCGAAACGTCGGCAATTTTTCAACGAGAGCTGGTTTTATTTAGTCCTATACCCGTAAACCTGTTCCTATTCATTGAAAACTACTTGGCAAGTCTTTCTATGGAGAACAAAATGATTTACTAAATATTCCAAATTTGAACTACTCTTTAAATGAACGAGCCATGAAAAAAAAACAAAACATATCTTCAAAGTTTAACAACCTGTATCTCTCTAGGGAATTGTTTGAGATCACATCATATCACCATATCAAACCAGTATAATCAAATCATATGTCAATATAAACTTTCGTTATCCTCTTTGGCGTAGAAAAAGTATTTCAATTATTCCATACTAATTTTGGAACACCCCGAATACAGGTGAAAATAACACGTTTGTTATTTAGATTAGTAAAATGACTTTATTCCAAGAGCTTTTATTAAAATGCGATCTAAAATGAACCGCCTATATTAATATTTTTGCAAATATCTTGAAAACTGTTTCGTTTGTGAAAGGGGCTATGTTTTTTTCTCAAAAAAAACGGAAAACATTCAAGGCGTTCATAACGTTCAAGGAAGACGCTGACACCGTCTTCCTTGAACGTTACGGAGTTCAATCAACAGTTAATCTGTATCTATGTAATGGAAACGCTTGATATGTTTATACCTGTATGCGTAAACTTTTCGTCACCTTACTTGGTGGAAAATATAGTTGTTCTAACTTAAATTATATTTTTTTACAAATTTTTTTTTTATATACCAATAATAATTTTTTTGTTGTATTAAATTTGACATAAACTCAGTCTTTTTAATGAACAAATTTTATATTTTATTATTATTAAGCATCAGTATTTTGTTATTATTATCGGTAGGTAAGAAAAAGAGTCAGTAAGAATGTGCCACTCCTTGCGAGTAAATCTAAAAATCTCAACAAAAAAAATGGGCTATTTGGTACGCCAGCAGAGTTCTATGTTTAACTCAAGAAAGCAAGCCTACATTTAACATTTCAGCTGTTTTTCTTATTGTTGTATTTTAAATAATCCTTGTGCGTTTCCTTATCCATTTGACTTTCAGTGCAAAAATCCAAGCAGTTAAAAACGTGGCTCTCCGTAAAAAGGTTCTCTGACTGATAGTAAAAAAATGAGTGACCAGCTAAGTACTTTGACGCACTTCAAAATTGCTTTTGTGGTAGAAGTTATCATGACGTTGGCTAATTGCCTCAGATGGCAAGATGGTGCCATAGAGTTTTACTATAGTAAATTTCTTGTAATAGTGGCGTTGTATTTTGTTGCTATTTCCATATTTATTTTTTTGCGGGGTTAACGGTTTCAGTCCTTCAGATGCGCTTTTTCTAGTGCAACGCGACTTGTGCTGCTCTTAGGTATGTGGTAAGATATTCACTTTTCTTCTTCTTTGTTATCTCTGTCGTTTCTTCCTCTTTGTTATGACAACGAACAAAACCAAATAGTAGGATTCTGTCATTCTGTTTCTTCTAGCGGTTTACCTGAACCATGTTTTGCTCTAAGAAAAGTACTCAGTGATCTAATTTGTTTAAATAATATTTCTCTTCAAAACATGATGCATGCAACAATAAGATGGTTTAGCATGCAATTTTTTTATTAATATTGTGTGTTTGAAAGATATTGAAAATATCTTAGGTTGCATTTTTTTTTTAATTTCTCACTATAGTTTCCTCAGAGCGATACATCGCTGTCACTACTTTTAGAAAAATTACATAATTCTAACTAATAAGTCGACCGAGGAAATGGTGCCTTTGTGATAAGAGGAATTCTGTATTTAGGTATTAGCTAGGCACTTTTAATCACCTTAATTAACACACAAAATAACAAAATAAATTCTTGACAAATCAAAATGAACACACTGTACACATTGTTTTCGCTGAAAGGGATGTAGGTATAAATTCTGCTCACCTGTTACACTTTTTAGAATAAAAAAAAATAGTTATTTCTCGATTAATTAAAACCCTTTCTATAAATAGTACATATCAAATTTAATAAAGTAATTTTCTAATATTAATACTAAATTAGTAAAGAAAAACGTTTTCCTAGAATTATCGGAGCCGTTTACAAGTGTGTTTTTCAACTACTCTTTAAAGCTAACAACCACACGTCGCATATTTAGATGTTTTTGTTCATTTTTTAGAGACCCTTTTGCATTCCTTTTTACTTGCTTTGGTAGCTAAGTAAAAATAAAACAGTTACAGACGTGGTACTTCTATCGAAACTGTTCTGTGGTTAAATTAAAATGTCTGACAAGCTAGACAATTCTACGAAATTCTTAATAGGAATGTTGGTCGGATTGGTTGTGGCCACAATAAGTTCCCTTCGTTTTGGCAATCAAGGATTCACGTTTGACTGCCCAAGATTTCTCCGCGTTATGTTGTTTTACTATTCAGCACTGCTCTGGAGGTATCCTCCCAAAAGATGCTCCGACACATAACATGGTAAGGTATCTTTTCTACTACTCTTATCATAGTACTTTTTGGCCACCAAAGCACCCCGTGGTCATTAGAAAACGTCATCTAAAAGGCTACAATTTTTTTTACAGAAAATTATAACATAATCAAAGTAAATGGACTTTTGTTCTTTTATCCTTATTCTTTGACATTTTACGGCCAACTAGGTGACGTTTTCAAACGAACACAGTTCAATAATAAAAAACAAAAGCTAAATTTATTTATGTCACACTCGGCTTGTTTGTATTAATGCAATTACAGTGAATTGTAAACGACTCGGAATAAAGCGTCAACTTCTAAATCAGTAGACGCTTTATCAGGCAAGGAAAGGATATGTGGTTATCACTTTTTAGCACAAACTAAGAGGTGAGATATTTGTTTTTCGACGACTGACATTGAAAGTAGCCTTTTCGCACCCTCAATTGAGATTAGAAAGTCGTAATTTGCCGATCCGCGAGCGTTTATGCAGTTTTGCCGCTCTAGAGCGATTTCACTTTCGACTTGGACAATACAAACACCAGCTAACTTGTCAGCTAACCATGACAACGTTTGGCATGTCAAGTAAACACGATCCACCAAAATTTAATTATTAATCAACTTTTTTGTGTTTTAAGATGTCCAGCGACGAGAGCGATATAAGTTATACTCCCCCACATATTGTAGAAAGTGCGGAAAACGTGACTCTCCATTTACTTCTACAAAAATCAAAAAACGCTATGAGAAGGAATATTGAACTTTTATTAAGTGGTATAAAGCTGGGTCTTCATACTCAGAGAACATTCTGCTTACATATCTTGCTGAAATTGCGAAGTCGAAGAAATCATCAACGATGTGGGTACCTACTCTATGCTCCGAACAACCATTTCAATCAAAAATAATGTAGACATTAGTAAATACAACAAAGTGACTGCCTTCTTGAAGAAGCAGTCGGTAGGCTATAAGCCCAAAAAATCAGAAATTTTCAAACGAGAGGAAATCAATAAGTTTCTGCTAGAAGCACCAGATGTCCACTATTTGATATTCAAGGTATATACAAAGTGTACGTTTATATTAACAATATGAAAAAGAATGTTATTTTATTTACTTTAAGGTTGTTTTAATATTCGGTGTCTCGGAGGGTGTTGTCGAGATGAACTCACTAAAATGTCACTGGATGACATAGAAGATAATGGGTCCATACTTATAATAAAAATACCGAACACCAAAACCAATATTCAACGAACATTTATCGTGTCAAACGGAAGAGAAAAAAATCTTAATTACCTTTCATTCTACCGTAAATATGTTAATTTGCGTCCATCTAGTTCAACAACAAGAAGATTTTTCTTAACATACAAGAATGGGACATGCGTAAATCAAGTGGTTGGAATGAATACATCTGGAAACATACCAAGACAGATAGCAAAGTTTTTAAATTTATCTAATGTGAATAATTAGACAGGACACTGTTTCCGTCGATCTTCAGCTATCTTAGTAGCAGACGCTGGAGCGAACATTACCACTTTGAAACGACTAGGAGGTTGGCGATCAGCAACAGTAGCGGAAGGCTACGTAGAAGAATCTATACGGGACAAAACAGAGATATGTCGAAAAATCCTGGGATCAATCGCCCAGCAAACCAAACGAGGACCAATCCCTCAACAAAGCGAAAATAAGACACAGATTGAACAAGAATGAACCAATTATTATACAGAATTGCCAGAAATTTACAATAAATTACATTGTTCACAATAACAGTCAAAATACTGTTTAAACTATTACCTAACTAATAATTGTTTACTGCCGTTTTTAATAAAAGTACACACAGTGAAATATTATTTTTTAATTTTGAGTTGATAATATGGAAATATGGTCATTCGTCGAAAAAGTATCGTCTATATTTCGAGCCGAAAGTACTCTTGCCGCTTTTACATGATTGTAGCTTTCAACATAGAATATACTATTCCGTGTTTTTTTTCCAGATAACGCGCCAAAATACCCTAATGAGTAATAATTCAGTAGAGATTCAGTAAAAGAGTCTGTCATAAGTGTCTTGGCTGTCATTTATGTCATAATTATTATTGTAATGGGACGCCCTACTATTTTTTTTTAATAAAATTAATATTCAAATCTATCAAATTTGATCTATTTATCTTGAATCAGATTTATTAAAATAATTATAAACCCAACCATCATCATTAAACAGGAAAACATAAAGACCTGTATATTGCACTTGTCGTGTAAGTACAGGTTTTCAACCTGTATATTGATTAATATTTTAAAATCTACTCGTATTATTAACGTAACGTTTTAATGATACGCCTACGTGTATCTATAAACGAGGCTTAATGAGAAGGAGATAGTTCCATTTTGTACAAAATGTGAATGTTTTGCGTTGTCATTTATACAGGGTGGTCCATCGATAGGTATCCAATTCGTTTTTCTTACAAGTCAATTTATCGAAAATCGCTCAAACACGTCAACTTTATTTTTTTTAAAGAACAAATTTTTGAGCAGTTTTAAACCCATAACCTGAATTCACAAATATTAAATGGATATTTCATTTTCGCCTATCATTAACGTAACGTGTTAACGATACGTATCATTTACATAAACATCTTAACGATACATTAATAATACGCGTACGTGTATTTATAAACCAGGCTCAATGAGAACGACATAGTAAGTAACATTTTGTACAAATTTGAATGTTTTGCGGTGTCATTTATTTTGAGTGGCTTATCGAAAGGTATCCAATCTAGTTTTTTTTTATTGAAATATATCGAAAATAGCATAAACCCGTCAACTTTATTTTTTTAGGAGGAACAAACTTTTGAGCATTTTCAACATTATCTGAATTTTAAACGCAACTGTCTGTTCACTTTTTAAATTTCATGTTATTTGGTCAAACACACAGAAAATGGTGGCCAGTTAACTTTAAAAACTTTTCAAGTAAACTGTGTGTCCAGGGCTGGCGTTAGACAATTTGCCGCCCTGTACAATTCGTCTTTTATTTACGTTTTTTTCATCTGTCGGTGACTATTAATATTTTTTTTTTCTATTCCTGAAGGGATATTTTTAGTTTTCGTTAACAGTATGGATAAGTGGGCAGTTTCAGCTCCTGAACTCCTAAATATGAGAATAGTATATTATTTAATGAGCATATAATGCTGGCTATTACTCACGAAGAGAAAGTTTGCTACACGAGCCGAAGGCGAGTCTAGTAATATATCGAGTGAGTAATTGCCATTACATGCGTGTCAAATATCATACTTTTTCTACGACTATACTATACAGGGCGATTTATAGTCGATGGTCCCTTAGACATATTTAGAGAACCGCGGACTCACTTCGATTGTTGAGTCATCATCAACACATGATCTACATTACAAACTTTTTTAAATCATTGCAACGTTGTCAAATTTACGATTTCTTGAATAAATTTTATTTTTTAACTGAATTACTTACAATAATTCATAAACATTACAACGTCAAATTAAGTTCGTAAAAAAATTATAGTAACTTTGATATACCTAGAAAAACATTATAAAAACATGGGTGGTTGTTCTCTTGGGTTCTGGTCCTTTTTTTGATTAAATAAGGTACAGCGGGTGCTTCTAACTTCGTTGTTTATTTTGACGTTTCGACACAAATTGGTGCCTTCATCAGAGTAAAAAAAACGATGTACTGTTTTGGTTTCAAGTTTGTTGCAGTTTTTTTCCTTTATGTACTGTTACGTTTGAAAGTCGAGAGTTAAATTTTTCTAATGAAAATTTTGAAAAAAGAAAAGTTGCATTATTGCTTTGTACATGCTGCTCGCCCTGTCAAAACCCTGCGGCTAACCGTCAGAGATATCGTACAGCACGCAGCATGTACTATGGGGACCAACCATTATAAAAACATTATTATTATTAAAAGTATTAGCTGTTTCGAAAACTTTTTTGAGGTACCTACTTATAACTTATTATTCGTTTTGACGATTGATGAACAGTTATTAAAAGTTAATGAAGGAATATTACCCAATAAACATGTTGCATTCTCTTAAAGGCTTATAAGTTTTATAAAGAGTATACCTATAAGGATGTGTATTGAACAAAAAGCGCCCATAAAGAATTTATAAGATTACCAAAAAGTTTATAAAAGTGTTAGTACAACACCATAACTCATAGGGTTATAAAAAAGTGATGAAAACATTTCAGATACTTTCTTATAAAACTTCAACGGGTGGTTACCAAAAGTTTTATAGCAGATTTATATAAAGCGCTCCATCACCTAACTGTAACCTCCAGATATATAGTAGCTGAGTACATTACCTTTATAAAAATTGTAAGTTTGAAGGTGATGGAAGGATGCATTATAAAACTTTTGTGATTGGAAGACCAATAAAGCATCTTTATATATCCTTAAGTTACATTGTGGTTACCAATAAACCGATTTTAAACCTATATCTTCCCTCCAAAAGAATGAATTTGTTGTAATTAACCAAAAACATGTTTAAATAATACGTCGACGTAATTTGTTTGTTAATTTTTTCATACGTTCGTTCTAAAAACTTGTTTATATAGGCAGGGTAGCAGAATGAGCGAATGGAGAAAAGTGAAACGAAATAGTGCTTTCAGCAGAAAAATTTTAAGAAACATTCGTGAAGCTATATCAAGTTCGGTCAGCTCAGTGGAATCAACAATAATAAGTGTTGTTGATTTGTGTAAAGATGAAGCATCACACTTAAAAGCAGACTCTGCTGAACCTATGTCATGTTCTGATGATAAGGAAGTAATTTTTAATCAGGATATTAATAATTATTTACTTGATTTTTTGTCTTTGTGCCTCAAATGAAGACAAATGCAGAATAAGTAATTGGGTGAATGAATTTATTGACTATAAAACTGAAGAGGACAATAATGATGAATGTAGAAAAAATTAACGGTTTCGTACTAAGTTTAAAAAATGGGCTCTAAACTTAAATTTACACACAGAACCTTAAAACAGCTAATGGAAATTATAAATGTAAATGTTTGGTTGTCAAGTATATGGCCTATGGATCCCAAGACACTTCTAGAAACTCCTAAAGCAATTTCGATAAAAAAAATTGGCCCGAGACAGTAACGTTATTTTTAATTTCCACTGAGTAACGTAATTAATGTCGTAATTTCATTTCAATCAAAATTCGGTAAGAATGAGGTTAGGAATGACAAATAACAATTTAGGAGTGGCTACTGAGCTATAAGCTCGTAAAAATAACATTTTCGATGGCAACCGCCTCCAACTATTTCGATTTTTCGATTCGACGGATCGACGTGTTATACAGTTTTGTCTTTTGTCTCTAATATCTCAATTTTAAGTGTATCATAACTTATTAATCATTGCTATGTAAACTTTCGAAGGCAAAAAAATTGAATAAGTCTAATCCTCAAATCTATTCGTCGTACGAGACATTAGACAGAGCTTGTTATATAACGATTTCATAGTAGACACTATTTTACCAAAGGTGATGTAGTGGACTCAAATAGTTTATAAATGTGTCACGTTTAGTCCACTATGTTTACGTGTTAATAATTTTTAAATCCGGAAAAGATTTGTTTTGATCATTTAACAAATATAAACTATCTTTCATATTGTACAAGAAGGTTATTTATTGACTTTTAAGTTAAAAGGAACAACTTTCAAGCAATAAATTTGTCTTTTACATCATACACTTAAACAAAGTTATATAACAGTATCCAAAAACTGTTCATAACAATAGCTATAAATCCTTAAGTCCTATAGCGTTACTAAATCAGTGTTACCGCAACATTAATTGCCCCATTTAAGCTCTTTAAGCGGTATATAAAGGTGTGCAAGAGGTATTGGGAACTTTTTTATAAAGCTTTTAGTTATATACTCAAGTGATATAATAATTGCGGTTACTCATATATAACGAAAAATGTTTATTGGGTATTAATATCTAAATTAATATCTTCATTATTTAATATGATTTTTTTGAGTTAAATTATAATTTGTGGAACTATTAGGTGTAACAGAATTCATAATCTTATTAGCAGTATCAATTTTGCTGTCAAGGAGTCGCCAATATATCCTTCCGCGACCGATGTCGACTTTCAGCGACCATGCCTTTTCAATGTGGTGATGTGTCCTCCGGAATCTACGAGCAACGTTGCCCAGGACCGCCGAAATGTGTGACCCGTATACATTTCTAGATTTTCCAGCTTCAGAAATGTAGCAATATCCTTTCCCATTTGTCCAAATTTGTTAATACTGATTTTCTGGGTTGTACATTCTCCGTTTTGAAAGTTTAAGAAAAAAAATGGTGTGCATTTGACACTGCTAGGACGAAGACTGATGTACCTTTTGCAAATTTCATAGAATTTTTCCGTCACTGTAAATTTTCGAACGATTTTGGTTTTTGTATTTGGAATCCTGATTAGAAACGCTGTGCCTAGGTCTTGAAAATGGCTCATTTGCATTGAATGTAGTTTATTGGTATGGCATGCTCCCATTAGACCCATAATGAGCGCAACCTAAAATTTTAGTAAACAATATTTTTTTTAGATCATAAAAACATCAACTACCTAGTTCAAATTACCTTTGTTGCAAGGTGTATATCATCAGGAGCTTCTTCAATAAATTTGTTAATGTTCAAAGCCGTCAAAGTTTTGGCCTTTTTTGGAAAGTATCCCTCAGACTTGCGTTTTAAAAATGCCCGAAGCCTACAATATCCTTCAATATTAGCTTCATTGTTCAGTGCGAGTGTGATTCTCAGCATCGAGTATTGCGCCCATAAGGAAGAGGATTTGTATTTCTGCGACAGTTCTTGAAAATACACTAACACAACTTCTTCCGAAATCGATCTGGCATTATTTTTGCTCCCCCAGTCCATGAAATTTGAGTATACCATCTCATATTTGTGGCGAGATTTTTCAGGCAGCAAGTTTAGTCTTGTTAATTTAGCAGCTTTCTTAATACTCGGTGGTGTTCCCTGGATTTCTTCGTCAGCATCGCTTGAGAGGATTTCCTGTGCTTGAGATGAAGTTGAATTCAACATTGTGGTTAATGTTTTAAACTACGCTCGCACTAATTGTCAATAATCACATGTGAAGGATTTGTTTCAACGGCTTGTTTATCTGTCTGATGCCACCGGTTTCCATGACAATGCACAGCGGATGCGCCATTTAATAAACGTAAAGCCAAATTTAGACTTCACAATTACAATAATAATATCGCCAAAAAAAAAACTGTCAATATGTTTGTGCAAAACAAAAAAATAGCTATTTATGTAACCAGTTACGAAAAGTCCGATTTTGTGTAACGAATGAATATTTGCGGGACGAGCGCAGCGAGTTTCCGCAATTTGAATGAGATACACAAAAAAGGTTTTTCGTCACGTGTTTCATACAAGATTTTTTCTAATTTTGACTGCAAATACCGACTTAGAGAGAGAATTATTATTATTAAACTTCAATATTTACTTTTAAACCACTTTGTATCTACTTAATACCGTAAAACTATAGCAACGGTGTGCCACAGCCGAAACCTGCAACTGGTGGTGACACCAACTTTTCATCACTAGTTATGAAAGATTTTACTTTTCGTAACTAGTTACGAAAAGTAGGACGTTACGTCACTGTCATCAGTATTGAAAAGTGACACTTTATATGTCAAAATTAGAAAAATAAGTTTATTTGCCTGCACATCTACATACACTTATGTAAGTCTGGATGTTCTCGGGCAGAAAATGAATTTGAGCAACAGTTGTATGTTTTACAGATGTAGAATCGGCTTAAAAGAATATGTCGATTGGTCTTATAATTAATATGGGGTTTGAACCTAAAATTATTCTTATTGGTCCACACAGCAGTAAGTAATTATTACTCACAGTTTAGAATGGGTAATAGAGATTATTACTATTCTAATATCAAAACAGTAATTAATCTATTATTCAATAGTCGTAGAAAAATGAAATATACCAATCATATGGGCAATTCTACCTGTACAATATGAAATGGACAAACCACAGTTGTTCTTATCTCTGAGATATAAAATAGGCCAATCGTGGGCAATACTCCCAATTAACAAATTTATTTTATTAGATTTTTCATAGAATCAACATTTCCGATTTATTAAGGTTGATGTGTAATTGATTCTAAAAAGGTCTTATATTAGATACTAGTTCCAAAACAAACTTTTTTATCAATCAAAGCTAAACTATTCTATAAATTTATCATAAAAACGTTTTTGTCATAAAATTTATAGAATACGTATAAACATCTTATTAGTGATTAGATTACTTAACCTCCTCATAATGGTATTTTGTACAACAAGCATTTTATGAGAGTCGTTATTACCGAAGGTAACGGTTGAGCCCACGAGCGAAGCTAGTGGCACAAGTTGCCCGAGAGAATAACTCTCATTAAAAGCGAGTTGAATGCTATACTTTATCCACGACCAAGGTTACGGTTTTTACGGGACGGTTTTTTCAAATATGATAAGTTATAGGTGCCACAAAAATAACTTACAATTTTAAAACCACGACTGGTTTCGCTAATCGACGGCGCGACGTTTGATGCGTCAGATAGATGACGGTCTAGCGCCCCTGCATATTCATTTCAATGCTACGAGGGTGGACGTATTTACGGTAAATTACTCCATTTTATGGCCTATTTTAAGTACTTTTCAGTTAAAAGTATCAGCACTGGACTCCTTTGCAACTAATGAAGAATTTCAACCTACATGTTGTTTTAATGTCAACAAATCATTACTGTTTTCAGTCAAAATATTCGATGAATGTTTTCCAAGTTGCCTCGCCAATTTCCTTTTATGTGGCTTGAACCATCTTCCATTATGTGTTTTTCTCCGGACGGGTATTAAAATTGTGTCTCTTGTACACTTGCCTGGCATAAAAATAATTTTTTTCTTGACCACTGTGGTTTCGGAATAAAAACTTGCTTGATTCTGCTCATGACTGGCTTCATAACTTTGCTGTCGATCTCCGTTCCAATTTCTACTGTAGCAATCTTTCTGTAGATAACCGAGTTTTTCATTTACTTTAAACTCCAATATGTCTTCTCCAAGCACCCATGGTGGATTAATTTCAGTTCAAGCAACTTTTTCATCCGGTAGAATTGGCCAGTTACATATATGCTCTCTTCTTGTCTCAAATATATTGCAACTGAACACCAGCAATGCACTGCACTCTCAGCGAGTTGGCTTCATTGTCGCTTTTTATAAAATTTTTTTTCTTCTTTTCGTCCATGTTTTTAAGTTTTTACTAGATATTTCCATTTGCAGTTGTTTTTTTAATATGTTAAAATTATTTCCCTGTATTATTTCCATTTCTTCAAGTAATCAATCAATCAATCAATCAATCAATATGCTTTATTGTCGAAAACCGTAGTTTTGTTGACAAAGCTGTGAAAAAATAAAGTAAAAACTTAAAATACTAAAAGAATAAAAACATGGCTCAAAAAATATAATGTTAAAACTGAAATAACAAAAGAAAGGACAAGTGAGTACTATAAATCTAAAATTGATCTTCATAAAATTCGTCCACGGTATAATAAGCTTTGCCCCTCAGCAGTCCAGACACCGCTGACTTAAATCCAGGCAGACCTCTGAACTCTTTAAGATTTTGAGGCAGATGATTAAACATCTTTAAGCCTTCAAACATCAGGGAGTTTCTGGTCAATTCACCCTTTGCACGGGGAAACGGGCTTGACATTTTTTAAATATCAAGCAAACCGTCTCTAAAATAAATAAACAGGGCAGCGTCAGTATCTTGTGTTTAACAAATAACGGCTTGCAGTGTTCACGTGATCCAGCCCCCGAAAGATATCTCAATGCTCTTTTCTGGAGAATAAATACCGATTAAAAATGGCATTTGCTACAGAATCCCCAAAAGGCCAGGCCATATCTCAAATGGCTCTCCAACAATGCGATATATAGCGCTTTAGAGGCTTCCAGTCCAAGTTCGACAGACACAACCCTTACCGCATAGCATCCTCTTGAAACCTTTTCTTTCACCCCCCGAATACGGTCAACAAACCGGAGTCGGTCGTCAATCAAAAGACCCAAAAATTTTACCGTTTCTCTGCTTTCAATACTGTAGCCATCTAGAGAAATACTCGAAATGTTGCACTTAAAGCTCAACACGTTGGTTTTAGTAATATTGAGACAGAGGCGATTCGACGAACACCACTGCTTCAGTTTCACAATGTCATTTGACAGAATATCCTCAAGTATATCAGGTTGACTATGGGACCATAAGATGGTAGTATCGTCAGCAAAGACTGTAAAATGCCCCCGAATATCCAATAAAGTCATATATCGTCTATATATACGAGAAACAGTACAGGTCCCAAAACGGACCCTTGAGAAACACCGTACAGCACTGGGAGTGCCCTCGAAACTCCAACCTCTGTCCTAACCATTTGACTCCTACCCGAGAGAAACGACTCAAACCATCCAAGAGTCACCCCCCGAAAACCATATGCCTCAAGCTTCTGCAGGAGTATTTGGTGGCTGACACAATCAAAAGCCTTTGAAAAATTGCAAAATACCGCTGCACTCACATTCCCTGCATTTAGTCCGATATACAGGTCCTCCAAAAAACCAAAGATTGCATCTCCCGTGCCCCTACCTTCACGGAATCCATACTGGCAATTACTAAGAATATTGTGTTTTCTTATAAACTGTACCATGCGATCTTTAACAAGTCGCTCCACAATCTTAGACAAAGATGGCAGCAATGAAATTGGCCGATAATTTGAAGGGTCAACGGAATCTCCCCCTTTATATAGAGGAATACGAATCGAATGATGCATTAATCGCATCCGCCAAAACAGAGATCGCTCTCTCAGGCAGATTTAACAACACTCGCACCGAAATCTCATCGAAACCAGCTGCGTTCTTGTTCTTTATCGTAGATATAATATTATGCAATTCAATAATGTCCGTGTGATGCATACAAAACGATTTCTGAATGGACATATTCGCAAGATAATCCAATGGATCTACATCTGCATTAGCCCTTACTCCTCCTGTAAGTTCCGCAGCTACAGAACAATAAAATTCATTTATCCACGACCATACTATAATAATCACATTATTCTTGTACATTCTCAAGACTAACGATAATCATTATTCACTTGTGAATAATGAACATTATTCACAAGTGAATAATGAGTTGTCTTGGAAACGAAACATGTCGTAGGCAACTGACAACTCAAAAAGTAAACTGCCCTAAACATGAAATCGGTAATTACCACTGGTTCATTCAAATAATTATCCTTCTATTAAGATGTATTGAGGGAAATGTAGGTTACAGTGTCTCTTTTTCTCTAAAATATGTGACTTTTCACTGAAAAATACTTAAAATAGGCCATAAAATGAAGTAATTTACCGTCCACCCTCGTAGCATTGAAATGAACATGCGGTGACATGCGCGGTTGACTAGACCGTCATCTATCGACAAGACGCATCAAACGTCGCGCCATTGAATAGCGAAACCAGTCGTGGTCGTGGTTTTAAAATTGTAAATTATCTTTGTGGCACCTATAACCGATCATATTTGAGAAAACCCAGAATCTTGGTCGTGGATAAAGTATAGTATTCAACGCGCATTTAATGAGCGTTATTCTCTCGGGCAACTTGTGCCACTCGCTTCGCTCGTGGGTTCAAACTTTACCCTCGAGAATAACGACTCTCATTAAATGCTTGTTGTATAATATACTATTAACGCATCGACGTCAATCCGGGAAGGGACCCTCCCCTCAGCTCGTTCACTATTGTCCAACTTTCTTTCGCTCTGTTAAGTGCCTTTTCTAATCTATTCTTATAGTATAATTCTTTAGCACACTTCACCGTTCTCCTGTAAATGCTTCTGTATTTTTTAAAATAATTATGAAAATGGACGTTTGCTGTATATTTTCTTAAATAATGTAAAATTCGGAGGTTAGCAGCCGATGTTCTAATACCTGGCGTGATCCACAACTTCTTGGTGTTTTCTCTAATCCGACGCAATGGAAAACTGCTCCGAAATACGTCCAAAATAAGACCATTAAAAGCTCCCAGGGGATCCTACGAATCAACAACACCACTCCAATCCAACCCCTCAATACTGCGCTTAAACCTGTCATAATTCACTGAGCTATATATCCTACCGTATTTGAGTTTTTGTTGTCGATTGTTTTTCTTGTTGCTAAGTGTTACCAGTACAGCCTCATGATCTGACAATCCCGCAGGAATCACGGATACGGAGTCATGAGCATTCACAGGAAAATTTGTACAGAAATAATCAATCAGGGTACCAGAACGTGAGGAGATACGTGTAGGCCTGTCAATGAGCATCGAGATATTATGTGCCGAGAATATATTCTTTAAGTCCGTCAAATTCGCACTCTCCGCCATGAAATTAATAATAAAATCACCGGCAAGAATGATTCGTGAACTAATCGATACACTTGAGAGAAGCGTCTCAAGGCGTACCAGAAACTCCCCAACGAGACAGTTCGGGGATCTATAAATACAAACTATAAAAACATTGCTTAATTCACTATGGACCATTGAAAATTCTGTCCCTCCACCAACAAAAAATCATACTTATTAACTTTACGTACGTCAAACATTTTTAAAATTTGGTCATTGACCAGAATCATTGTGCCCCCATGACGCATTTGTCTTCTACAATAACAAGACGCCACCGAGTAATTCGGAATAGAACAAGTTTCATCTGACATCAGCCAATGTTCAGTGAGCAATACTATGTCAGGCCACTGAAGTTCCTCCAAAAAAAACGGTGAATTCATTACGTTTCAGTCAAGTAAACATCATCTAGTTAGCATTGAAAACCTGACGTTGACATACTAATTATATCTTCTCATCATGGGCTGAAAGGAACAATAAAAAAATGAAGGTTTTTCACTCACAAGCAATCGTTGTAAAAGTTATCTTATATATTTCCACGACTGATTTACATAAACTGGATTTTCTAATCCGGGTTACTTATACTGGATGCTCATATTGGAGTTATGATTGCACCCATAACCTTCTGTAAATGTAAAATGAATTCCGAGAGAATGTTCTTAGAAGGTTTTAATTACTATTTTTAAATGTAAAGTAACATTTTATAAATAATGTGAATCAAAACTTGAAGCAACAGAACTATCACAACCCTCCAAGCGATACAGTAATAATCATGGGGAGCGCACTCCCTATAGTTTAAAAGTTCTTTATTAGTTCATACTCGCGTCCAAAGAGAGCGTTCGTTCTTTCACTTTACCGCTTCTATAACAGATTTGTTATATAACAAACAACCTGTTCATCACAGCAAGTCATAAACGTCAGTGGCAGTGTCAGTGTCCCCCAAGACAGCGTATGATCTGAATATTTCCAACGATATTTTTAATTGTTTATTCGGTACTGATTATTTGTGTTATTCAGTTTTTGTGTTATTGCAAATTGCTGAGTGATACAAAATGTTTTGACTGACTCTTACTTAACTTGTTTCTAAGTCTGAGTACGTATTATTTTTGTGAATCGTGGTTACATTGCCTTTATCTGTTAAGATGGTATTTGTGTGTTCCCTGCCGGATTGCAAAAATACCGGTGTAGCTAGGGAGAAAGTGCAAATGATGAATTTCACACTACCCGGTCGCTAGGTGCCCAGAATGGGTGTCTTCAGAAGATTCACCTCGTGAAACAAAAAAAAAGAAGCCTAATATACCTAATTATTAAGTTATCGCTCTTACCGTGATTATGTAATTATTTTCATATATTTGTAATATATATTTTTACTCAAGTATTTGTAATTTCTTTTTTACTGTTGTTAAACTTTTCAACTGAAACAAATCAAACTATCTCAAGACATATGTAATAAGTACACATTTAATGTCTAAAAAAATAAAGGAAGTATAGGCAATTTATTATCTGATAGTATATTTAGTATTTTAATTTTATAATTGAGACTGTTCAATAATATTTATGTTTTACTTTATTTATATATTATTATTACAAGCGCATAGAGAAAAGTATATTTTTGGCGCCTAACAAAGTAACAAAATGATATGTGATATGTTTTTAACCCATTACCTAGTTAAAAAATAATATCAACATATCATATTGTTATCCCACAAGGCGACAAAATGCACCAATTAAGAAACGAACCATTTTAAATTTACCGCCAATTTGCATATTAGGACATACTCGCGTCACCAGGAGGCGCTAATATGATCGTGTTCTGTCAGTTGGGTTAGAGTCGCCTATCTTTCAAGTGTCTAATCTGTGGTAATAATATAAACTGACATAATGAGTGACAGTTTGAATATGGTTCTATACACTCTTTAATGAATTTAGCCCATATTCTAGGAAAATAAACATAACATCTACAAGCACAAAGATGTCAGCAAAGTAGAGACAACGTGTTTGAATTTCTCCGATCCACTGTTTACAACTACATTTTGTTAATTTTGAAATGCTCTCTAGAATGGGCTATCACTATTCCATACACCTCCAGGACCCCAATTCTTAAAAAGAGGAGGAAGAAGTACCTGGGAACATCTAAGAGTGCTTCAATAGATAATACATTTTGCAAGTTTTGTAAGGTTTTGCTTCTCTCTCTCCCTCTCCATGTAGAGCAGGAGTCACTTTTTGTAATATATAGTTTTTCTAGTGCTCCTCTTTATAATTAACGAGTATTTTAGGGTCCAAGGGTTTGTCATTTAGTAGAGATATCATTTAATTGCATGATAAGTTATTTATTTCATCTGCCAATGATGTTGGTAGGCTTTCTTAACTTCCATACATAATAAATGTTATTTTAAATTAATTCGTTCTTTACTATTTCTTTATTATCTTTAACCGATTACATCTGCTAGTTATAGAGGCCTTTTCTAGATACTGGAGGACTGTGATTGCGGCCAGTTTACCCATATCTGAAATAAAAAAAGTCAGAATTATGGAAATGAATGTTCGAATGAAACACACCAAAAAATCTACAGAAACTACTGTTGAACTATAAAATTATGAATAAAGTTATAATTTAAAGAGTACGTGTGTCTACAAGCATACCACACACCGCAAATATAATCGTAAAAGCAGAAAAAATACTTATTCTTTAAAATAATATCAACATTTTCTAAAATGTAACAAATAATTTCTTTTTATGTTATCGGTTAGGTATGGCGCTATATTTATGTCATTTATGTCATTTATATGCCATTCACTTATTATTGACGTTAAATAGGCGTTAGAAATCTGACTTTGATATTTTTATCTTATTTTCTCAACATGTGCTGAGAGGTATAGGTGTAAGATAGGTAAAAGAGGAGTATATAACTTTTAAATAAAGGTAGAAAGCGCAATCTTTAATTTTTACAAATTTATGCGTCACACACAAAACATATAGGTACTTCTTTATCCTCTTTTTTTTTATGAATCTTGGCAGCCCGATTCACACTACTCACGCTATTTCACAAACTTAGCTTATTCACATACACAGCACTATAGCGAAGCATGTCGAACAGTCAGAGCACATGTATAAAAAATATGCAACAGGTTCAACATTTCATCCTTACTTTATTTCTCATAAACTCCAGTTTGGAAAAGAAAATTTCCATATTAACATGTTATTCCTTATATCTATAGATTCTATATCTAAACCTTAAAGTTTAAAAACTTTTTTTTGATGTTATATAACAACTTATTAACACTTATAAATTGCCGCGCTGTTGTTTGTTGTTAAACTTTCCTTGAAAACTGAAACGGGAAAAGCTGCGCAGTTCGTACAAGGAAACCGATTCCCCTGCAGCGCTTGAATCGATAACTTTTATTTCAATCGCAATATGAAACGCTATAAGATTTGGAACTTGAATCAATGTTGCTTATTAGCTTTGAACAACTATTCAAAGGACATTATTAATCAGAGGTTTAGTGTTATTCGATGTGATGAGGTATACTTGCTACTTATCTTTGTATTGTTAAACGGATGCCTATTACGCAGTATCAATCTTCGCGTCCCCTCACAAGTAAGCTATATACCCGTTCTATGAAATAAACAGAGATAGTTACAGTACAGGTTTTCTTGTTTAACATAACCCTGCTTCATTAATATGGCTGGCTGGACTTAGTATTACTTTAGCAATACAAGTTTGTTATGACATAGGTATCTGCTATACAATCCTTTTCAGCGGCGTGATGTTATATATTATTTACTTATGATGACTCAATGTAACTACTGTTAACTAATAATTATTATAGAAGCAGTGCAATGTGGCTGTGAATATGGAAGTTGCTGAGGATGCATTAGATTTTGATTTTGTTCTCCTTGATTCGCAGGTTAACAAGACAGTTGATACAGTTTACAGTAAGGAATTAAACGAACTGCTCCAGCCGGGATCATCTATAGTTATCAAGGGAACCGTCCGACCTCAATGCAAAAGGTAAATACTACCTTATTTGAGATCATATCTCATTAGCTCGATCGTTAGGATCATATTTCACACACAACTATTTAAGCTGTGACAAAATATAAAGGTTTCAGTTTAATGACCGATCTGTCAGCTGCTCCGAGATGTGTGTAGGCAATTTGATTCATAGTAAATAATATGCGCCTCGTATCTTTATCACTCGCTTTCTCATCAGCTGCTTAACACAAGTACCTAACCTGTTATTGTTATGAGTTCATATCTTATCTATAACTCATTCACTTATTTTTGACATCTCGTTACACAAGTCTCGCATCGTATCAATTTTAAACAATTTGAAAAAATCAAAATTACTTCTATCAAAGAGTAGGTGGAAGTACTTTTCTGGATACCAAAGGGGCAGAATATTGTATTTTTTAAACTACTAGCTCTCCCACTTATCAATAACATTCTTAGTTTCATCTACCAAACTATAGTAAAAAGAAATAACAAATGAAGGCGTATTCACGTACATGTGCAATAGTTTTATATTTAGACTACAATTGATTATCTTAACATGAGCAGGATTCACCGATTTAGTCACTACTTGTGTTTATTTGTGCTGCAGATTGAAGGCTAAAAAAAGCACAACAATCAGGAACTTCTTTTTTATATCTTTGAAATAAAATGCGATTGAAAATATACAACATCGGTACATTAAAAAGTTAAACACTAATATGTAAAAGTCGAATAATACCTTCATTCCACCTGGACGAAATTAGACCTTCACCATAATTTCAAGAAGGGATAAATATAATATTGTAGCTATAAGCCATTCACTTATTATTGTCATCAAGTTGACTTTGGAAATTTGACTTTGACGTTTTTATTGTGTCTTCTCAACATGTGCAAAAAGGAGATGTGTGTGTAAAACAAATTAAGGTTTCAAAGGAAACTAGATGATAAAAATAAGTGAATGGGTAATAGATACATAATTGTTACTGGTAAAATAAAACGTGTTCCAATATAAACTACTCAACTTAAAGTTCGGCACAAGCAGTTTTTCGTGTAATTTTCGAATTTCGAAATATAATATAATATGAAGGGTGAGAAACAAAATGGTGCAAAAATTGAAAAATTTTGATGTTCTGCCATTTCGCAATAAACTTTTTTTTCTTTATCGCTTTCAGGTAAGAAGTAAGCCAACATTCATATCTCGGGACCTTTTCGCCAGATTTTTTATTAAAGCACTCTGAATTTTTATACAGAGCGAAACGAAAAATATGTGAAATTCTTGTTTCTGATATTTTTAAATCGTCGTAGTTCGGAAAAGCGGTAAATAATCCTACTGTGTTTTTATTTATTTGTTGACATATTGTCTCCGGATTGTACCCATTCTAAAAAGTTAAAAATAAGTGCCGTTTTTTCTAGAATACCTACTGGCATTCAAAAAAATATGAAACCACTATTGTTGATACTCGTGACTTGTAATAGCAATAATAAATAAAATAACCTTTCTAGAGGTAAAGGGAAATTGAGTGATGCCTTCGTTGATGACGAAATTGAACCTTCAATGACACAGTTTAAGAATTCCTTTTTACTAAAATGTTTTTATTGAAATTAATAACATTGTAATAAGAAACTAATTTATACTAATTTGCACTGGTATGTTAATGGTTTGTACCTTAATTCTCAGGATTAACCAACTTTCTTTTAACATATTGTGTTGTATAATATAGTTCTATTTATTCTCCTTGCAGCTATTATTTTTAGTAAGTTCTGGCACCAACATTTTTGATAACGACTGTAAAGTGTCAATAATTCACCATTCGATACCCCACTAAAAATAAGTTGACATGCATTATGTCATTTTCCTGAAAAACTCTTCCTAAGGAAAATACAGCCCACCAGAATTCCATTTTTTTGTCATAAGTGTCCGCTGGAGACATTTTCAAATCAAATTTGGAACAAGTACTTATGAAATTAATACTCATTATGTGATTTTAATGAAGTTTGTCAAAATTGTCCAGTGGCGCAGATACGGTCGTCGTTTTCCGGCCCTATTTTCTTCGCCACTGGATATTTTTCAAAAATGGCATTTTCTTTTTAATTTCCTTGTTTAATTTGGTAGGAGGAAGTATCTCTTGTAAAATTTTGATTTGATACTTCATTTACGAGTTAACTGAGTTATTACGTTGTAAAAAAAATAAGTTGACATGCATGTTGTCATTTTTTGAGAAAAAATTTTCCAAGGCAAATAATACTTCAAATGGACTAGGAATTTGGCAGGACCTCTAAAGATGTCCAAAGTTTGAATTGCGACACAAAATTGAATAGCGAAATTCCGCATTTCGATAGTCCAACCGTTCAAAGTCGGAAAATGCCGGTTAAGTGAATGATCTCGTGAAACCAAACATGGTGACGGCCTATTAGATCACAAACGCCTTCGTGGGGTGAAACGCAGTTTTCGCACTGACTTGCTGACTTGGGAGGACAAAATTTACATTTTTTTTTTTAATTAGAATTTCTTAGGATGTTGTGGACATTTTGCCTAAAATGTTGTAAATTTTCTATTAAATGCATCGTTTACGAGATCATTTAAATTGAAACTTCAGAAAGACTGCAAAAATATATAGTCACTTATGGAAGTAATTAGCCTACTTGCAATCTTAAGATGGCGTCAATCCTTGTCTGCTTGTCTGGTTCGCCCTGGAACTCTTTCTTACATCTATCCGGCTCGATCGGACCAAATGTTAAGGGGATCGACGAATTCACTTTTTAAACAACATTAGTGGACTCTATTTATTATTATTTATGTGTTGTTCCTAGTACATTAACAAATACTAAAGGCTTTATTTAACTCATAAACAAAAACAACAAAGCGATGGCTTCGGGTGGCTCTCGTCGTCGCTTCCTTGTCCCATATGCCGAATCCCTCGTCCCTTTCCGCTCGTGTACGGCTGCCCACCGTTGCTATTGCTGTGTTGCCTATGTGCACAGTTATTCCTAACAAAATTGAAAAGCGAAATTCCGCATTTCGAAAGTCTAACCGTTCAAAGTCGGAAGATGCCGGTTAAGTGAACGATCTCGTGAAACCAAAGAAAACCGGCCTATTAGATCACAAACGTTTTTGTGGGGTGAAACGGAGTTTTCGTACTGACTTGCTGACTTGGGAGCACAAAATTTACTTTTTTTTTTTTAGTTAGAATTTCTTACTATATTGGGGACATTTTGCATAAAACGTCGTAAATTTTCTATTAAATGCATCGTTTACGAGATCATTTAAATTGAAAGTTCAGAAAGACTTCAAAAATATATAGTCACCTATGGAAGTAACCGTCACATAGTAGGCGACAGCTTTGCTTTAGGACATCATAGGCATTATGACACTTCTTAGTATCATCGAACGTTCAAAACTTCAAAATGCCTTTTCAATTCTCCAATCAAGAATACGCTGATATGCACTTCGTTTATGGTTTTTGTGATGGTAACGCGTTGCAAGCAGTTCAGGACGACAAAGCGATTTCCTAATAGACGACAGCCAGATCGTAGGGTAATTCAAAATGTCTATAACCTATTCTAATGCAAAGGTTGAGAGCCACATCTGGACATCCTAGGCCAAGATCGGTCACCTTTATAGGTTACCTCATTTCGCAGAAAAATAAAGAAAGAGCTATTGTGACGTCATGAGAATTCACGGCTGACAATTTTATAATGATTTAAATGAGTGATTTAATTTAAGATTTTAAATGTTAATATTCGGCAAGAATTCTTAATAATTATTAATTTGGGGTTTATTTAAACTTATTTTACACCATGCAAAGTAATAGTTTCATTCAGAATACTTCTTAAATATTGGAAATAAACTTCACAAAACCGCTAATAAAATAGGGTTAGAACATATATGATATAGTTCGGCAGTTCGGTAATTCCATCCGAGCGCTCCGGACACAGACCATTTCCCAAAATCTTAACAAGCTAGAGTGAGATAGACTGATATCCGGAGCGCTCGGAATGTAATTACCAAACTCAACTAGTACAGAGCAGAAAATTTATAAAAATGGACTTCACTCTGTAATATAGTAATAACGCAGAAAATAACTTCTTGGTTTCAGCACACAAAAATACCAAAAACCTAAAACAAAACTCAATTTTAATTAAAAAAAATAACCCACGATTTACAAAAGCATAGGGGGAATGGCGGAAATGAAGTCTTGTGACGTTGGCTGACGTATACAGGTGGTTCTCTCTCTAAGAAATGAGGTAACCTCTAAAGTTAACTGATCTTGATCCTAGGCATCGTGGCGCTAATCAAGCAAAGAGAAATTATCGCGTCCTGCTTAAATTTAACAGAGATCCAAGGACAAGTCAAAGAAGAGTGTCCAAAACTACTGTAGTTTCGAAAATTACCATTCGACGACCACTCAACCAAGACTATGGAAGACACTTCCATCTAGAGCTTCACGAGACCACGAGAGAAGTCTCGGTCTCGGCCTCGGTCTCGTACGAGACCGAGACCGAGATCGAGACCGAGACTTTAATATCGACTTCGAGACCGAGACCGAGACTGTCTTGGTCTCGATCTCGGTCTCGATCTGCCAAACCGAGGCCGAGACCGATACTGCCAATCGAGACTGTCTTGGTCTCGATCTCGGTCTCGATCTGCCAAACCGAAACCGAGACCGATACTGCCAATCGAGACTCTCGAGAGTCTCGGTCTCGAACAACATCATTCGTTTGCAAGATATTAGGGAAGTGTCTAATTTATTAACCAGAAAAAAACCGATTAACTGGGTATTTATTCTAATCAGATTTACACCAAACTTGGACACAAATGATGCTCCTGACCCGGAGCATACACTGTTAAAATTTCAGATTCGGATGTCCATTCTAAAGGACACTACCCTCTAGAAAAATTTGATAAAAACCGATTGAGTGGGTATGTATTCTGATCAAATTTGCACCAAACTTGGCACAAGTTATGCTACTGAACCGGAGCATATAATTTAAAAATTTCAGGTTCGGATGTCCATTCTAAAGGACAAAAGGACACTAACCTCTAGAATAATCTGATAAAAACCGATTGACTGGGTATTTATTCTGATCAGATTTACCCCAAACCTGGTACAAAAACAGGAGCATACACTGTTAAAATTTCCGATTCGGATGTCCATTCTAAAAGACACTACCCTCTGGAAAAATGTGATAAAAACCGATTTACTGGGTATGTATTCTAATCAGATTTACACTAAACTTGGTACAAATGAGGCTTCTCGCCCGGGGCATACACTGTTAAAATTTCAGACTCGGATGTCCGTTGTAAAGGACACTACCCTCTAGAAAAATTTGATAAAAACCGATTTACTGGGTATTTATTCTGATCAGATTTACACTAAACATGGCACAAATAATGCTCCTGACCCGGAGCATACACCATTAAAATTTCAGAATCGGATGTCCGTTCTAAAGGACACTACCCTCTAGAAAAATGTCATAAAAACCAATTGACTAGGTATTAAATACTGGGTTAAAATAATGCTTCTGACCGAGGGCACATACTGTGAAAATTTCAGATTAGGATGTCCATTCTAAAGAACAAAAGAACACTACTTCAATCACACCAGGAAATTTCGCTTGAAAACCGGACCCAAGAATATACAGGGTATCCCATTTTTGGCACTTCTTAATGGGATACTGCCTTACTTTTAAAAGTAAAGGATTGAGGTTTTCGCGGCAGTATGCTACTTTCTGAAATTAAAGATTGCGCCAGCAGAATTTCCCATAACCATTTGGTTTTTGAGATACAGGGTGATTTCGCAGATTTGACATTTTGGAAACTTGTTTGTCTTTTCAGTTTCATGAAAAGTAAGAATGCTTTCTAGTAGTTTTTGTAACGTAGCATCCAGTGGCGCACCTAACTTCCATCTGCATATAGTAGTTTAGTCACTATATTAAAAATAAAAAATAAAAATAAAAAACATTTAAAAAATGTTTTTGGTTTTTTTAAAAGCTCTTGTCGAGGCGATTCTAAATATGCAATAATATAAACAAACAAACAAACGAAATTATTCATGCTTACTACAAGTTCACACATGTCAAAAAAAAGAACAATGAGG
Organism: Taphrorychus bicolor; assembly: GCA_951812265.1. NCBI lineage: Eukaryota > Metazoa > Arthropoda > Insecta > Coleoptera > Curculionidae > Taphrorychus > Taphrorychus bicolor. Next base: position 35,834,660 of record OX638297.1, read on the forward strand.
TACTACCTTTTTTTCGAGACCGAGACCGAGACTCGAGTTGCTACTACGAGACCAAGACCGAGATTACGCGAGTCTCGTTCTCGGTCTCGATGCACAAGACCGAGACTGAAGTGAAAATTCGAGACCGAGACCCAGAGTATGTAAGTCTCGGTCTCGGTTTCGGTCTCGTGAAGCTCTACTTCCATCTACAACCAGTTCAGGGCTTACATCCCGGAAATGAGGAACGCGGAATGTTTTTTTTTCTGTAGGTGCCTTCTAGACTTTATTGAAAATGATCACCATATTTTGAATAATGCGTTATGGACCGACGAGTCATGTTTCACTCGACGCGGAATTGTGAATTTCCACAGCTAGTATGTGTGGGCGTATGAAAATCCTCATGAAATAAGACCACGAAATTTTCAGCAAGAGTTCAGCGTCAATGTTTCGGAGGGATTTACAAATTGTTACAAGTGGTTTGAAAATAAACTTTTGGAAAACCTTATCGAGCTTTCTGCAATTATTTTTGATAATGCTCCTTATCGAAACTCCTAACAGCTCGTGGAAAAAGCCACAACAATTTCAGGAGTGGTTACGCAATAAAAGTTTACCGTTTACTGATGCTATGCTCAAAAATGAACTCTTGAGTATTGGAAACCGGTAGGTGCATTTCTGCAAATGTAACTTTTAAATACTTGCAATCACCAATTTAACTGTATCTCCTTCTTCAGCAACAGACCTGAAAAAAACGTATTTAGTAGACGAGTTGGCTGAAAAATATGGCCACAAAGTGATACGTCTTCGTCCTTATCACTGGCAACTGGTACAATAGGCATATTGGAAGAGATGAGTATACCTATGAAGCATGCTTGAGTTTGTGGCGTGAAGCGTTAGCAACTGTACCACCAGAAGTAATAGTAATCAATTAATTGGAGTATTAAAATCGATTTAAATTACCTTCAAAAAATTTCACAGGTATGAAAAACTACAATAGAACATACTGAAAGAGAAATCTGCAACTGGTACGAGAAAGAGCGGGTACTTGACTTACAAGATGTGGCTCCTTTAATTATTAGTGTTAATGGTGACACTGATGATGACAGTGATTTTTCCGCCGATAGCGGATAATTAAAAATATACTCTGTTGGGTGCCTAGCTAGCGAAGAGGGCCCCCTTCTGGGATTCCGCATTCGGCCTCTGAGCAAAAAGATTGACAATAAACGCATTAAATCTGATAATGCATAAGACAATCCACACAAAACTTAAAGGACAAAGTGAAAGATGTTGTGCCTTGAACACTTTTTCTGACAATCGGCGAAAAAAGTTATGTTTTATCAGTATGTTTACAGTGCTTACACTATGGGCTAGAAAACATCGTGAGAGAAGTGTGAAGGAGACCAAAGTTGATTTAATGCATAATTAATTTATGCCAGTTTCTTAACTGCCTCATTAAAACATGTTTTGGTTTATTTCTGAATTCCTTTTTAGGTACATAAAATTATTGTGGGAGCAAAACCAGTATTTTGTTCTAAACCATTCTAAATCCATTATCATGGGGAAACCAACAACGGTATATTACATTAGGAGTACCGAAAATAACCTTTTTCCGTGCGCGCGTGACAAATTCATTCGGAAAGTCATGTAAGCACGGGAAAAGGCATTTCGGACGTGTAATGAACGATACTTTTCATTATGGTCCTCTGAAAACAATAGGGTGATATAAGCCTGACAGAGAAATCAAAATCAAAAAATCAAGTAATAGAAGTTGTCAAGGATACTTGCTAAAGCTGAAGTTCGCAACTGGTGGCCGTCTTATTTTAATATAAGTAGTGATATACAACTGCGAACGGCAAATAAACAGCGCACGGAAAACGGTTTTTCCGTACCTTTCGGCAAATGTGTATTTTCTGTACAGTTAACTAGCCTGGAAAATGATCATTTTCTGAGTAGTGTAATGAAAAACTTTTTGAAGTGGTTTGTAAATCAACTTTTCGAAAAACCTTACCCAGCTTTCTGCAATTATCCTAGATAACCCTCTCTATAGTAGTACGTTTCTAGAAAAGACTCCCAACAGCTCATGAAAAAAGCGCAAAATCAGGAAAGAGCATCAAAGTTTTCACTTTACTGAGGATTTGTGTAAAAGTGAACTCTTGGTTATTCTAAACCTGTAGGTGCCTTCTGATGTAACCTTTAAAATACTGGCAATACCCAATGTAATTTTATCTCCTTTTTTATCAAGAGACCTGAAAATAGTAGATTATGTCCACTAGGAGTAAAAGTGAGTCTTTTCGTGCTGAGCCCAGAAATTGACGGCCGAAGCGAAGCTGAGGCCTGCAACGGGGCGAAGCATAAAAAGATCTTTTACTTCGAGTAACATATACTATTTTCTTCAAGCATGCAGGAAATAAGAAGTCTATTTCAGAGTGATTTAGTTGTGCAATTTTCTCTCATCCTATTTAAGCGGGTACTTATCCAACTAGTGGTGTATATTATTTGTAAAATAAATCGACTGTGTTAGAGCGGAGGTTTTCAGTGTTCAGTGGTTTTAATGGTATTAAATCATAGCCAATGGTTTAGATGGTTTAGATAAATTATGGTAAACTAAAAATTTGTAGCGTTATTATCAATATTCAATTAATAAAAATTGACACAAACACATTGACGGACAAATATGATGACGATGACGCCCATGAATTTAATAGACGAACCCAAGATTCGAGAACATATGCGATTTCGACTTAAGCCGAGTTCGGTAATTCCATTCGAGCGCTCCGAACACAGACCATCTCCTAAAATCTTAACAAGCTAGAGTGAGATAGACTTATATACCGAGCGGTCGGGATGTAATTACCGAACTTAACTTAATAATGGTTTCGGATGGTGCTCATGTGCGCTCTGAGAGTATTCTTATCCTTTGTTTTTTCAATAAGAATGTAGAGATGGCAATACACTCAGATCGGTCTATCTGGTGTCATCTCGTGTTCAAATAATTTTGATGAATGAAAATCGTTTATATGCGCCACCATGACAGTAGCGGTGACTTTTGACTTTACTTTTACTGCCTAGGACTTTTCTGCTACTCTTTTGCTCTCAGGATTAGAAACCCCACTTTGGGTGTGCGTATGGAGAATACAAATGATATACTTTTATCCGCTTCCCAATTCCGAATTCCAAAACCCACCAGGTCATTTACCTGGTAGATCAGTCACATGGTTAATCCATTGAATTGCTAGATGGCCATCACATGACCAGCTTAATCGGTAGGTGACCTGGTGAGTTTTTAAATTCACCCTACATAGATGAGTAGGTACGTGTTTCGATTTGCCCAATCTAAGACTTGAATGGCTTAAAAACTAAGTTGTCGTTAGGAGCTTTCAGCAAGTTTTTAAAAACTGTAGAATAATTATTGGTTACATTCATAAAACTGTGATAAAATTACATTTAAACGTTCTTGATTTAATAATGTTACTTAGGCATGGACAGTTTGAAAGAGCATATACTTGTACTTATTAAATAAATATATATTTTCCTTTTCTTTTACTTTCTTTTTGTATATCCTCGACATTATTTTTGCTTTACTTACAGGCAGTATGAGCCAGAGTCAGTGACGGGCTTGTTTGTTACGCCAACGACGCGGCAATGAAACTGAACCAATCCGATTATTTCATTTAAGTGATGAGGAATTGCTTGGAGGCATTTTGTGTCAATTTTTGGCGTTCATTCTAACTTGACTTTCTCGACACATATAAAATTTTTATTTTGAGGCTTTTTTGATTAAAATTTCACTTATTTTGGACCAAAAATGTAACTTTCCCAAAAACCACAAAATAAAAGATTTAATCAGTTTTGCCTGATTTTGTCATAAAATTGAATTTCGTCAAAACCATGAAAACTTGCATTTTTGGAGGCTTTGAGTCATTTTCAACCAGCTTTGACCCTAACTCCAACTATTGCACTAAGCTTATCCTAAGCTTTTGTACAAAATCCAAGTTTGCATTTTTAAACGTTTGAGCAATTTTTAACTCATTTCAGCTCTTAAGTTTCTTCAAAAACTTCAAATTTGTATTTTAGATGATTTGAGTCATTTTTAACCAATTATGGCCCTATTTCAATCGAAATTTTTTCCAAAACCTCTTAATCTGTGTTTTTAAATGCCCATTTTGGCTCTTAATTCTTACTTGAGTTTCTTCAAAAACTTAAAATTTGCAATTTTCGAGACTTTTGAGTCATTTTCAACCAGCTTTGACCCTAATTCCAATCATTGCATTAAACTTATCATAAGCTTTGGCACACAAGCCAAGTTTGAATTTTTAAACGTTTGTGCAATTTTTAACTCATTTTAGCATGGAGCAGTTTCTCCAAAAACTTAAAATTTTCATTTTAGATGATTCTCACTTGAGTTTCTCCAAAAATGTATGCATTTCTTTTTCGACATTTTGGCAACGAAGCAAATTTTCGCGGCTGTGACGTCATCCTAAATTAGTTTGAAGTCTCCTATCTATCTCATATAACAAACTTTCTTCCTGCTCCCTATCAAGCATAAACAAATTTGACAACTAATTCTTGAACATACATTTCCGTTAAAATGCCGCATTTCCTTTTAGTGCCTCGACATGCGCTCACGAATACAACAATTCTCTCGCAACGCTCATTAAATTTAATTTTTACGCTTACACACAACCAAGAAGGTGGCTTTACTGTTATTAACTTTCGTATTAAATTCGGATGTAAAAAGTTCCGTCGGGCTGGATATAATATCCTCCCTGAGCTTTTAGCGGAGATGGTAGACTATCTCCTTTTAATGAAATCATAAAGTAAATGCATTCCTCCTCGTGCTTTTAATACTCTATTTACTTTTTCTCCAAAAATGTTTGCAATCTTTATGTCTCAGGAAGATATAAGGGTTTACGAACGCTATATAATACGTTTTGTCTTTTAAATACTTTATTTGTTACAAACAGTCCGGGAGAAAAGCTTTTAACTGAATTATAATCGATCAGCCGTTAGAAAAAGTTACATAGTCTTCATTCCATTTCATTATTAATCGTATTTTTTCCTAAAGCTAATATAGAGTCTCTTATTGGTTTCAGGTTTGCAGTAAATCTTCTTTATGTACGAGGACCTAAAACTGATATTGTCTTCCATTTCAACCCTAGACTAGCCTTAAGGTAAGATAATATCCTAAAAGTAGTTTCAAATCTGTATCTAATATAATCGTTTTGTTTCAGATATATTGTTAGAAATACTTTTCTGAATAACTCATGGGGTGAAGAGGAAACGACGTCTGTAGAAAAGTTTCATTTAGACCGAAATAAAACCTTTGAACTACAGATTGTAGCTTCCGATCACGAATTCCTAGTGGCCTTAGATGGACGCCATATTTGTGCGTTTGTCTATAGAACATCCCTTGACAAGGTTAACAAAATAGAAAGTGAGTGTCGTTTAAAAGTTAGACAAGGCAAAATTTGGGGGGGTCTCATTTCATCATGGATTTCGAATTTGGTTGAACTTTTTGCACAATAAGTAAAGTTTATATTTCTCTCTTACAGTCGATGGATTTGAGGTCCAGGGCATTGAAATAATGAAGCAAATTAAGAAATATCCTTCAGGTAGAAGTTTGGTTTGAATTTTAAGGAAAAAATTATATGTTTGCCTAAACTAACCATGTGTTGTGGTTTTGATCTAATGAAAGTGTTGTGCAAAATTTGTTTTCATTGCCTACCTCACTCATTCTTTCACACTTCCGAGTACCCAGTTATGTTTTGAAATGATTTAAGTCGAGTCAGTGTCAAGACGCAGCTTATTCAAATTTGTTGTTGGAGTTACCAAACCCTTTTAACCCTATTTTTTTTTCTCTAGGTAAAGTAAAAATCGTTTAAAATTTTTTTCAATGTTAGAAAAATTAATATTCTGGCCGGATGGTAACGACGGTATGCTATTTTTAAAATAAAGCCTAGTCAAAAAATGCATAACTTTTATTTAAAAAAAAGGAACAAAATTATATTTTAATAAATTTCTACTACTTAACTAAAACGTGTGATATGTAATAAAACAGTCTTTTGAGTGTAAACCAACATTGCATTTGTTACATGTAAGTTGGTTTTTTTATGACAAACGGAGCAACGTCGCTGACTTTCGTTATATTGTATCAAGTGACCAATGTGATCATTACGAGAATATTCATGTAAGTTTGATGAATGTTGCGAAAGACTCTGTCAAAACTCTGACAAAATTTTTTTCAAAATTTATTCTATTCAAAAAACGCTGTTTTCGACCTTTTAAAACGACTGATACCATCATTTCGCAAGCTCTAATTGTGTCCATCCACAGACTAGTTTCGCCGTTTACGGCTCATCAGTGAGGCTTTGACACAATTAGAGCTTGCGAAATGATGGTATCAGTCGTTTTAAAAGGTCGAAAACAGGGTTTTCATAGTACCGACGGCTAAAAATCGATTTCTGTATTTTACAGTAATCTGCATCATTTATTCTATTCGTTCAGTTAATTAAATTTGCGTTAACCGAACAACTGCGAAAAATTTTGAACAATTTTTGCGCTTATTATAAATTCTCTAACATCCTGTATATTTTCTTATTTTTAAATTTGACCCTAAATTCTAATAATCTTACATGCAGCATATTCTATTCGGATTATCACATGTTTTCAAAATAATTACTTTTGAAATATCATAATTTTAACTCTTACGTGTTTGAGCTAGCGGTCTCAAGCGGAGTGAGTTAAAGGGAAACGGTTTTTACTTATCTATCCGAACTTTACGGTGAATTCAAATATCCACTATGACGTCTGTCAAATCATTTAGATGTTATAGGATGCGTAAAGGAAACTACGATATTTCACCCGTGATTGTCGCGAATACAGTAGAACATTCCAATAAGATATGATGCACGAAATATCAAAAACAAGAAAATATAGAGATTGAACAAAAATTGTATCAAAATTACACTTTTCCTTCACCGTGTATGGGTAAAAAAAAATAATGAAAGCAACTTTCTTAACCATCACTTTTTGCCTGAAACTTTCTTTTCTATCGTGCACAGGAGCGGTTACTCACAGCAAGTAGAGTTGGAACATTTTGCATATAAAATTTGATATATACAAAGGGTTTCGATATTCGCATGCAATAATTTAATTGCTTAATTTAAACCAGAAAAAATGACAAAAGTTTATACAGGGTGTCCCGTAAACCTTCGACAATACTCCTCCTGATACAAGTCAAAAAATGAAAATTTAGTATTAATGAAAATGTATATCAAGGTTTCCAAGTAATTTGCACTTTTTTCAAAATCGACAAAAACTGACATCACTTGATATTTCGTACAATTACTCTTCCATTACACCATGTAGAAAGATAACTTATTCATTTTTAGTTTCGCGAATGGTCGTAGTACAAAAGCTAGTTAACATATTTTGAACGTATACTTTAGATTTTTAAGAAACAACTCTATTTTAAATTATTTCTTATAACTTCGTTTCAGTTATGCAAGTTTTGATTCCTATTGCAGCAAAAGATGGACAGCTATCTTGATGCCTCTCAGTGCAAAAAGTAGCGTCGTTCTTCTAGGTTTAAAATGTTATAACAGGTTACTATTCCTTAAAAAGTAAATATTATTTGGTCGGTTTGATGCAACAAGTAGAATTTTAACAATCACATACAATATCGTTTATTTGTGCTACTGACAAGAACGCATCTTTTTATAAATGATCTTTTTATTGATCGGTACTGCACCTCATTAATTTCCTGCGCCGATCTAAAGATATTTTGTCGTAGCTCCTTGCGAGTGTCGGCCAGTCGTGTATAAACTTTTTCTTTCAGACAACCCCAATACAAAAGAATATAATGGATTTAAATCCGGCGAACGTAGTGGCCACAAAATAGGTTCTTGACGTCAAATCCACCTGTCAGGAAAAACGTTATTTAGGTGTTCTCTCAAAATCAGTTCCATAGTGGGGGGGGAGCCCTCGTGTTGGAACCACATTCGTCTTCTTATTAAAAGAGAATCGTCTTCAAGTAACACCGGTAACTGAATCCGCAAAAATTGCAGATAACTTTCAGCACTAAAATTTTCTGGTCATTCTACTGGTCCTATAACTTTGTTGTAGATTATTCCTGTCCAAACGTTGATTTTACATTAATGCTGAAAATTATTTTCCCTGAAGGCAGGTGGATTATCTATTTGGCAAGAGTGGAAGTTATGAAAGTTGAAAATACCACCTCGTTTGCATGAAGATTCATCTGTGCAACCAAAAAAAAAAGTTAGATCTTGACACATTTTTCGTAACATTCGCCTACAAAAACTTACTCTGTGTTTAGAGTCGGCTGGAATAAGGTCCTGCATTCTCTGAACACGATATGGGTGTATTTGTTTTCGCTTTAAAATCCGATGTACAAACGTTTTTTGGAATGACGGTCCGACATACGATAGCTCGTACCGATGTGGTCGAATCCCGACGTATTTCTTCCCATACCTCATCATCGTCCGCCACATGGGGCCTCCCTCCTCCAGCACGCATTCCTGGTAATCTTCCTTGAGAATAAGTGTTGTGCGTTAAAACGCGAGGTCCAGGATGGTTTCGTAATGGAAGTCGTTCTCGGTAGCGTAGTGATGCATGATTTGCATTCCCCATAGGTAAAGTGCATTTCTGCATATTCGCGAGGAGTGTTCTGCACAAATACCAAAATATAACAAGATAAGCTCAACAAACTACTCAAAACGTAATTTACAAAAAATATTTGATTAATTTTAACGGGTCGATAGATGTCAAAATTCGTTGTTACGTAAATAATGCAATAAAAACAATCTGCAGCAAACTGCATGAAGATGATGTGAAGTACCTGTGTAGGTTAGGTCCTAGGGTAGGAGTAAATTGCGATTAAACAGTAATGTATTGTGGTGCTAAAAATTGTGCTTGATGCATCTAACTGGTCATAAAAATATTTAATGTTTAAGGAATAGTTACTTGTATAATTTTTCAGAATCTAGAGCAACGACGCTACTTTTAGCATTTAGGGGCATCAAGATAGCTGTCCATCTCTTGCTACAGTAGGGACCAAAACTTGCGTAACTGAAATGGACCTTTAAGAAATACGGTAAAATAAAAGTGTTTTTCTAATTTTGACATATAAAGTGGCACTTTTCAATACTGATGACAGTGACGTAACGTCCTACTTTTCGTAACTAGTTACGAAAAGTAAAATCTTTCGTAACTAGTGATGAAAAGTTGGTGTCACTACCAGTTGCAGGTTTCGGCTGTGGCACACCGTTGCTATAGTTTTACGGTATTAAGTAGATACAAAGTGGTTTAAAAGTAATTATTGAAGTTTAATAATAATAATTCTCTCTCTAAGTAGGTATTTGTAATCAAAATTAGAAAAAATCTTGTATGAAACACGTGACGAAAACCTTTTTTGTGTATCTCATTCAAATTATTTTTATTTTTATTAATATATACTGTTATGCAAACATTCATTCGTTACACAAAATCGGACTTTTCGTAACTGGTTACATAAATAGCTATTCTTAAAAATCCAAAGTATACGTCCATAATCTGTTGATTAGTTTTGTACTACGACCATTCGCAAAATTAAAACTGAAAAAAATATTTTTCTACATTGTGTTGTGGAAGAGTAAATTTAATAGTAGATTATGTCACTAGGAGTAAAAGTGGGTCTTTTCGTGCTGAGCCCAGAGATTGACGGCCGAAGCGGAGCTGAGGCCTGCAACTGGGCGAAGCACAAAAAGACCTTTTACTCCGAGTAACATATACTATTTTTTTTTCAAGCATGCAAGAAATAAGAAATCTATTTAAAAGTAGTTCAGTTTTGCAATTTTCTCTCATCCTCTTTAAGCGGGTCTAGGTACTTACCCAATTAGTGGTGTATATTATTTGTAAAATACATAGAATATGTTAGAATGGTAGTTTTCAATGTTCAATGGTTTTAATGTATTAAATAATAACCAATGATTACGGTAAACTAAGAATTTGTAGCATTTTTTCAATACTAAATTAATAAATGTCACATTGACAGATAAATATGATGACGCGCATGACATTTAACAGACTAATTCAGAATTCGAGAACCTATGCGATTTCGACTAATAACGGTTTCGGATGGTGCTCTTGAGTGCTCCGAGAGTATTTCTGTCCTTTGTTTTTTCAACAAGAATGTAAAGATGGCAATACACTCAGATCGGTTTATGTGGTGTCATCTATTATTAAAATAATTTTGGTAAATGAAAATCGTTTATATATGCGCCACCATGACACTAGCGGTGACTTTTGACTTTACTTTTACTGCCTAGGACTTTTTTGCTACTTTTTTGGTCTCAGGATTTGAAAGCCCACTTTAGGTGTGCGTATGGAGAAAACAAATGACGTACTTTTAGTCCGCTTGAAAAAAAAAAATTAAATGATGTCAGTTTTTGTCAATTTTGAAAAAAGTACAAATATCTTAGAAACCATGATACTTTCATTAATACTAATTTTTTCATTTTTTGACTTGTCAAGGATGGGGTTTCTATCAGGCGAAGTATTGTCGAAGGTTTACGGGACATCCTGCATAAACATAGGTACTCAATGTACAAAACTTTCAACAATAATGTTTTTTTCTCTTTCATAGCTTGTCTGGCTTCCGAAATAATTACTTAAACTCAGTGTCTTTCAAAAAGTGCAGAAATGTATTTTGTTGGAATCGGGCCCCGTTTTCCCACCTCAAAAATTTGTATCTCTTGATACTGATTCTAAGCCTAATTTCAAAGATTTATGCTTCGTGTTCAATTTATAGTAAATTTGGACACGTATCAACTTTGCATATCTAACCGTTTTTAAGATATTTTCGAAAATATTAATACAAACACAACTTTTGGTTTCAAAATTAATATGTTTATCATACAAATTGGTGAAATTATTCAAATTCAATTTCTAAAACTTTTTTTCGTCTTGTTAAAATGTTATATTTCTATTAAAATTTGGCTTGATTAACCGTTTATAATGCTGTTAGAGCTGAGAAGTTTATACAAGACGCCACTATTTTTTTAATTGAACAAGAAGCATCTACTTTAATAAATAAACTTCTAGTGCCACACAATACAAAATTTTGGGGTGGCTTTTTGGGATAGGATCTCGAATACAAACAAAATACATTTTTGTAGTTCTTGAACACCAGGGTGTAAGTATATCTACGTAGAGCATAATAAGTTACCCGCATTCTAAATTTAAAGTGATTGATTATCTCCAAAACTAGACGAGCTGTGAAAAAAAAAACACTGAAATTTTAAAGTTCAACACCTTCTATTTTTAGGACTCTGTAAGAAAGCATTTGAGGATGTAAACTCTTTTGAGGATATTTATGTAAACTTTTCGTTATTTTTTTGGTCTAGAATGAGCTGTTATATTGCTAGTTTCGGAATACCCTATATAGAAATTTGGTTTATATAAGGAAAGGTACTATTTAAACTTGCGACATTTAGATACCTAACAAGTTGCAACAGTAGACCTGTTGACTTTAATATATTTTCTAATAAACTGCTAACGGAAAAGATCGATACAGCAACATTTTTTGTCAAATTTGGAGGTCTGTATCTCGGAATTGCCTTAGCCGAATTTTAAAACCTAAAAAGATTCTGAAAGGCCGTTTCTTTTAGATTCTCGGCGGGAGATTGATGTTAAATAAGTTATTCTTTGAAGGATATACAGGGTAAAGAAAAAAGCACTGCAAATGGTTGCATTTCAACTCACTCAATTTGGTAGGTAGCGCAATTTCAGAACATTCATTGTTATGACATTTAAAGGCGTTAGTTGGTATCTCGGGACATATTCGGCAGTTTTCAGATAAGTGACCCTTTTTCATCAGTATCTGGGAATTTACATGGAAACGCAGAAAACAGACATTTCTTATGGAAAAATTATGTGCATTTCGAAACACTTTTGCCAATTTATCGAAAACGGTGAGACATAAGACAAGGACGCAAGAGGCAAGAAAGTTTCCAAATTGAATAGAGAATTCACATTTTTAAGAAAAAACTATCAGTGGCGTGCTACAAAAAAAGTTTGCGAGGGTACAATGGATACAAACCGAGAAAAAATAAGACCCTGTGGATTTTGGCTAGCGGTTGGTATATCCAACGATGTAGATAATGAGTGGTTACCCTTAGTATCTCGGAGACGGAGCGTTTGCGGGTTATGTTTGTATGAACATTGTGCCCTATTTTTGCCTAGGGATTTCCCAGTTAATTTCAAAATACCTTGTATTATAACTTGCAAGAAAGTTCAAACTTTCTGTAAACGCCCTGCAACTGATTTAGTAGGCAAAAAACTAAAAAACCGCCAAAAACGTCCCGAGATATCGACTATGGCTCTTAAACGTCATTACAAAAAGAGTCTTAAAGCTAAGGCTCCCGTCATGACATTGTAGTAAACAAAATTTTAATCAGTTTTTTATTAGATTTTTTGTCATACTTGTACAAAATGGAATAAAATTGTTTTATTAACAATGAGTCTACGTCGTTGATTTTACAACCAGTTAACTTTTTGAGATCACTTATCTTATTAAAATCGGCATTCTCGTGATACAGGGTGACTTACAAAAGAGCGTCAACTTTTTGAAAAACCCCCGTATTTTTTTTTGTAGGTCAAAAAACCGAAAACTGCCGAACATGTCGCGAGATACCAACTAACGCCATTAAATGTCATAACAATGAATGTTCTGAAATTTCGGCTAATTCATTTCCGAGATACAAACCCCCCAAAAATGCCAAAAAATTTTGCTGTATCGATCTTTTCCGTTATCAGTTAATTTCCCTGTTGGTATATTATGGGACTTCGTACCCTCTTTTGCTCTTTTGGTGATAAAACATAGGGGTGACAAAACATAAGGTAGGACTGGAGTTAATAAACAAGTGCCGAAATATCCTTAAAAGTGATATGGTTTTTTTCGCATATAGGCAATAATAAATAGGCAAATCGCGATTTCCAATAATTTGACGTAGAACGTCAGATATAGTGAAGTTGTTTTCCGCTGATTTCGATGCCATTTTTTACTGTTCTACATATAAAACTTATTAATTTGCTCAATAGTTGGCTTATTAATAAAAAACAATTTAAAGTTTACAAAATTTCACAGCGTGTATGTAAGGCATAAGAGACTTCAAAAGGTGATATGGTATTATAAAACACATTTTTGCTCATGTATGAGAATGTATGAGAACGGTCTGTTTTGCTCATATTTGCACATACTAGCTACTTATGTAACCAGTTATGACAAGTCTGCTTATTTGTCACGAATGAATGTTTGCGGGGCAAGCGCAGTGAGTTCTCGCAATTTAAAAGAATTTGTTTTCGTCTTGTGTTTCATACAAGCTTTTCTATAATTTTGACTGCAAATAGTAATTTTACTTTTAAACCACCTGGTATTGACTCAATACCAGTAAAACTGTGGCAACGGGTGCAATGTCAATTCTCGATTTACTAAATTTTTTATTTATTGTCTTTAAGAAACAAACTGGTGATGTAACGAACGTTCATTTTATATGGCAAAATTAGAAAAAAATACACCTGTTACAAAATTAATGCACCACTTATGAATAACCAAATCGTTAACTTTTTTTTTTTTTTAAAACTACTGCACCGATTTGTATGTTTTTTTATCTATACGAAACGTTATTTTTTATTAAGAAGATCACTATATTCTTAGTGTTTGATTGAAATAACTGTGTATTGTGTAATGCGTGTAACAGCTAAATCTTGCTTTTTCTACTTCTTAGGAAGTTTGCAACATCCTGTGGAGTACAATTATCGCAATGGAGTATTACAATATACTGTAGATATTAGCGCTATTATTTTTGGTGCATGTGCACAATATTTTTCCTTATAAATCACTTTCATACCCCCCTGCAAGAGCTCACAATCGTTTTTAAAAAATATTATGGTTTTTATCTAATAAATTTACATACAAAACACAAAGTAAGAACCAGGCCAAGAAATTTAATAACAATTGAACTCAATTACTTGCCACACTGACGCCTGTCATACTGACTTAACTCATTTACTTATTTTTGCCATCTCTTACACTTATCTTCTTTCATTGCATTTTAAGAAGATACAATAAATGTTAGTCAGATATCCAACGCCTACATGATGTTAATAACAAGTGTATGGATTGTAGGCACGTAACATATTATAATAACAGGATAAATAAAAAAACATTTTTGAAAATTAATTTCTTGAGCTTTCAAGAATGTCGTTAAAGTGGTTTAAGAAGTAGACTGCTCAGAAAGAATAAAGTTTATGTTGACTTTTTGTTGAAATATTTGTACTCCAGAGAGAGCTACAAAATTTATGCTGTATAGTTTTTATCCATTGTGCTCATTAAACAGTTATTTTAGTAATAGGTAATAATAAAGCAGTATAATTCTAGATAAAACGGATCTAAAAAAAAATTATTTGAATCTGTTCAGTAGTTTTCAAAATAATTGAACATTTGGTTGTTATTAAGTGATGCGTAAATTTAGTTGACGACTGTTGTTTATCTACCTCTATCTATTTAATAACAAGCCACGGGCGCAATTCTCGCAGTTTTTTAGTGTGAATAAAAGCTGAATATATAATTTATGCAAAGCTCAATTAATTTACAAATTAACTAACACAGTTAAGTTAATTTTTGTCCAAATTTCAGTTGAAGGAGCCATCGATGTAGAAAGTGTCGATAGCAAAATAGTCGAAGTTTACCCATCAACAACGTTGGAAAATGCCCCGTTCACGATTCCGTTAGGCGATGTGTCAGATGGGGATCATTCGCCTAATCCAAATCTGGTAAGATTGAAAATATAACATACAGGGAACATAAAATTGAATTTTTAAATACCTGAAAAAAAAATGTTATAGTTTGATCTCAACGAGATACTAGAAACTTATCCGAGAGACAATGCTCATATCTATAAAGTTTAAAAAGTCTTAGGGCATATATTCGGTCTCCCGAGCAGCTATAAGATATGGGTAATGCCATCCGGGTTTATAACACTCATAAAATTGGTTCGGAAAAGTTTAAAAGCGTAAGTAGCTATAACCAACCGATGATGTTACACAGTCTATTTTCAACTGTTCTCCCGGGAACTATATAAATGGGATTAAAATTTCTCCCAAGTTTATGTTATAGTATTACACTACTTTCCACGTACTAAAGTTGGCAGTTTGAAAACGTTTTTTTTCCCCAAGGTGAACACAAAATTTAGGTTGAGAATTAAATTGGTTAACAAACCGTCACTATCGCGTAAAAATGTGAAATATGCATGTGTTCTTGTAACTTAAAGAGATATGTTATTATGTATAAAAATGTGAATTCTAAACAACAAAACACAAAATTGTACATTAGAATGTTACAAGTTGCTTGAACCTCTCAACATAAAAATCAGTGACTTTTTACTACTAGGCCCAAACACAGCTGTATCTAGCAGAATAGACTATTGTTGCGAACTCGGGGTTCAATAATTCCAGTGTAACGATTTAACACGAAAACACTATTTATTTATTTCCACAATCACACACGACTACTGAATAACTCATTACTTAACACGTTATAGCCTTCTATTATCGCTTCGTAACTTTAGCTTACTTATAGCTCGATTAAAATACGACTACTACTCGGGCGCTCTATGCGCCTTTTATATACAATCCTAAAATTACAGAAAAACCTAGAAAGTTCTTTATAAGAATTCTTGAATAATCTCATATAAAAAAAAAACGGTTGTAAACAACTGCCTTCTAGATTAAGCCAGACGAGCAATAAATCACTCGTGTCAGCCATGACGCAGCGCGGATAGGTCGCGAAGCTCCACCAACCAACACGCTCCCATGCGTTGCCCCGCCTCCCATGCGGGGTTGCTGCGATCGTAACATTGCCCTCCTCCTAAGTCTGTTCGTCCCGAACAGATAGAGTTCCATGGTATCGTGCTAATCGATCCAAATGAACGACCTTCATCTTTGACCTAGGGGTCCGCTGGATCCTATACACCACATCATTAATCTTCTTTATAATTGTATAAGGTCCTTCCCAATTTTGGC
Organism: Taphrorychus bicolor; assembly: GCA_951812265.1. Lineage (NCBI taxonomy): Eukaryota > Metazoa > Arthropoda > Insecta > Coleoptera > Curculionidae > Taphrorychus > Taphrorychus bicolor. Next base: position 35,850,716 of record OX638297.1, read on the forward strand.
TAAGTTTGGGCGACTTCCCCACCTTTCGCCTCGGATTGTATAGCCACACCAAATCACCATCCTGGAAGCCGCGGGAGTTAGCTAGTAAGTCATATCTTGCTTTGGCTCGATCACTGGATATCCGCAGTTTATTCCTGACTTGCTCATGAACATTGTTCAGCCTCTCCTTAAGCTCCTCCACAAAATTCTCAGAGCTGAGCGACTCTTTTTCTGGTGTTCCATACATCAAATCCGCAGGAAGCCTCATTTCCCTCCCGAACATCACTTTCGCCGGAGTATAACCAGTGGCTTCATGCGTAGAGCCTCGATATGCCATCAACATGAGAGGTAGATGTTGGTCCCAATCACGCTGATGATCTGCCACCATTTTAGACAGGTAATGTTCCATGGTCCGATTAAATCTCTCTACCATCCCATCCGACTGTGGATGCAAAGGAGTTGTCCTGGTCTTGCGAATTCCGAGAAGTTCCATGACCTTCTGGAAAACAGCCGATTCAAAATTTCGGCCCTGATCAGAATGAAGTTCGAGAGGGACTCCAAATCTGCAGAACATTTCATTTACTAGCACCGTTGCCACAGTCGTTGCTTCTTGATTAGGCAGGGCGTATGCTTCAGGCCATTTAGTGAAGTAATCCATGGCAACCAAGATGTATTTATTGCCCGACTCAGTCTGAGGAAACGGTCCCGCGACATCAATTGCTACCCTCTCGAATGGAGCACCTACAGTGTACTGCACCATTCGGCCCCGTGATCTTGTTCGAGGTCCTTTTGTGGCACAACAAACTTCACACTTGCGGCACCAAGATTCGACGTCTTCATGATAATTCACCCAGTAATACCGCTCTTTAATTTTTGCCAATGTTTTATTGACCCCAAAATGGCCTCCGCTTGTTCCGTTGTGCATTTCCTGTAGTACATCTGATTTTCTGCTACCAGGAACTACCAACTGACTGACTATGGACTTGCCATCCGGACTCTCCCACGCTCTCTTCAGTAGTCCATTTTCTATTTTAAGAGAGTGCCACTGGGCCCATAGCGCCTTCAGGTTTGGACTTTTACCAGCGATTTCTTGCCATTCTGGTCTCTTGTCGTCAGTCTTTGCAGAGAGAATGGGTGCAATATCTGAATCATTCAACTGTTCTTCTCGAAGCGTCTGTGTGGTCCAGCCATCGTTTACTTCCACCGACGTTCTCCTTACAGAAGGAAGTCCCTCACGCTGCTCAGTTCTTTGACAATGCCGACAATCTTCTTTACATGGCCGTCTAGACAATGCATCGGCATTTCCGTGAGACCTTCCTGGTCGATGTTCAATTTGAAAATCGTACTGCTGCAGGCGCTCTATCCATCTGGCTATTTGACCTTCAGAGTTTTTCATCTGTAATAACCATTTCAAGGCTCCATGGTCAGTTCTAATCAGGAACCTTTTTCCATATAAGTAGCGATGGTAATGTTCGACTGCTTTAACGATGGCCAACAGCTCCTTTCTAGTGACGCAATAGTTTCTTTCTGGCTTACTTAAAGTCTTACTGTAGTACTCAATGACCTTCTCTTGCCCGTTTTGTCTTTGAGAGAGTACTGCACCTAGACCACAGTTACTTGCATCCGTGTCCAGAATAAACAGTCCGTCCTTTATAGGGTAAGCCAAGATTGGACTAGAACAGAGGGCAGCTTTAAGCCTTGCAAATGCCTGACTGCAATCATGGTTCCACAAGAAGGGTGTTTTCTTTTCTGTTAATTTGTGCAGCGGTTTTGCGATGTCGGCGAATCCCTCTACAAATCTCCTGTAGTAAGTACATAGTCCCAAAAAGCTCCTTACTTCGTGTTTGTCTCGGGGAACTGGCCAATCTTTAATGGCAGATATTTTACTTTGGCTAGTCTGAATGCCTTGTTCTGAGATAGTATGCCCCAAGTACTCGACTTGCTTTTGGAATAGGCTGCATTTCTTGTAGTTTAACTTCAGGTGAGCATTCCGTAACTTGCTGAAGATTTCTCTTAAATTCTTCAAATGCTCGTCAAAATTACGTCCCATGACAATTATGTCATCCAAGTATACCAGGCAAGTTTTCCAAGTCAGCCCCCTCAAAACAAGTTCCATTAGTCGCTCGAAAGTTGATGGAGCATTGCACAATCCAAAAGGCATAACAGTGAACTGGTATAGCCCAGAACCAGTAGAAAATGCAGTCTTCTCTTTGTCTTCGGGAGCAATCTTTACTTGCCAATACCCACTTTTTAAATCTAGAGTGGAAAACCACTTTGATCCCGATAAAGTTGCTAAGGTGTCGTCTATACGTGGCAATGGGTAGCTGTCTTTCTTGGTCACATCATTAAGTTTCCTGTAGTCAACACAGAACCGCGTTGAGCCATCTTTCTTCTTAACAAGAACCACAGGCGACGACCATGGACTAGATGATTCTTCTATGACGCCCTCCTGTAACATTTCATTCAGCAAACTGTTAACTTCCTGTTGTTTCGCCAGAGGGACCCTTCGTGGATGTTGTCGTATTGGCTGGGCATCTCCTGTGTTGATCTTATGGACAACTAAATCGGTTTGACTGTCGTTGCTCTTGAAGTTAAACATATCAGATTCATCCATAGCAAATTTTATAGCAGACTGAAGTTGTTCCTTTGACAGGTGACTCCACTGTCGCTTAAAAGCATCAATAACTTCTGGGGAAGCTTGGTTAGAAGATTTAACTTTGGATGTCTCTGCTTCGACACAATTACATACCCATTGCACAGGCTCATAATTGGCAAGAACTGTTCCTTCTTTGAGCTTGATGGTCTTTTCTCCAATATTTGCAACTCGTACTGGCATAGTCTTCTTCGTGTCGGTCAAAGTTCGTGCTACCATGATTTCAGTCGTCAAATCCAGGTTAGGTTCTATAAGTCCTATGGACCACCCAGGATCATTTTCAGAAGTTACTGTGATAATTTGTTCTGAATTTGGAGGAATTTTCACATCTTCCACCACCAGTAGACGGACACTAGTTTCCACATTTCCATTGGTTAATGCGAACTCCTCATCTCCAAATGTGAGAATATTCCGTTTGTGATCATAGGAGAATCCATGTTTCCTGATGAGATCCATTCCCAAAATAAACTCGTCTTTGATCCTGGCAACCAACACTTTATGCCGAACTTCGAGTCTTTCTCCAATAATGATGGTGACATCGGCTTCTCCGTCTATAGGGCAAGACTCTCCAGTGACTGATTTTAACATAATGGGATTGGGCAATGGTTGTATAGTATATCCGACAAGTTTATCTGGCCTTACAATGGTCACATCTGCTCCTGTATCGATGGTAATCTGGATTTTCTGTCCTTTAATGCGTCCGGCCACTGTAAGACTTTTGCCACCCAAATTATTGACTTTAAAGATCCTGGGGGTCTTAACGGGCCCGGTCAATTGCCCCCTTGCATTGACCGGAATTAGTTTTCCTGGGACCTAGGGCGTTCTTGGTCGCCGCTCGGTCTTCTAAACGACGGCGACGGACTTCTTGCCCTATTACGGCAATTACTCTTGATGTGACCCAGTCTGCCGCAGTTAAAACATTTTATGCCCCGATTGTCTGTTGATCGAGGCGTCCTTCCCAACAGGGCTTGTATATTGACTGCCATATCCTTTATCGTTTTATGTAAACTGGTCATGGATTCAGTCCTTGACGTATCCTCCTCGTCATCGCAAGTTGCCATTCTTACACGTGGAGAAGAACTAGATGACACTCGTGACGCCTCGAATTCCAGGGCCCGAACTAGTGCCTCGCTGATATTCCTGGGCCTTACTAGACGTAAGTGGTATCTCATGTCACTATCTCGAACTCCCTCAATGAACCTTTCGGCGGCAAATTGCGTTTGAAAACATTCAGGGGCTGATGGGTATGCCAGATGAATTAGTCTGTCTATGTCCGCCTCAAATTCTTGTAAGGATTCACCTGACTTCTGCTGTCTCATCCTCAGCTGGGCTTGGAACACGGTTTCTTTGTGCTCGTTTCCAAATCGTAGTTGCAGAGAGTGTACCAAAACTGCATAATTACTTTGATCAGCTGCCGACAGAGATTGGAGTAGTTCAGCCGCTTTTCCACGAAGTGCTACCACTAATGATGTAGCTTTCTGGGGTTCGGACCAGCCATTAGCTTTTGCAGCTGCCTCAAATTGTGTTTTATAAATTTCCCACGCCGTAGTACCGTCATAATCGGGAGGCTTAATTTTAGCGTTGGCTGTGCTAAAACTCTCTGTAGACACGGTGTCGTCCTCAAGTTGTTCCCGGAATTTCTTTTCTAGCTCGAGAACCCTCTGGTTGACAGCTTCGAGTCCTTCGTTAACGGATTCATTAACGGATTGCATTATTCTTTCTTCCAACTGTTGCTCCCTGACTGCGAGATGGCTCATTAATTCTTCTTTGAATTGTTGATGACGTCGCTCTTGCACTTGATCACGTTTTTCCTGCTCTTCTTTTTGTTCTTTATAACGCCGCTCCTGAATTTGATCACGTTTTTCCAGCTCTTCTTTCTGTTGTTGATAACGTCGCTCCTGAACTTGATCACGTCTTTCTTGCTCCTCTTTTTGTTCGTTATAACGTTTCTCCTGTTCTAGATAACGTCGCTCCTGTAATTGATCACGTTTTTCCTGTTCTTCCCTCTGTTGCTGCATGAGGGACAGCAGGGCGGCAAGTTGATCCTCCATCGCTTGATGCTGGCTTCTAGTCACTGGCATAAACACGCAATGTCCGGCAATGAAGCACTCACTTACAGTTCAGTGATATTGGTCCTCAAATTCCCACTGGAATCGCACTTCTGACACCAATTGTTGCGAACTCGGGGTTCAATAATTCCAGTGTAACGATTTAACACGAAAACACTATTTATTTATTTCCACAATCACACACGACTACTGAATAACTCATTACTTAACACGTTATAGCCTTCTATTATCGCTTCGTAACTTTAGCTTACTTATAGCTCGATTAAAATACGACTACTACTCGGGCGCTCTATGCGCCTTTTATATACAATCCTAAAATTACAGAAAAACCTAGAAAGTTCTTTATAAGAATTCTTGAATAATCTCATATAAAAAAAAACGGTTGTAAACAACTGCCTTCTAGATTAAGCCAGACGAGCAATAAATCACTCGTGTCAGCCATGACGCAGCGCGGATAGGTCGCGAAGCTCCACCAACCAACACGCTCCCATGCGTTGCCCCGCCTCCCATGCGGGGTTGCTGCGATCGTAACACTATGTTTCCAAAATGTCCAAGAATCTTTTTTTACTCATTTTTTTCTACATTAGGGCTTCAGGTCTGTTGTGGAACCACTGGCACCTCAAGTGGCTTCTTTTGCACACCGACGTGCGCTTGACGTAATGCTTTTTTATGTTATCGTCATCATAAAATATCTTGAAGAAGAAAGAAGTGGCTAAACGAATTAGTCGTTGATATATTGGTACATACTGGCAACGAAAAGTGCCGCCATGTTGAGTCTAGGATTATACAAATCCAATGACACTGATAAGAATATTGAATAATAATTAATATGTGTGTACAAGAAGTTATTTGAAACGTAATACCCAGAATGAGATATTTCTGAATTCTTCTGTAAATTTTTTCAATTTCTAAATGATAAATATTAAAATTATTAAGTCAATAGGAAATAAGCTACATAAGTTACTAAATGGTGTGATTTTTTTTTAGAAATATTAGGAACAAATTCTGGATTTTTGGCTGGAATTTTACTTTCAAATCAGCCAGATTTAAAGGTTACAATTTGTAGATTTTTGTCTTGAAATAATGACAATCAGCGTTCGACACTGATCTTTGTTCTGCAATTGAGTTTTTGAGGGACCTTTGATGTGCGTTGCTAACATTCATCTTGTGCACAATAAGGGAGGAGTGTCCATTAATCCATTTGCTAAAAACGAAAATACTCCATATCCTCCAACAAAACAGCACACAATCTTCGACTACTTTTATTTAGTTTTTACTGTCATTAAAAAAAATCTTAATACAGGTGAATTTTGTCATAGTATGAATCCTCTTCATCTCATTCTCTCAACGTCTGACAAATTTGGCACACGCTTATTCACACATGTGATTATTACCAATACAGTTTTCAGTTGCATTTTCTCCCCAGGTGTAGCCATTTGGACGAGAGCATCAACGTTTTTACTGTCGGGTTTCAAACTCTTTGCACATTCATATGTTTAAAATACTTGAGTTAATAAACTCCAAATTTGCACTTTTTTCATTGAACTTCACATTGGCTTCTTGATCGCTCCACAACACCGCTTGCAGGATTCTATCATGCTTCTCCTGACCAGCTCCTCACCCTAAAATATTATCGATATTTATTTCAAAATATTTAAAGTTCTCAAAAATACCTCTAAGTTTTCTCTGAAATAATTAGGGTGGAGAAAACATATCAAAAAGAACTCTCGGAAAAGCATGTCTGGCAAATATGCCAGAATGAAAAGTTGTTAAAAGCTCACTTTCCTTATCCAATTTGACTTGGTACAAATTCTTTGTTGGCATTTCAAATGGAAAATATTGTGGCACCTTCTGCATTTTCATTTATTTTGCGTATAATTAGCAATTTTTCCATAAGATTCAATTCCTTTTTGTCGTTATCAGGATGACGAATTGCTATTTTCCTAAGAACCAGTGGGATAAATCCATTCCTTAATTTGACCTTATATGATTTTTCCTAGTTCCTCCAGTTCTTTAAAAAGATGCTTGTATTGTTTAACCATACCTTCCAGGCATCTTGCAATTCCCGCAGTATGTTGAACTTTTCAATAAAAGGTAATCGAACATATTAAGCAAAGAGCGTCTGAATTGACCGTTTGAGAGTTTTCCTTTTTTTAAAACTATCAATCTCACCAAGAAGGCTAGTTTCACATGTCACTTTGACGAGATCCTTTAGTTTCACCTTCGAAGTTCTAATTTTAGCTTTCACGTCAATAGCACACTACTTGATCAAATTATTTACTTACGTTCTATTTATTTTACAGGTTATATCCTTACTGCCATTTTTTCTTTTGTTGTCCATTCACGGGTTGAAACACTTTTTATTTGTTGCAAAAATCGTTCATCACGAAGAGATCTGCTTCCCCAGAAACTTCAGAATCTGTGACTGACTTATCACCCCATTCCATAGTACGAACTTTCTTTTTTAACATTTCGGCTCATTTTTGTGAAATGGTTATAAATACAAAAACTTCTCCACCTTCTTCGGTAAGAACAACATTTATTACAGCTTTGTTTTTCCTTCACAATATTTGCATTTTATAAACCCTTTTTTCCTTAGAATCGTTTCCTTTTCATAAGCATTTACCCTATTTATGGTACTACCTTTTGAATCTACTTTGGCTGATTGTCAAGAATTCAACCCAGCCAACTCAGCAGCTCTATACGTGTTTGTACTTATTTAAGACTTATAAGCCTTTATCTTAACAAACTATCACGAACTCGATGATTCATAATACCACAAATCATTCTGTCCCTAATGACAAGATCTCTAAAGTTACCAAAGTGACAATTTGATTTAAATTCACCAAATTGGTAATGAAAAACATCAAGTTTTATCGAAGCGTGTAATCCCAAACTTTCAACTAATTTTTTCCAGTCCTTTTTATCGGTCGAAGGTATTGAAAACTTTTAGTAAAATTTCTACCACTCTCTGTTCTTCAGAAATCTTTCTGTCGCATCGTCTTTAATTCGTCTCCGCAGGAAAGATAGTTCAAACTGTTATCTGACATCTCTACTTCTACACTTGACACATACAGGGTACTGAGGGATACAAAAGTGAATGATGAAAAAACAAAATTTTATTTACTTTGATAATGTCATTATTTTCTGTTAAAATTTATAGCCTTCTACATGATTTTTTTTCTAATGAACCCCCACGTTTTGTTTTAACTTGCACTGTTTACACGGCTTGACTATATAACTGAAGAAACCCTGATGAAGACTCATTAAAGAATGCAAACGTTGGCCATTACTACATTCTGAAGTGTTTTAAAGCCCTACACGTGTACATACTGCCATATAACCTGTAAATATTATTTAATAATTTAACCTATAAATATTATTTATTTTATTACCCTCTATAAATCTCGGTAATAAGTCCCAGAGAGTTATATCGAGATGGGGTTCGTTCCTTGATAGACATGAGTGTACTTTAATAAATTCTTTGTTTGAAAGTTCCAACATGGTGCCTACATGCAATTCAGGGCTGTATATTGAAAAAACAAAAGATGCCACGTGAATAACTAATACTATTTACGCTGTGGCATTCAAAGTTTTTTGGCTACATTCAAAGGCACACTCTCTACTACGTGTTTACAACCTGACAGATTAGTCAAGAAAGAATTTCAATTAGTATCACAATCTTAGCATCCAAGTATTCTTGATTTTAGGTTGTACCAGTCACTGCGAAACTTCCAGGCGGCTTCAAAATCGGTTGGCAACTTGAGATAGTGGGTAGGGTGAAAATACTTCCTTCCGCTTTCTACATCAACCTGCAACATGGAGATAAGCTTTGGCCTCATCCCGTGATACCGTTACATCTAAATCCCAGATTTTGTAAGTACTATTCTCAGACATTCCATGTTTATTTAGAAAATCTCTTTTAAATTATTAAATATCATTACTAATTTTGTTATTACGTTTAGACACTTCTTATGGTAATCATCTTTTCGTCCGTAACTCCTGGATAAACGGCCAATGGGGCTCCGAGGAACGAACTCCCGGTTTCCAATTCACCCCTGGTAAACCATTTCATCTAGCCATCAGGATGAACCAAGAGACTTTCGGAGTTTGGATCGATGGCACCTTAGCTGGTGAGTTTCGATTCAGAACTCCTGTAGATGCAATAGACACTGTTTACATTCATGGTGATCTCCACGTGAAGAGTATTCGCTTGAAAGATCACATTGACGATAAATACTTTCATGCTAGCAGAGACAAATTAACAAATAATAGTTTGTAATAGTTAATAACAATTACTGTTTTTACTGTTAATACTTGTTGTTGTTTAGTGCTTAAAACTTTGAGATCTTCTAGGGCTAGTCTACGTATTTTATTTTTATATAATTAATTCAATTTAATGAGTTTTTTACCTTTGCAGACTGTATTTTAATTGTTACGAAAATATTACCTGTAGTTTTTTTTGTCTTACGCCTGTCTCTGTTATAATTATTGTGTTCGATTGTTACCTATGGATTTTATTTACAATGTATTAGTTTTTGTGTACTTAGTTGTATGTGTTTTATTCACTCTTTTTTATTCATAATATCAACTGTCTTTTTATCTAATATATTGATGTAGCCTTGGATTCAAAGAAACAATGTGTTTTTTTTCTTCTAAATTGCTGAGTGGATTAAAACTACTGGAGAAATGTTATTAACTTTTTCTAATGCTAAGACCACTCACTGAAATAGTTAATTTTTTCTTTTACGAGGGTTTACAAAAATCTAACAATTAAAAGTCAACTAATAAGGATTAAGAATGAAAAATTACGACCCATTATGCAGACTTCGGAAATGCATATTCAGTAATTGCGCCTCGATATATCTTTTTTCGGTGCATCATCAGTAAATGAGCCTCGGTATATATTTTATAAAAGATAATGATGCATATTCTGCGAACATTTATCAAAAGAACATCCGAAGAAATATACTCTTTGCGTATATGTATGGCGTATATTGGTTGTCGAGTATAGTTGCATATACAGAGTGATTCCAAAGTTGGAGCTATCCTGTCACCAGTAAATAGGGCTTCAAAAAATTAGATTTTTTTCCTTACTGAGATTTAGATTTAAAAAAAAAATTATTAAAAAATAAAAATTTCTTATTAACTACAAACCTGCTTCAGATAATTATTCAAAATTGAGTAGGTTAATAATGTAATTCGACTTCCACTTGCTTTAAAACTTGTACCTTAAATTTTGAACTTAAGTAATAATTCTTGTAACTTCTGGATAGTTTTAATTTTTTTTCTCGAAATGGTACGATGGTAGAATTGAACAGGGAATTTAGTAGTAATAATTTATTTTAAGAAAAATCAATGCTCTATGGTATATGCTGATTTTTTTTCTAAAAGTAATAAACAACCTTTTATATGAGCGCCACTGTTATGCTCAAAATTATTTTACATATTGAAGGATTTACTTATTACTCCCACGTAGTTACTTACACCTACAAATTTTTTTAATTATCTCAAGTGGTTTAACAGCAACTAATAAATTTTTTTTTTAATAAAATTTTCTTTGCTGCTTTGCTTTGCTCTGACAGCTTGTACCTGCGTTAATGTTTATATTTCAAAAAAGCGTCAAAGAAAAAAATTGGAAGAAAAACATTTTTGAAGCGGTATTTGCTGGTAAAAGGATCACGCCAACTTTGGAATCACCATGTACGATGTATTTTCATTATTTTTTAAAATAACAAAAGAACAAATTTGAGTTATGTCAACGTGTGTGCCTATAGAGGGTGGCCCAACTCTATTTAGACACTACATACCACCTGATAAAGATTGACTCTTAGAGATAATTGATTGTAAAATCAGCAACCTCTAAAAGGTTTTTATTTTTTTGAAACCAGGTCAACTTTTGCTGTTCAGGGTAGAATGAATGTCAGAACGCATTTCAGAGATACAGATCCTGAAAAATGACTAATCATTTTGCTATATCGATTTTTATATTGTACATAGCCAGTCGAATAGAAAACAAAATAAACTAAGAAGCAATTGAAATGAGGGATACCCCAAATTTTGAATAAACTTTAAAACTGTCTATCTTTCAAGCCACTCAACCGATTTTTGTTGGCTATGCAATTTTGGTAAGACCCATGTATAGGCTGCTCCAAAGTAATAGTTTTAGATTTTTTAATACAGGGTTCATCAAAACTTGATGCATTTACGTAAAAATTTTTTGAGCAGATAATTTTGCAAAAAAAAATTAGAACAATTTTTGCTACGGGAGTAGGACATATTTGGTGTTTTTTGGATATTTTGCGTGGTTTCATAGATATTTAGTTTTTTCTATAAAAAGAGGGGTTTTTCTATATAAAACTGAAGCTACAATGTGCCCCATAATACAAATATTGATACAAATTTAATAAGTTAGTTCAAAGTTAGACACATATACAGTGGCGAGCAGAAAGTAAATCTTTTACAAATATCCAAGTGATAATCGAATTTCAAAAATTAAGTGATGTGGAATAAAATGTATGGATGATTTTGGAATTCCGCTGCCTGATTATTGCAGCTATTAATGATACCTCGGGACCTTTTTCTGTCCTTCTTTATATCTTCATTAGTTTAAAAATGTGTAAAGACCATAAGAAAAACAAGTCTCCTATTCAAATTCAATTGGAGGATGAATGGTAATAAGATGTAGCAATAGAACGGACATAGACGCCTTGAGAAATGAAGCTGAGAGCAAACTGAGTGAATATGAAGTCCAAATGACGAGGATGAAACTGCTTCGATTTAAGATAGTGGGATACGAGGGAAACTGACAGCAAATTGAAGAATCCATTAGAGAACAAAATCCATCTATGCAGGGGTCGGGCACAATAACGATTACATACATTAAAAAATCAAAAGTGGGAAACACTAACATTCTTTTTGGAGAATACTCACCAACAATATTTAAGGAACTCATGCAAACTGGAGCTGTGTACATTGGAGAAGATATCCTGTATATGAGGATCTAAACATAACGAGATGCTTCAACTGTCAACAATACTAGCATAAAATGGATAAATGTCCAAATAACACATCATGTTACGAACAATGTTCAGAACCTCATCACGTAAAGGATTGTACAAAAGCTACAAAAAACTGTGCAAACTGTGTTTCTTCAAATGAAAAATTCAAAGCGAGGTATGAAGTGAATCATAAGGCGAATGATCCAGGGTGTCCCTCACATAAGTATCTAGTGAATATATTACGTTCAAAAATTGACTATGGTAACAATGACTTGTGAACAAGAAGAACTTATTGTACTCCAACATCTTGAATCACTCAGGAACGAAGTTCAACAAGACAGCATCTATTGTGATGAACTGGACATAAAGATCTCATTAGAACGTAAACTACTGAATATAATTCACCTGAACATCAGAAGCATTCACAAGAACTTTAATGAACTTTTGGTAATGCTAGACGCATATAGCCTGACATATTGTGATTTGATTATTCTTAGCGAATCATTTGAATGTCATGATGATCAATATAGTATTGAAGGGTATCAAATGCTTTATAATGGGTCTAAATACAACAGAAATGATGGTATGGTTATCTTTCTAAAAATAGAGCTTATGTTTGATTTTCCTATATATTGTTGAGTAAATCGCAGGTTACTCTTACTAACATTACTATAAAAATACCACCAAACATTTACTGTAATGTGTGCATACAGACCACCAAATTCCAACAAAGTAAAATTCTTGGTAGATTTAGAGGATTATTTGTTGACACATCGATTCTCCAATTTTGATATATTTTTGGGAGACATCAGTATTAATATTTTAGATCTAAATTATACTGTAGTAAACTCCTACTTATCTCTATTGAACCACTTTGGCTTTATATAATGTATTAATAATCCGACCAGAGTTACTGGTAATACGAGTTCATGCCTTGATCATATATTTATTAGAAATAAGCTTAATCCAAAACTCTCTAGCTCAGTTTATATATCTTGTTCTTTGATATAACCGACCACTATCCAGTTATGTTAAACATCAATTTCAAATCAACTCAAAATAATAAAATCCGCGCTAACATCGTCACAGAACCAAAAACAATCAAGAAAATAATTCCACAACAAGAAAAATGGGAAATTGTAAAGAACAAACTACATGTAATTGAAGCTACCAACGAATTCTATAAAATAATTAATGCAGATAAGCGACAGGCCACTAAAGAAATAATCATACCTTGCAGTCATAAAAAACGTAAACCATGGATAACAAATGGAATAATAACAAGCATCAAGAAAAGGGACAAAATGAAAAGAGAGCTTTATCTTGACTATAATGGGACCAAAAATAAGGTGTATAAAACGTATAGAAATAATCTGCAAAACTTACTTATTCAGAAATGTAAGCACAACTTCTATAAGAAAAAAATTAATAATGCTGGCTCTAATCTGAAAAGGGTTTACGAGATAATTACAGAGGCTAAAAATAAAATTGGCCGCAAACAGCATAAAATACCGCCGATAACTGATACCGATCAAAAAAAATTTTCTGACGTAAAGAAGATGTGCAACTTTTGCAATGAATATTTCATAAATATAGGATTGCAAATGCCTGAAAACATCCCACAGCCTAAAGAGCGAAAAAATTAAATTCAGGGCCATCCCACATCGCTTTTCCTTAAACCAGTTGACAGTAACGAAATAATTAAATGGTAGATGGAAATTAAACACTAGAAGTATAAAAAATAATCATATATACTTAGCCGAACCTTTGGCTCACATCATCAATCTAATCTTTAATTCTGGGATCATCCCACCCCAATTTAAAACAGCTCTTGTAACACCTATATATAAATCAGGCGAAAAAGCAAATATTAGCAACTATCGTCCAATAAATGTAATCAACAATTTTACAAAAATTATTGAAAATTGTCTTAAAGATAGGCTTACATCTTTCCTTCAGACCAACAATTTGCTCCCAAAACGTCAATTTGGCTTTGTTAAGGGGAAAATTACATCGGATAATAAATTATTACTAACAAAAGTGGTAATGAATAAGTTCGTAACAAATAAAAGATATATTGCTGTGTTTTTGGATCTTGCCAAAGCCTTTGACACTGTGCCTCACGACCAGCTGCTGGAAGTTCTGCAGCGGAATGGGATTAGGGGTATTGCATTGGACGTTTTTGCTAACTATATAAAAGAAAGAAAGCAGGTTTTGAAGATAAAATACTCCCTTAGTGACCCAGACACAATAAAAATTGGAGTACCTCAAGGAACCGTCTTGGGGCCCATACTTTTCAATTTGTACATAAACTCACTAACTGAATTAAACCTGGAAAACGGCTCAGTTATCTCTTATGCAGACGACACAGTTGCAATTTTCTATGCACATACTTGGAATGAAGTAAGGACCAAAGCTGCGAATGGGATTGGCGTAATGAAAAATTGGCTAGACGTATATGGGTTGTCTCTCAATGTTTCAAAGACACACTATATTGCCTTTCCTCTAACAGCAGCAAATCGTCCCGATTTCAGAGACATTTATATTGACAACTTGTCTGATCACATTAGTGAGGTAGCATGTGCAAGGTAACTGCGAATCCAAATTGACCAGCGTATGAAATGGGAGCAACACATTTCTTATTTAACTAAAACATAAGAAAGTTAATTTGTAAATTTTATATATTAAGGGAAATTTTAATTAAGAAGCTTCTACACAGTCTATAAAGTAATAGTGGAATCCTTACTTAGATTATGAATTATTGTCTGGGGAGGTCTGTATGGCACTGCATTAAACCGCTGAATTATATACAAAACTACATTTTGAAAGTTATTATGAAAGTGAACAAACGTTTTCCTACCAATATGCTCTACAATGGGGATATATTAAATGTACGCTCAGTATATTGTCTAGAAATAAGTACTTATGTGCATAAACCACCAATTTTAAGGAGACATGTTAATCATACCTACGAAACTCGGAATAATTGCAACAAAAATATTACATTGTCGAACAACAATACCAGTCTTAACATTCGATGTATAAATTATTTAGCACCAAAAGTTTATAATCTTTTACCAGTGTCTGTGAAAAATATCAAAGAACCGAAACTCTTCAGAAAGAAGTGTAAAGAATATATTACTGATAACAACATTAGAGTTTCGGGTCTTTTCTAGCATTATTGTATCCTTATTTTGTTTTTGAGCCTAATTTTTGTTTATGTTTCTTTAGAATTAGTCTTAAGTTACTCTTTTTTCTCAACTCTCTCACTTACTCTCAAATCAAACTCGACTCAAATCAAATTTTAATTTACTCCAGACATGCTCTATAGGGTTCATGTCAGGCGACATAGGCGGCCATACCATTCTATCAATATTATGTTCCCTTAGTAGCTGAGTGACAATCTTAGCCATATGAGGTCTAGCATTATCATCAACTAAAATAAAATCATCCCCAAAATGTCTAGCAAATGAAACAATCCTTGATGATTTCACGTCCTTTATACACACATTGCAATACCTCTCCCCATTCATACACTCGCCCATAAGAACAACCAAATCGGTCGTTCCATTTCTATTTATACCATTCTAAACAGTAACGTTCCCTCCGCCAAATGCCACTCGTTTTTTCATGTGCTTTTCTCGGTACCTTTCACCCGTTTCTCTCCACACCATAGTATGCCCATCCGAACGATGCAGATTGAACTTTGACTCATCCACAAACAAACACCTACGCCACTTTGCCACTCAGCAGTTTGAGTGTGTAGTTGCCATCCTCCTCAACTGCTTTCTGGGCACGCCAATGTCTAGGTTCTATAAAAGAGGTAGCTCTTACCACTGGGGCTTCAATTTGCTCCATAAGACAAATATTGAAAAAAAGATTCAAATGGAATGTAAAGACTATGCATAGGGCAAGCTAGACGTATAGACGTAATGGCTATAAAGTTAGACACGGTTACAGTGGCGAACAAAAATAAAAATGTTTTCAAACATTTTTTTTATTTGGTGCAAGCGATATTTAATGTTTGGGAAGCCATTCACCAAGATTTTATTAGAAATCTGTTAGATAGTATGCCAAGGTGAGTAGATGCAGTACCTCAAGTTCATGGTCCTGTAACCAGGTACTAAAAAATATAGAGCCACAAACACATCAGATCGTCATGTATCCAAAATTACCTCTTTTAAAAAAAAATTACCTTTAAAAGAAAATGTCTTTTATTATTGTTTCTATGTCTTTAATAAGCTGTTAATTTTGTTATTTTGTTATTTTTAATATAATTTTGTTGACTCGCTCTGTTACTAAGATGTGGATACTGTGTAAGTAATTAAAATTATAAAGCAGTAAAAGGACTTTTCCACTATATAGATGTTTTCATAAAATAATTTTTATTTTCATTGAACTTATAAACCGTTTTATAATATCCAAAGTTATTTTTTTTTCATATGGTTACATTATTTTTATTTAAAAAATTATAAACTCATCTTTAAATAGCTATTTACCATTAATCTGTATCAAAATAATATTTAGCACACTTTTCTTAGGCTACGCAAATCACGTCCAATTAAATTTTAAATAAAGGTGTTACAGAATGGAAATCCTTGCTAATACCCTTCACACCTTATGTCAAGTTTGAGAAAGGACGAATCAAGAAGGATTTGCTTAAACATGGGTACATTACAAAATAAATGCGATATTTCGATTTATGAGAATCTGATGACAGAGGCTTTACTGACCTTAATATTAGGTGTTGGACATGTAAAGCCTTAAGTATTGATTAGTTGGTTTTCGGCACTAGGTGTTAAAGTGGTAGGCACGATAGGCATGTTAAAGTATGCACGTTAATAAACTAAGGGTCAAGAAAAACTCCCCAAAATTTTTATGAACTTTGAAATTACCTTCCAAATTTTTTTTTCAAAAGCTGTTTCGTACAACACTGATTCGGCCCTTCAATACTTTGCAATATCTGTAATGCCGTAGTCTCTGTACATCACTTGATGCGAGTATAGGTATGGCATAGGTACTACCATCAATGACACCAATGATATTTGGAATTTTGACTCTATCTTTGTACAGGTGGGAATTTTTCAAAGCTTCAGCCCCATTAGGAAACCTTATCTTATACTCTAAATGTTTGATTATGGTTGTCACAAAAGCGTGCACAGTTTAAAAAACAACGTTATATGCAACACATACACATGATATGCCTCAACTCTATAAACCATTCACTTATTATTGCCGTCAAGTGGGCGCTGGAAATCTGACTGATTTTTTTCGTATCTTCTCAACATGTGCCGAAAAGAGGTAGGTATAAAAAATGAAGATTTCAAAGGTAACGAGATGCCAAAAATATGTGAAAGAGGTATATATTGGCAACAGCCTGAGATATATAAGAAAGTTTTTTTGTCAAACGACACAACCAAAAAAGTGTATTGAGGTAACAACATACCCAAAAGTAAGTAGTAAAAAAATGAATGATCCCCTCAAAGCTTTAGGAATTATCTAATATACAAGGTGCCTTGCAAGTCATAATACAATAATTTTAGGAGGTGCTTTTGAGTTAATTTAACCAAACTTACCTATATTCGGATTTGATTGCTTTAATTATTTAAAAAATGTATTCCAAATAAAAGTGTTTAATTTAAAAATATGTATTGAAAAAATGATTATTACAAATATTGCAACACTTGGATTAGCTAAACCGTCTCAAAATATATGTTCCATCTCCTCCTAAAATTACTGAAACGACTTGCAAGACCCCCTGTAGAGCAATTGAAAATTTGAACAAATAGGAATTCGATATTGCTCTATCGACATAAAATATTTTGAAGATGGCTGAACGCAAACCACTGGCACAGACATGAGTTTCTTCTCCTTCCTGGGCCTCTCCTACCGTCGACCTTTCCTTGTAGGATAAGCTGCAGTAGTCGATATTTATTGTTCCTCATTATATGTCGGAAGTACTCCATTTTTCTTCTGAACTTCACTGTGAATGTCACTTCTTTCATTTTACCCATTCTTCCAAGTAGTTCCTCGTTAGCTACGTGCTCGATCCATGAGATGCGCCAAATTTTCCGATATACCCACATTTCGAACGCTTCCAGCTTCCCCATCAAGGCTTCTGTCATGGACTTCGGCTCAACGCCGTACAAAAGTACTGGAAAGATGTAACATCTGACCATTCTTATTTTCAGTTGTAGGCTAAAGCCTAGTTCTCAGAGGTTTGTCATGTCGCCGCGACACCCCCTTTTCCAAATTTGATAACGTGTCTAGTTATTATTATAGATAAGTATATATTTTGGTTTATTTTATTGCCTGTCTATTCCATAATATGGATATTTATCTAAAAAGTGTGGCTGTTTGGCACAAAGCTAGGCGAGAACGAGATTAAGAAACAACCCCAAAAAAAAACGAAGGTATGTAATTAGTTAATTTCTGGTCTTATCAATGTTGATTATTTTAAAATATTATCTTGAATAGGTTCTGGACATGACCAATTTTGTTGTTAAGGAATGAGTTGGGTGTAGGGTCCATATTAATGCAAGAGATGAGGAGCAATCCGGACAACAAACATTTCAATTTTTTTCGAATGTGTCCTTCTACGTTTGACAAATTACTAAGATTAATAAAACCCCATATACTAAAGTCAGATATGGGCAGAGAACCTATAAGTCCTAATATTAGATTAGCTATAGCTATTAGGTACTTAAAAACTATTTTTTTTTTATTTGATAAATTTTTATTTTGATAGGTTTCTTGCCTCTGGAGACAGTATAACTAGTTTGTCATACCAGTTCAGAATTGGAAAGTCAACTGCATCAAATATAATAGCCCAAGTTTTGGAGGTAGTGTGGAAAGTTTTGATGCCAGTTGTCCTACAACCACCTGATACTGAAACATGGCTAGCCAGTGCTGAAGGCTTTGAAAAGCTATGGAAGTTGCGTTGGTGCCATTGATGGAAAGCACATTTTAATTCAAGTAGGTATCTTTGTCATGTAGTACTAGGGAGAACAAGAGCAATTAATCATAGAGATAGGTATGTTTAATTATTGCTCTACTTTTCCTTAGTTTTAGGGTAGCCCTTATAACTATTTAGAATATCACTGTTCCAGTGAAGCAGGTAGGTAGTTATAAAGTTTGCGTTATTGTAGGCACCACCTCATTCAGGAAGTTCTTACTATAATTACAAAAGTGGACACTCAATTATTCTGATGGCAGTAGTTGGCTCTGACTATCGCTTTTTGTTGGTTGACATAGGAGCCCAAGGCCGACAGAGTGATGGTGGCATTTTACGAAATTCATTAATTGGGAAAAAATTAATGGATAACAACTTAAAATTTCCCCCACCTTGTATCATATCGGAAGGTAGACCTTCCGATATGTAACATTGCCGTATGTAATGCTTATTGCCGTATGTAATAGTAGGTGATGAAGCTTTTCCCTTACATGATAACCTTATGAGACCTTATCCAGGAAAGCTAGATCATAAAATAGATGAAAGAATTTATAATTATAGACATTCAAGGACCAGGAGGATTAGTGAAAATGCTTTTGGCATTTTAAATGCACGGTGGAGAATATTTTCCAAACCCATTATTGGAAAATTGGAAAATATTGAAAACATTATAAAAGCCACAGTTTGTCTGCACAATTTCTTAATTGAAGTGGAAAAAGTTATACTTCATACATTACTCCTAGTTTAATAGACGGTGACGTTGATGGAAACTTTGTACCTGGTACATGGAGATCTGCCCAATCCCAGTTGACGTCTGTAAACCAGATAGGAAGAAATACATACAGCAGAAATGCGCGAGAAACAAGAGGTACCTTTCGAGATTACTTTAATGAAGAGGGTGCAGTTTCGTGGCAATGGACTATTTCTTAATTAGTAAACATTTTATTGTAATTTGTTAATAAACATATAACCTATTCAGAATACAAATACTTGTTTTCCATTTTTGTTAACCGTTGGAGAAATTCAACCTAGAGTTGGTTATTAATTCTAGGTGGAAGCTTAGCTAATCCAGCAGCAAGACGTAAGCAGAAATTCTCTGTTGGCAGAACTTCTTTGGTATTTGGCAGTGTTTTTATAGCTTCTAAGAAAGCTTGATCTTAAGCTGATAATTGCTCTTGAACCAGTGACAGTAATTTAGTTGTAGCTCTAGCCTTTGCAGGTTGTGAAGACCTATTCGGTATGGAATTTGAATCAGAACTCATCATATTTTCTTTGTTCTGACGATCCAGGTTTGAGATAGTTCTAAAATATTAATTTGATGACATGAATTACTTAGTTATTTACCAAACTGATGCAGGAAAGAAAAGAAAAGGCTTTTTCCAAATCTGTTAAGGGACCTGCAACAAAGTTTTATTGCTTTAATAGTTATTTGATCTAAAACGCATATTTACTTTTTCAATCACCAATTTAAGATTTTGTGCAATGCTAAAGCTATCATTTTGTGACCTAAATATACTTTTTGTGTTAATTTCAATAAGTGAATAAAATAGCTCTAGGTATCACACTCAAGATTTCTTCAGCAGTACAGCACAACAGCTTAACCACCTACTGAGAGTAGGAAAAATAGTAACAAAAGCATTCGAGACAGTTTGATTTAGAAATGATTGTCTGTGAACAGTTTTATGTGTACCTATAGGCAATTCCTGAATAATTATAGTGGGTTTAAGCCTGTTAGACAAATGAAGGATGCATAATTCTATATAACTTCCCATTCTAGTAAATAATAAAAACAACCTTCTTTGACTCAAAGTATCATCAAGAAATAATAATAATTCGTAATGGCGATGTTTTTGTTTTATCTTTTCAGCTGCAAGCTTTTCTTCTGCAGATAATCCAGAAGCCAATTTTTTTTTAATATTTGCTCTCACTCTAATAAAAGAATCTCTGATGTTCTTCCATTTTTTAGCAATCTCATTTGGTGACATTCCCACTTTAAAACAGTAAATAGATAATTTAAAGTAAATTCACGTTTGCTTTCTAGTTTCATAATAATTATACCATTCAATTCTTCAGCAACCTCGTTCCTCAGCTGTCTCGTAGTTTCTCTAGACCTTTCTTGCAAAGGAAGTCTGTGTGGCGTTATTTGACGCCACCCGCTCTGACACCAACCTAATTAATAATTCCTCATCTTCATATGAGAAACTATGTGGTTGTTCTGCATGAAGTGCTGCTGAGGGAGGACTGATGAGTAGTTCTTTGGATGTGTATGCAGTGGATATGCCAACATCTGCGCTCTCATCAGGTATCTCTGTTTGTGGCTCCTTTTCTTGCCCATTTATAGCACTAGTAATCCCATTTTTATATAGGGTATAATATTTATTTAAGATTTCAGTTGCAAAATCAGAATCTAAATTAATAACATAATTTTCAGTAAAAAGTAAACTCACGTTGAGAATTGGCAGACAGATATTCTACTTGGATACTTGCCTGAATTGAACCTTTGAAATTGATTTGGTGTTAAATTTATTAGAATATTAACCCCAGTGGGATGACATATTTCAACTCTTAAAGTTTGTTCTATTTTAAGTAATTTCAGCTTTTCAGTTATATTATTTTTTTGTGTATTATACTTATTAATAAAATTATAAAATAAAGTAAACCTTAAACTAAACCAATTTAAAATAATGGCGCGAGTGCCGCGACAAGTAGCGTGTAGTTGAAATAATCCAACTACAAACACCGTGTCGCACGACACATAGGGAAATTTGAAAACATGATCTCTCATTCGTCGGACCAAGTGTCGCAGCGATATGACGAAGCTCTGAGAACTAGGCTTAAGGCTTCTTTGACGAAAAATGTTTTCATTCTTTTGAATACAGTTCTTGCCTTCTCGATTCTGCATCTTACTTCCGCGGATTGATCCCACTTTGTATTCACCATTGATCCCAATTAAGTGTATCTCTCGACTTGTTCTATAGTTTCTTGATTTAAACTCCAAACCATAGGAAGCTGGGGGTTTTTGCTGATGGTCATAGGTTATGTCTTGGAGGTGTTCAGGCTAAGTCCATATTCCTCGCCCGTTGTATTGATTTTCTCCAGAAGAGTTTGAAGACCCTCCAGGATTCTTGCGAGGATCAATCAACAGTATCATCTGCGTATCTGATGTTGTTTATGTTTTCGCCGCTTATTTTAGTCTCTTCAGGAGAACGCTGCTGCGCCCCCTGGAATATCTTTTCAGAGGAGATGTTAAATAAGGTTGGCGAGAGGAAGCATCCTTGCCGAACGCCTTTTTGAATCTTCACCTCCTCTGTTTTGTTGCCGGCTATATTCACATAAGCTGACTGGTTCCATTATAAATTTGTTATAATTCGTATATCCTTCCTGTCTAGTCCTACCTCCCTCATTATTTCCACTAACTTTGTGTGTTTCACCCCGTCAAAAGCCGTTGAAAAATCTATAAAGCATGCGTACATATGTCGGTTCATGTCCCTGCATCGTTGTACTATGACTCGTAATGAAAAGATTGCTTCTCTAATTCCCAGGGCATTTCTATATCCAAATTCAGATTCGCTGGTGTATAAGTCACATTTTCTATATATTCTGGGGTGGGCGATCTTGGTGAAAACTTTGACAATGTTATTGATAAGGCTAATAAGCTGTATTGGTTGCAGGTATTGGCAAAGAAGACATTAACCAGTCAGTAGGTATTTTTTCTGTATCATAGTTGAGATTGAATATCTCTGCCAAAGGCTTGAGGAATTCCATGCTACTGTCACATAATATTTTTATCAGTTCTACGCGGACCTCGTCAGGTTCAGGTGATTTATTGTTTTGCATATTCTTGATAGCTCTCTCTCTATTTCTGCTTTTGTTATTCGTGGGCACAGTTTAGAATCGACACTGATGTAATGTTCTGGTCTATCATCTGAGAATGCGGTTTATTGTTTCCACGTCTTTAGTTTAACTGTCAGTTTTGTTATAAGTTTACCGTCTAAATCTACCAGGGTTCTTGTTGTGATTTTCTTTCGAATATGTGTCATTTCCTTTATTTTTCTGTGTGTATTTAAATGATCATACATTAAATCTAGTTCCTCAATCTCGCTATATTTCCCTGCCAGCTATTCTTCCTTTGCAGCCATGATTTCCCTCTTTATTGTCTTGTGTATTGATCGATACTCCTCCCTGTTTTTGTTTTTAGGTATTCGTCTCTGGTCCATTAGGTTCAGGATCTCGTCGGTCAACTATTTCTTCTTCCTCACACGTGTCTCTTTTAGGTACTTTTCCGTAGCGTTTCTAATAACCTGTGCGATTCTGTTCCATTTTTGTAGGGGTTCTTCTAGGGTTGCCACTATTTCTTCCCATCCGGTTTGTAGTTCTTCTGTTATTTTCTGTTTAACTGCGTCTTCCCTGAGCCTTCGTATATCTCTTTTATTGCTTTGTTGGGTTTTCATTGCTCTTTTTAGTTTTGTTTCAAACTTACAAATAAGTGGTTTGATGCAATGTCTGCGACTGGGTATACTTTAACGGTTTTGATGGCATTGCGGAATCTTTTGGAGACGGCTATATGGTCATTTTGATTACGTATAATGTGGTCCGCTGTATCGCTTGGTCCAGCCCAGGTATAAAGTCTGTGTTGTAGAAGTTGAAAGAAGGTGTTACTAATTATCAATTGCTGCTTTTTGCAGAATTGAAGAAGTCGATTTCCTCTATCGTTTCTTAGGCCATAATCGCGTACTAAATTTTCTTCTTTCCCTTTTCCAATCTTAGCATTAAAATCGCTAATTATCATTGTGGTCTCATCGCTCTTTGTTAGTTTAATGAGCGAGTTTAGTTGTTCGTAGGATTCTTCTATAATTTGCTCTTCTTTATCGGCTGTAGGGGCGTAGATCTGTATTACGTTTATACTCATTGAACTTGCTTTTAGTTGTAAGAGTAGCATTCTGTCGTTGTAGAATATAACATTTTTGACTGAGGCGTTGATTTCTTTTGCGACCACCAAAAGAAACAAGCTCATATACATTCTAATAATGACACCCTGTGTATTTTTTCATATTTGGATTTTTTCTGAAATTCTAAGGATGAAATTCTAATGGTTTTTGAAATATTGACGTTTGATCTATGTCAATTTCTGCATTTTTGAGGTAGGTACGTAACTTTCAAACAGTTCACGTTAAACCCAAATGATTTTCACAATATTATCTAAGGAATCTAAATATGGAGTTTGACACTTCTCACACAGACACAAAGTCAATATTTGGATTCTACTTAAGATTATTACACTTAAGATTTGGTATACTTTGTTATTGGGAGCCACGGCGAGGATTAACGTCACAAAGTTTGGGAGCACCTCAAATGGCAGTATGCGCATCGGGCAGTATTCATTCATAAAATCGACGCGGTGTTCATTAAGAAACTACTGGCCAATCAGGAAGGACCGCCTCCAGTGCGAGGTTGCCGATGTGATATTCCTATCTTTAATCAACCACGTGCAAAGGGCATAACAAGAACCAAATTATACAAAAAATAATTATAACTATTCATCCTCAATTTATTTTATTCTATTATCAATTCTATGGCTGAAGAAACGCATTTAGAACTTCTAATTGATGATTTTAACCACATTAAAGTGTATTATAGGAATCCTTAAATATCTATAATGATGAAGCATATCAATTCATGCGTAGAATATCACCACAGTTTAAGGCATATTACTAGAAACATAGTCCTTAAAGTGTGGTATCACTTAGGTACGTACTTCATTTACAGCAAATAATTCCCTTACAGGAACGTTAGGAATGGGTTAGGCGAAGCCTTAAGACGACGAGTTGACGTTAGATCAACCTCCCATATATACATGATATAACCACCAATGCATAACTACATAACTTTTTTTGCTTGCTGAAGGATCAAAGTTACCCCTGGTTCAGTAGATAGGTATCTATATTAATTCTCGAAAATGTGACAAAATTACATAAAAGTTTATAAATTAATATAATTGCTATTTTTTTTTCTCTACATCAATTAAAACAATTGATAAATTAGCGAAACTTTATTATTTATATATGATTAATACGAATAGACCCTATGAGCCGCAGAAATATTTTTTTCAAAGAATTTTGCATTTTATATGTGGCAACGTTGCAAATACTGCACCATGCGCATACTGCTGGATGCATCCATCTCCAAAGTGTTATCTCACAGCTTAATTCCGTAAAATCCTCAATTTCAATTCTCGGTGAGGAAAGAAAAGGAAAGACGCCTATCTAGGAAAACTAGTGCCTATCGTGTATAAAACCGACATACACTGGCCGATACCTCATCAATGGGTTAAAGCATCATCTGAGACAAAAAGGAGTGATCACAAAAACTCTGTCTATCTATCAGAGAACCTGACGACAAACATCTGGAAAGAGATTTTGGTTCGAACCAAATTTGGTATATAGCCAACAGGAATTCGACATGGCAATTCGTTAAAAAAATGTGAATATGATGATGAAGAAATCGTTTATCAGTATACATTCATAATGTGTAGGCAGGTTGCCGGATAAGCACAAAATAAAAAGAGTTTGTAGTGCAACAGTCTGGGATCGGCCAAGAACTAGCGGAATCCTCGATCAGAAGCCGGAGTTTAAAGAGTTTCATGCGACTGTAGCTTAGTGTACATCAGCACCAAAAAACGCAGAATTAACGACGTTTATGGAGTAGTTGCAGGCTGGAATAAAAGTCAAAGTCAGCAGTTATAGAGCACCCTCTCTCTCTGAAGATCACGATATCCTTTTCAACGAAGTGGAGATCTTCGGTCAGTCGCAGCGTTTTTAACCACAACTAACAAGGGCAGCCACTAAGATCTTTCAGCATGAGAACAATTTCAATAGAAAAGAAGAAATTACTGTCCTGAACTAAAAAAAAACTGGTACCTGCTCTAATCTACGTCATACTTGGTGTAAGACAAAACAACCATCTCACCTTTGCAGCGCGGCTGTTCACTTCACCCTTGGCTCATCTTCATTGACAATATCCACCGCAGTTGTAGAGGAAAACACATTTGGACCATGGTTTTAAAACCCAGAAAACACTTTAGAATATAATCTAAATATATTTTATTTCTTGTTATAATATACTATACTTAACACTATCGTAATAACTTCCTTATGTATCACCGTAATAGAATAGTGGTTTCCAGGGAGAATTAAAGGAATCAACCAAATAATCCGAAAGGCAGGAAATATGGGTCCCTTTAACTTATGAGTGTGTTTCACAGCTTTTAACCTAATTGTACATTAGTGGATTGTCATTTATCATAAGCATTTATCGAGCTTTTGTCAGGTACAAATTAATAGAGAACGGCAACAAACAATTGTTGATGACTATGCTCTAACTTACCAGAACTTGAGCATTGTTTCCATTACGAAATAAGAAGCACATGCCAGTAATTCTCGTTGCTCTATTACGCACAAATCAATTAACTTTGCTTAAAAATTATGCTCTTTTGTAGTAGAAAGAACTTGCTTTCAATTCAAATATTATGCTATTTCTTTTCAATATTCGGAGTAATTCCCTTATATGACTTCCAAGAAAACCGATTCCTAAGAAGAAAAACTCTTTTAAGTTATATGGCTGTCTTATTGTTCATAATGATTGCTGTTGAAGCAGACACTGTATACAGGTTGACTAAATCAGTAGGCAATTTCATAATAATGACTAAACCAATTTTTAATTATTTCCAGAATGACTACCGTAACGGATTTTAACCTTGTTCACCTCGTGGCCCTCAATGGTGAGATTTTCGGTTTGTTACTGTGGTGCACTGCAGCCTACCAAAACTGTTTCAAGGGTAACTTGTGGGAAAGTCTTTTTACAGGAATTTTGGACCTTGAATTGGAACACAATATTAACAACCAACCCCATCATGAAAAAAACATTTTGAAAAACGTAAACGTTCAGTTAGTATTTACAATTTCTATGATTGTGGGTTTGCTTACATATGAGAGGATTACTTTTAGTGAGGAGAAAGAAAAAGTATTTTTGTTTAAGTGAGTGTATAATTATGCGTGTTACTTAGGAGTCATATATTTTTAATTTTAGTACGAGTTACATCTTTTTCTTTCTGCACTTCCTGCTATCAGCAATCATCGGCAATATGGTCCTAATACTGAGGAATAAGTTTGAAGACGTAAACAATATTCTATCGAGCTGCGAAGGGGAGACAATTTCTATTATTAAGGGTTAAGTAGTTAGTGCTTCATGCACTATAAATTTAGGGAAAAGTGGTTATCAAGAAAAAAACAAACTTCGTAGATTTAATTAAAACTTTTATGGGAATTAGGAAAATTTTAAATTTTTAATCGCCTCAAAAATGAGAAAAATGAAAAATTGTTTCCTTAATTTGCAGGAACAAAAAAGGTAAAAGATTTATATTCGGGTCTAACCGGCGTCGTTGATAATTTTAACAATCTCTTCGGTCCTCAACTGCTTCTAATGGGTTTACACTGTTCAACTCAAATATTACAATGGAGTGTAGCGTTGGTTTACAGCATGTTCAGGGATGAGCCGCAACAACCTAATGACTATGCCAGATTAGTCATCGGAATCATCTATATCATTCTTATGATGGTAAGCAAATATGTCAAATTTTTTTGCATCCAAAATGCTGGTTAAATTATATGGCCATTTATTATATTTATTATTCATTTTGAAAGCGTCATCTATGAAATGTCTAAACAGAAGGATATAAGAACAAAAGCCTATTTACTTTGATTATGTCATCCTCTTGTATCAAACATTCTTAGCCTTCTAGATGACGTATTCTAATAAACACGGGGTACAATTAAACATTATTGTTTAGAAATATACACACTGGCGAAATTTGGGAAATGAACAAAATTTAGTCCGAAATCGAATTTTTTTAAAACCCATTACTGGATTTCAAATATTCTTTCTTTTAAGTTCAGTTTATTTCTTAAAGAAAACGAATTTATATTAAAAGCTTACTTTTGCTTTAAATACACGATGAAAACAAAATAATGATTGTTTTAGATATTTCAAGACATTTTAAGGAGTTTGCAACTGACTACCGTAAAGCTTTTTTAAAGCATCAATTTGTAGCTAACATGTAGCTATTTTTATTCGATACAAAATCTTAACTGTTAGGAACAAATGCAGGGTATAGAAAATATGTTCTTTAATATCACATTTTATTTGAAGAGCAAAAACTTTTAACTTTTAACGTAGTAACCCTTCTGCTAAATGTTTCATATATAAGTTGCGTCTAGTTCTTCTTCGCCTGTTTTTAGATCATGGAGAGTTGTAGAGTTGTAGATCATGGAGAGACATGCTTTGCATGCCCTTTATATTATTCTTCTAAGTCGTTGTTAGTTATCAAAACCAAATAAAAAGTTCATAATAAGTGGTCTGACCCTTACTGGTTGCAGTGAAATTGCTGACATGCTGACTGGGTTCTGGGCTTTAGAGTTCAGAACTTTACATTGTTAAGAATAAAGACATTCAAAGCATGATATCTAGTGGCGCGGAAATAAAAGGACAACAAAATCTGTACCAAATTACAGGTTCCATTTGCATTAAATATTGCGAACAAACCAAACAATACTAAATATAGATTAAATTCGCTATAACCAAGCTACATTTAAAAATTACGAATATCCAAGTTTATTTCAAGCCACCGCAAGCACCCATATGGTAAGCATCAGATTGCGGTAAGCAAACTGTAATCGGAAGGAACTGCAACGAACTAAATATTTATATTACCTAAGCAAAAATACAGGGAACAGCAATAAGAAGAGCAATATTCACAAATATGATACCAATTATTGACCTTATACACATTTTATAAAGTTTACAGGACTCAGCATCACATGTGCTTGGAATTAATAAACATGTATAAATTAAAATGACAATTAAATTTTTGAGAAACACGCAATAACAAAGGACAAACTCTTAATATTCATAACTTTTTATTACTTACTAGTCATTTTATACAATATACTTACCTCTATCATTTTGTCGTTCCAGATATGGTTAGGCGTTACTATGTTTTGCTGCGACATGGCAATCGTAGAATCAGAAGAAATCATAACAATATCCTACAGGATTCAACTGAAGTACAACGTCTTTTCGGAGCCATACCAGAACATAAAAAATTTACTCTTCTTCGTAAATAATTCCAAAGTAACGTTTACAGCAATGGACTTCTACGAGATTAACAGATCTACTATGTTTGATATAATTGGAACCACGGCCACGTATTTTGTGGTGCTTATCCAATTTTATGACGGTGGTAGAAAAGAGTCAGACACAGATAATTATAATGGTACCAATCTTATAATTAAGATAAAGTAACTATGTGCGAAATCTTTTAGCAGAGGAAGCCGTTTCGAAGGATAACTCCGAAACAGTTTGAGATATGAAAAAACAAATTTCACATTCTTGTCTCAACTTTCAAAGGTGGTTCTAAGGATTACAAAAAAAAAACTTTAGTATTTTTGGCGAACTAGATGGTGATTTTCTAATTTTTCCATATTACTCTGAAATGAGGGTTTTTGTCGTAACAGTGTGAAACCATCTCCACATTTTTATCTATCAAAATTCTACCTTTCTGCAACGGTATATTCAGTTAATTACCGCTCTCAAGTATCGGTATTAAGTACCGGTTTCTGGTATACCGGGTGTCCAGCAGAACCCTGGATAGGAGATTAACATGGGAAATCGGTTTTTATTTTTTTGCGCCTCTACGGTTGATTTGATTGAAAAACTTTTAAGAGTAAAGTTGTAGAGCTTATGGTCAGCTATCATCCTGAAATTTTTCAATATCTCAGTTTTGGGTGTTTTTCCAAAAAACGGCCAAAACTGGGGTATTGAAAAAATTACAGGATGATAGTTGACCATACGCTCTACAACTTTACTCTTAAAAGTTTTTCAATCAATTCAACCGTACAGGCGCAAAAAAATAAAAACCGATTTCCCATATTAATCTCCTATATCCAGGGTTCTGCTGGACACCCGGTATCTTGAATATACAACCGAATTGCTGAATGTGCAGTTAAACGGTGGATGCGCCGATGAGCATTGAAATTCGACCAAACTCTCTTAATTCTAACTATTTCCCAGATATTGCCGTTTAACCATTTATGGCACGGTGGCCATTTTGAATGTTATTTTCTGTTAATACCCCATAAGCAAAATTCATAATCATAAAATCGAATGGTTCTGGGTGAACTTGCTATCACCATCGGGTTATGACAGCTATGTCAGCTATCATAGGAAGTGAATACCTCCCCAACACAACATTTCTTTTAATATAGTTGCGACGTATAAACGTGCGTCGTTCTTGGACCTTGCTGTATATGTGGGGGGTGTTCTTGGGGTGTGGTTCTTGGTGATAAAAAACAGGAAAAAATACACAGTAATTTTTTTCTTTTCCTCAAACTTCTATTATGCTAAACGTTTCGATGCCCTATGGCATTTTCATCAGTAGACTGCAAAATATATGAGCCATAAGTGACACGGTCCGTGAGACCAAGAGGTAGACCTACATTTATATTGTACATTGGAAATATTTTTATCTAATATTAAAACTAAAAATATGTAACACAAAACAGGGGGGAAAAAGGGGGACGGCTTACCATAAAACACCCTCATACGGGAGACGTGGCTGATGGACTTTCCTTCTTTTCTTGTGATGTTATTTTTCTCAATAGTTTGGAGAAAATGGGTTATTCATGTTGGTCAGTCTTGGCATCAAGTTATGGCAACAAACACCTGAAGTGCTTCAGAAAGACGTTACGAGCACCCTACTATTGGTCAGCGTGATGTTTTCCGGTTTTTGTGGAAATGTGATGGTGAATTTCTTTTAATATTATCGCCTTAGCGAAAGAAAAGGTGCCATTTGGGCCAAATGTTATATTTGCCAAGGGTAAATTGTACTTAATGTTAAATTTTACATCACATATATTTGACAGAAGATAAACAAAAGATAATCGGTGGTATTCCAATCCGACTCTGGAGGTACTACCTATGTAGGAAGTATCAGGTGTATTTCAGAATAGTCATTTGGATTTTAGAATATATCGCTTGTATTTCAGAATAGTGATTTTGATTTTAGAAACCGTCAGTTGAATTTCAGAATAATCACTTGTATTTCAGAAAAGTACAGTTGAATTTCAGAACAATCATTTTAATTTTAGAATATATCACTTTTATTTCAGAAAGTGTCACTTGTAGTTTAGAAGATATCACTTGAAATTTATGTATAAAGCTGATGTCTTCGTTGTTTTAGAGCAAATAGGTCACAAATTCCATATCATAGGAAGAGATTGAACACCTACTCAACACAACATTTCTTTTAATGTTGTCGCCTTAGCAAAAGAGAAGGTGCCATTTGGGCCAAATATTATATTCGCCAAGTGTAAATTGTACTTGATGTTAAATTTTATGTATACATCACGTATATTTGACAGAAGATAAACAAAAGAAAATCGGTGCTATTCCAATCCGACTCTGGAGGTACTATCTATGTAGGAAGTATCAGTTGTATTTCTGAATAGTCATTTGGATTTATAAATATATTACTTGTATATAACCCCAGGTATCATATTTTTAAAAAGTAAAATAGGAAAACTGCTAATCAGGTGTGCGACATAAAATTATGACCCTGTACATAAAGATGCATGTTTATTTGTAATCTATCCCCTCAAGAAAAAAAATGGCTACTCCCGGAGAATATGTAAATTCTTCTTGACGTAACTTTTGCTTTACCCATATTGTTTTAATAGGATCGTAAAAGTATAAGATATGAATTTTTGAGTGTTATTAATATTAAGATGGATTGTCGTAAACCGCTTTACTATGTATAATCATGTCCTGAAGCTGGTTGTTAAAGTTTGGACATGTTGTTCTATCGATAGAATAAAAATAAAAATCAATGTGATAGTTGCTTGGAAATTGAAAGAACTTTTTTATCAGGGCAACTCCGCTAGAAAGAAATTTCTTCAATTAATTGAATATTTGACCTATTACAGCAATAAGTAACTGAATTGAATTTAAAATTCATCTTGAATTTTTTATTTTTTGTTATTTTTCTATGCTAATTTATATCGAGTCCCCACGCAAAAACGTCCCTTTTCTTGTAAGTAAAACCTCTTCCTTTATGCATGCAATTTTTGTCGTTCGAATTGTAATATCTACTGTGTGATGTTTTACTAACCCTGAAGATTGAGAGTGAAGAAGTTTTGAGACATCAGCTAGTTTTAAAAAAATGTATCTCGCGTTGGTCATTTTGTACTTCTAAGAATTAGATCTTTGAAGCAGTGACGTCTACAAACTTTATTTTTAATGTATCGGTCACAATTTTCATTAATTTTTACATTCTTTGAAACTTTCTCTTTTCAACGATTTAGATTTAACAAAATTTTATTCAAATTCAGTGATTCAAATTTAACGAAATAATCAACAAAAAGATTTATATATTATAGTGGAACAGTCGCAAACTGGCTTGATAAGAAATTTGATAAATCCTAATCGCTGAATAAAGGAGTTTGGAAGAGTCTAAAGTTTGTTTAAAATTGTGACCGCCTATTTAAAAAAAAGTTTGTAGGCATCATTCCTCCGAAGACCTATTTCTTAGAAGTGCGAAATGATTATCGAAAAATATATTTTTTAAAACTATATGATATCCTATAATTCTATCTTCGTAGGTCTTACCATGTGGTAAAAGGTAGACCTTTGCGGTAAATTTGGAAAACCCTATATTTAAAGGAAGGTAACTTACTTAGGTAAACTTGTGCTGCCATTGTTGCAAAGTTACAACCACCTGTTGCATTCAATACGTATATCTGTCAGAAAATTATGTAGCATTAAATCAAAGGTGAGGTGCTTGTAAAGTTTACGTCATCTCGATTTTCAAGGTTTTTCCTTTTTTTAATAGTAGCTTACGGTCTATAAAACAGATGGAAAGAAAAAAATTCTTGGATGAGCCACTTTTCACTGAGAAACAAGAAAATAAAAATTGAAAATGTTTGACAAAATTGATGCGAAAACTCTCGAATCTGACATTAGGGTTAGAAATATATTTACAGTGATGCCAAGCGTCGGAGTTAATCATTAAATGCAATAAAATTATTTGGTCGCATCTAGAAAGAAAATTGCATAACTGATATTAGGAAAATTTAAGAGGTATAAATTTAACACATAACGTTTGCGAATATACCCAACGAAATTGCGGCAACGACTAGTGAGTTCTTATAATTCTCTAATTTTGACATAATGAGTAGAACTGAACTAACCTTAGCTTACCTATCCTGAACGTAAAAGTGTAACTGAACCAACCTAACCAGGAAAACTAGAACTGGACTAACCTGAACTAACCGAAAATTAACCTGTTTTAAAAATTACAGTGTCCCTAACATAAAGAGTAGAACTGAACTAACCTAAGCCAGTCTAACCTAAACGTCAAAATTGTAACTAAACTAACCCAACCAGGGAAACTAGAACTGAACTAACCAGACCTTACCTGAAGTAACAGAAAGTTAACCTGTTCTAAAAATAAAAAAAGCGGGCCCTTTCGAGCCCGCTTTTTATATTATTCTCTACCCCTAACATAAAGAGTAGAACCGAATTAACCTGAGCTAGCCTAACCTAAACATACATAGTGTAACTGAACTAACCTAACCAGGAAAACTAGAACTGAACTAATCTGAACTAAAAAATAGTAAAAAAAATCTCCCAAAGATTTTTTGAAAATGTCTAAAGGAGGGAATCACGACTTTTTTCTCAATTCTCAAATTTGACCGCCTGTAAGTTGAGAACGCCTAGACCGATTGAGGTGAATCTAACTGTTTTCTCCTCTCCTTGATGTCCTCTTTCACATTCCACTACCTCCCACCAACGGAAGTTCCGTGGATGCAATATTTTCGGAGGTAGACCCATTCGGGTCCAGTTTTCATATTATTCTCTGCCCCTAACATAAAGAGTAGAACTGAACTAACCTAAGCTAGTCTAATCTAAACGTCAAAATTGTAACTGAACTAGCCTAATCAGGGAAACTAGAACTGAATTAACCAGACCTTATCTGAAGTAACAGAAAGTTAACCTGTTCTAAAAATAAAAAAAGCGGGGGCCCGTGAGGGCCCGCTTTTTATATTATACTCTACACCTAACATAAAGAGTAGAACTGAACTAACCTGAGCTAGCCTAACCTAAACGTAAATAGTGTAACTGAACTAACCTAACAAGAAAAACTAGAACTGAACTAGTCTGAGCTAACCTAACCTAAACGTAAAAAGCGTTCGTAAAACGTAAAAAGCTAACCTGAACTAAACTAACAAGGGAAACTAGATCTGGACTAACCTGAACTAACGAGACCACCCCTGAAGTAACAGAAAGTTAACCTGTTCTAAAAATTTATATTATTCTCTACCCCTAACATAAAGGGTAGAACTGAACTAACCAGATCTAACCTAACCTAAACGTAAAATGTAACTGAACTAACCTAACCAGGAAAACTAGAACGGAACTAACTAGGCTAGCTTTCGTAAAAAGTATAAATGAATATTAGAATTGGACTAACCTGAACTGATCAGACCTGACCTGAAACAACCGAAGTTAACCTGATCCAAAAAAGAAAAAAATAAATTTTAAGTTGTAATAATCGAATATTTTCAAGAAAAAGACTTTGCAACACTGCCTTTAAAATCGTCAACAAACTTCACCTTTTATAAGCTACCTGCCAACTTCAGTACAATGCATAATTTGTAAGTTAATTAAAAATTTGAATTTATGAGACGTTTGAAACTTAAATTATCCCATCATAAATATCGAAATCATAAAAAAAGTCATAAAAATCGAAAAACCATGAATTAAGTGTGCGAAATGTGTGTTGTGGCTACAAAAGAAGATTGATGCAACCTCCAAGTATGAGTAATGTATTTCCATACCTTCATTTTTATATTTTTTTCTTACAAAACTCGACCATCCAAGAATTTTTTTACTTAAATCTGCTAATCTTAACATAAGCTTTCTAATGATATCAAAATTAAGGCAAAAATCGAGATGACATTTTCTTTACAATCACCCAAAGGGGATATAAAAGAAACTAATTTGGTAGTTTGTTTTAAAAGTCTTGCGAAATGAATTTTTCCGATGATTGCGGTGTATGCAGAGTAGCGATGTTGAGGGGTGGGTTATTCAACTTGCAGTTTGTAACCATCTTTTTCATTTTAAGTGTTTAGAAGTAATAATTGTGGCGCCAAATTCGTTATGTCCAATATGCAGACGCAATATCACCGGGCACACTCTATTGCAGAGAAAAATATACGGGAAATATTCCGAAAAGGATAGAGAAAGGTTAGTTGCTTTTGCCAACAAAGGTGAAGATTGGGCAAGTCTGGCGGAAACTTTAAATGTAAAGTACAAGACTGCATATAGCTGGATAAGCAGTGGAAGAGGGTTTGCTCAAAAGAAAGGCTGAAACAAGCCTAAGCTTCTGTCCGAAGAAATCGTAGACTCTATAATAAATTGGATCGAACAGGATTCTACAATTTCTCTGAAACACATCAAGGAAAAAATTCAGCATGAGTTTCAAATTCCAATTGGTGTTACGGCAATAGGCAATTACTTAAACGGGAGACTCTTTACTGTAAAACAGGTTCACAAGCAGCCTATTACCATGAATTCGCAAGAAAATAAAACTCGACGGGCCGAATAGAATACTCAACCATTTCATCCAAGAAGGCAAACAGATAGTTTGGATCGACGAAACAAATTTTAATTTATTTTGTCGGAAAAGTCGGGGTAGGTCCAAGATTGGTAGCCGGACCATCTAGTTACTTCCTGCTGCAAGAGGCCCGAATATTCATTTGATTGGAGGAATTTCGGCTGCCGGAGTTGTCCTGATGGAAAGGCGCAAAGGTTCCTTCAGTTCGCAAACAGCCAATGGTTGGCTAAGAAATCTGCTAATAAATTGGGAAACTGCAGGAAACCGGCTTCAAGAACTGGTTGTAGTTTGCGATAATGCTTCTTGTCACGCTCGGTTAAAGGAGGTTACTAACAACACTGCTGTCACAATTTTACGATTAGCACCTTATTTGCCCATGTTAAATCCTATCGAAACAATATGGAGTAAAATAAAATGTTATGTTAAAGAAAATTTGCGAATTCCTGAGGTAGCAGGGGCTGGCCTTCAAGAACAGCGACTTATTTATTTGGAAAGGATAGTCGATGAGGCCAAAAATACCATCGTAGGGGGGGACTGTGCACGATCTGCCCAACATGCATCTTCATTTCATGTTGGCGCTTTAGCAATGGAAGATATGCCAGTTGGGGCGTAACTTTACCTTTGCAAGAGATAGACTGTTTGTTCTAACATTATTAATTTACCTAATATACATAAATGCAATATTACCTATGTTAGTTATCCATTATTAATTTTACATAAAAAAATTGTTGTGCTTCCGAGAAGTAAGCCAATAAGACCTATGTTTTATGTTGTGTTCCAAATATTATTGTTTGTTATAAATTAATTGTTAATTAATATTTACTATAAATAAATAATATAATATATTAAAGTGGTTTTTGGATCCTTCACTGGTTTTTGGTCCGTCACTTTTGCACTGTATGTAGTTGTCTTTGTGAAGAACTCCACACAAATGCTAATAACAAACTTTCAACTGATACTTCCTACATAGATACTACCTCGAGAGTCGAACTGGAATACCACCGATTTTTTTTTATGTTATGTCAAATATATGCGATATATACATAAAATTTAACATTAAGTACAATTTACTCTTGGCGAATATAACATTTGGCTCAAATTGCATCTTCTCTATTGCTAAGGCGGTAACATTAAAATTAATTTTATGTTGGGTAGATAGTATTCAATCTCTTCCTGTTATGGTATTTGTCAGTGACGCTTTCTGAAATACAAGTCATATATTCTAAAATTAAAATGAATTGTTCTGAAATTCAACTGGACTTTTCTGAAATATAAGTGACTATTCTGAAATACAAGTGACGTTTTCTAAAATTCAAGTGATACTTTCTAAACTACATGTGAAAATGGTGTAGAACTTAAAGCCTCTTTTTACGGTCCCCCGATCTACCCTTCCCTACTCCACGTGGGCTCTCATTTCCTCCACTAGTCGACCCGTCCCTCGAATGAAGGAGAGTATCATTGTATACAAAAGTTGGGGGGGATTTCTTGGTTACTTTTTTTGTTCTGTCGGCGGAGGCCCCTTCTCTGTCGGTGGTTCAGGCTTAGTGGCTCTTCCATGAACCGTCACCCTCCAAACTTGGATGGTAATCAGCTCGTAACACAAGAGCCACCCTGCTGTCCCAAGACGGTCGGCTACCTCCCTGATGAACCTAAAAGTCAGGCGCCAGTTACCTTCTTCGCTCATCTAAAAGCTTTTTGGATACTAAAAAGACTGAAATGTCTGTACCAGTAGTACCAGTAACGGAAAAAAGGGCTATGAAACTTGGACCTTGCATTCATTTAAGGACAAATTTGAAAACTTTTACTTTAAATATTGATCTATTTTTTATCGTTACTTAATTCTGTTGATTGTTTGAAGGTGAAGATAAGAGTTTGATGAGAAATTTTGAAAAATAGCTCCATTGTCTAAGGGCATTACATGTTTTAATAGATGGCAGTATTAATTATATATAATATCTCTATTGGGCATTAATAAATAAAAATTACGCTTACTTCGTATGAAGTCTAACTTCTCTAGTGGCTGGAAGTAAAACATTAATTTTCACTTTTCTCATTTCATCTAATGGCCGTTAAGAAACCCAATAAGAATAGTTATTTATTATACAGGGTGTCCCAAAACTCAACGTCATCTCTTGGAGAGGTGATAGCCCAGCTCATTCCTGACCAGAATATCACTTTAGTAAAAAATTGTTGATTTTCGAGATATTTTGACTTTTATGAAATAAAAATAACTCATGAATGGAGCAAAAATGTATTATTTTCGCCAACGGTAACGCATTAGTAATTTTTCTTTGATCCTTCGTCAATGACAGGACTATTCAGGATTGCGCAACACCATTTAGAATCTTATAATTTGGAACTTTAGAGCTGTGGCACTCAAAAATCTGTACAAGGTGTGGATTTTTATGAAGTTCATAAAAGTCACGATATCTCGAAAACTATCAATTTTTTACTAAGGTCATATGATATTCTGGTCAGTAATGAGCTGGCCTATCACCTCTCCAAAGGATGACGTTGAGTTTTGGGACACCCTGCATAAGGAGATTAGCAAAACTTAAATTCACGAGAAAACATATACAAGAATGATATTGAGCTGAAAAGTAGAAAATCTAGAAATCGTTTCTATAACAACCTAATATACTAGTGTGTTAGAACACCTTTAATCCACTAGTGTGTTAGAAGGCCCTTAATCTACATCAAACAGACGTATTGAACCTTCATAATATAGTGGTGTTGGATAAACAATTTAAAGTACCTACTTTAAATTGACTAAAAGATAATAACCCTGATCGTCTTTACACTAATCGCTCATGGACCTCCATACATCGCAAAATAATGGCTTTCGATTTCAATTACTTCTGAATGTATGGTAAATAAATTTTCCCAGAAAGATTCCGACCTCTATTTCGATTTTCTCGTAGAAGACTAAAATATATCCCCTGGTAAGACCGTATATTTTACTTTGTGCCTTTTCGATTGAGATCCTTGGCATGGCCTTGATTGGTTTCCTTCTCATCTCGCACAGGCAAAATGCGGATTGGTAAATTGCTTGCTTT
The DNA here is from genome assembly GCA_951812265.1 of Taphrorychus bicolor. Classification (NCBI taxonomy): domain Eukaryota; kingdom Metazoa; phylum Arthropoda; class Insecta; order Coleoptera; family Curculionidae; genus Taphrorychus; species Taphrorychus bicolor. The sequence continues at coordinate 35,889,152 of OX638297.1, forward strand.
ACATAGAAATAGGTATAATGATGGTTCCTCATAGGAATGAGTTTGAGCAATTTGCATGTTTAAGGAAAGTTTTTCTTCAAAATCGCCTTCGGACTAAAATTTATTAGAGTGTATTTATTGGCCACTTAAAAAGTGTCTCCTTTTTGTCAATATCTTACCAATTTTTTGTCTAAACAGTTATCCTTTCATCTGCCAAAAATCAATTGTGTTATACGTTTTGTAGCAAGCATTTACTTCTATTACACGCCTTTGCTAAAAATTCCTAAATTAAATTAATTGACTAAAGATTTAATTTGAAAGCCATTTAAACCAAGAGCATATTTTAATTTAAACTGCGTATACAAAATGTCCCAAAATTAGGTGGCTTAACTTAAAAGGAGATTCTTGGGGCCAAAATAATACTAACTTTTCAAATAAACATACGGAGGGTTCACTATAAAATTTCATCTAGCAGGCCATGAAATTTTGACTGAAAAGGATGACATAATCAAAATCAATGGACTTTTGTTTCTCCATCCTTTTCTTTTGACATTTCACAGCCAACTAGATGAAATTTTATAATGAACCGTATATGGAGATAGCGTCCCCCCACGAAGCTTTGCCTCCCTAAAGAGAAGAGCAGAACTATAGTTTTCTTTAATTTATTCTCATACTGTTGGTATTAGAATTACAGTTTTTCCCTAATGTAATAATGTTTGCATGGTGAATCTGTACAGAGAATTAAAGTTGTGAAAATTTAAACATAGGCTTAACTTTTGGGTAGTTTAAAAATATACCTGGTATAGGTCGCTACGGCCAACCATTGTGGTTTTAAAATTAGGGAATTAAAAATATACGTTAAATTTTAACACCTTGTATCTTTGAAATGAAACATTTCCGGACATGTGTTCATAGAAACTTTTTTTCTTATTTTTAAGTAAAGAAGCTCCTATTGAGTTTTTTCGCACTTATTATGAAACGCCCTGTATATTTGGTACATAAGGTAGTACTAGTAACGGTTGTTTTTGGTGGATTAAGACGGGATGAGTTGGTTAAAATGACCATTGACCATATTGAAGATAAAGGGGTCATTATATTTGTAAAAGTGCCAGAAACTAAAACGTTAACGCCAAAAAGTTTTACTGTTCTGACGACGAAAACATAAATAAAATAAGAAAGTAAGCAGCATTCAGTTTTAAAGGAATAAAAGAACGAAGATTCTTTTTTTAGATTTTCTATAGATTTTATAATTTATACTTATTAGACAATGGCCATGGACAAATTATAGTATTATACTCGCTTTTTATGGACATTATTCCCACGGGAGACTTGCGCCCCTCGCCTGCGGCTCGTGACGCAAACGTCCCCCTACGGGAATAATGGCTTTCATAAAAAGCTGGATTAATAATACACTATAAAATTAGATCATGCGGAGGCTTACACCGGACACTTTCTGCGACGTACGTCGTCTACTCTTTTTGTTGGAGCAGGGGCTACCTTTGAAACTTAAAAAACATGAAAAGTGGAAAAGTTCGACTGTAGCGGATGGATATGTAGAGGAAAGTATTTTTTTAAAAAACAAGGTTGCTCAAATTTTTGCTAGTTCGGTATATTCACGCGAAATGTTAGAAGGGATTATAACTACTTCAATGGAATCTTACCAATATGAGGAAATATGGGAAGAATATTCGCTTATAAACATGTGCGAGACGCAAAACAGGGTTATTACTAAGAACTTGGACCATCCTGTTGTTGGTTCTGCGTTAGCGTTCTGCTTTCAAAGGTTCAGGAACCTTTGAACACTGTAATTTTTATTTTGGAAATAAAGTTTATTTTGTATTGTTTTAATTCATTTGTTGTTTGTGGTAGAAAGTGGAAAAGCTTGAACGTGGTAGAATAAAAATTAAATATTCAGCAACTTTATAATAATTAAATGAACGAGCATTATAAGCGGGCTTTATCATAATGCCCCATGACCTGCGGTTGTTATGGATATGATTAACTAATTCGTTTATAAGGTATTATGGATGAATAAGAGATAGGTGAAACATAAATATTTTTATCCACGACCATACTATAATAATCACATTATTCTTGTACATTCTCAAGATTAAAACTAATCATTATTTATTAGTGAATAATGAACATAATTCACAAGTGAATAATGAGTTGTCAAAGAAACGAAACATGTCGTAGGCAACTGGCAACTCAAAAAGTAAACCGCTGTAGACGTGGAATTGGTAGTTACCACTGGTTCATTCAAATACTTATCCTTTTATTAGGATGTATTGAGACAAATGGAGGTTACGTGTCTTTTTCACTAAAAAACGTACTTTTCACTGAAAAATACTTTAAATAGGCCATAAAATGAAGTAATTTACCGTCCACCCGCGTAGCTTTGAAATGAACATGCAGGGGCGACTAGACCGTTATCTATCTGACGCATCACACGTCGCGCCGTCGATCAGCGAAACCAGTAGTGATTTTAAAATGAATTGTGAATTATCTTTATGGCACCTATAATCTACGATATTTGAGTTAAACCCGGAATCTTGGTCGTGGATAAAGTATAGTATTCAACTCGCATTTAATGAGCGTTATTCTCTCTGGCAACTTGTGCCACTCGCTTCGCTCGTGGGCTCAAACATTAACCTCGAGAACAACGACTCTCAATAAATGCTTGCTGTATAATATACGATTAAGCAAACGACAGTGCAAGTAAAAAAGTTGGAAATTCAAGAAGTTGAATGTGTGTTAATAAAGGGTTTAAATTAAACAAGTGATTGTTTGAAGTTCAGTCAATTTCTATTTTTAAACGTGATGAGATGAGTAGTGGTAAAACTATAGTTTTGGTTCAATTTTTCCCAAAAGCATGTCAAATATAAGAACAACACAATTGTAATAGAAATTCGTTCAAGATGTATGTACGAAACCGAAAAGCCGATCTGGATAGGAGAACTTTCCAAACGATATTTGGCGAGCACATCGATGATAATTTCCCGAACGACCACATTGTTGTTACAGATTGCGTTAGTATTTATTATTATTACACCGAAAGCCATATTGGTCGGTTCGATTTCCGGCGAAACGTTTCTGTTTTAATGAAATATTGTAAATAAATGCGAGTGGTCTGCCAACAATGGGCATTGTCAAACGATATTTTTCGACGGGGAAACTAGACCGAATTTATCTGAAATAATTATATGGAAAGTGCTATTTTACTTATCATTGCAAAGCGCTTAATTTGAATAAATGTTGTTCTTTATAGATTATCCACAGCTTTGGCTGTATCGATTGGAAGACATAAGTAATATCAAAATATTAGTAATAATTATTATTGTGGTAATTCTAACAAGCGTTAATATATTATCATTAAACCACACGTGCAATAATAAAATATTGGTGCATTGTTCAAATAAAACAAATGAATATTGCAAACAAATCGGGGATTTCCATACGCAGTGCTCATATTTTAATAAATACCACACATAATTTATTTTATTTTATCATTATAGGAATTGTCACACTCACAGATTCTACTTTGATCGTTTCAATGCAAGATAACTATAATCTATTCACTTATTTTTGGCATCGACCCATGCTATGGAATTTTACCACTCTAACATCGATAGCGTTTGTTTGTTTACTTGCTGTCAAAACAAATTTGTCAAAAAGTTACATTGAAATTTATTTGTTGCCGATTTTTTACATATTATCAAATGCGTTTTCTATGTTAAAAAACTTAAATTTACAGCAAAAATGCCGAAAATAGTTAACGCGAAGGTCCAAACTTGCTCAACATTATCTTAGCTGAGCAGATTTCTAACATTTTTGTCTAGGGTCTACTTGAAGAATGGAAATACTACTTAATGTTTTCCTACTTACTTTATTAATACTAATTTAATAGAATTGTGTACATATCTAATTGTTTTTTGTCCATATAGTGCAATAATAATAATTTCATTAACCAGGGCAGGCAAAGCAAAATAATGTATGACTTGACAGAAAAGGATGACATAATCAAAGTAAATGGACTTTTGTCTCTTTGATCCTTTCCTTTTGATATTTTGTAGCCAACTAAATGACGTTCTCAAGTGAATACCCTAAAAAAGTTTACGAAAATAGTCACTTCTTATGGAAAAGTGTATTCCTAGATACTTCTGCAAATTTCTGTGAGGTGGGACAAAAATAAAAAATGTAAAAAAATGTCTAAAATGAATACAAGATATCAGAAAGGAAATAGCTGATCTTGAGAAAGAGACTATCAATGACGCGATACAAATGTAAAAAGTAAAAATTCGTCAGATAAACTAAGAACCTGTATATTTTGTCTCAAATTATTATGGACTGGGGTGTGCCATGGAAAACATGTTTTGGCCCTGTATAAATTTTTGACAATGACATTGAATGAATTTGGCAAGTAAATGAGGTTACAAATTTGACAAACGTCTAGTTCATTCATGAAAGGTTGCCAGATTAATGTTATGATGAAATTATAGAAAATAAAATAAAAGGCTTGTTATAAGCATAGATGTTATAAGTGTAATCATAAAACTAGGTAGTTGGGTATCAGGAAACAATAATAAATAGTGGCGTGATTAATTTTTTTTAATTTAAGAAGTGGTGAATAACAAGAAAATGGACATAGGTATACGCTAGAACATCATCATAATTTGGTGCTTGGCATAAAACCAACAGGAAAAAAATTTATACAGGGTGTCTTTTTTAAGTGCGTGCAGTATTGCTATCTACGAAACGGCTGTAGTTACAAAGTCGGTTAAATTAGCAAAAAGTTGACTTTCGTAGAGCCTGTTTAGAAAACGCTCACAGGGTTGCCACATTTCGAGTGGTTTCTGAAATACTTAGAAAAATCTAAAAAATGCCAAAAATTTAAATCTCTTCTATTTCAAAAACTATTGGTGACACAAAAAAAGTTTAAATTACGAAGTTTCACTACACTTTAATCTCCCTCATATGACATCTCGATCAGCTTCGTGCAACGCTTACCAACCTAGTTACCAGTATAAAGTTAATTTTTTTAAATACGGACCCGGATTTTTTTTTCCTAATTTGAAAATTATTTTTATTCTTAATATAAGGGCATATTACACAATTAGGGTTTTAAACGTTTCGACCAATTAAATCCATCATCAAGGTATTCTATCTAAATCCGATCCTGTTTTCGGAGTAATGAAAGTTAATACTGAGTTTTTCTTCAGCAAAGGCGCCAGAATAATTACCATCAATACTTGCAATGTTTTTAGTACCTTAAAGAAAATTATTACAAAAATAAAAAGAAAGAAATCTTATTTTTGTGCTAATATGAACAAGATACTTATGTTAGAAATGAAGCGATGACTTAATATTTTGACCTCTTTTGTAAACAACTATTGTTTTAAGAAATGAACTGCTCAAATTATCTTCCTTGGTTTCTTAGACATAACCTTGCCCTCTTCTTAATATTGGCCTGGACGTTTTCTAACAATTGTGGGGTAATTTTATTACAAGCCATTTGAATTTTCCTTTTCAAATCCTCCACATCTTGTGGCGCACTTTTGTACACATCATTCTTTATAAAACCCCAAATAGAAAAATCCATAGGAGTTATATCAGGGGACCTAGGAGGCCAATTAACTGGCAATTTTTTATCACATTAGTTTAAGAAATTTAATAGGCTCGTCAACTAAATTAACGCATCACATAAAAATTACCAAATTTTTAATTATTATTTTTAGCAAACCTTCTGAACGGATTTGCTTAATTCCTTTTTTGGTTTAAAAGTCACTTTGTTTAGAAATTTAATGCTTTCTTAGTTTTGATTGAAATAATTGCTTTTGGAGTACAGGGAGTAACAACTATACCTACAAGGTTGTGCCTTAGAAACCAAGGATGACAATTTGAACATTTAATTTCTTAAGGCAATAGTGGTTTACAAAATAAATAGCATTAAGTCATAACTTCATTTCTAAATTAAGTATCTTGTTCATACTAGCACAATGATAAGATTCCTTTTTTTTTTATTTTTGTAATAATTTTCTTTAAGGTACTAAAAACATTGCAAGTATTGATGGTAATTATTTGGATGCATTTACTGAAGAAAAACACAGTATTAACTTTCATTACTCCAAAAACAGGATCGGATTTAGATAGATTACCTTGATGATGGATTTAATTGGTCGAAACGTTTAAAACCCTAATTGTGTAATACGCCCTTATATTAAGAATAAAAAGAACTTTCAAATTATGAAAAAAAAAAATCCAGGTCCGTATTTAAAAATATTAACTTTATACTGGTAACTAGGTTGCACGAAGCTGATCGAGATGTCATATGAGAGAGATTAAAGTGTATTAACCACTCGAAATTTGGCAACCCTGTGAACGTTTTCTAAACAGGCTATACAAAAGTAAACTTTTTGCTAATTTAACCGACTTTGTAACTACAGCCGTTTCGTAGATAGCAATACTGCACGCACTTAAAAAAGACACCCTGTATACAACATGTTACCCCTTCTTCCTTTTTTTTTTTGCTTTATTCTATTAAAAAAAAAGAAAATATGAATAGGAGGTTACCAAACACAAAAAGGTGGGTGATCTGAAATAAAAGTTGGTCCAACTGAGTTGTGGGGCAAAACCCGACAGCTAGCTACCCTCGAGCCGGAGAGTTGTCGTGGGGTAGATGTGCTAGATAGCTTGATAGTCTGAAACAAGGCGCCACCCACTTTTAAGGCCCCTTTTGAAACTCAGTTCTATTGAAATCAGTTGTTAATACCGTACAAACAAAGCGGGAAAGAACGATATATTATGGAAAGAAACGCAACTTAATTAAACAAAATCAATCCAATTAAATTAACCGCAACCTGTATACTTCAGTACAGTGTACAATGTAATATACATACCTACATGCAATATTTTTATATAAATACAACTGTACATTGGTTGGATAATACCAAACCAACAGCCCTACATGACGAATCACGATAACGAATACGATAATAGGTGAAAAATCAATAATCAGCTGTGCTATGGTTTGTTTAGGTGATGAGTTTGGATATTTATATTGAGGATTGTTAAGTAATAAATATAATATTAATAAAAGTAAATAATCTTCTATGTCCAAAGTCTGTGTACCTGAGCTAACCTTGTAGAGGCTTTTAAATTCTTAAAAATCAAACAACATTTAGGGAATAGTACCCATACCGGCCATATACGTATACGTCTGGTTTACATGTTCTGTGAGACGATGAAATGTGTTGTAGTGCTAATATGTGTTGTGGTGCTTTGTTAATACTTAAAACTTAAGGTAAAAAGGATGCACTTAAAAGTTATAAGGTATACCTAACAGGTTACGTTTAACTTATAGGTACTACTTCTCATGTTCCAAAAAAAGAAACTTGGCTTCAATAGGTACGGTCCACAAAATGTGGTTATGATGGTGGTTAAAACAAAAAAATGGAATGGACCCACCTGACTTCTCCAGGTCTCCTACCAGTCACAAGCAGTATCCTAATATGGTGCCAGGCAGATACCCCGAGAGGAAGCTAAGGCCAGAGTGTCCAGGAGTTGTCTCGATGAATTTGCAGTTGTAGGATGTTTCGAAAAAGAGGGTCGACTCTTCCAAGTTGATTAGAGCAATAAGGACGTATCAAAAAAATAATGAGTCAGGAAAGAAAACCCAAACTCTTAAAAGAAGGCCTGAAACAAAGGTACTCGTCTAGTCGATGCTAGGTCGCAATATGGAATGTGCAAAAAGTGAAAGTGGGTAAGTGTTAAAGAATAAACTCTCAAAGTAACAAAAGATCAAGGCTATAGCTAATCAGAATAATTTTGCAGTAAGAAAAGTAATAGAAATTTACATACCTTAGGGTGACGGGTGGCCTAAAGAGAAAACCATGTGCTGGTATCAACTATGGTCTTCGGGTTAAGTTAATCAGTTCACTAAACCATTCAATAATTGCAAATCAGTCACTAGACTAGGTAAGGCACTTTTATAGCCAAGACAAAATTGAGGGTAGTTCTGATTTATTTCTTAAATCCGCTAGGCGAAATCCGTGGTTCAGCAGCCAGCCAAGAAGCTCACAGAAGAAAAAAAAGAAGACTCATAAAGTTGCCTTCTAGAATCCTCAACCCAAAAAAAACTAAAAAACTAGCGCCGCACAAAAGTACAAAAGTACCAAAAATGGTATGCAAATTCTACACAAATTCCCATTGGTGGCAAATGGTGATGTCACGACCTTCAGTTAACCTTTAGGGCCAATCAAGGTGAAGGGTTTGAGATCTTCCAATATTCAATATTATCGACCTTGGCCATCGGAAACCTCGCCAGGGCCGGACTAAACAAGGTTATACTTTGGGAAAAATAAAAACGTAACAAACAATAAACAAACAGAATTGGCATTTGAACAGACAAATTCAGCCCTCCTAAATTGTTTTCCGATCTTTGATGTGGTGACCAATGAATTTTTTATCTTATGCTTTTGCAGAACTTGTTTCCAGTCTGAATTTTGGACCGCAATTTCCTCTTTTCTGTCAAAGAAGTTTTTGTGGCTAAAGGTATCACCGGCTTTTCTGGTTACTCTCAGATAATAACTCTGATTCTGATTGATGATTGAAGAAATCCATCTGGTTAAAACGATGAAGGCATATCTTGACCTTCAGAAAAAGCGTACTCTGCTACTGCCAATTTTTGTGTTTATCCCAGCCTGCAACACCTTTTTTGTTCCGTAATTCTCTGCGTTTGTTAATACTGAGTTTTGTGGGTCAATACCAATTTGTACAATGAGTGACAAACCATATCTGCATGCAATCTTATTGTCACATTTGTGCAGGAATGTCAAACAATTCTCTTGCTAAATTTAGAGTCGTTTATGACCCTAAACAGGTAATTTTAAAATCGGAAGAAGCGACAAGAAATATTTCTTAGTTCTCACCTTAGATTAAAAGCAACATTTTCTGATGCTTTTAATTCGTGTTTTGCATTCAGCTTTGTTTATATATCCCAAACTCTGCATAGGTAGTCTAACATTGTTGCAATAGATACTTAATATTTGGCAATGTGGATTCGCTATAGGGGGAAATCTGGGCAATTGAGGTATGTTAGCTTGTTGTATAGGATCATAAATTGGGTATTTAAAAGTAGGAAAGAAATTTTGCCTTCGCCACTTTGTCCACAAATTTTTGTTCCTACACAATCGACGGCTACGGCCACCTCCCATACGTGCAACATCTTATCTTTAATAGTTACTGTATCATGATTATCAGGTTCTAAACTTAATCCATTATCATTCTAACTATAATCATACAAATAAATGGCAAGGATTTATTGTAAGAATCTCAACAACAAGAACACTTTACTCTTGACAAGTTGTGGAATTTGTTTTGTAAGCACAGTAAAGATTTTGGCGGACTAGAGAAAAATAGTCGAGCACCTTTTGATATTTCTCCATTTATTATCACTTTAGCAGGCTGATTCAAAGTTGGCTAGCAGTAATTCCTCGTCACAATCCAATAGTGAAATAATAGACATGTATGAAATAATTATCAGTAAGAACACCAACATAAACGCTCAATTTACGGTCAATGATACACCATTGGAAAGAGTAGAGAAAATATGATACCTGGGCTGCAATATCAGTGATACATAGGATGGGATCATAGTTATGAAATAAGAACTCGAATTGAAAAATCCAGAAGGGCTTTTAACCGCCTTAAGAAAGTTCTTTGTAACCTGTCTCTTAATATCAATATACGCATAAGAATTCTCAGGTGCTACGTCTTTAGGGTTCTCCTCTATGAAGTAGAAAGCTGAAGTCTTACTGAGGCTGCCACCAAACGCTTAGAACCATTCGAAATGTGGTGCTACCGACGCAGGCCACGGGTTTCATACACATACCATACAACTAACATCACGATTCTCGAGGGGCCCAGAAAAGACAAGAAAATTATTACTATTGTAAATAACAGAAAACAGGCCTACTTCGGCAACATTATACGTAATGATAAGTACCGACTTCTATAATTAATCCTACAAGGCAAGATTGAGGGCAAGCGAGGCCCTGGACGCAGGCGTATATCCTGGCTGGCCAACCTTAGAAAATGGACTGGCCTAACCCTAACATCAACTGACTTATTCCGAGCTGCAATGAATAGGATAAGATGAGCCAAAGTGGTCGCCAACATCAGCTGAAATATCCAGCTTTTTTGCTCCATTAGCCATAAGATTTAAAGATTCCCTGGTTTTCGCGCCATTAGATTCACTCACTTCTCTGTTCACCACTGTTTTAAGTAACGGCAACAGGCGAAGGCATTTTGGTACTTATTGAGTTATTTATCGGCTGCTTCATTAATTAGCCCAAATATTGAGCTCTTTTGCTCCAATATCCACAAAAATGTAGAAATTATTAATTGTAAATAAAAAAAACTGTGCCATATCATGACAAATACGACTGCAGTCGGACTGCAGGCAAAGAAAGCAAGGAGCATTTTGGAGATCTTTATCTAGCTGATGTGAAGTCAGTATTACGTAAATTACAATTGCAACAACGCCGGAAATTAAGCGGCCTTGAAATATTTGTCTAAAATGATGATGTCACTAGGCTCCAGTGACATCTAGTGAACACCATCATAAGTGCCATTGACTTACTATTAGATTTAAATACAATGATAAAGGTTAACACAAAGATAATACGAGGTTAACAGTTTTTCGGTAATAGGAGATGCAAATATCTATTGTTAAGTATTTTCTGTAAACTTCGTATGAAACTAATACCTTTGATCTCGGGACCTGCACTTGGATCCCAGGGGAGAATCGAAGGATATTGTTGTTCAGCTATAAAAGGCGGCCGCATGACAGTTTTCATCACGGTGAAAAACCTTTAAATGGAGCTATTGAAGCCAGAATTGCGAGTTCTTGCATGCGAAAATCTGGCCGCAGTCCTTGTTGGTGGCGTGATCATCGGCCCACCTATTGCGTGGCTGGTGGTTTCCTTATCGATGCTTGATGATACATCAAAGCGACAGCCACCAAAATTTGAATGATATCAATAATAATTATTATATAGTTTTTAAGCTTTTAGTAGAATTTATAGCTGCCAAAAAGCGTATAAGTTAAATCCTAAATGGGGAAGCCAAGCTGTGCAGTTTGCGGCTGTAAACTGCCAAGTCGTTCGCGGAGGTTCAGATTTCCAAATCCCGACACAAGTGCTTACGTTTTTGCTTTATGGAAGACTGCAATTACAAACTTCTTACTAATTCGTTCCTGCAATGATAAGGAAATATACCAAAGGTATCAATCACATGTGTAGCATAAGTCTTCATTATATCATAATTGTGTTAGATAGAGGTTCGGAGGTTTGGCTAAGTGCCGATGTTTTGTATAATTTACATAGAATCTACAATGGTCCTATATAGCCTCTATCTTTTTTTAGATATAATATGAGGCTTTAAAACTCCCTTAACTTTTTTCTGCTAATAATAAAGTCAATGTTTAACACATTACAAATCAATTATTTAATTAAGCCCCGTTTCTGTCAAAGAAACTAAGAGCAACTTTTTGTTTCTGCTGCTCGATGCAGAAAATAAGTCACTTATTCCTGCTTGTCGTAATCAGGATTGGTTTGCGAAATGGACAAAAACAAAAAATTGCTTACAGCTTTTTCGGTGAAAACGGGTGTTTATCAATAAGCGTATTAATAATTTTTAACTACCCCCTGTATATTCGGCTAAAAAAGTTCTTGCAAAGAGGGCGCGACTAAACTTCATTTTCATGACACTGACGTTTTCATCTATTTAATTTGTTTGTCTATGGTTTTCATTCGTTCTGGCTCCGACTCTTAAAGAGTCAAGATCTAAATTAAAAAAAAAAAACCGTAGAAAGGATTCGATCGCCAGCAGTCCTCGAATCATCATGTGGAAAACTACCGAACCGATAACAAAAGAGCCCCAATTTCCGAAATTGTAAGCCAAATAATACTGTATACACTCACATTCATTCATTACTCTCTGCCTTGGTACTCACCCCTTTTTTTATAACTTGGCTTTGGTGTTTACTGAGCCCCTTTTTTTATATCTTGGCTTTGGTGTTTACTGAGCCCCTTTTACTTTCTTGGCTTTGGTGATTACTGAGCACCTTTCACTTTCTGGCTTTGGTGTTTACTGAGTCCCTTTTCACTTACTGGCTTTGGTGTTTCCTGAGCCCCTTTTCGCTTTCTGGCTTTGGTGTTTACTGAACCCCTTTTTACTTTCTGGCTTTGGTGCTTACTGAGCCCCTTTTTACTTTCTTGGCTTTGGTGTTTACTGAGCCCCTTTGTGTTCTATTCCCTGGTGCTTACTGGGCCCCTTTTATTCTTTGGTCTAGGTGCTTACTGGACTCTTCCTGTAAGTTTTTCAAGCCCTGGTGATTATCGGGCCCCATTTTTATACGATCATTAACCTCATAGAATACTTACCGACTGCTAAATATCATATCATATTTTACTGTACCCCAAATCTGAACCTCTCGATAAACTGTAAATGTGCCCGTTAATTTCGTTTCATGAACTGCCAGTAGTGGCCAAATTGGTATTTATTACGTACCACTAGTTGCATTATTCTTTTGGGCTCTAAACTCAATAGTGGAACCTCGAATTCTAGACATTACTTCTCCATTGTCTAAAAGCATATCCGAAAGGCATTTGTGGCCCCTCTACCACTTAAAACCTATAGTGGGTGGCGCCCGAGATATATTTGAAAATTGGAAAGGACGTCCAAATATAACAACTCCAAAGTAACACGGTTACAGTATGTTTGTATAAACATGTTGTCTTATTTTTGGTCATATTTATATATAGACTTATTTTTTTAAAGGTACTTTTACCCAGCAATAATTTAAATTAGGGTAGTGCGTTATCGCAAAAGTCTGTAGTTTCAGGTGAAGAAAAGAAGAAAACTCAGAATGAAAAACCAAGTGGCGATGGCCATCCTCCTAAAAATTTGCAAAAATCATGTCTATATAAGATGTTAGAGAAGATATGTAGGTATAATTAGCAAAATTGAATTAAATAGTTTTGGTTATTTTGACTAGATGCCGCTACAAGAATGTCACAACACTGCTTTATTATTTCTGACCAGTTACTGTAGAGTATCCTGATTTTTGTTTTGGCACAACAACAAACAATAGATTCCTCTAACAGTAAATGAGTTCAGTTTTTGAAAATTAAGACGTCCTATTTATCATTAGCCAAACTTTAGTTCTTGAGTTACAACCCATCCATACAATCTAATTCCTGCTAAGCGTTAATCAAATAATTTACTGAAAAATACTGTAATTAAGTTCATAATACAGAGTTCTTAATACACAACGTTGTTGAAATATGCAATACTTCAGGCCGCTGGTTAGCATACGTTTCATGAGTTTTGAGTATAGTACATACTTTCCGTTTGAACTTTTTGTGTTTGTTTTTGCGGCCAAAAGTTAAAGTCAAATTTGCAATTAGAAAAAATTTTTGACGAAAAGAAATTTGCACTAAATAGAGTACGGTACCTTAGTGAATTCTGGGAAGGAGGCCTGGTCGATTATAAATACAACAAACGTGATTGTGTTCACGGTCTCAAAAAACATAAAATTAAAATCTAGTGCATCAAAACAATCACCAAAACATTACCGAACACACGCCACACATTATTAAAATTTGCCTTCATTATTTCCCAATACAGTTTCAGACAAGGGAATTTATTTCATATCATAAAAAATTAAATTTGTTTCGAAATTGAACACATTGTTAATAGAGGTGAGATTTGGGCTTTTTATGGCTCTCATGCGTTTCATCTTTTCGTACTAAATCCAACAACATGCCCTTCGGACTTCAGGAAGGGCACGCAAGTGAAATCGTGGTTTTCGGTCAATAACTGCCACTTGTGTCCTACCAGTTCATCCGAGACATAAACATCTACTTTATGTCCTTGATACTTAATTAACTACTTGGAAACTTCAGCTCTTAGTTCTATCAAAGTTCTCTTCACGAGTTTTATTACATAATATCCAGTGGCGCACCTAATTTTCAACTGCACCTAGTGGTTCAGTCACTATTTGAAAATGAAAAATCTTCGCAAACTAAAAAGCTTCTTAAAACAATGTTTTTAAAAGTTCTTGTCTAATCAATTTTATCTTATAATATACAGAGCGTGCCATCAAAAAACTCTATGTTGCTTTACTAGATTGTACGTGAAAAAATCTACAAGCAATCTGATTAATATTTTTACGAATTTAAAGGTAACTAGATGTAGGGGCCTAAATAGTGATAATTATCAATTCCAACGTATTTCTCAATAACCAAAATGGCTCAAAAATTCTATTGGAGCTAGATTTTCTTAACAAAAAAGTAACAGATGTCGCAAAAAATCGCAATACCCTATCGAATATTAAGGCAGATACCCTGTACAATAACCTGCATCTTTTGTTTTGCATATGCGGTGGGATAATAATGTATTCATCACTTCATTTTAAGAAAACGTATTTGAATAGGCTATCTATTTGATGATAGATAACGCTTTGCAAAAAAAAAATATTGAAAAGAATGTGAATGAATTATTGAAAAGAATGATTCAGTAATATTTTTGTAATTGTACGTGTTGGGTTTTAATTACGTGTTATATTAGGTCTGATGTTGCCCCAGGGTAAAACACATGTAACGATTTTATGACAATTATATTATGTAAGAATAACACAGCACATCTAGTCTGGGTCCGCTGCATATAGGCCCATTTATTACAGAAGAATAATCTTCCACAACCCAATGAAAAAAAAAACTGAAAAAATGTGTAAGATCATCAGAGCGTTACCTTCCAAGGCGTGTTTCGCTCCCACTAGAGCTCATCAGTTGGGTTCACTCTGACAATCTCACACCTCCAAAAAATCGAAAATTAAAGCCAAATATCCTCCCAGCGATGGCGCCATCTATTTCGCTGCGTCGGTATTTTGTACTGCACGTAATGCAGATACTGACCATAAATCGCTTCATTGATCGATAAATGTATCTACCTCACATGCAGTACTTCGGTCTAACACCATAATCGAATTCTATGAAGGTTAAAATAAAAAAATTATTTCTAGTTCTAGGCCTAATATCGTCTTGGGAAGTAACGCTCTGATGATCTCACACAACATACAAAATGCCGACTCAGCGAAACAGATGGCGCAAGTAGAACTGGCCTGCCATCGCGGGGTAGATATTTGGCTATAATTTTCGATTATTTTGAGGTGTGAGATTGTCAGAGTCAACTCAACTGACGAACTCTAGTGGGAGCGAAACGTGTCTTGGGAGGTAACACAACCTTTCAGAAAATCTTCAGAGTTACTCAAACAATTCTCTACAGAGCAAGTTTTTATCCTTTTTGGAACATTCGTTTTAATCTGAAGGCACACACAAGCAACATAATAGTTATTTATGTATTAAGAGCGAAAAGTACAACTTTTTTGCTCGTGAAACTTTTTACTCGAGAGCAAAAAAATTACTTTTTGCTCGTAATGCATACAACGTTTTTTATGCAAACGATCAATTTCAAATAATGTGAATCACAACTGAGCATAACTGAAGACACAATCTGAAAATTTAAATCAAAGTGAGAATGACGTTTTAAATATTTCGTTGAGTGGTGGTAGTTGCTATTGACAGCAAGCGAAAAAATCTATTTTCTACGACCATGTAAAAATAAACAACTTTTGTCATACCTTGCCCTAGCCGAAAACGTAACTTTCGTCTCTAGTGAGAGAAAATCACTTAACATCTCTAGTGACGAAAGTAAATTGTTCTAATTTCGCCTGTATATGGTCAATTAAATGCGATTTAACTGATCTAATCTTATAAAACACCATGGAAATTGGTGATATCATACAAAAACATGTATATTTTGCCTGCCCAGGCCTCAGAGAAGTGAATCAAAGTGTTGAAATTTGACCAATCTGAACTCATTGACAGTCGAGGTGTCATATTGACAATGACGCCCCTTGATTTTTGACAGAAATACTTTATAGAGATTGTTTTAAAGTTAATGAGGACTTAATGTTAGCTTGGCCGAAGAAAAAGTATAGTGTTTTACTCGTCAAAAAAGCATTTTCTATCGCTCGAGAACATTACCAAACTCGGCTTCGCCTCGGTTAGTAAACTGTTCTCTTGCGAGAGAAAATGTTATTTTCGTCACTCGTTAAACAATATATTATTTCGCTTGCTGTCCTGGGCAACGCGCGGAAAAGTAAACTCACATTCTGATCCTCATAAAGGTTAGCTTTTTGTTTGTCTAATGAAAGCGTAAAATGCGTCATTATTTGACGTTCGTAGAAAAAAAAATTGAAAATAAAGTCACTTAACCTCTAAAAATTAGTACTGGGAGTATCTCGAGACGCGCTAAAATAAATATCTCGTTATTTAGTAATTAAACCGTAGTAGTAAATGTCGTAATGGGTTTAAAATTTGAGACTTAAGAAACATATAATAGTAAGATTAAAAAAAAAAAACATTTACGTCATGCTAACGCACAAAATATTATTTCGAGAGTTGTGTGCATTAAACGCGACCAGAATAAATATTACACTAGCGTTGCGCTTTATCGATTCTCGCAAATAACCACAGAAGAAGAATTAACTAGAGTCCTTTATTTACAAAATTTCATCTGCCATCATTTCTAAAGGTTCGGTGCGATGCTGCCCGCTCTCAGGATCCAATTACACAACCCATATGTTGTGTAGCCAAATGTAGCCGTACAGTACGATCAAAACATAGGTAAAAAAATCATCTTAATTGACGAATTGGCAACAGTGCTGTCAATTCAATGTGTATGTCAACCTCATTGCACTGATGTCAACCACAAAACGTCAAAACGTGTTTCCTCTGTGTTTGAAGTTGAGACAGTGCTTGCGAACGTTTGTCGATGCGATTTTTTGGTGTTTTATTAAAGATTTTATCATTATGGTGAGATATTGTGGCACATGTAAGACTTCTAGTTATAAAAGTGGGACAGAAATCTTTCGTATCACAGGTAAGTGCATGTATCATGTTTTCACCGATTACCCGACTCGGCGGCCATTTTTTCATTCCCCTCGCGACGCGCGCCCGCTGTGGGCCATCTAGCTTGAAGGTCGATGCAAATATCCATAGGTGACGTCAGAATCTTTTGGCTTACGTTTAAATTAGTGGATACTAATATTGAATTTCATTTATGGTTTTATCTTTAATTGTGTCTTTTACGTAATTGTTTTTCGTGCAAGGATTCTTTTTAAAATACATAAATTGAATAGTAGGGTGAAAATCTATAAATTTAACTACGCCAAAACACCGGATTGTATCAGGTTTCACAAAGGATCCGTAGAAAACGAAACTATTCTGGAGATGGGTACAATTAGAGCTTGCAAAATAATGGTTATCTTTCATTTGATTAAAAAAAAACATGTGTTTTCCAAGTACCGAGGCGACGAACATAAAAATCAATTTCTGTATTTATTACAATAATCTTAAATTTACATTGCTCAAGATTTCTAATACGTATTCCATCCTCGAAAGATTTTATTCCCGGGGGTTTTGACTTGCTTTGTAATCTGTGGCGAAATTTAATTTTGTGCTAGCCCCATTTTACGCAATTCTTGGCGCTTCGTATTCAGCACTTGCTTCTTGTTTCTTATTATGCCGTCAACTCTTAACGATTAGACGGAAACACACTTTAATCATACTTTTTCATCGTTATTTTTGGTGCAGACGTGTTCGCAATATTAATCATTTAATGTCAGGAGCGGTTTCTTTGTTACGGTTTTAAGTGTTAAATTGAATTCTTCCACCCCCTTTTTTTATTTAAATACCACTTACCACTTCATCAAGAAGTAATTTTCGTACACGTGTATAAGTGGTGTTATTAAACTAGCTTTATGCGTGCATTCTCTTGTAATTATATTCCTTTTATTTATATTTTTTTAATCGACAGTGTGTCCCCGAATTTGTTGTAAAACTACATCTTGATCCCTCTACCAAAAGAGATTAGGCGAATAATTAAATCAGGAAATCAGCAGTGCCATTCATTTCTTTCTTTGCTTAAAATTTCTACTAGATATAGTTCACTTTCATATTTGACTTACTGAATGATATACATATAACTTCCTACATCTAGCAAAGTAATCATATTTTCATCTTTACAAGTCTTCAATTTGAGTCCATCACACTGCTTGTATTAAAATTTTCTTTGGTCGATTGAAATTAACAGCCTTCTTCAATACGCTCGCTGATAGTTCGCTTTTTAGTTTCAGATTTTTAGCATCATTTTTCTAATTGTTTTTTTTTAAGGTTTCTATTGTTTTTTTTATCATTTACCTTTTTTTTCCTAATTTTTTTTGTATTGTCAGTTTTACTTGTTCTTTTTGCTGCCCTTTCTGCAGCTAAATTTGTTTAGGATTTTCTTTCGCATGAAAAATTTAACTCTATTGATCTGCAGTGACTACCGAAAGAAAGAATAATAAGGATCCTATTTCTTTTTGCTTTTTCCGAAGAATTATCGCGCCATGTTTCCACATCTTGAAGAACAGCACTAAGCGTCTCTTTTTCAAGTAGTCTTTATCTTTACTAGGACTTTCATTAAAATCATCACATTTTTCTGTTGCTGGTTTAATTACAATATTCTTTAAATTACTGATTTATTTGTTATTTATATCTCTGCTAATCATTTCCTCTTTGCTAGATTTTATTGTCTCTTCAATGTTATTATCAAAATCAGGACAGTGAAAACCAAGAAACCTTGTCTTAAATATTTTAATTTTTGTTTGAACATCTGAATTTATCTAGCTTCAAATCAAAAATTTTCTCTTACTCTTCTCGAGTTTAATCTGTTTCAGTTTCTTCAAACGTTTTAATTCAGGTTCTGGGAAAACATCAATTTTAACGAAACACCAAGCATTGTAGCATCAAGTATTGAAATCATTCTTGCCATAGACATTGAGTTGAATATACAGTTTTACAACTTTGCAGTACCAAGGAATCCATTTGAGGCTCAAAAATTTGGTGGAAAACAAATGTACCTTAGGAAAGATTATACTATTTTAATGACAGGGTTTGCTCAAATTCAGTGCCAAATAAGGTTCATGAGGATTAACAAAGACGATAACTGGTTTGGAAATACTCTGAGAATCCAAAATATTTGCAAAATATTCAAAGGATTGTCTGCTTTGTATCCACCCTGAAACCGGTATTCCAATTTCCCAATTCCTAAGAGCAGCAAACGTTTAAATTTCTAAATTACCTATTACGAACGGTGGAACGGTGGCGCAGTCCATCCCCAGAAGCTCCCTCACTTAACCAATGTCTAACAACTTCTACAGAAACTGCAGCCCTTGCATTGTTTATAAATAGATTCAGCTTTTTCTTGATTACTTATTTTCCGCGTGCCTTTTCATAAAAAATTGAACATATTCTTCCGGAAAGCCATTTAAAAATTTTTCTATCAACATCACACTTTTCTTGTAAAAAAGGCCTTCTTTATTTTTAGGGAAAACGTTTCAAGAACATTCTAGGATTCAAGAAACCAATTTTTGATCCATTTCTTGGCTCATTTTGAAATTACTCTCCGGCAATCATCGCTTGTTTTGCCATTTAATACACATTTTGTACAGATGTTTAGGGACCTAAATTTCTTGCATGCTGCTAATAAGGGCGGAGACACTGTATTGTATTAAGAGCATTTTGCATGACACTGTCTCTATATCGGAATACTTTGCGCGGGACATATTTTTTCTGAAACAAATAATTAAAATCACAGTTAAAATCGTTGGGTAGGTAGGTATTTTGCCATCTCTTTCTATCGCGTGGCCACAACTGATGACAGGGACACCTCTTTAGAAATGTTTCATACCTAGGTTGATTTCCTAACGGAGATAAAGCATATGGCGCTGGAAAGTTATTATTGTTCTTCGAAGGACTACATGGAAAACATTATGTTTATTTAAAAATAGTGCTCAAATACTGTACTGCTAATGGTTGGTATTTACTACAACAGAAACCACTTGACAGAAGTCAGCAATACTAAAACTAGATGAAATTCTTAAAACTAAGTTATGATAGCGTCTATGCAACTAAGTATAGAAATACGTCCCTTTTAAGCAAATGAATACACAATAGCAGTAAGTACCTTTAACCAGATTATTACATATATACTAGCAATGGATACCGTTTATGCAGACCTAAACACTAATGAAGAGTGCAACGCACTGCAATTTTTAATACTCGATTACGTACAAAGGTTCTCAAGCTTATGAGATGCAAGAGCTAAGTTCTCCACTTTATTACTGTAAGTATAGTAAATCAATAACAAGAGAGTAAATGTCTGATTAAGCACTTAAAAAACACAACTTACCTGAGAAAGTCTGCTTGGATGAATTATCCCGAGTTTTGATCAGTCCGGGACAGAGAACAGAGCAGTTATGGGACAACAACAGCAACACTTTACTGTGAAACACGAAGAAATAAACACAAATAGTGTTATCAAATCACGATAATTAACTAGGCAACACGACGAATTACCTTTGCACACATACAGCAGATTTATGGGCAGAAACAAAAACAAATTTGTTTAGAAGCGGGCGAGAACAATACGATTTTTGCAAACAAGAAGATGTTTATCAATTGCAAAATACGAGAAGAGAATCCGTACACCATCGATAATGAGCAGATAGTAGAAAAATACTTAACCAGTACACGAGACTACATTAAGCAAACACGAACACCAAACGATTACTTTATTAAACTTTCAGCCTACTGTTGACCTACTTTTGAATCAATATATTTCCCGCCCGGGAGACTGCGATGTTCTACCTACGAAATCTGAACTTGAACTTTCATTCATCAGGGTGAATGAATGCATTTATGCAAATATCAGCCAATCATTCTCGTTCTCGATATCTAGGGTAATAAAACTGTGGTCTGGGTTATTTCTTGATTGTATTACGAGGGCTTTCTATGAATATGAAGTTATTCAGCACGATATATTGCCGATCTACATAGAAACAGAGGGTTTTTGTGGGATATTTACTATTTGAAATCATTTTAAAATATTTATTAATTTCTTTTTATGTTGTGTTTCACCATTAACTGATTTTCATACCTCATTTGTGACCACAACCGCTGCAAAAGGCATGTTTGGTTCTCCAGTTGTGACCACTGTTAATTTAGTAATTTGTAAGGAAAATATCTAGTTCAATGTCCTAAAATAACATGGATACGACCTTAATGAATCAAATCTGGCTACCCCAAATAACAGCATTTAGATTTATACACAATTTCTACAGAATGTTGCATTAATTTGTGTTCCTTAACAAAAATTTTTGGAAAAGCCCAACTAAAGAAAATGCTCTTGTTGGATCAAAAATGCAATAAGGTATAGGATTTTAAATGATTCTGCTATAATAACTAGGCAACACGACGAATTACTTTTGCATACATACAGCAGATTTATGGGCAGAAACAAAAACAAATTTGTTTAAAAGCGGGCGAGAACAATACGATTTTTGCTAACAAGAAGATGTTTATCAATTGCAAAACACGAGAAGAGAATCCGTACACCATCGAGAATGAGCCGATAATAGAAACATACTTAATCCAGTAAACGAGACAACATTAAGCAAACACGAACACCAAACGATTACTTTATTAAACTTTCAGCCTACTGTTGACCTACTTTTGAATCAATATATTTCCCGCCCGGGAGACTGCGATGTTCTACCTACGAAATCTGAACTTGAACTTTCATTCATCAGGGTGAATGAATGCATTTATGCAAATATCAGCCAATCATTCTCGTTCTCGATATCTAGGGTAATAAAACTGTGGTCTGGGTTATTTCTAGATTGTATTACGAGGGCTTTCTATGAATATGAAGTTATTCAGCACGATATATTGCCGATCTACATAGAAACAGAGTGTTTATGTGGGATATTTACTATTTGAAATCATTTTAAAATATTTATTAATTTCTTTTTATGTTGTGTTTCACCATTAACTGATTTTCATACCTCATTTGTGACCACAACCGCTACAAAAGGCATGTTTGGTTCTCCAGTTGTGACCACTGTTAATTTAGTAATTTGTAAGGAAAATATCTAGTTCAATGTCCTAAAATAACATGGATACGACCTTAATGAATCAAATCTGGCTAACCCAAATAACAGCATTTAGATTTATACACAATTTCTACAGAATGTTGCATTAATTTGTGTTTCTTAACAAAAATTTTTGGAAAAGCCCAACTAAAGAAAATGCTCTTGTTGGATCAAAAATGCAATAAGGTATAGGATTTTAAATGATTCTGCTATAATAACTAGGCAACACGACGAATTACTTTTGCATACATACAGCAGATTTATGGGCAGAAACAAAAACAAATTTGTTTAAAAGCGGGCGAGAACAATACGATTTTTGCTAACAAGAAGATGTTTATCAATTGCAAAACACGAGAAGAGAATCCGTACACCATCGAGAATGAGCAGATAGTAGAAACATACTTAATCCAGTACACGAGACAACATTAAGCAAACACGAACACCAAACGATTACTTTATTAAACTTTCAGCCTACTGTTGACCTACTTTTGAATCAATATATTTCCCGCCCGGGAGACTGCGATGTTCTACCTACGAAATCTGAACTTGAACTTTCATTCATCAGGGTGAATGAATGCATTTATGCAAATATCAGCCAATCATTCTCGTTCTCGATATCTAGGGTAATAAAACTGTGGTCTGGGTTATTTCTAGATTGTATTACGAGGGCTTTCTATGAATATGAAGTTATTCAGCACGATATATTGCCGATCTACATAGAAACAGAGTGTTTATGTGGGATATTTACTATTTGAAATCATTTTAAAATATTTATTAATTTCTTTTTATGTTGTGTTTCACCATTAACTGATTTTCATACCTCATTTGTGACCACAACCGCTACAAAAGGCATGTTTGGTTCTCCAGTTGTGACCACTGTTAATTTAGTAATTTGTAAGGAAAATATCTAGTTCAATGTCCTAAAATAACATGGATACGACCTTAATGAATCAAATCTGGCTACCCCAAATAACAGCATTTAGATTTATACACAATTTCTACAGAATGTTGCATTAATTTGTGTTCCTTAACAAAAATTTTTGGAAAAGCCCAACTAAAGAAAATGCTCTTGTTGGATCAAAAATGCAATAAGGTATAGGATTTTAAATGATTCTGCTATAATAACTAGGCAACACGACGAATTACTTTTGCATACATACAGCAGATTTATGGGCAGAAACAAAAACAAATTTGTTTAAAAGCGGGCGAGAACAATACGATTTTTGCTAACAAGAAGATGTTTATCAATTGCAAAACACGAGAAGAGAATCCGTACACCATCGAGAATGAGCAGATAATAGAAACATACTTAATCCAGTACACGAGACAACATTAAGCAAACACGAACACCAAACGATTACTTTATTAAACTTTCAGCCTACTGTTGACTTACTTTTGAATCAATATATTTCCCGCCCGGGAGACTGCGATGTTCTACCTACGAAATCTGAACTTGAACTTTCATTCATCAGGGTGAATGAATGCATTTATGCAGATATCAGCCAATCATTCTCGTTCTCGATATCTAGGGTAATAAAACTGTGGGGTCTGGGTTATTTCTAGATTGTATTACGAGGGCTTTCTTTGAATATGAAGATATTCAGCACGATATTTTGCCGATCTACAAAGAAGCAGAGGGTTTATGTGGGATATTTACTATTTGAAATCGTTTTAAAATGTTTATTAATTCCTTCTTATGTTGTGTTTCACCACTAACTGATTTTCATACCCCATTTGTGACCACAACCGCTGCAAAAGGCATGTTAGGTTCTTCAGTTGTGACCACTGTTAATTTAGTCATTTGTAGGGAAAATATCTAGTTCAATGTCCTAAAATAACATGGATACGACCTTAATGAATCAAATCTGGCTACCCCAAATAACAGCACTTAGATTTATACACAACTTCTACAGAATGTTGCATTAATTTGTGTTCCTTAACAGAAAAGGTTTGGAAACCCAACTAAAGAAAATGCTCTGGTTGGATCAAAAATGCAATAAGGTATAGGATTTTAAATGATTCTACTGGTTCTATTTTAGATTAATTTTAGATTCACATATTATTTAGATTCATTTCGAGGATGACCAGAAACTGTGCGATGGCCACAGCCCCATTATTGTAACTTTAATAGGGGTCGTTTTCTTATCTATCCGGAGATACTGTAGATCCGTAGTTCAGAAGTTTGAAGCATCAACACCTGTTAAGGTAATAATAATATCTCATTATCCCAAAGATTTCTCGCCATTATCCACCACAATTTTACTCATCTGCCTAACTTACACTGTTAGGCCTCCCAAATAACTTTTCTCTGCGCTTAAGTTAGATAGAGCAAAAAGGTTCGAGTGTTTTTTCTTCTAAGTTTCTAATATTTTTTTAATTACGTCTCGGAATCTATATAATTTCCCGCAAGGTCCTCCTCTGGTGTATCCAATCTGGCAGCGTAATAAGTTTGAGCAAGATGTCACGGCTCTCCAGATTTAATTTAGGATTTGGGACGAGTTCATGAAAACACCGCTCTCGAGATTAAAAAGTTCCGGCGTCAAGGGATTACAGCCGAAAGTTGACAATTTAATAACGTATAAGAAACAGTTGCGGAATACCAAGTGACGTTTTAATCCGCAGTTCTTTTTAGATTAGAACCGCACGCAAAACTTGCTTCGAACTATAAATTTTATAGGCTCGAATATTTCAAAATCTGAGCAGCTTCTCCCAATTCGTAAAATAGTGTAGGACGAAATTAGGCAATTAGCCAAATGACCTTCTGATAAAAGTAAAGCTCTTTAGGGCGCAATCGAAGACAATGGTCCACATTATCAAAACACTACATCATCGTAATACTTATCCTGAGGGCGCCATAGGAAACTTTCTTGCTGGAACTGGCTCAATCTTGATCACAATAAATTTCTGAGTTAACTAAGTTCGAAGATGGTTACTGGTAAATTAGATAAAGTCTTTATTTACGTTCTCATTTGTTATTTTTATCGCCCTAGTAAATCCCATAGCAGAGGAAGGGTAAATTTTATAATTTGTCCCAGCAAGTTGGGAGGGTTCGTATTACATCTGCTAGTCGTTATGGAGGTTTAATTATTAAAGTTTGGTAAATTTTTTCTCGTATTCTGCGGATAATTAATGAAACTTTCTTTGAAGTAATTTTGGATTATACGAAGTGTAAGTGATTATACTAAGTGAAGAAAAATAATACAAATGGAGTGCAAGAAAGCAAATAATGTCAGAGACTTTGTCTGATAGCTGTAATTTTTTAATTATGCCATGGAGAGATACAAAAAGTAAGTTATTTAAAAATGTCTTTTTGTGTCTTTGAATCTGGCCAAGTTTGGCCAAATTCATTCTAAGTAGCCAACTCACAAATCATGGCAAGAGAAAACATGTGCCACTAACCACAGAACTCAGGTCACCCTCAATGCACCAAAAACCTCTGCTACTTAAGCCTGAAGCTTTGGGCATCATTCTCGATACCCTGCTAACATGGAAATGTCAAGTAGAGAAGACATGCAATATGGCAACAGCATAGACATAACAATTACGTAGGGCATTGGGCAGGAAGTAGAGTCTAAAGCCCCTCGACCTGCATTGGATGTATACCATAGGAATCAGACAGACTATCTGCTTATATATAAGGCTCATTCAGGAGAACATGGGCAGCGGGTGTCAAAGCTGTATTGGGTCTGCCAAAGCCTCCAATCTGAGTAAAGCAGGACGCTACGGCTTCCAACAAGAGGATGGATGCTACGACTAGTGGAAGGAAACAGCGAAAGTACATGGTGGCACGAAGATTGTCAGCCTCATTCAGCGAGACGGCCCATAAATCCTGTAGCAGGAGAGATATAGCAGTAAGATTAAACCAGATATTTGGAATAAATATCTCAACCATCTGATAATAATTTGATACGGACTAAAGACGGATCAAGAATGGCTGACAATCACTTGTCTAAAAACAGAATAATATGCAAACAGGCCACGCAGAATGTAAGCACTTTCCCGTGCTGAAATTTTTGCAATACTCAAAGTGGCCACATGGCAAGGAGCAGAATAGAATACTTACATCTACACCGACGGTGAGGTTGATCTGCGAGCCATCTGCAAGAACGAGATGATTTCCAGGTTTGTTGGAGAATGCAGGAACGCTCTGCAGACGCTGCCAGATACAAGAAGGGCAACTCTGTGATGGTTCTTAGGCCATAGGGACAATGAGGGAATGGTACGCTGATAAACTGGGAGACGGCTAAGCTTGATTCTTATATGCGGTTTATTGGAACAATGTGTAGAAGCAAGCAAAAGATACGGCTTCCATACGCTGAACCAATCGGCATGGGAAAATTCAATGGCAAACAGGGCCCAGTGAGGAACATGTAGAGAGACCAACAAAATATTTCGTAAGCAGGATAGATCCAAGTCCGCGTGGCTAGTTAGAAGAAGTTGGCAATGCCTCTGACACCTTATAGGCATCCTTACAGAACAAGTAAATACCTGCATTTCCCAGTAACGGTGCACTGTGCACACGGTAGAGCAGGGCCGCTGGAGGCGTTTTTATTTCATCGAGGGGAGTTTTTGAGTTTGAGATCTGACGGAATATTTTTCTTCATGAGAAAGAGGGATCGACTCGAGGAGAAAATGGCAGCCTATGTGGCGTGAAAGTGGGTATATCGGTCGACTCTAAAACGGGTTCAAAGCCAGTCGCAGAGCTTTGCTCTTCCCAATGCTGCTACCACTACTTTTAGTTTTCCAAATGAATTGTCATATTTAAATAGAAAATCACACAGACATAAGGGTTTGCATGAAAGTTGATGACAGTCAAAACTTCTTTAGTAAGGTAACCTAGAAAAAAATTCTTTCTCGGTTGGTTCCTACCTTTTGGTCTCGGTGGGTATCCTCAACTCTTCCAGATATTTCCTGGTTGTTCTTGGCTATATTATCCCCGAGAACCACATAGGAGGGACTTCACAACTACCTACTTCACATACAGTGACACTTCACACATTGTCATTGACCAGGATCTGCTTCTACAAGACAATACATATTACTAGACACAACCAGACTTTACAGTTTAATTTTATTGTATTGGAGAAATTTGTTCAAAATATCAATGCTTCTCATATTTATTTTTTTAAAACCGACTGTATATTAAGGGGAGTGATGTTACCTGTTTTACTCAATTCCTGATAAATATCAAAGTTGTTAATTTCATTTATAGGACACTCAAAGAAGAGGTGGTTCAAACTATCTCTCTGTCCACAATCACAGTGTGGATTAGTTTTAACTTTAATTTTTGTCAAATGCGAATTTGGACAATGACCCGCACGTATGCGTATCATTGTAGTAATCCATCTTCTATTTTAGTAGGGGATTTTAGCAAACCAATCCTCGTTAGGGAATTCCTCCAGTATTGATCTGTAGAACAAGCCCTTATTTGCCGTGTTCTGCGCCATTCAGTCTTATATTGTTGAATGATATTGTTTTTAACTATATTGAAAATGTCCTTCGTATCTACAAAGACATTTTTTGGGACCACCAAACTTCTTCCTACATTCGCCAGTGTATCCGCCATGGTGTTGCCTTGTATTCCAGAGTGCCCAGGGATCCAAGTTATGCGAACGTCATAGCCTATCACGTTGATTAACAATAACGAACGTCTGTTTCTCAGTGTCATCACGTCTGAGTTGCTGTTCATTTGGGCTTTGGATATTTTATGAATGGCGCTCAGTGAGTCTGATAGTATTATTGCCGTTTTAATTTTTCTTTTTATAATTATAATTACGGCTTCGTGTATTGCTGCTATTTCAGCATTGCATATGGTAAGTTCTCCTGGAAGTCTACTCGAGACCGGTACTTCTGCCTTTGGAATATACACACCAATTCCAACTTGACCATCCTTCCTCGAAGCGTCTGTGTATACTGCTGCAACATTAATAACTACAAACATTGAAAATGCACAGTTGCACATTTTGGTGGATTTGGAAGATTCAAAGACAAAACTATGTTGCTCTTTCATTGCACCTAGTGGAAAATGTTTGCCAAGATATTTGTCTATGAAATCTTTAAACCGCAAGTACCAAAAAGCTCTAGACGACGTTCGGAAGTGGCTGATGCGTTGGAGGATTAAAATTAATCCACCAAATGCTAATTGAAGAGACGTTGAGATGCCATCCCGGATCAAGTTGTGATCGAGTTGAGTTGGGGATTTGTCTGCTAAAGACGCCGCTGCCGAAGCTGAAGGGGCTAAAGCCCTCCATTATTGTGCAGCCCTGAACAAACACTATAAAACAGAAAACTTCATTTAGTTGACATTATAGGCACAGAAGTCTAATTGAAACAGCTTTATTGAACTAAACCTTTCAGACAAATTTGTTTCAGACGGTCTTGGCTTAGCTAGTTTTAGTTCCACCTATATTAGGTCCTTATCAATGACTTGGGGAAAGGTAAATCTATTTTTTTTTCCAAAAAAAAATTGTTAAATACTTTCCGTCGAGTGTTCCTTCCATTTCTCCAACAAATTCCCTTTCGGTTGGCTTCGCGCAATACTTTATGAGCAAAAGGCACCTACTTTGGTATGCGGAATCCCATATTCAAGATCTATGATCGCTTCTACATCTTGCATAAATCCTTGGTCGGAATTTTCACGGCCTATTTCACTTAAACAGCCAGATTCGTCATCAGCATTGATATATATCAAAGCAGCAGTATCAAAGAATTTATGTTTAACTTGCTTAACGCGGTTTTCCAGGCTGTCTTCCTTTCATATTTTCTTTCTTTTTGTCTACTTTGAAGGATGGCGGAGATATGATGACTTCGGGCTATTATGAAGTTGGAGTGCTAAAGACCAGCGCAAATGTTGATGATGCATCTGTTGCTTCTGGAGCCCTTGAATCTGCGACAGATGCAGCAGTAATGTCACTTTTCTTAAAAAAACCTCTATCAAAAGGCACAATGCCGCTTTTTCCATACCCAGGAATTATATTAACCAGTGTCAGAGTTTTCTGATACGCTTTTTCTGTCAGTTATGCTATCTCATAAATAGACATTATTTTTTCATGATGGTGTACTAATCATTGAAAACATAGTTCAAATAGGTTGGAAATTGACCATATAGCGCAACGTCAAGAGGCTGAATGTGGTGCGTACAATATGGAGGAAACGTAACAAAAATCGTCTCATTCTAGCTACAATATAAAATTTGAGGTGACACTCATGGTTGTCCAAAGGAATAAATACGGGTTCATCTTTCGTACATTTAGTTTCCTTCTGTTTGATCTTGTTTGTGCTGAATAATCTAAGATATCCTATGAATTCATCTTTCATAAAAAAGTCCTTAAATTTTGGAAATCCTCTTGGAACATATAAACAAAAGGAATTGTATTCCCGACGACTTATTGTAGCGTAGAATGATACCAGCTCTCCCCATTCTGCGGATGCTGCCTGATAAACTTGATTCTTACCAGTTTTAGCAATAAGTTTCTGTGCATCTAAAACAGTGGCTATGCCTGTTTCATCCAACTTTTCGGTTCGTTCTGGTGGTATCTTGAACTTTTCTAAAACTTTGTGTATATTATGAAAAACTGCTTATAGTCTGAAAAATCATCTTGTGGAATTACGTCATAAATCGTGACATATCCTGTACATGACAGCACGTCGTAAATAAGATTTTTTCTACTTCAAAAATTTACCTACGTATTACTTTTAATTGCAACTATACTTTTTGGGTTATGTTTTTCTAAAGGATAATTTACATTCGTCATATATTGAAGCTGGAGCTTCAGCGTGTTTGATTAAAGCTTTGATTGAAAAACAAGTTTTTTTCCAAAAAAAATATGAAAATTTGCCTTCTGTGCTAACTATTAATTAATTTAAAGCTAGAATATTACTAAGCAACAAGTTCGAGAAATGTATTTGAAGTTAAGAAGAAATTTAGAACAATTTACTTTCTCTGATCAGTAAGAAAAATGTGTATTCCAAAATCTTCAATGTTTAGATATAGTATATTACATCTTGTCAGGTTTAATAATATTTAATAAACACCTTCACAATAATTAAGGCTTTGCACACCTCAAAGTAATAAAGTAATAAATTATTATCCTCTAGAATATGGCATGTTAGGGTAGGATCTCAGGCTCCGTTGTTTTGTGCAAGTCGATTTAAAAACAGATAGTATCCATGTCTTTGTAGATAAGAGTATTTTGTTCTACATTTGTAGACTAGTCCAACTACTTTTTCATCATCATCTTCCGTTGTTTCTTCTGGCGATCCAGATTTCTTGTCGGAACTTCACTTTCGAACTCCTGCTTGCTGTGTCCGTTCCAACCAAAGGCTCTTTTCAACTTTTTATTTTTTTTCCATCTAACAAATTCTCTTGGCTCTCAAAGACAGAATTTTTACGATTTTCATTTTTGGCTCGAATGATGGTTTGATCAATTGTTGAGGTATCGGTCAGTGTGTGGGTTGTTTTTATACTCGGTATGCGTCAGCTTTTATTTTGGTTTCCTTACTTAAACAGGAAATAGTTTTTATTTTTACGGGTAAACAAACTCCTTCGAGAAATTTTTTTTGTTACTTTTCTAAGTATAAATCTTGCTCTTTATATTGCACTTGCTCTACCATTCGTTTGTGTGTAGTCGCTATTTGCCATCAGTCCACCAATGTGTAATTGCTGATATAATAAGGAGTGTCGAACCAGTACACGTCAAATTTCAATGACATGAAAGGGACTAAAGACGCAATTGACAACAGCTGCAGTCCTTTACTTAAAAAATAAGAATAAATCTCAAATCCAATTTTTAAATGTCGGGTTCTTGGTCTCTCAAATCAAAGGCATCATCAGATTTGTCTGAATCGGCGTTAATAATAATTATGGGCAAAATATTCGAAGCATCAATTAGCCTCTATTTTTTCCATGCTTTATCGTTAATCTCATTCGTGTGCTTGTAGTAATCTCTCCATTTTTTTCGGGTGTAATCTAAAAGAATAAGCATAAAACAGAAATACTCCATTAAGGTTGTATCTAAATGTTTGCCTTTTCCAACAAATTCTACAAATTTAAGGTGTTCTTACCACAAATTTAAATCGCTAGTTACGCTTAAATATTCTCCTATTATGGAATCGTAGTACCTCTTACATTCTGACCACACCATATCAATGGGGTAGGACAAATAAGAAGCTACTTCACAGTTGCGAATACGCCAACGTTTTGATCTTTATTCAGATCTTCTTCAGGGCTACAAAATATGCTAAATGAAAAACCGTGCACCTGTATGTGTCTATTATAAAAGTGTAAGATGGTATGCTCAGATAATTAGTGGATTTGCTTACCTTTATTCAGTTTGAGAAGTATGTCATCTAAGCTATATATATGTCTTCTATCGGACATAACTCAAAAAGAAAACAATGGATCCACAAACAGATGACCACATGAGTTAAAGACAAACGAAACACCAGCCGCCAGGAACAAAATAAACGATAGAATGGTATTGGTTTGGCTATCACCAGTGGGTCCTGCGGAATGTTAGTATGGTCTTTTTTTTTTAATTATTAATAAAGTTAGGAATGACAGATTCGACTTTTTTTTTTCTTTATGTGATGTAACAAGTTACAATAAATTACATTCAAGTTTTGGATGTCCGTTCTGTCGTTAAGAATGTCGTCAATATAAATGTGAATCATCTCACTAATACCCCGTTTATAATAATTACTTTCATGGTCCAATATGGCAATATTCTCAAAATCGAAAGAATGGTCCACTGTAAAATAGTGTTGGGCTAGGGCTGTCTTCTCTTTTTTATTTCGATTAATTTCCCGACAATCATAATTGTGTTGACTGGTTACTGCAGTTTTTACATTTTACCCTATAAATTAATTCTGATTGAAGACCTGTGGTAATTGAAGCCTCTAACATACGGAAACTTACAATACATCTATTCGACAGATTTACATTCATTCCATATTCGGTTCACGAGATTACTAGGATAATTATTGAGTTTCAAGATATCTTTGACTTTTTTTATGTTAACACTATGAAAAGTTGGACTGCTAAGTTTAATAGATCTATCTATAGAATAGGTTCTTGATTCTGGCAATCTTTTGATTAGTTGGGTGGGATGATAAGTAGTTGATAACTCTGTCTGAGGCTGTTGGCTTGATGTACCAATCTGACATAAGGTCCATCTTGGTTTCTAATAATTAACGTATCTAGAAACGGAAGTGCACGACCATTATTTTCCGTTTCCATAGTGAACTGATTTTTTTTTTGGTAGCTGTTAAAGAAGTCAGGAACTGCAAGTATTGGGCATGCCAAAAAAGTATCATCCACATACAGCCTTATCCACGGTATTGAAAACGGAATTCCCTTCAGAACCTCAGTAATAAGGTGGTCCATTACTAAATTAGCCAGCACTGGACTGGCTGGGTTACCCATAGCAGAGCCATCCAGCTGTTCATAAAAAACCCCTTCAAATACAAAATAGCTGCTCTCAAAGAGAAACCCAACCAACTCACAAAACAATTCCCTCGATAAGGTGGTATAAGCTGAAATATGTTTCCATTTGCTTTTTATTATACATAATGTATTGTTGTAATTAGCGTCCTTAAGTTGTAAGTTATTGATGAAGTTAGCAGGATTAGGACAAATAATGCACCTCTTTTTTATGACCATTTTCGAATAAAGAAGAGGTGCATTATTTGTCCCAATCCTGCTAACTTCACCAACAAATTATAGACAATACTAAAGCAACCGGTATGTTCGTGAAAAGCGATACCACGTCCAGTGAAATGAGAACATAATCAGCCAGTATTTGCACGCATTTTACAAATTCCACAAATTCAAATCAGTTCTTGACGTTATAATGTGATGTTGTTACAATATTGTTCAATATATTATGCACAAAACGTGCAAGTTCAAATGTCGGTGAGTTAATGCAACTAACCACCGGTCTCATGCTTAAATTTTCTTTGTGGGTCTTTTTCAATCCATATAAACGCGGGGGCACGCTATTGTACGTCCTCAACTGCACAGCTTCCTCCTTAGTAATGAAACCGCCTTCTTCGAATCTTCTAACGGGGAGATTTGCCCTGGTCTGCATACGTGAAGTGGGGTCGTAACTCAGGGGTCTATAAGTATGTTGATCATTCAGCAGTCCCATCATAGCATTTACATACTCATTTTTACGCATCAAAACCGTGGAATTGCCCTTTACCGAACGCATAACTAATAAATCATTCCACCACAGGTCTTCAATCAGAATTAGTTTATAGGGTAAAATGTGAAAACTGCAGTAAGTCTTATATATGGATTACCCGAGAATACTTAAAGAATCGAATCTATCAACACAATTATGATTGTTGGGAAATTAATCGAAATAAAAAAGAGAAGACAGCCCTACACCATTTTACAGTGGGCCATTCTTTCGAATTTGAGAATGTTGCCATATTGGACCATGAAAGTAATTATTATAAACGGGGTATTAGTGAGATGATTCACATTTATTTTAACCACACTATTAACGACAGAACGGACATCCAAACCTTGAATGTAATTTATAGATAATTGTAATATGTAATTTATCGATAGAAGACATCCATATAGCTTAGACGACACACTTCTCAAACTGAATTAATTTAAGCAAATCCACTAATTATCTGAGCAAACCATCTTACACTTTGATAATAGACACATACAGATGCACGGTTTCTGTTTTTACTGTAGGTGTATGGTTTATATGAATTTGTTATTTACTAAATCTACTTTTAATTGTTGCAACATATTATTAGGCAATTATTTATTGGTGTTTATAGATGTGTCTTTATTGATTTCTTTATGCATTAAGTGTGTTGTAGATTTTTTCATTGAGCATATTTCTTAGCCCTGAAGAAGATCTAAATAAAGATCGAAACGATGGCGTATTCGCAACTGTGAAGTACCTTTTTATTTGTCCTACACCCGCTATCTATAGTTTATCTGATCCTACAGGCGTACGGTGAACGAACTCTGCGAGTACTTAAGACATGGACAAATCTCGAGACTAAGCTGGCCGCCTTGTTGAACAGAAAGGTATTTTTAGTACAGTGTAGGTCCAAAAACCTAATTCCCAACCACATTAAAAACAAATATCAAATGTGTACATGCGTTAAAAATAGATAACCATCCCTATAGGAATGCTATAGATAATATTTCTCCTAGATTCCAAAAGTCTATTCTTAGTATTGAGATAAAAATAACGATTTGGAATATTAAACATGTGGAAGCTGAGATAGCTCTCCTAAAGAACACGGCAAGGGACATACTGGATAATAATTGGTTTGTAAATTTTTCAAACTTCCGTAATCTAAGTTTTAACAAAACTTTTAAGTCTAGTGAATCTAGCAACATTGGAATATTGTCAAATCTATGTAACAACCGTGCATCTGTTCACTTGAAGTGTCATGATACATTTTTATATAATTACAACGATGTGAAGCTTCCTTTGGAGGTGAATACAATTTTAGGTGCCGGTCCTGGTTTTTCGGTCCCACTTCGATACGATGACTTACCTGTACTAAACATTGTCAATGACCTTGAATCTTGCATTCGCACACGTTTTTCGGACGAGGACGAGTCGGTAAAAAATGAGATAAGAGCTCAATGCATTAACACTGTGACGAATTTTGTAGAGTTTGCAAAAACTAGTAAAATTAACAATACAAATAATATCGTAAAGGATCTACAGTCTACCAGATCGTTAAAGCTTAAAGATAACCATGATTTATTAGTCATGCGTTCGGATAAGGGCAATTCCACGGTTTTGATGCATAAAAATGAGTATGTAAATGCTATGATGGGACTGCTGAATGATCAACAAACTTATAGACCCCTCAGTTACGACCCCACTTCATGTATACAGATCAGGGCAAATCTCCAAGTTAGAAGATTCGAAGAAGGCGGTTTCATTACTAAGGAGGAAGCTGTGCAGTTGAGGACGTACAATGGCGTGCCCCCGCGTTTATATGGATTGAGAAAGACCCACAAAAAAATTTCAGTATGAGACCGGTGGTTAGTTGCATTAACTCACCCACATATAAACTTGCACGTTTTGTGCATAATATATTGAACAATATTGTAACAACATCACATTATAACGTCAAGAACTCATTTGAATGTGTGGAGTTTGTAAAATGCGTGCAAGTACCGGCTGATTATGTTCCCATTTCACTGGACGTGGTATCGCTTTTCACGAACATACCGGTTGCTTTAGTATTGTCTATAATAAAAAGCAAATGGAAACATATTTCAGCTTATACCACCTTATCGAGGGAATCGTGTTGTGAGTTGGTTCGGTTTCTCTTTGAGAGCAGCTATTTTGTATTTGAAGGGGATTTTTATGAACAGCTGGATGGCTCTGCTATGGGTAACCCAGCCAGTCCAGTGCTGGCTAATCTAGTAATGGACCACCTTATTACTGAGGTTCTTAAGGGAATTCCGTTTTCAATACCGTGGATAAGAGTGTATGTGGATGATACTTTTTTGGCATGCCCAAGACTTGCAGTTCCTGAGGTTTTGGAATTCTTTAACAGCTACCACAAGAAAATTCAGTTCACTATTGAAACGGAAAATAATGAGCGTGCACTTCCGTTTCTAGATACGTTAATTATTAGGAACCAGGATGGTACCCTTATGTCAGATTGATACATCCAACCAACAGCCTCAGGCAGAGTTATCAACTACTTATCATCCCACCCATCTAATCAAAAGATTGCCACAATCAAGAACCTATTCCATAGATCTATTAAACTTAGCAATCCAACGTTTCATAGTGTTAACATAAAAAAAGTCAAAGATATCTTGAAACTCAATAATTATCCTAGTAATCTCGTGAACCAAATATGGAATGAATGTAGCCACCAAATTTCAGATACGTCTGATCGACGTAGATCTGTCGAATTAATGTATTGTAAGTTTTCGTATGTTAGAGGCTTGTCAGAAAGAATACAGAATCGCTTATCCAGAAGCAACCCTAATATTAGGTTAGCCTTTTATCAGACTAAGTCCGTGAACCAGATCTTTTCCAGCCTAAAACATCCAATTACCACAGGTCTTCAATCAGAATTAATTTATAGGGTCGAATAAAAATCGAATCTATCAACACAATTATGATTGTCGAGAAATTAATCGAAATAAAAAAGGGAAGACAGCCCTAGCCCAACACCATTTTACAGTGGGTCATTCTTTCGATTTTGAGAATGTTGCCACATTGGACCATGAAAGTAATTATTATAAACGGGGTATGAATGAAATGATTCACATTTATTTTATCGACATTATTAACGACAGAACCGACATCCAAACCTTGAATGTAATTTATTGTAACTTGTTACATCACATAAAGAAAAAATAAAGTCAAATCTATCATTACTAACTTTATTAATAATTTAAAAAAAAAGACCATACTAACGTTCCGCAGGACCCACTGGTGATAGCAAAACCAATATCATTCCATCGTTTATTTTATTCCTGGCGGCTGGTGTTTCGTTTGTCTTTAACTCATGTGGTCATCTGTTTGTGGATCCATTGTTTTATTTTTGAGTTATGTCCGATAGAAGACATCCATATAGCTTGGACGACATACTTCTCAAACTGAATTAATTTAAGCAAATCCACTAATTATCTGAGCATACCATCTTACACTTTGATAATAGACACATACAGATGCACGGTTTCTGTTTTTACTGTAGGTATATAGTTTATATTTATTTGTTAATTACTAAATCTGCTTTTAATTGTTGCAACATATTTTTATGCAATTTTTTATCGGTGTTTAGAGTTGGGTCTTTATGGATTTGTTTATGCATTAAGTGTGTTGTACAGTTTTTCATTGAGCATATTTTTTAGCCCTGAAGAACATCTAAAT
This sequence comes from Taphrorychus bicolor, assembly GCA_951812265.1. Lineage (NCBI taxonomy): Eukaryota > Metazoa > Arthropoda > Insecta > Coleoptera > Curculionidae > Taphrorychus > Taphrorychus bicolor. The sequence continues at coordinate 35,926,118 of OX638297.1, forward strand.
AAAGATCGAAACGTTGGCGTATTCGCAACTGTGAAGCAGCTTCTTATTTGTCCTACACCCATTCTCTACAGTTTTGCCATACTGTTATTTTGATATTGTGATTTCCTTAATCACAAAATTAGATACTTCTTTGTGAATGATTACATCCAAATCTTTCCAGCGGATAAAGAATCATTCGAGCTCGGTGGTGTTCTTTTTGGGCTTGTTGAGATGAATACTTTGATTAAATTTTAGACGTTCAAATAATATTTGAACGTCTAAAATGTCTGTTCCTCTGAATCTTGTCTGCCAGAAGAGTCAAGGTTTCGGTCAGTGTTTTCCAGATGTCGCCTTTTCATTTTGTTTGCTCTGTTACCCACTATTAGTTTTGTCAAGTTGTAGGTTGTGGCTACAGTTCTTTTTGACAGCTTACTTTGCAGAACATCCTCAACAGCGGCAATTGTATTCTTTTCCGATATAGCAGAATTTCTTCCGTCTTTCTCTTGTAAGTCCTAACCATGTTAAAACTATCCCGTCTATATACCCCAATCTACCTTAATCATGCTTATAAAAAATGAGGTTATATAAATAATTAAAATAAGAATTTCCATGGGCATATATCGACGGAGTAAGGATAAACAAGCCCACTTATATGCAGAACTTCGACTGAGTTAGTTCTAACATCATGCCATCATGGAAAATATTCGATCCTAAACGATTTTGCTTGACGCTGTCGAAATTTTTCTTCAACAAAATGGGTACGTGGTGCGCTCAACGCTTAAGCAGTACAATTTGAACTGTCTATATATTCCCCGTGTTTCAGTGTCACCCTCTTGACCCTATAAACAATTGCCATTAGAGACCACATACAGTATGGTGGAAATGAAAGGAATAAATTAATTATTTCGTAAGTCAGAGACTGGAGAGAAAAATCCTGAGACCCGTCGATTTTTAATTTCAGTTACTCATTCTGTCCGATTTTCTTTTTATTTCTTATGTCCATGATAAGCGTGATGACGTCATCGATGAGTTTTTTAAATGGAAACTTGGTTGAGGCGGTACATCATTTGAAAGATCTTGTAGATCTCCATTCAACCATATCAATACTTCTAAATAAATGACGTTTGTAAAGTGTCAATACTAATTATTAATATTTATAATTTATTTAATATTAAGTTTCGGCTCTCTTGCAATATGGATACGTGAATTTGGTAGATTGTCACTGGAAATAAACTGTTGAATTTTTGCACGTTTCTAGCTTGACTTTTTATGTAAAAAAATCTGATTCTTATCAAGAGTGCTATATACAAATTAAACGTCTTTGACATGTCACATGTAAATGGTATTAGTTCGATTACATTGCAGTCAAATTGTGTTATAATTATTATTCATTGTTACTTTGTTCCAAAATGAAACTTAGTGAAACGCAGAGAATGGAAATTCTTATAATGATTGGTTGTGGAGATAAGACAAGGACACAAATGGAGGTTTGTGCATTATTCAACGATAAATATTCCGACCGAGAACCAATTGCGCAATCCACCGTCAGCAAAATTGAGAAAGAATTCAGAGAAACGGGCCATGTAAGAGACCTCCCAAAAGGCAGTAGAAAACCAGTCGCAGAAAACACAAAATTAGATGTTCTACTAGCGTTTCAAGAGGATCCCCATACCAGGTCTCGGCAAGTAGCATTAGACAATAACATACACTATGCAACAGTTCTTGCTACGCTAAAAAAGGAAAAGTGGCAACCCTATAAAGTTGTTTTAGTCCATGAGCTTCTGGAAGATGACTTTGATAAACGCATTAAATTTTGCGACATAATGATGGGAAAAAATAACACATATCCAATGTTTTAAGGTCCTTTTCTCGGATGAAGCTACATTTTTTCTAAATGGTCATGTAAATCGTTAGACGTGTCGGTATTGGGATCAGCAAAATACGCATTGGATGCAGGAGTATCATACTCAATACCCGGAGAAATAAAATGTATGGGCCGGAATAATAGGTAATAAAATTATAGGACCATACTTTTTCGATGAAACTTTAACAGGTCCTCGATAACTAGAATTTCTCCAACATTTCTTAATACCAGAGTTGCATCTACTGTTCCCAAATAGAGATGATTTATGGCTGCAGCAAGATGGTGCGCCCCCACACTATGCGGTCTTGGTAAGAAACTACTCGGACAGAGTTTTTACAGATAGGTGGATTGGGCGAAGAGGATCAGTCGAGTGGCCACCCAGGTCGCCAGATCTCACTCCGCTTGATTTCTTTTTATGGGGATACTTGAAAAGTCGAATGTACAAAAATAGACCATATACTATCAATGAACTCGAGGAAAGCATACGGCCCGAGATCGCGCAAATAAGTGCTTAAGTTCTTCAGAACGTTCAGGATGAATTTAATGCTCGCTTATCTCATTGTCTCATCGCTGAGGGTCGTCAATTTGAGCAGCTTCGAATTTTGTTGTTATTTCGGACAATAACAAGAATGTTAATTTTAATAATAAAACTATTTGACACTTTACAAACGTTATTTATTTAAAAGTATTGATATGGTTGAATGGAGAATTACAAGACCTTTCAAATGATGTACCGCATCAACCACGTTTCCATTTAAAAGAATCATCGATGACGTCATCACGCTTATACAGATCACATAAGAAATAAAAAGAAAGTCGGAAGAATGCACAACTGAAATTAAAAATCGATAGGTCTCAGGATTTTTCTCTCCAGTCTCTGACTTACGAAAAATAATGAATCTATTCCTTTCATTTCCACCATACTGTATAATTTTATGGATTGAACGACACAAGAAACTAATTCGAGGACCTAAAAAAGGACACGAAAAATTCTTTTTTTCTACAAACGTCAAATAATGACGCATTTTACGCTTTCATTAAACAAATGAAAACCTAACCTTTTTTGAGGATCAGAATGTGAGCTTACTTTTCCGCGCGTTGCCCAGGACAGCAAGCGAAAATAGTACATTGTTTAACGAGTGACGAAAATAGCATTTCCTCTCGCAAGAGAACAGTTTACCAACCGAGGCGAAGCCGAGTTTGGTAATGTTCTCGAGCTTTTTTGATGAGTAAAACACTATACTTTTTCTTCGACCATGCTAACATTAAGTCTTCATTAACTTTAAAAACAATCTCTATAGAGTATTTTTCGGCAGAAGGCGCGTCATTGTTATGCAACAGGACACCTCGACTGTCAATAAGTTCAGTTTGGTCAAATTTCAACACTTTGATTCACTTTTCTGAGGCCCGGGCAGGCAACATATACATGTTTTTGTATGATATCACCATTTTCCATGGTGTTTTATAAGATTAAACCAGTTAAATCGCATTTAATTTGCGATATACAGGCGAAATTAGAACAACTTACTTTCGTCACTAGAGACGAAAGTTAACGTTATGGGATTTTCTCTTACTAGAGACGAAAGTTACGTTTTCGGCTGGGGGAAGGTATGACGAAAGTTGTTTATTTTTACATGGTCGTAGAAAAAGATTTTTTTCGCTTGCTGTCAATACCAACTACCACCACTCAAACAAATATTTAAAACGTCATTGTCACTTTGGTTTAAATGTTCAGTTCAGTTTTTGCAGAAAAAACGTTGTATGCATTACGAGCAAAAAGTAACTTTCTTGTTCTCGAGTGATTGCCAAACTTCACTCTCCGAGCCAGAAATTTGTACTTTTCACTCTTAATACATAGTTAACTATTTAGAATCATTAGCAGCAAAGTCCAAAGTAATTAAGAATATTTTTATGAAAATAGTTATTCTACTGACAATTTATAATCGATCTGAAATTTACATTATTTATTTACCTGTTTTTGACTACATCTGATGAAGTAAGTTATTCTTTTCAATTTTGCTCTATAATCTCTATTTTTTAAACATATATTAAGTTTAAAAAGCAAGCTCAAAGTATCGTTTTAAAAGTAGCTCCAGTTTTTAATTATAAATATCCTATGACATGAATAAGCGAACTTCCATATTAATTTTTACCTTATAATAATCTATATCAGAAAAGCTATTAAGTCTGGAACTTAAAAGTAGCTTTATTATTCAGAACTTTTTTTAATTTATAATAGTGCGACAAAACTCAAAATTGTGTCGTTATAAGCAAGATGGAAGCTTCAGCTTAAAAACTAGTATAACGTAGCTACATCTCTCTCCAACTTTATCATCAAGGCTAACTCAAAGTAAGTCTCCTTTTGGAATAAATAATGTCGCAAGAGCGTGGTCTTAATGCTATGGAATACGTAATGCAAAAAGTGAAATGATTTCGTATGCCGACGACGTCCTGCCCTAATGACGGTATTACAAAGGACATCGATTATTTATACATCTTAGGACCCATATTGACTGAGGAATCCTTTGCCTTTGATATTCAAGCCGTCTCGTTAAAATTTCATGGAGGACCGTATTTGGGTAGTAAAGCTAGACTATGCTTGCATTTTAACATCCTCAAAGGCGACGAACAAGTTCAAATATGCACAAGTGAGAAACTTTTGGAACGCAATACTGGCGACTGTTTTTGCTTTTTATTTCAGAACTTTTCGGAAAAGTTTGCATTTAGTTACTCTTGTAGAGCTCGCAGAAAAACCTTTCATGTTTGTAACCTGTATCCAAATAAAACAAAACCTCTCGTATTTTTTAAAAATATTTACATAAGATACATGAAAGAATTGACTATCGGGTGAGTCTAAGGAGCTGACAGGCGTCAGTAACCTCTCCTTGGAGCGGGTCATTGAGTGCTCTTACGTATCGATCTTTGGCAAATTATGCGTTGTAAATGCGTATATAACTCATTCACTTACTTTGGTTATCTCATTACCCTTGAGATCTTCATTTATTTATATCTATCTTTTCTTAACACATTTTGAGAAAATACGCTACAAATGTCAAAGTAAGATTTGCAACGCCTACTTGATGTTAATAATAAGTGACCTATAGGGGATTATGAGCTGTTCATTGGTGTGCTGAGTAAGATTTTGTATAGGGTGCGTAAAATCAAATTGCTGCTGACAAAGGGCAGTGCAGATTTTCAGTAAGCGATAGTCGCGTTTATGGTTTAAGATTCTGCTGTTAAGGACATTTTATATTTATATTTACTCAAACATATACGTGTCAATGCATCTAGTGCAGGATTTGCGATACACGATCTTGACTACTTCAGCAGCTCCTATCTCTTCTCTCAGTTCTACAGTAGAGATTTTCAACGAACATTGGATTTGTCAAAGCTAATTTGATCGTTGGCTCACTATAAAAAAAGCTTACCAACTTTAGTTGATATTCTCTTGAGAAGTGTAAAGGAGAAGTATTTAACTTTGAAGATGTGCGAGGGGGGGAAAGTGTCGTCAGATCCATATAGGTAAAGTGAAAATTGTTATTGGGATTAGTGCTGCTGTCATCTGAAAATCTATTGGAACTGTGAATCGATCAATACGCTTTGTTAAGAAGAATTTCTTTATAAGAGTTTTAAATATTTTTTTTATTTGGAGAATGATGTGATATTAATGCCACTCTGGTTTTTAAGACAAGAACCATGTTGATTTTAGTTCGTTGACTGTAACCACTGTCTGACTGTAGCCACCAAGTTGTCTAGAAATGGGAGACTGTTAATAGGCTGGCTTTCCTGAATGGTGTTCAGAGAAAAACTAAAGTTGAAAAGACCCTCCTAGTTGAGTACAACAATGTAACCATAATCGTTTCTGTTACAATACGTAATTTAAAGAGTATCTTGCCACGCAAATTTCTTTCTTTATTGAAGGAAAGAGAGAGTTAACGATTGTCAAATAAACAAGGCAAAGGACTAGTAAGAATAGCTTGTCTAGTTTCGTGCAAATTAGTACCCTAGCTCAAAGTGAACGCGGAGAATAGGGGCGGTCACTATTATAGTTAATAAAAATTTAAATTTTAAGTGTAATAATAAAATTTTAAATTGCCTATCACTAAAGCCTCTCAAGCGATTTTCGTTATCGATGCCATTTTGGAAAGGTTCGTCGGTAGACTATTTTATGAGGTTTGTACTAGGTTATATGTTTGCAGTTTTGCTAATATGGGGTGCAACATAACTTATGTGTTTTTGTTAAAATTTTCAATGAAATTATTTTGAGGAAAAAAAGCTACAGGGGTATATAGGGAAGCGTCATACTGTCATATAAATTTTTCCTGTATCAATTAATTTTTAAGATTACTTCATAAAAGAGTTGCCTCAAATCCCAGTAACAGCACTGGGCCTCCAACTTAAACCGTGTTAGCAATGTTGATAAATATATAGAACAATTGCGTCCGTACGAATTTTCAAGTTATGTTTATGGCTTCAGCTTCTAAAATCGTAGAAAAAAATCGATTTTTTCCTCTAAGAAATTGGTAGAAATTCAAGTTTGAAATTAGTTAACTCTAAGTCAACAGTCTCAAGTTTATTATGTTGTAGTTGTACGGCTACATGTTTCGCCTAAAAAGTTCAAGGGCGATTTTTCTGTCAGAATTATCTTTTACAAAAGATACGTGAAAGACATTTTGCTGATTTGGGACGGGACCGATGAACAGTTTTCCTCCTTTTTGGAATCTGTAAACTCGCTGCATGTGGATTTGAAATTCACCTCAGAAGTTGAGGTTGACGGGCAGCTGCCTTTCCTAGACCTATTGCTGACTAATGTGGTCAACAGAATTGAAACAGACATTTACAGAAAACACACGACGACGGACAACGTCATCCAATTCGCGTCGAATTCTCCCTACAACCACAAATGGGCAAGTAGTAGACCAAAGCGGGGATTGCCTCATTCTGGTTGTAATGGTGAATGCGCTTCTCTTGCTTTGTATACCAGTGACGCCACAAGCTGTGTGCGGATTGTGCTTAATTTTTTAAATGAAATGGTGAAGTCGCCTCTCGACTTGTGACGTGATTCGAACGTGACGATTGCGCCCCCGTTGCCCGTTAGACTCCCCCCAACCCCACCCCTAAACAACCTCTCTAAAACCTCTTGTAACATTACTTAGGAGACTGGACAAAACATTAGTAGTAGTAGTTAGACGTTCGAGCACTCATGTTACAGAAAATATTTAACACATATAAATACATAACACAAGGAGCTTACTACAACGATCGACCGTCACACACTATCTACGAATTTGCGATACACAGTGACCCCGGGTTTGCAATTGATGAAGTCCCGCAAAATTTAATATATTTACCAATCGATTGTACTGATATTAGTAACATTACTCTACAAGTTCTCGACCAGAATTATAATTTAGTAAATTTTCGGGGAGAAGAAGTTATTATTCGGTTGGAATTAAAGAAATGGTCTTAGTGATCACGCCCTATAAAAATCAAGTGCATCGTACATCATCACCAGTTCCCTTGCGACACAGCAGGAGTGAAAACCTAAGCGGAGCGTTATCTACCGTCAACAGTTTATTCTTATCTTCAATCGGCTATGTTGTCAAGCCAAATTTTAGACCTCTACCGACTTCCTACAAGCGATAATTCCATTAACCACATCGAATTTCGAACGTATTTACCATACATAAAATCCTTTCTAAACAATGATATTATTGAGATAACTATAAACCGCAGTGATGTTTGGGTTCTATTATGCGAGGCGGCCCTGTCTATTAAAGGAAAACTATCAAAAACAGCTGGAACAGGCCAAGTGGATTTTGTGAATAATGCAGTAGGATTTTTCTTTGATTCCATGACCTTTGAATTAAACGGTGTTGACGTCGAACATGTTAAAAATCCCGGAATTGTCAGCCTAATTCGTGGCTATCTGTGTTACAATACAAGTGATAAAAATCATTTAAAAACTGCCAGCTGGAGTTACCCGGAGAAAGTGTCAGTAAATACAGATGGTACTTTTTACATGAGGGTACCCTTAAAACACTTTTTCGGCATTTTCCAAGATTATCAAATGGCTATGAGTGGAAGACACACTTTTAGATTAGTTCGTTCACGAACTGACACTAATTGTGTTCTCGTATCCAAGGATGATACAACATTCAGCTTAACTATTGATAATATTGAATTAAAAGTCAAACATGTGGTACCTAATGATCAAACTAAACTTGAGCTGTTAACATCATTACGTATCGATAAACCCATTTTAATTCCATTATCATAGTCTTAATGAGGGTTCCATAAAAGAGATTTGGAGTGTGAAAACAACTACGGATGCTGATTGCCCCCGTTACGTCATCGTTGGATTTCAAACAAACAGAATTAATCGAGCTATGAAGGACATGGGTCAGTTTGATAATTTGAATATATCTGATATCAGACTATTTCTCAACGGTGAATATTATCCTTATGAGCGATTAAATTTAAATTTCACCAATAATGATTATGCTGACGCCCACTACAACTATGTACAATTTGCTTTGAGTTTCTTTAATTCAGCGGAGAGGAGGGAAACACTTTTGGATTATGATGCTTTTAGAGATTATGACATACAGTCTTTTTGTTATTGACTGTTCTCGGCGTGATGATAGCCTAAAATCATCTGCTATCGATGTTAAAATAGAAATTGAAACAAGGGTGGGTATACCTGCATCTACTAAAGCTTATTGTGTAATAATTCAGGATTGTATTATGGAGCAATTACCACTTAGTGAAATTGTTCGCAAAGTAAATTAAATAAAAAAGTTTTGTTTTTTTTTTCTAATCTCCTAAGTAATGTTACAAGAGGTTTTAGAGAGGTTGTTTAGGGATAGGGTTGGGGGGAGTCTAACGGGCAACGGGGGCGCAATCGTCACGTTCGAATCACGTCACAAGTCGAGAGGCGACTTCACCATTTCATTTAAAAAAATTAAGCACAATCCGCACACAACTTGTGGCGTCACTGGTATACAAAGCAAGAGAAGCGCATTCACCATTACAACCAGAATGAGGCAATCCCCGCTTTGGTCTACTACTTGGGCAGCTTTCAATTCATTTTTTTCACAGAGTATTTAATTTGCCCTTATCGAGGGCGGCTTTCAATAGGGAAGTTGACACCATTAAACACATAGCAATGGTCAACGGATTCCCAGTTAAGACACTCAACAGGCTTTATTTTTAATTTCTTAAAAAATCTAAATTAACACTCAATGTGTCACATGACAATTCTAGCAAGGGCAGAAGTTTTAGAACCTTATCCTATTTAGGTAATATCTCTGTGGGTTTGGCTAGATTTTTTAAACCTTTTGATGTCAATATTTCATTCAGAACGGATAATACTCTAAATAAACAGATCGTTAAAAACAAGGACCCCACAGACAAACTTATGAAGTCGGGAGTGTATGCTTTGCATTGTGGAAATTGCCCGGCAGTTTATATAGGCCAGACTGGCAGAAGATTCATGACTAGTGCCAGCGAAGACCTCAAGCTTTATAATAGGTATAAGGATTCTGATATCTCCAACACTAGTTCGACCTTTGCCAATCACTTGTTGGATAATCGCCATAAAGCCTCAATTCCGGGTGATCTCAAAATCCTTCATGAATGTGAAAAGTCGAATAAGCTTAACCTTTTAGAAAAAATGGAAATAACTAAAGCAAAAAAGAGTCCCATACTGTGTGCATCAATGACGTCTTCAATTTCGAACCGACTTTGATTTTTAATAATCTAAAATGATTTGCGTATCAGCGTCCCTGCCCCCACCGGCGTACTCTTACATTGCTCGACGACAGACCTTCAGGTATTTGCCACTGTTAGTCTTCTAGCCAATTTGTAAATATGTGAACGTGTTTTAGAATTTTTACTTATTTTAACGTGTGTTGTGATTGTGGTGAGTTTAATTCTGTTTGTTCTTGCGTTGCAATTGATTTATAATTATATTTTAGGCCTGATGATGCCTTTTTAGGCGAAACATGTACCCGTACAACTGCATCATAATAAACTTGAGACTGTTGACTTAGAGTTAACTAATTTCAAACTTCAGCATCTAACTCCCACTTTACCTACTAACAATAATAACGACTATTACAATTATAATGATAAACAATAAACAATATTAATGATTTAGATAAGTCTCATGTGAGAATTAAATTATTTGATAATCCGAAGACTTTTCAGAATATAGGTCCAGGCTAACCCAGTTTTTATATGGCATTATCCTCAATGCAATCTAGCTACATTTTCTATTAATCAAAAAACTTCTATCTATGTCCCCGAATAATACCAGCTTTTCCAAAGTGACACTTTTCCGTAAAAGGAAATCCTACAAAAAGAGTTTTCTAGCTTTTAGAAAGGAAAAAGGTGTCTGGTGACTGGCAAGATAAGAAGTTATGTATGCAGAGCCGGCTGTCATCAGCTTTTATAGAGAAATTTCTTTAAAAAATGACTGCGAATAGCGAGATTGAAGCGATGAACCGCGGAAATTCAATTTTCCATTGACACTCATTCATCTTTTTTTTCGGCAAAAAGGGAAAAACCTAAGAGCCCGGTTTCGCCCGGGCCGGCAGTGCAATTTATATAGATGAGGTTTCGTCTTCCAATGTCATAAAATATGATGTGTGTGTGTGGGGATTTGATGCTTTTCTGCCAGTTTTATTGAAAATAGATGCAGGACTGTGTTCCTTTTGCGACAGGTTATCGTCCTTTTATCTTTGGGAAACATCTTTTAACGTGGTTGATGAGCAGTCACTTCAATTCAGGCATATGGGACACGTTGAGGAAATAATTGCGTATAGTTTTGTGAAATATGCTGAATAAATTTTCCATACTTGAGTTTAAAGGATGTTGTAGTAGCTCATTTTCACTTTTTTTTTTTAAACATAAAAGCAACGATTTTCCCGTTCTTCCGGAAAATAGCAGAAAAATGTCATTAAAACGCAACAACCAGGATCCAGGTCATATAAAAAGCTGACGAGTTCGCAATTTGATATTGCTCTGATGCAATAAAAACTAACTCAAATTAAAGCCAGCACTGTGGAAAATTGCAATTTACGTTCTGTGGGGCAATTCACGCGTTCTTCAATGGCCAGTTACCGTGCTGTGAAAATATAATTTCAGCAGGAAAGAGGTCTGCAGTATGAATTTACGGGCTACTGGATACAGCACGACTCGTAGGTGCAGTCATGGCAGCATTCTCTAATTGGTTCAGCTTCGCAAAATCAAGGAAAATTCGTTTGATATTTTGAAATACGTAGATACAAGTGTCTTTAAAAAAATAAGCGGATGCAGAAATGAAATGATATAATTGGATTGGAGTTGCGAATCCCGAAGTTTAATGTAATGCATTAAACCAAATCAATAAGCCGAGCGCAGGAGAATGGTGAAACAGATAATTAACTTAAGGCATAGCATATTTTTAAAAACCTCAATCCTAGTTACAAAAAGGAGTAGTAGTTTATAACACAACCAAGGAATGGTCATACGAGTATATCCACATAGTATATTACAAGCTGTTGAACGACGCAATTTACTTAATCTTGAAACTACTAATATCCCCACAATTATCAGGCTTGGCCAAAAAGTTCCCAACCATCTCCCATGTAAGAAATTTTTGAACTTCCTAGAGTAAATGAATTAAACCATTCGTACTGATGCTGAAATTTCACTAGTGGTCCGTGGTGTTGTCTTGTGGGGTTTGGGAGCCGGATGTTCACATCTGAGGCTCTTTGTTAATTCAAATTACCATTCTAAAATGATTTAGATGACGTTTCGATTTTCCGGAACAACCATCAACTTTGTTTTCTTTTATGGGTACCATCTTGGAATTTTACATTCTTAAATTCAGCTCTTTTTTCTGGTTGCGATGATGTATCACATGTTAAGATACAGACTTGCAGTTCGGTGGAAATATAAAAAATACTTTTTTTTGCGAAGAGTGCCTTATAAATAATATACATGCCCTTGTTTTGATAAAAAAAATTATTGACGTTCCAACTGGATGTCGCTTAACGTCACCTACCTTTACAAAGTTGGTTTAATATTATTATTAAAAAAGGAGAAGTGAAGAAAAACGAGATATGATAGAAATTTATTAAGCATCGCATAGAAATTGCTTTCCCTTTTGTTACTGCGTTAAGTATGTGAGTAGTATAATAATAGTGCTGTGCCTACTAGATTTGTAGCAACCAAATCTTTGATTAGTTCTTGTTCTGATTGAAGTCACGTCCGCAATTTCTCCTAGCTCAAATGACCTTCCAATGAATACCAAAGGTTTTGCCGCCATTTTTTTCGTCCTCAATGTGAAAGTTTCTTTTTAATTTTTCCACATTTTTCGACGTAGAGTTTCAAATGTTTTGAAGTTGATGGTATGTGTCATTGCTGCCGTTTATAATCATGATGATGATAAAGATTGCAACGTTGAACTTGCTAATAAATTTTCAAATTTTTGTTATCTACTTTTTTCTTTGTTACCTCAGTAATTAAATAATTTTTTTTTGTTTTCTACAAAAATATTTTTTTGTGTAATTTTTCGTTTTAAGTTGTTTTTGCATATGATTCTTTTCTTTAACTTTTTTTTATCTTTTTTTTCTACTGTCACGCTTTATTTTTTATTTTTCTGTTTACTGAAAAATCTTTTTTTTGCGTTCTTCAAATATTTAGACACTACGTTGTTATGTGATCATTCACTGTGTTTGTAAAGTTTTATTTTTTGTTATCAATTGTCCCTAGATTCCTTTATAATAATGTTCCTTTTGTTCCTTTCTTTTTTTATATCTCCTGTTACTTTTTTCCTGTTCGTGCATTTATTCGATTTTTTCCTAAAACATTTCTCTCTCCTCTCATTGCTGCCCTTCTACTTCATTTTATATCTGCTGTCCTTCTCTACCTCAATATATATTTTTCTATTATATTCTTGCTTATTTATCAAGCGCTTTAAGTACAATATGTGAGTACCTACTATAATAATATGGCTGCAACTACTGGATTTCTAGCAGGCAAATCAGTGACTACTTGTCTTATTTAAGATTTTGGTGCCGTGCTGACTGAAGTCATGTACGCAGTTTTCCATGGCTCAAATAACCCTCCTGTTGAAGGTTTCCTTTTTAGTTTTCCAGATTTTTTTACATATATTTTTGATAAAATTGCAGAAGAATGACTTTAGAAAAAACTCTTTAAAATAATGATAATGATAAAATTATTTTCTCCTTCAAATTTTTTTTTTACTGCCTAATTTTGATTTTAAAGCTTCTTTTATATATGAGCCTTTTCTTTACTTTGGTTATCGTTATTTTTTGTTCGTTTTCTTCTTTAATCTTCTGTTTATTAAAAAAAAATATCTTCTATGCAATACTCTGTTACAAATGTCAAAATTTCTTAAAACTTAGTAAAGATCCGTTAAAAGTAATATTTAGAAATTATAATACTTTTTACCTATTATTTTTTTTACCGGACTACGCAAAATCACCATATGCTTACTGTTTTTATCAATGTCCTTTGAATGAACATAGTTCTTTAGCGAGGTCTTCACAGTCAAAATGGTCAGTACTAGTTGGAAAAAAGTGAGGTTGCAGAAAGTACCTATATGTTTATGGTCTTAATGCCTCTAACCTTCTTCCAAGAAGATTTAAATTCTAGTGAGTGCATATGGAAATAGTAGGGTCTCAAAGTAATATAAATTGTATGCAATGACATTAGGGGTTATTAGGCGGGCACTACAGTCCGTTACTCGAAGCTCTGGAGAGTTACTCGATGATCAAGATGAAAGAAGGCTCGCCAGAGCTTTTTGTAATCTAGTTTTTGTTTACTTTGATTCCGGTTGCCACACGGTATTTTATAGAGTGTACTGGTGCTCCTACTTGTCTTTGTATGACATGAATGCCTTTACATACATATATATAGACTTTTTAATATACAGGGTGTCCCAAAACTCAACGTCATCCTTTGGAGAGGTGATACTTACTGACCAGGATATCATAATATGACTTTAGTAAAAAATCTATAATTTTCGACCTATCGTGACTTTAAGGGAAAAAAAAATTATCAATGCAGCAATTTTTTTTTCCAATGGTAAAGCATTAGTAATATTTCTTTGGCCCTTCGTCAATAACAAGACTATATTCAGGGTTTCACAACGACATTTGGAATCTTATAATATGGAACTTTGTAGCCACTCAAAAACTGTTCGAAGGTTTATATTAATAAAAACTACCAACTTTTTACTAAAGTCATATTGTGATATTCTGGTCAGTAATGATGTGGCCTATCACTTCTCCAAGGGATGACGTTGAGTTTTGGGACACCCTGTATATAGCCTTTGCAACTGCGTTTTGTGTGGTGTCACCCTTCAGCATTCATATTTGCCTGTATCGTGAATACCGTAAACCGATACTGAATAGGTAATATTCCTCAATAAACATGATTTAAACTTTGTCTATGTTTTTTACTTATATAAGTAATGTTACGTCTTCATAGTATTTAAATTTTATCTAACTTTTTAATTCTTTGTGTTCCTAAAGAAAATATTCAGTATATTGTTTGTGTTGGTTTACGTCATGCATTATTATGCACAAGCGATGCCTCCTGCATATTTTTCTAATTTAAATTTTATTCTTCTCCGAGAGCCTTCGTCGTGTGTGGTAATGTTCCCGCATATATTTCAAACCTGATGAAGACGTAAATTAAACGTCGAAACGTAAGCGTTTTTCGAGATAAAAAGGAGTTTTTATTTGTCTTAAATCCACTAAACCACGAGCTTTTGGAATCTTGGGGACGCTAACCTGCATCAATATGAAGTTATTTTATTTGGCTTTCAGCGACCCCAAATTTTGTTATTTAATTTCGAAATAATCATATTGATTTGACACAACGTGAGGAAAATTCTGGCTGATCACCGAGGGGTAAGCCGTAAAGGAATCGTGGTGTACAGCCAAGAGGAACTAGAAGGAATTAGTGGGAATTACTCGTGGAATTAATTGGCATTAGTAGGCATTGGTCGCTGAATTAGTGGCATTAGTAGGCATTACTCGTGGAATTAGTGGCATTAGTGGGAATTAGTTAAAGAATTATTGGGAATTAGTAGGCATTAGTGAGCATTTAATAGGTACTTATGAGGAAATTTTATTGTAAGAGAGAAAAATATTTTAATTAATTACCTAATGAGAGATGCCAAGGCATGGTTACCTGGATTTTTAAATTCAATTTTCTCGTCCTAATTTAAAGAGAAAATTAAAAATAAATGACGCTTCTTCATAGCCACTTTCTGCTCTCTTCAACATAGTATTTTCAAATTAAACATCCGACGTTTTCTTTACATGCAATCATCATTAACTTGATTTTTTTAAATACGGTCTAGATTTTTTTATGTCGGATTCGGAATTTCCTAGCAATTATGTAATCGGTGATATGCGACAATTAATAATTCTATTAACTTTTGGGTTAGGTTAAAAAAAAACTAAAACCGTACTTATACCTCTTGATATTAATGAACTACCTCGTGAACTACGTAGGAAAATAATAAGAAATCTTACGGATTAAAGTAAGAAAACATGCCTTACGAGTGGTTTACAATTTACGAAAACGAGCACGCCTGTGTTTAGACGTAGGTGGTGACTTTCTTTTATAATTCTGTTGTTTGTAATTTACTTGATAATTCAATAAAAATTATGCTTTACATTAAAACTAGGTTGTGGGGTAGAATGTTTATTAGTTATTAGTAGTTATTTCAAGGGTTTTAAATATTAAGCTTTCATATTATGTGATAATGAAAACAGGGCCGAATTAACAAATTCGAACAATCACATCTCAAAATCACCAAAACCTAACCTCAATAGAATTATTAATTGTTGCATATCACCGAATGTAGAATTGCGAAGAGATCCAAAATCCGAAATGTATAAAGTAGAATCCAGAACTATGAAAAAATGTCTTTGAAAATGTTCAGTCTTTAAAAAAATGAAGTTGGTGGTCGTTGCATGAAAACGAAACGTCGGATTTTAAATTTGAGAATACTACATTTACGGTTGAAGGAAGCAAAAAGGGGCCATGTGTCAATTAGTTTTTAATTAGGTTCCTCTTCAAACTAAGACTATAGAAGGAATAAAAAAGTGTTTTTTAAATTTTGATTTTTTGCGAATATTTCAGAAACTACTGCCCATTGATCCGGGTCCAAATGGATTGCAGTTTTTCAAGCTGCCGTTTATTCTAGGTTTATCAAATAACCTCAACAGAGAACTCTCTGTTGGAAACTCCAAAGTGGCCTTTTACAATCAAAAGACTATAAGCAAAAAAACATCATAATAACTGCACATAAATTTGCGTGCACTAGGTATTTAAAACCTATTTTACTCGAAAATGCTTTTTCAGCTCCGGTGTTTAAACTCCAGAAAAAGTTAATAATAAAAAAGTTAGGGCTAAAAATACTCTATTCCGGGCCTGGTTGACACTCTTCTAAGGTGGGTTTCTAAATTTCGTTTACATTTTTCAACTTGCCTTAAAAATATAATCGAACGTACACAATTTTATCACGTTGTATAAAACGTTTATCACATTATAAGAAAATCAGATTGTGATCAGCTCTTGGCCAAACAGAAAATGAAAATTAAACGTAGGAGAACCTTGCAGAAAATGAAGAGTAGTGCGGAATCTCCCACCTCACATAATCCATCTGATATCGAGTCTGATGACTCCTCTGATGGCTACGAAGATGGCCCAGTTCCAGATCCCAGAAATTTTAGTTGAAAAATATTATGCTGTTGCGTATGAAAAGCAATGGTATACCTATAGGAGTGTCATTATGGGCCAATTGAAATTGTCGGATGTGAACTGTTTAATTTAAAAAAACAAGATCTAAGCAAGAACAAAAAATTATATAAATTAACAAAATAATGATGCTCAGGCAGGGTTCAGTAGGTACTTGTCCAAAAATGATTACGTGATATCAGGAGCAGTAATCCTCAACACTTGCTTCGACATGTTTCGGGATATGCTTCAAGACAAAAAACAAGTTTATAACCATCCTTTTTTTCATTGAGCACTCCCCCCCCCCCATTTGATATTTTTCGAGGTCTTTTCTACTTACCTATTTGGTTTCTTGGACCGAAATTCCCATTTACATAAAACTGGGGTTAAAACAGTGGTTAAAACCAAAGAACTTGTATACCTAGTGTTAATGTTTTTAAAAGTAGGTACCTATCAATTTCTGAAATAAACATATGTTTTATCCACGACCACACTGTAATAATCACATTATTCTTGTACATTCTCCAGATTAATGCTAATCTTTCTTCACTTGTGAATAATGAACATTATTCACAAGTGAACAATGAGTTGTCATGGAAACGAAAAATGTCGTAGGCAACTGGCAATACAAAAAGTAAACTGCCCTAAGCATGAAATTGGTAGTTATCACTGGTTCATTCAAATAATTATCTTTCTATTAGGATGTATTGAGACAAACGTAGGTTACAGTGTCTCTTTTTCACAAAAAAATTTACTTTTCACTGAAAAATACTTAAAATAGGGCATAAAATGAAGTAGTTTAACGTCCACCGTCATAGAATTGAAATGAACGTGTACGGCCGACTAGACCGTCATCTATCTGACGCATCAAAGGTCGCGCCGTCGATTAACGAAACCAGTAGTGGTTTTAAAATTGTGAATTATCTTTGAGGCACCTATAACACTAGCTATCACCTATCATATTTTGAGAAAACCCGGAATCTTGGTCGTGGATAAAGTATAATATTCAACTCGCATTTAATGAGGTATTAAAGTTGTCAAAGATTATGTAATATCGAGTGTAATATATTTTTTTAGTTTATCGAGAACGCTACAACAGATATTATAAGTTGACCTAAGGGACCTAATATGGTCAAATAACGTTTTATGGTGGCAAAGAATAATTCTTTGGAAAACGCCAAATAGAAAAAAAACCTGTTCAAAAGACATTATATCTAGTTTTCAGTCGAGTGAATATGTTAATTACGAACATTTTCCTCCATATACCTGGGCTTCATTTGGAAGCATTCTTATCTATTGCCCTTATATAAGATCGAGACAAAATACCGAGATACCCTGTATATAAAAAACATAATTAAACCAGACCTTCATACATATGCATATTACCCATTCACTTACTTTTGTCGTTTTAGCACATGTTGACAAGATATGATAAAAATATCATAGTCAAATTTCCAACGCCTACTTACTTGACGACAATAATAAGTGAATGGCTTATATGTTTATGTTGCTGTTATGAATTCTGTTAATAAATATCAGGAGCTGTGTTTTATTTGTTAATTTGTTTCCATGTTTTTCCAACATTCGATTTATGAGCCCACCGTTCTAAAGAGACAAGTTTTTTGCCAATTTTTATTTTAAGAAATAACAGGGCTAAGAAATAAAATAGTTTTAAGAAATAACAGAGGTAAAAACATAAGACGAATTACTAGGAATTAGTGGGAATTAGTAGGCATTACGGGGAATTAGTAGGCATTGGTCGAGGAATTAGTGGCATTAGTAGGAATTATTAGGCATTGATCGAGGAATTAGTGGCATTAGTAGGAATTAGTGGTCATCAGTCGAGGAATTAGTGGCATTAGTAGGAGTTAGTAGGCATTTATTTGGCATTAGTCGGCATTAGTGTACAAGATTTCGGCCTGCGATTTACCCCTCGCTAATCACAGATGTGAAAACCGAACCGAGGCAGTATTGTCACAAAATAAAATTCAGGACCTGGTGCTTCCATCATATTTTAGCACGGTATAAATTGGTTAGCTGTTAAAATACGTCCCCTCTTACCAAATTTGCATGAATATACACAGACGCATTATCTGTAATGCGCCATAAATCTTTAGATTTATGCAATGTAAATATATGCCTATAAAGGTAAACGTAATTTAGTAGTTTGACAAGGATTCGTTAAATAATTGTTTTAATATACAAACCAAATGGATTTCGTGGCAGAAATGAACTGCGTATTTATATGACTTTAATTGCGTTAAACTCGCATTTCAGCGTGATTATTATTATTTTATTTGTGATTGTTTTCTAACATGCTTGCGCATGTTTTGATATAGATATTAGTGTTGATATTTGACATTGTTACAAATATGTTATTGCGGACAGTAAACTGTATTTTTTCATACAAAGCGCAATTCGCAGAAAAACAGAAACATAAATAACCAAAATGAGCACTTACTACTACTATACCATTTACTTACTACTACTATAATATTAAGACCATAACATGAACTTCTCGTTTGCCACATTTTTGCTATAGTATTCTAGTTTTACCAAGAATCTTTTGCTAAAACTGGTAATGTTTACTGCTATAAAAACTTGTGTTTGGACAATATTTGGAAATGGCTTTCGCCTTAGATCATAAAGTTTTTTTTGCTGAAGAACTACTATTGACCTGGAATCAAAATGGATGGCGAATGGGTTTGTTCCCCAAAGACTAAAATTTTGCAATTGGTATATTGCTATGGCAATAACCAGAACATTTCCTAAAAATCCATATTTAGTGATGAGACATGGTTTAACTTGTGGTTATGTTAACTCGCGAAACATGAGAACTTGTAGTAGTGGAAACCCCCATCAATACAAAAAAACCACCAAAGAATATCAAGGGTGGTTCCATCAAGTATAACCTCCAATTGACATATTTTGTTTGTTAAATTTCGGTTGTGTAGGTGGAGCAGCTTAGATTGTTTATTTAAACGCTTTCAGGCTACCTCCTTTGGCGCCCTATGCTCCTTCGCCATTTTTGCGAAAGCGGAAAGGCTTTATTTGTATTCCTGTTGGCGAAAAGTATGGTATCAAGACCTTACCAGTATGTCATAGTCAATTTCATCAAAGCACTCGTTACGTTTTTCGAGTTTGGTGACTATCTCAACTTCAAAATCTCGATTAGGTAATGTTGTAGATAAGAACTTTGTAAATCCTTTTTCAGTTAAGTCTCGTTTCGGCGCTTCGCTGGACCGAATTCTTCGTTTCCACTTGCTGAGGTCTTCGCCGTGCCTACCATATTCGATATGAAGGTTGTTCATAGACAAATTTCGTACCAAGCTATGGAATTAAAACACTTGTCTGAGATAAGTTCATAGAAAAGACAATCTGAATATTTTGTGACATTTTCGACTTTCAATTTATTTCTGAAGTTATCTCAGACCCACTGTTGTATTTCTATGTTTATTCCTTAAATGAACCTTATTGCGTCTGTGACTATCTTAGTCTGTCGTGCGTTCTCACAGTGTCTCGTTGGTCATCTGGGACCCTCCGTTGTAAAACTGGTCTTAGTATTCATACCAGTGATCTAGGAGATATGGACAGAATCAACAAATGCTGATATAATCACAACTTCAACTGATCTGACGTAAGACGTCAAGTTTTACCTACTACCAAAATGGGGAGCTAAAGCTGAAAAATAGGAGGGTTTCTTCAGATGACTGATTGACACCACTTTCAGTGCGCGACATAACTTTCATTTTGGTGTAACAGTGATGATCATTTCCAAATCTCCAATTCTCTTTTCGAGTTGCATTATTAGTTTCATATTAATATTATTTTCTGATTTGGCTATCTTGAGTTTCGCATTAAAATTGATACCAACAATTCGTGAGCAGGACTCCTGCGCACGAATAGATGATCTCTGGTCTTCCAGAGAATCGCTTGTGTGTCGTGAAAGACTTTGTAATATGAGTTGTGTATATCCTTCACGTCCAACACATTATCATTGATTACCATATTTTTGGAAAATCCTTGATACAGTATGAAATTAATTAGAACTTCTTTATTTAATTTTTTTAAATGACTAATAACTTGACGCTGAATAAATTCCACCTTCTTGCAAAAAACTCATAGTTTATTTGTGATATTCTGTCTTTCATGGCATTTATGATGTTATATTTCTGATTAGTAGGATGTTGGGGATGGTAATTAATATATGTCCCACGAACAGTTGGTGTCTAAAAAGAGTACATCCTTGTCCATTTCATGATCCACTGTAAATTGTACGTTATCGTTAAAAGAATTGAATGTGTCAAGCAAAGATTTGATTTTGGTCAGCAGGCGCTACACAAATTAGGTCGTCTACTTATTTATATATGAACGAAAGATTAAAGTTTAGTTGTTCAATCACATTCAAAAAACAGCTTTAAATTGATTATTAAAAAATTACCGAAGAAAAAAATTCTAAAATACAAATGACTGATAAATAAATTTTGGATAATTATTTACTTTTATATTAAATTTTCCAGTTATGTTTTTATAGTATTAGATACCATTAGTGATATTTTTAAACTAAATGATGGGAAATTATACCTTCAAAAGTTGTCGACTCACGAAATCCTTAACAAAACAATAATGTTTTCATGAGAATCACAAATCATTAAATTCAGAAACGTCCTAAAAAGAACATTATATATCGGCAATAAATATGCCCATCTTTCGACAGTAACTTCACAGATGAGACAATCAGTGTAACAGCCGGAAAAGCAGAAATGCCCCATAGTACTGTATTATCACCATGGGCTATATTCCCATGACGCCAAAGACTACGCTCTAACTCTAATCTGAAGAAACGGCTCTTTTATTCATACATTGAAGAAAGGCTCATACGTAGGTTGGAAAATTAAAATTAATCCAGCAAAATGTGTGGGAATCTCGATATCTAGACGTTGCGATACCATTCCAGATCAACTTATGATCGAAAGAATCGAAATGCCGTGACAAGACACAGCACGTTAACCATTTGGAAAGTTGGAATGTTGGTAATTAAACTGACAACATCTAAAGACCACCAAACATGATTTTCTGGTAGTATAAGGTTAGTCACTGACTGATAAATAAAAAGGTATGTTTAATGTCCGAATACTAAAAACAATAATAATCAGTAAACTAGGAGGCTGGGATAGCACACCCAATTTGCCAAACTGCACGGGACTTACATATAGAGGCTAGCTAAGTAATCAAGGATGTTATGTCTGAAAATGTTTTTGTTTTGCTTGTTTCATAATCAAATATCAAACAAAATTTAAAAAGAAAAGTAACGTAGCTCCTTGAGTTTACTAAGAAATGGGATAAACAAGGTAAAAATTTGTTTACGCAAGAATCAAGTTTATCTATTTAAACCATTGACAATGGAGTAAATAAATAGACGCCACGAGTTAATCATAAATTGGTATTTGTTGACTTGGCATGATATACAAACTGCATACTTGGAGGCTTGCGGGTTGTTCGGGTAGAGGGGAAGCAGAAATGCTAAAAACAATATGGCGAAATTTGAATCTCCAAGGACACATCTCCAGATGACATAAGCACACATAGGCGTATTATTTTTCAAGGAAACAAGTATACGATTTTTACGCAGCATGCGTCTGCATTTTATTGCAGACCAAAACATTCAAACATGTTTATATTTAAATGATTTTTGATACATACCTACTATTCACATTTATTGAGTTATTTTAGATTAAAGATTAATAATAGAATACACCTACAAACGACGCTATGGCTAACGTCTAAGAGCCGAGTAACAACATAACCACAAAACACAAATGAACTTACCTGTGAAAATATAATTTCCTAGATTTATTTTTATAATCCCAAGTTCTACACACAAAACATTGTCTCACCATGACTAACAAACAAATTAAAACACAGAAACGATTGCTAAAAGCGAAAAAGTCGGCAGAAAACTCTTAAAACCAGAAAAAAAAATCCATGAAATAATTGTCATAAACTGACATAAACCACGTGTCACAGGATTCTGCAATGTTGCCGATTGTGATCAGTTGGTCATTTTACACGTATTTTTTTTTCTTTTATCGTCATACGTTTCTATTAATCACCATTCAAAAATTATTTGGACAGAGTAGATATTATGGAGGACAGCAATAGATATTATAGTAATCTCGTGGTGTAAAGATTCGCAAGATATCATAAAAAAAAGGATGTGCCAATTTACTAGCAAAGTAATCCTGACAACACTGTATTGAGGGATTTTCCTTTCTTATTTATTTTGAGGGGCTATTATGAAGTAATTAACGTGATTATGCAGTGAAAATATGTTGGCCACACTGCACATGCATGGCGAGGGTGAGGCGCCAAATCAAAAATTTTTTCGCATTTCGAGGCATTTTTCCAAAAAAACGGCCAAAACTAGGGTATTGAAAAAATAAAAACCAATTTCCCATGTTAATCTCCTATGTCCAGGGTTGTGCTGGACACCCGGTATAGGCTCTAAAATTTATTTGAGGTATTCCCCAGCTAACATTTTCCATAGAGAACGGAGCGGAGATAGTGGACCTTGGGAGGTAAGATAAACTAAAATTTTGCGACCCTGAACACCTAAACGGGCCTTTCGCCCTTAGAAGTGACGATTTTCTTATTGATCATTTGACTTCTGACGACGACAAAGCACCCTAATCACCAGCCCCTGCACGGTGTAGCCTTTGGGGAGAGGAGTTTTTAAGGCTTGGTCCTACTAACTGCAATGCAGCCAAAAGTATCTACAAACCATATTGTGTTTGAAAAACTGAAAACTAGTTTTAAAATGATTAAAACCAGTGTGTGATTCTAATGTTTTATCTCTGTAAATTCGGAAATGTAGTGGATTTTCAAAGGTATGTAAAATTAAAACATTATAGCTGAAGACGAAATTAAGTTTATAAACATATTGTAGTCTCAATTCCTGAAGCGGAACCTGGAAATTTTGCACCAAAATCGGTATGGACTTCGACCATTGAGACCTAGAAGAAAAGATGTTTCAAAAAATGTATGTGTCAGTAGATACTCTCGAGGCTTATTTGTGTACGAGTGTCATGGTTCTCTTCCCTCCCCAGCCTGGAAAAGCTATATTCAACCGTACTATTAGCAGTTTGTAAGGCACATAAACCGTTTTGGGTCTGAAAGCCAGTTTTAATGTGATTCAAATGTATAAATAACTGAGATGTTTTGTCAGCATTACTATGAAACTATTACACATATGAAACTAAATACTACTAAATAATGCAGGATCAACCAGCTTCATATTCCTAACTTATAGTTATAAACTGAATTGGTTTAAAATGTTATAGACGGAAATTAAGTTTACAATGATAAGTAATTAAAAGTGTTAGATTGGATAATCTTGAACCTGTTTCTATATACACATAATCTAAAACCTGTTTATTCACAAGCGACAGTGCTCAGTTTCTATGATCGTAAAAGTCCTATTCGGAAATTGCAATCCAGATTGGGTCGATTATTACTATACATTTATTTTCAGCCAACCTGATTGGCTGTCCCCTTATCAGTGTGATCAATCTGGTTGGATGAAAATCAGCTGTAGAGATCAATCTGATCCAGGTTTACCATTTCCAAAAAGTCCTACTGTGTCTATACTCATAGGAATATGAATGATAAAATTTGAGTCACACACTTTGTCACAATAGGACTTTTCAGCAATATTGATCCTGGATCAGACTGATCCTTGGTTTTCAGGGAACCAGATTAATGAAAATGTGAATCTGATTTCCACTCAATATGAATGCTAACCTGATCCGAATTGCAGTTTTTGAAAAGGGTTTACGTCTCCTATTGGTATATGGAAAATTGACATTTATATTTTGATATTATTTATATGAAACTCTAAGACTTTTAGATATTGGCTATTAACAGTTTTCCCCATGAAATAGGGAATTGTTGCAACTGTGATTTTATCATTGATAGTAAATGCCTGGGTGAAAGTAAAGTAAAAGAATTCGGCCGAGCGTAATAATCGTTTTGAGCGATCTTATGCATCTGTGAACTAAAGTGTTGTTAACTAAAAAACAAAATCAAAACAAGATTAATGAAAATGTGAATCTGATTTCCACTCAATATGAATGGTAACCTGATCCGAATTGCAGTTTTTGAAAAGGGTTTACGTCTCCTATTGGTATATGGAAAATTGACATTTATATTTTGATATTATTTATATGAAACTCTAAGACTTTTAGATATTGGCTATTAACAGTTTTCCCCATGAAATAGGGAATTGTTGCAACTGTGATTTTATCATTGATAGTAAATGCCTGGGTGAAAGTAAAGTAAAAGAATTCGGCCGAGCGTAATAATCGTTTTGAGCGATCTTATGCATCTGTGAACTAAAGTGTTGTTAACTAAAAAACAAAATCAAACAAAAAAGACATGCTCCATGCTGAATCAAACTAAAACACACAAAAAGAAAACAAACCACTACGAAAAAAACCAAAGTGAAAGAAAAGTGAGCTTCACTGCTTCAACATTGTCGAAGGCAATGCCGCATGACTTCAAGGTAAATCTGATGCTGCCTTTCTAGCACAATCTGAAGCAGTGGATTGCGCGCCATAATTACAAACAAGAGCGAATAGCGCATACGATTACACAGCGGACAGAATAGATGTAGGAAAAGCAGCTTACAGCTTGGTCAGTTGAGCTCTTGCTGTATGGAACCGGAATCAAACGCTCTTGTAATTCACCACCTATCACCTTCAAGAAGTAACAAAGGGCAACATTAAAGAGTGATTCGACAGACAGTGAAGACACAAACAATTCTACACATCTATTTTATTTTGATATTTTTATTGAGTTTTGGGAAGTAATGTTTCTATTCACTTATCAACAAAAAATTGATCTTAGTTATGAAACATATTTTATAAATGTGTAAAAAGAGAAGTTGAATAAATATTTGATGTATATATTGATATAATTGACAATAAAATAAAAAAAATAATTGAAATTAATAAAGAATTTTGTGTACATTATTCTCTCCAAGTGCTAGCAAAATTCAGTAGCTTATACAGGTATCCAATTGGTAATGCTTGAAGTGTTCTAGTGATCTACCACCTTGAAAGAAAATTAGACCAATCAGTCAGCGAGCTGTGATTCCTACCCAAACACTCAATTTTTTCAGAGTGTAGTCCTTTTCCAATTATTTCATGGGGGTGCTTTCACTACTCCAAGTTCTCATGTTTTGCATAACCAATATATATTATATTTTGCAAAATCAATATATATAGAATAAGTTCGCACAACCCCTTAACACAAACCATGGCTCACCATTAAATATGGCTTTTTTTGGAAAATGTTCTGGTTATTATCCCTATCACTACTTCATTACAATTCTTGCACTTCTGTGAAGCGATATGGTTACACTTGCAGATCTTAGTAGAAGTACCAGGTGTATTTCTTGTGCCTCTGTCACCACTTCATCGGTATGTTTCTTGTGAGATCCACTGCCTGGTCTTCTTTGTAGACCACCTGCTTCTGTGAACAATTTTAAAACATGTTCCAAAGTTTTCTTGAACTGCATATAGACCACAGCAAAGTTTGGAAATTCGGCCTGGAAATCCTCCATGTAGTTTGGAATGGAATAAACCCATTCGCCATCCACTTACAAAATAGATTTTATAGCATTAAAAATTACTGTTTTTAGCAAAAAATTTTCTTGGTAAAACTAAAAAACAACAACAAATATGTGGGAAATGCTGGGGCAACCGGGAAAGTTTGCCAGAAGATAAGATGGTCGCTAATAACGTTGCAGCACTGAAGGCTGATTGGTCAGTGGCAACGAAAAATCTGTTTTGATGGCGAGTCAAGTTACGACGTACTTTTATAATTATCTTTCTTTCTGTCAAAAGATCATAGCAGGCTCCATGAAATTTTATAATGAACACCCCGTACTTACTTGGTGCACTGATGCTAGAGGTGAACGCGTCTTTCTCTCTGGTAAAGCAAATCAGATTTAGGGTAAATTTCTTTTCTCGTTAAGACAACAAGGAGTTTTCATTTTAAAGATAATGAATTAATATGCCAATGAATTAACGTCAACATTTTTTGCCGAATTGTTAAGTTATAGGTGGTACGCGACGTATGTTTATGACGTAATTTTTATACTTCATTCAGTAAGCTTACTTTAGTAAGAATGGAAAAGGTATGACGCAACTCCACAAGATGGTTATTCAGACTTTACCACATTCTGCTTCTGCTCCAAATCGACATGCTGTAGTAACATTGGGAGTTGCTCAGTCAAAAAATTCAAGTAATTTTGACAAAAAAAAATAGAAATCCACAAGATAAGCATTAACTATACCATAACAAATATTGAGAATCCAACGATGCTGGAGATCAACTTTCTTGTGCCAATGAGGATTTTTGTTTGACCAGTAATGATAAATGCGCCAATTTGACTCTCCAGTGTTACAAACCATTGCTTCATCAGAAAACTTTAGAAAATAAAAAAAGGTTCGGATTACTACTTAATATTTCCTGGGACCAGTGGCAAAATTGTGAACCCAGGAACATATCATTATCATTAATGGGTAATAAAAAATATATTGATTAATGTAAAAAGTTGTCATTAATTTGACATTAGCAGCGCCATATATCGAAATAGTTATTTACGTCCGGTAAATATAGTTTTACAGTAGGAGAAAGATGTTTCCGGACGAGGCGCTATCCGAGTCTGGAATTTTGAAACGACTACTGCAACACGTTACCGGACGCATGATGTACAACATTTTACTTCATACTTATTAAAAACAGGAAAAAATAATTTTATCCTCGGCGAATGTAATTTTGACAAATCCGCCAATTTGACAAATAGATACCGTAATTT
The DNA here is from genome assembly GCA_951812265.1 of Taphrorychus bicolor. NCBI lineage: Eukaryota > Metazoa > Arthropoda > Insecta > Coleoptera > Curculionidae > Taphrorychus > Taphrorychus bicolor. The sequence goes on from OX638297.1 coordinate 35,953,612, forward strand.
GACCATTACCATTGTACCGGTACCGGTACAGGTACAGGTTACCATGGATACAATGTATTAATTGAAGATGCCGGTTGAAGATTTACCTGACTAAAATCAAGTACGTAAAAGTGTTCTAAATGATACAGCATGAAGTAAATTTGATATTACCATAGCTTGTCCTCCTGAAAGTTAAAATATTTAAACTGGCCAATATAAAGTTCGGCAGAAGCGATTTCTCGTGTCATTTTCATTGAACTGTAACTTTTTAATCAATGAATTATATAGTTATAAATACGATTTGCACGGTCTGAAATCTCAATTCCTCGATTAAGGAAGCAGCTTCTTCTTAAAAAAAAAAACTGACATTATCTTGTTTATATTGGATATGAAACAAAGTGGTGCAAAAATTGCAAAACTTTGATGTTCTGCCATTTCGCAATATTTTTTTTCCTTACCGTTTATAGGTAAGAAGTGAGCAGTAACAGAGCGAAAGGTAAAATGTATGAAATTGATGATGCTGATATTTTAAATCGTTGTAGTTCGGAAATACGCTGAAGAATTTTAACGTGTTTTGTTTCATTTGTCAGCATATTGTGTGCGCATTGTTTCCCGTTCAAATAATTTTAAAATAAGTACACCTTCTTCTAGTGTACAAGCATTCAAAAATGATGATATCATTATCGTTGATGCTAGTGTCTTAAAATAACAATATTAAATAAAATAAACTCTCTAGAGGCAAGGGGAAATTGAGTGATGCCGTGGCAGATAGCCAACATCAATATATCGAGATGTTTTTGTCAATTTTTGTTATTAAGTGGTATTATTATTATCATATTGTGGACCGACTGTATTATCTGCAAATTGTTTCTCATTAAGCGAGTTTCCCAAAAGTGACTCCTGAATTGCAGGTACTGGTTTGAATCAACTATGGTAGAATACCTTTTTAACGGACCTACTGCATACCAGCCATACATATTGTTTCAAGTATGATGTGTAGAGATAAAGTATCTATCTATTGTAATGGGTTTGTCTTAAAGTAGAAAACACTATACAACAACATTCAAAAATACATTTAATGTTAAAAACTTGGTTAAAAATAAAAACAATACACTTTTAATAAACCATCATGAAACAAACTATCTGAAATAAGGTCTAATATCTCATGACAACTCTGCAATTCGCCTTTGCATACTGCTCACCAAGCTTTGCTAGGAACTCCAGGAGAATAGCAATTGCTATGGTTTGTGAGGTGTTCGATTTGTTCCTTTAGAATGTAACACCCTGTATAAAGACATCTTGTTGGTAGTGGGATACCCTGTGGAAGGCATGGTGTCTTATATTATCGTGTTATTCCTTACCGAATTTACAGTTTTCTGTAAAATGGTACGATATGGGTACTGTATCCCAGTAAACAGTCGAACGTTGTTTCAACGCAGAATCATCGTTTGGTCTGTTGATTTATAGTCGTCGCGTTGATTTCAGGTTGATTTAAGCGTTAGTGCACAATCATGATTTTCGACGTTAAATCAATGTTGTTAAAACGTGTTTTGAATGTGTTTTGATATTGGTTGAATTCATCCTGTTGATTAAATATTGCAAATAGGTGACAGTAATTAAACCGTCACGAATGCGCGGTTGCGAAATGTCTTTTAAAACTTATCATCATTTGTTCGGTGGATTTATAGTTGTCTCTTTAATTTTAAGCTGTTGATTTTTGGATTGTTAAAACGTGTGTTGAATACGTTTAGATATTGGTTGAATTTATAACGTTGACTAAACGTTGAAAATAGGTTTACATGTCACATACTCTGAGCGCTATGTGGCGTTGGCGTAAACGGCGGACGACACAGATTCCTATAAAGAGGCTTAGAGGGGTAGGACGTATTGCCACGATCCCCGGCGTCCGCACTGTCGGTTGCTTGAGACTTGATATTGTTGGCCGGCAATGACACGACGTTTGTTGTTGTTGTCCGTTTCGTTTTGTTTGTTTACCGTTTTTTTAGAATAAAAAATTTCAAATCGCTTGAAAGGTGAGTACTCATGGGTTGAGATTTTACTGTTTTTTTTTTAAGATTAGAGACAAGATGGCTGAAATCTCACAACCACCATTGGTTTTGATGAGTGTGACTATACTATTTTGCAGGCCAACTAATTTAAGTAGATATGGTTAAATTAAGCTATACTAAATTAGGTACATATAGGCATTGTTTAACTATATCTAGTTAGATAATCCAATTGGCTGCATTTCTCGCCCTAAACTATTTAAGTAAGACCACGGTAGATGTCGCGACGAGAACAAAAGTAGTATATTTTGAACTATTTCGCCAAATGAGGGAATTTGGTACCGCTCCATCTGTTTGCCTAATGACTTTTGTTTACAACTTTATTGACCGACCGGCCGAATTTCGATGAAAGACTCGATAACACGGACACACAGTATTTAAGAGTTCATTTTTTTCAGAAATTTTGGATAGCATAATAATTATTTTTATTCATTATATATAACATAATTATTCTTATTAACTAGTAGGCTATGATAAGTAAAGTTAAAAAAGAGATTTGGCTGACCATTATTCAGTTCTGTATACCGGGATTCTTGAAATCTAGTTTCGATTTCGATTGTCATTTATCACGTAAATAGACCTTTTAAGAAAAAGTCCAGTAAAGAAATTTGGAGAAATTTGAAAGGGGTTTTGTTATCCACAATGATCTTCAAATATGTTTGTTTAGTTTTGCCGAATGTTAATTAATTACGCAAATAAATTAAAAGTATTGACAATCGAAATCGATTTGAGATTTCAAGAATCCGTGTGCAGATCTTGTTTTGTTCATTTGCATGCAATGCATGATTAATAATGCGCGATGATGAGCGCGCGGGAATAGTTATTTTCCTAACAAGTGCGCAAAGTAACACTTTCGCGCGCGCTAATGCCGTTGCCCGAACGACGCGAAGCGGAGTTCGGGCAGCAGTCAACTGCGCGAAATACACTTTGCGCAAGAATTAGGAACAACATTTTTTCTACAACCGTATAAAAGTCCACCTGCCACTAATATGGGACATCTTTAACGATTGTCACGAAAGTGCTGAAGTTTTACCAAACTGAACTTATTGATAGTCGATTCGAGGTGTTATGTTGATAATGACGCGCCTTAATTTTTGAAAGAAGTACTCTATAGAGATTGTTTTTAAAGTTAATGAAGACTTAATGTTTTTTTTTTTATTTTGTATAATTTAATACTTCTCTTCATAACATTAATCTGGCAACATTTCACGAATGAACTAGACATTTGTCAAATTTGTAACCTCATTTACTTGCAAAATTGATTCAATGTCATTGTCAAAAATTTATATAGGGGCAAAACAATTGGATTTCATGGCACACCCCAGTCCATAATAATTTGAGATGGGATATACCAGATTCAATTTCCAAGAAAATTCTTTTAAATCCTATATACCTAATTTGGCTTGAGCTCCACTAAATGTCTTGATATCAAAATGTGTGTGTTTTTTTTTAAAGCAAAGTAATTTTCAGAATCTCGACCATAAATAGGTACTCATAAACAAACACAAAGATATGTATAATTTTTGTATTTCATAATTTCTAAAGTTTTTTTTACTTTAGGTAGTTCTGAAGAATGCAACAGAGAAGTTGCCGAAACATTAACTATGTGGATTCGTCCTAGCCCTTTCCAGGGTAAACTGTTATTAGGAATAATTTTAATGCGAATTGTGGAAAATTCCTTTTCCAAGAATCCAAAATGGCCCAAAAAAGTGTATGAAAATCGTCAAAGAAACTGAATGAGGTAGACATTACCCAAAAGTAAGTACTAAAAAATTTAATTCTTGTTTAAAGTTTTTCCTAGTTTACAGTCACCCCAGTCAACCCCTAAGTGCTGTCCTTCCTTTGGTTTTAAGTTTTAACATATATATCATCAAAAACGAATTTATAAAATATAACTATTTTACTAATGATTGTAATTAGCACAAGTATTATATTTCCAATAAAACATGTTTAAAATATGTTAGGCATTTTTTATGATAAAATGCAAAGTTTTAATATATTAACTAGGTAGAGACGTCAACAAATGGACATTTTGTGGATGTGACATGTGACGACGTAGTGTACTACCTGGGGTCAAACACTTTTTTGTATGTGCTTTTTAATTAAACATTAACGCTCTGTGTATTTTTAACAGCATTTTTGGTTTACAGTTTTTGTCTTAAACTAAAATTAAAACTCATTATACAGGTTCACTCATTTTTATCGAATAAATTTTAACTGGGTTCAAAGTTCAAACCCTGGTAAAACTCATTTGACATAAATTATATTCATGTAAATGAAAAAAAAATAGATGAAAACGTTGATTTAACGTTTTATGTAAGGTTGATAGATACGTTGAATAAACGTCTTAAGCAAACGTTGATGAAACATTTTAAGAAAGATTGATAAAAACGTTGATTCACCGGACATAACTACGTTAAAAAAAACCGTTTGATTACAGGTTTTTTTTTAACGTTAAATCAACGTTCAACTGTTTACTGGGATTGTATTCTATGTGAGTGGATTTGTGCAGACCTCTTCTACGATTTGTGGTGTATTGTGTCTCACCTGAAGTGTTGCTAGCAAGGGTTATCCCAAAGATGTCTTATTGCGAGATAAGTAGCACCCATAAATAATTGACGCGTTGATATAAAATCTTGTATACATACAATCCGTATTCCAGTGTACGGAATCAACGTGTAAGGATGGACATTAATTGAACATTTTAAAATAACTACATCATATGAGCTAACTGATTTTAATTCTAACTATATCGTAACCTATTTTCCTGCACAAACTAGAATTTGCTCCTTATCAAAATGGAAACTATTGTAATATATTTCTAACTTTATTTAAAAGCATTATGTGGTGAATGTAAATTTTGGAATTCATTTATTAGATTTTGATCCACTGTCCTACATATTATTGACTTGTTACTTAGAATATAAGTACTTGATGAAGGGTAATCTCGCAGAAAGAAAGTGCATTATTTGTGTCTGTCATTCAATGTTCTGTTCTGTTCTCGCCAGGTATGTACAACAAAATATTATTAAGGCGATGTTGACAAGCACAAGGTGCGAAGCTTGACGAACATATTTACATTTTATTATTGGGTTTATTTATTAATTATTTTTGTTAGATGATCTTTCTCATAAACAATTAGTGATCTAACGAGTCCTTAATAAAGTGCATTCATGTCGTGTCATTTTTATGGCTATATTTTTAATATGGCTAGAACTATTAGACTGGTATATTGATGATTAAGGTATTTAGTTTTAAAGTAAAGTTTTCAGGTATTTTTTGCCAAATAAAATAATATCAATTTTATTAAACCATAAAAAGAAACAAAAGGTTGGGTTAAGTTTGTACACACGGCTACGGTTATGAAACTTAATAAGTGGTCGCAGGACGGCTTATCTCTATTAAAAGTCAAATGAAAGCATGTCATTAATTTTTGTGACAAATGTTTTTTAACTAAACTAAGACAAAACTAGTATTTTTAAATTTAATTTCAATTTTCGGCCTTTGGCTGCTTATGGGAAATAATATTATGGGAAATAAAATTTTGAATTATAAAGATTCCTATAGAGGGCAGTGCCACCTTCATTATAGAACTCACATATGGACCCTTTGTCAGTGTTTCGTCCAGGATAACTTCGTTAATTATCCCGAATTAAAGTGTGCGTCGGTTTTAGAAAGTCTACCCTCTTCTTTCGGGTTAATGGGACATTTTTTATTTTAATTTCATTTCAATTCACATCCTTGTTTAATGCTATATACACTCGGGTTCATTTGAAGTGGTTTGATCTAATTGATAATCGACTCTAAATGGTCATAACTTTTAAACCACTAGATACATTTTGATGACTTTTTGTGTGTCTACTTACTGTTATTTTTTCTAGGGAATGAAGTATTTTTACTTAATTTTTTACATTTAGTTAGATGCCTGCAGTTCAATTAATTCTTCGATGTCCGTTTACCTTTTTTTAAGGCGGGTGTGTAACATGCTCGTGATGATAGAAAAACTTTTGTATGACAGGAGAATTCTCCATGAGTTTAGAACACTTTTTAGTTTTTGAATATCTGTCCTACAGTTTAAGAAAACATTGTTTTTGTACTGATATGCATTTTCAATACGGTTTTATTAACATTTTAATAAGATGGTCATGGCGAAGCAGTGTTGGGTACCATCACTACCGGTATAGCTGCCACCTGGCTGTCACAGATGACGCCTTTTTCAATTTTCCAAATCCTCCTGTGACACAGAATGTCACAATTGAACATTCCTTTAGAAAAAGAAACCATAAATAAACACAAAATGAATCATCACATTTTATCGATTGATCTTGTGACTTAATCGCGGAATTCGAGAATTTAATAAAACGTAAACTGTGACAGCCGTATGGCAGCTATTCCTGTAATAATGGCATCCGTTATAGTTTCGACAAGGCCAACTTATTGATTCTTAATAAAACCGTATTGAGAAAATTCATATCAGTTAAAAAATAATTTTTTCTTAAATTGTATGACAGATATTCAAAAACAAAAAAGTGTTCTAAACTCATAAAAAGTTCTCCTGTCAAACGGGTTGTCACAAGTTTTCCTATCATTACGAGCAAGTTACACAGCCGCCTTAAAAAAAAGGTAAAAGAACATTGAAGAAGTAAATGAACTGGAGGCATCTAACTAGAAGTAAAAATTAAGTGAAAGTACTTCGTTCTCTACAGAAAAGAATGGTCAGTAAACGTATAAGAATTCATTAATACGTATCAGGTGATATAAAAGTTATGGCGATTTAAAGTCGATTATCAATTAGAGCGATCCACTTCAAATAAACTCAAGTGTATTTGTAATCTGGATGCTTTGTTATGAGGTTAAAAATGGCGTCAGCCTATGCTTGCACCTCTACTTGCCCACAGTTCCAGTTTCAAAGCGTAGCCAGAAGGTCATCTACTAGTACACACCATAAGAGTTGCGAAATAATTCCAACTTATGGACCACTTCCCACCGCTGTGAATTTGAGGCCATATTATGATGTGAGGTAATCAGTCTGGATTTTAGCATGTTGCGAATCCAGTTGGTGGTTGTTGTTTGTCTTTTCGCTTTGCCAGCGGGAGTAAGGAGCTCGTAAAAGCATAAAAACCTCCTGCGAGATCCCTGGAAACCCCTACAGGGTTTATCGGATTTCCTCCACAAGGTAATAGAGTGCCAGATTCCTTGATTTTTTAGCCTGGTATGCATACTGTTCTTTACTAAGGGGATACGTTGTTAGGGCTTCTTTAAATAAAAGACCAGTAACTTTTCCAAGCTTTTTAGCTAGAACGATGTTAGACTTGGTCTTCCAAATATATATCCAAAATAATTTAAAGACTACTACCTTCCTTATCTATTGATGCCGAGTATATTTCCCGATTTTATAAAACATTTTATATATTATATTCAAATGGGTCTATCTCTATCAGTGTTCAATGTTTTCAATGTAGCTTGTACGAGTACGTATAATTTTAACTCTTTATATGCGCATATTGTAATAGCAGATTAAGGCCAACTTAAAATATTTAAATAATGCCATTGCAGAATACTACTAAAAATAACTCGATTTTCGAGGTAAAATAACAAGGTTTTATAAATATTTGAACATAATCCATATATTTACGCAATTTTAAAAACAATTATTACACATATTTATCAAATATAGTAACACATTTTGAATCAGAACAAAAATTCCTATTCAAAACTAAGAAAATCAATATACAAGATGTGCCATTAAAAAAAAATGGATTCATATAAACTACTTAAAAATCGAATGCGTTAATTAATGTTTTTTTGATGTTGCCACAATGAACGTTTGAAGAAAATATTTGTCATTTTTGAAAGACAACCTTGCACATATAATACATGCACATATGCACAAATAAATTTATATACTTATTTACTTGTGGAATAAAATAAAATCAATACAGTGTGCATAGGTAATATATATTTTTGTACAAAGCCTGTGCATTATGCGAGTTGGATCTTCAAGGTTCCGGCTTGATAACAGTATAGCGGTGACTTTATGCTTCGTTCTATGTTCTGTTCTACGGCTACCCGAACTAGAAGTGTAAGTTCCAGTAACTTTTTTTAATACATAACGGAATATAATACCGGTAAACAATAAAGTATTATTCACAAAATATTGTATTCATTAAAAATGTTGCACTTGTGGTTTATACGAAGGTTTATCTAATAAACCACAATAAGGTGTGGATGAACAAATCCAACCAAATATATTTGGTTTTTGAAAAAGACTTTTACAGTATTTGGTTTCAGAAAAATGTCCACTCTTTGCGGAATTATATCGTTTGGAATTCTCGCTTTGTTGATCTATGGTATAAGAAAATGGAAGCAGAATTACTGGGCGAGAAAAGGAGTCCCGCAGCTTAAACCAGACTTAATATTCGGCGACTTGGGACCCTTAATTAGAGGCAAAAAATCCTTTAAAGACACTTTCTATGATATATACCAGATAGCCAATGCTAAAGGCTACAAATACCTTGGAGTCTATGCAGGAGGAACCGCAGATTTCGTCCCATTGGACCTTGCTCTAATCAAGAAAATTTTGACAAAAGATTTCCAGTACTTTATATCTCACGCGTCTCTTTTCCATAAAAATATGAAGTTAAGCACTCACCTTTTTAGTATGGAAGGCGATGACTGGAAGGAGAGGCGGACCAAATTAACACCAGTATTCACATCAGGTAATGAATAGGTACATATTTTTGTGTATGCACAAATTCGTCCCGTCATGCATGTCAAAACTGCAACATGCAGAATACGTAATGAACAAGCAAGTAAATATAGGGGCATAAAAACAAAAATGAAAAGATATCAGTAAATAAGCATAACATTCTCAAGAGTAGAGAAATGTAGGTGATTACCAATTTGTCGATCAATCCATCTGCATACCGGTTTCGGGGTCCTCCCCTCATCAGTACAGCTTTGGTTGGTCGATAAATTAGAAATCTCAAGCAGGCGACATTCACCAGCGTGTTTTAGATCAAACACTGCGTGGCAGATTGCTCTCAGTTCGAGAATCAGCCCATTCTAATTTTGATGATTTCCCGTTTGATCTAAAACACGCTGCTGGATGTCGCCTGCTTCTGCTTTGTACAACATCTCACCGGTACTCCGTACATTCCCGGTTTTAAACCGATGAAGCGAGATTTCCAATTTGTCGACCAGCCAAAGCTGTACTGATGAGGGGTAGACCCCGAAACCGGTATGCTTTGGATTGATCGACAAATTGGTAATCACCTACAATCCTTTTCACTTCGTTCTGGTTCCGATAACCAGCTAGGTACAGAGCAATATGGGATGCTTCTCGAACTGGGAGCCATCTGCCATGCAGTGTTTGATCTAAAACACGCTGGTGGATGTCGCCTGCTCCTGCTCTGTACAACATCTCACCGATCCTCAAGAGTGTTGTGCTAGCTTCAGGACAGGGTCATCATTTTATGTCGATCACTCGATTAACAGTTTTCCTGTTACACTGTTACACGACCTGAATCCACCGACGTTATTGGCTACCCGTTTTGACGCATACAGCGCCATCTTGAATTTTCTTCTAACTTGTAAAAAGTTCACCTTTATATCTTAGCTTAACTCTTCTTACCACTTTTATAAAGTAGTACATTAAATACATCTTCTATGTAGTGACCCCTTAAGAGTACACTACTTATCCTTGAACTTTATAACTTAACTCTTCTTACCACTTTTATAAAGTAGTACATTAAATACATCTTCTATGTAGTGACCCCTTAAGAGTACACTACTTAGCCTTGAACTTTATAACTTAACTCTTCTTACCACTTTTATAAAGTAGTACGTTATTCCACATCTTCTAGGTAGTGAACTCCTAAGAGTACACTACTTAGTCTTGAACTTTATAATTTTTTTAGCGTGCACTTGCAGTGACAATTTTTTAACACGTTTAAGGCAAAATGAAGGTGATGTTTGGGACGGTTGCCGCGACTTCAGAAGAACTGACTAAAGTGGTTGCCGATATGGCAGATGCAAATAAGTCCATAGATATAAAAGAAACGTTGGCACGATTCACCACTGACGTCATTGCCAGTGTGGCATTCGGTCTTGAGGCGAACAGCTTGAGAGATCCTGATAATCTCTTTAGGTAAGTAACTATCTACTCAGCATTTTAACATCATCAGAGTATGATAAAAAAAAGTTTGACTTTCCTTTTTAAGGACTTTTTTCTAGAACGTATGGAAATTCTAAGATACATAAACTTTATTTCCTGGAAAATAAGTTATTTCTTATATTTCAAATATTAATTTTTTGTGTAATTGCAGGCGCATTGGTAAACGAGCTCTACAAAAGACTATTACCACAGTTCTGTCCGTGAATATTTTGCCAAAGAGCATTCTTGTTGCATTTGGGTTCCAGATATTTCCACGCGAAGTTACAAGTTATTTTATCGGTACTGTTTGTGCATATTTCTCTGCAAACAAAGCCCTGCAGTTGCTATACATTTCCAGGTATTGTGAGGGATGCAATTCAATATAGAGAGAAATGTGGTGTGGAGAGAAAAGACTTCATGCAGTTGATGATCCAGTTGAAGAATTATGGTACTCTTCATAATATAAAAGAAAATGGACTTGCAACTCCAAGTAATTTATTTCTCAAAAAAATTGAAACTGAATCTAAAATACCATTTAAATTTTAGAACAAAAATACTTTATTGCGGAAGAAGAAATCTTAAACGAAAGTTTTCTTTTCTTCCTAGCTGGGTTTGAGACGTCATCAAGTACAATGACATTTGCTTTCTTTGAACTAGCCCAGAATCCTACAATTCAGGAGAAGTTGCGTGAAGAAATCCACAGAGTGCTAGAAAAGCATGGTAACAAAATAACTTACGAATCTCTTATAGAAATGGAATACCTAGATAAAGTAGTAAAAGGTAAAAATTAATTTAGGTCTTAAGTTTTAGCAAACATTTTAATGAATTACTTGATACAGAAACTCTTAGAAAATATCCTGTCCTTCCTGCTCTTCCCAGGCTATGTACTAAGGATTACAAAATACCTGATACTGATATTATTATTGAAAGAGGTGAGCAAAATTTGTTAGTTTTGATAAGGAGTCTAACTGTAGCGTCTATACTTAGGAACAAGGGTGCATATACCAGCCATTGGAATTCAACGGGACCCCAAGTATTACCCTAACCCTGAAGAGTTTAATCCTGAAAATTTCTCAGCTGAAAACGTGGTAAACAGACCGGACTTCACATATATGCCTTTTGGAGAAGGTCCTAGACAGTGTATCGGTAAGAATTAACCAGTTTGAACTGTTTTGGTTTATTTTTTATCTCTTTCTAGTACGTGCTACATCTCATTCGTAAATCATTTGCCATTGAAAAAGAGTAGTAAAATCAAGTAAAATTCAAAAATGGTCTCTCGGTGATCAATAGGAAAACTTACCTTTGATTTCTTGATTCTGGAAGATGGCCATCATAGCAAATAGATGTGAGATTGAATTGAAAATATCTGATATTGTTGAATTGACAATATCTAGGCCATTTCTTAACATGTGCTAAAAGGAAATAGGAATAAAAAATGAAGGTTTCTAAGATAACTAGATGACAAAAATAAGTGAATAGGTAATACGTCTTAATACTTTCTCAATCAAATAAGCGCCTTAGATATTTAACGCACTATAACACTTCTTTATAGAAAGCACCTTTCATGTCCTCATTTCGCTGTTTTTTCTTCCTAACTTGAATAACTTCAGTTGTCCATTGTCTATTGGCAAAAGCTTCTCGATTAGGTAAATTAAATGTTTTTTTTTGTATTTTTGTGTAATTAAAATACATAAAAAAAATGTTTATGTATTTAAAATTTGTATTAATATTCCAAACCATTTGTAGCTACCACTAAGAGAGTGTTTTACAACTATCAGTAAAACTTCAGTTTGAAGTTGGAACACCAGTAATGACGTAGATTGCATTGTTATCTGACAGATAAACAATGCAATCTACGTCATGTCATCTTCTCACTTTATGGCCCTCGCGGCAATAACGTGTATTTTATGGCCTGAGCAGGCAAAAAGTACATACAGTTTAGGATTATTTCATTAATAATTTATTGTGGAAATACACTAAGATATACTGGTGGGACATAAAGTTTGTAAGCATTACGAGCACAAACCTAATATGTTTATGCCTTTGATACATAATTATCTATTAAATTCCTATTTACGCGTTTAGCTTACCAATTTCTTTAGAAAACGTTTATGCGAATTTTGTAGTTAGAGGTTTAAACCCCTGTTTCTTTTCAATTTACCATCAAAATAATTTTTCTATTTTATATAATTTTTTAGTTAATATAGTATAAAGTTTGCCTTCTCCTAGAGTTTCTTTTCTACAATTTATATTTTCGCTTTAATAGTATTTATTTCTTTCTTTGATAGACTCCATTTTTTTAAAACTCATTGAACGTAATATCTTTAAAATAAGCGATAATTTATATTTTTCGATAAATTTGTTTTTTTTTAATCGATAAATATGTTTTACTTCCTTTTTAATTTAAAAATTAAATATTAGTATCAAAGTGATCTACTTTGGATATCATTTCAACCATTACGTGGTTGTTTCATTGTATTAACTTTATTTTTTAAACACAGAATATCTTCTGAAATATTTGCGAATTTATCATGCTATTTATTAATTTGTACTTTCATCTCATTAAATTTATCATTATCAACTGTATCAATCATTATATGTAATGCTACATTTCTTTCTATTTCTTTTAACTTTTGGTTAATTTCTCTATGAGTGTTTTGTGTGCGTCAGCCGCAAATTTCTCAAATTGCGCCTTAACACTATTCATTATAGCACTTTTGATTTTAGATATGTCACTGTTTATTTCTTTAAGTTACTTAGTTTTAGTTATTTCTTTAAGTTACTTACTGCCATTTCTAAATTGTTTTTTAAGACATTTCATTGACTCTGATAGTTGCGATTTCATATTATATTAAGAAGATTTTTTTAATCTTCTTTTTTTACGAGTCGTCTTAATAATAGCAATCACCACCTGAAGTGAATTACAGTGCTTTGGAATCACAGGAGAATTTTACCTAGGAAAATTTGATAAATACCTAACTTATTTTCTATAACTGACACCTATTAAGGCGAACGCAGAAGTGGTTACTGTTTGAATGGGCAAAAACTAAACATCTAAAATTTAAAAGCGACGCAACTTATCACCTTTTATTAAAGTGAAAACACACACTTCTTATTTTAATCAAGTACAGATATTGAGACACGGGCACATGCACTTGACGGAAACCAAATAAACAATTAACTTGGAATATCTTGAGAACTTTAGTTTATTATAACATATGAAATAATTTCTTTTCCAGGAATGAGATTTGGATTGATGCAGGTGAAAATCGGCATTGTCGATCTACTAAACAAATTTAGCTTCAGATTGGACGAATCCATGAAACCTCCATATGAAGCAAGCACAGGAATAAGAATTTATACATTCAAGAAACCTGTGATGCTTGTTGCTACTAAGATTTCCAGGGATCAGGCTTAATTGTTTTAATTTTCGCACAGATAGTTTTGTTCAAATAGAAATTGCTTAGAAGTTAAACTTTTAATTAATACTCACGTTATAGGGTATGGGCATTATTACAATGTAGTTATTTTGTGATCGTACTTACATTGAAAACAAAATGTGTTTGTTTTAATTGCTGAACGAATTTCTATTGTGAATTATGTTACATGTTCATTGATATGTGAACAGAGTATAATAGAATTATTATTTTTAGGTGTCTTTATTTAACTTAATTATGTCTTTTAATTAGTTATTAGTTTTAGAAAAAAAATTTCAGCCCTTAACACGAACGTTATTATATGGCGCAGACCAAGAACAACCAAAAGAGTGAACTAGTAGGTATATATATTCTAAGATATAAGCGCTGTAAATTCATAAATGGCTGTCTGTGAGGATCTTCCAACTACATATCCAAGGGTAATGTGATGATTTAATATGTTGAAATTTCTGATAGAGTTGAAAAAAAAATTTGAAAATGGTGGCAAAATAGTTGTACCTCAAAAAAGGGCATCAGTTACCCTTTTTTTAAAGTGGTTGAGTTAAAGCAATCTTGATCCGCTTCGAAAATATTCCTGATTTGAAAGAGTTATGTATTAAATAGTATAGAACTTTTTTATTAACACGAGTCGAGATCTTCAGAATACTGTTTTGTATCTCATCTACTACTACTATGTTTCTTTTTAAGTTTCTCTGAAAATTTCTCTGACAAAAAGTTACTAATTGAAATTATTTTTATCAACGTAGCCACTTGATAAAAATAATTTCAATTAGCTACTCTTTGTAAGAGAAGCTTAAAGCTTTATTCACAACCTGAAAATTAGCAGCCAAATTAGTCAGTTTAATTACACTTCTTACACAATTCCGGAAATTATAAAGTTGTAAATTTTGCTCATTCACAATATCCTAATTTTCCATCTAAGTTTATTCGCTGCTACCTCACGAATAACCTTCGAAAGCTACCGAAATCGATAATGCTGGTATCTGAACTTGGTCATGCCCCCCAACCCAATACATGATATTTTACGTCAATTCCATGTCATACGTTAAGTAATTTATTACAGTGTCTTAAATTAGTACGTAAATTAACGCGAAACCTTGGCCCTTGCTAGCTTCTACGTTAAATACTAATTCAAGTGTACGTTTAAGTTCTAATTTTAAAGCTAATTATGAGGTTGTGAATGATGCTTAAGAATTGTCGTGTATAATATCATAAGAAAAAAAATTTTGCTGGCAAAATATATTAATACTTGAAGAACTAAAAAAAATTATTAATACTAGTATTAATAATTTACGGACTTTTTAGTACTTATATATTGCGACTGAGTTTAGCAGGATTAGTACTCTACGAGATCAGGCAAATGAATAGTATAACCTAAATCCAGTTAACTTAAATTGCGATACAAATAAGTAGTGTTTTAAATATAGTCGCTATAAGTATTTTGGTGTGTTAATTAAATTATATTTTCTAAAACATACTGGAAAATAACAAAATTATGTGGTAATCTATTTTATTTTTTACAAAAGCTACAAGGTGTCTGAAATATTATAAACTTTTGTAGCAGAAACTTTAGGGTAGCAACTGAATTATCTATGTAAATAAAAAAAACATTTCAAATTAAAGAGTACAACTACAAAATAAATAATGAAAAAGCACTATGCATCCTTGCTTAAACTTTATAAATCTAAAATGTTTTCATATATTTTTATTGCGGTCAAGTATAGAGCAAAAATAAGTAAGGTTTTTTACTGGTTTTAGCTGGTAGATTTTGAACGAAAAGCATAAAGATCAATAAAAATAGAAAAGTACTCTTAGTGAAACCTTTTAAAATCAGTCAGAATGAAGATAAAATATACTTTTTCTTATTGTTTATTTTCTTTTATACATAAATAGTCGGTTTACTAAACTAGGAATCAATTGAAACGATACCCCCCAAATTTTGAATGAACTTTAAAACAGTGTATATCTAAAGCCACTCAACCGATTTTTGTCGGAGATGCCATGTTGGTAAGATCCATGTATAGATTGCTTTACGTGGTTATGTACTCGGTTATATGTTTTGAAGGTTTCCTAATACAGGGTTCAACAAAACTTGATGCATTTTTGTCGTATCGTCGATGCGTCGTACCTCGGGACATATTTGGTGTTTTTTTAGATATTTTGCCTGGTTCCATAGATATTTAGTTTTTTCTATAAAAGAGGTATCATTTAATACTGGAGCTTCAATTTGCCCCATATTCCTCCTAATTTGCCCCTTTACACAAATATTGTTAAAAATTTCATATGAAATATAAAGACTATGCATAGGGCAAGCTATACATATAGGCGTAATGGCTATAAAGTTAGACACGTCTACAAGGGCGAACAGATGGTATTTTTTTTTTAAATATCGAAATGATAATCGAATGTTCACAATTAAGTGATGTGGAACAAAATGTATGAATGATTTTGGAATTCCGCTGCCTGATAATTGCAGCTATTAATGATACCTCGAGACCTTTCTCTGTCCTTCTTTATATCTTCATTAGTTTAAAAAAAGGAGGTTTTTCTAAAAGTGTAACATTTCATGACCATAAGAAAAACAAATCTCCTATTCAATGAGCATTACAACAATTTAGAATTGGACGTAGTCATCTGCGAACCAGAGCTATGCCTAATTATTTAGATGTACAGGGTGAGCCACTAAACTGACATTAATCCTAATTTTTTAATCTTTACATTATGAATTCTGACTGAATGAAACTGAATATCGAAATTTGTTTTTACCTATTAATAGAAACAGAGCGAATTAACTTGTTTTGGTAAATTAAAATTTCAGTCAATTCAAATTCAAATTTTTAATTTGAATATGTTCAGGAAGTTCGGCTAATCTGAAGAATGGCGTATAACAAGATGTCACACGTAAGGATGAATAACATGGTGGCCTTGAAAACACTAAAAGATACTAAGTTGAATAAATAAGAAGAGCTTTGAACATTCTAAAGCTTAACAAAATTGTTTTTAAGAATTTAAAAACTTTCAACTGCGTTCGAGAATTTTTGAATAATTCTAAATCCTTGAAAACAATTCACCTATAGGCTGACAGTCAAAGCAATGTCCACTCTTTTAGAGGCGTAGTTGTAATATCATAAAAAGTCACTGATAACATTTTAATTATATTATATTTTATACTATATTTTATTATATTATTTATATATTAACATTAATATATAAATAATAAAATATATAAATAACAAAACAACAAAATTATCAGCTTATTAAAAATGTGGACACACAATCTGTAAGGAGCGCTTTTGTGCAAGACTATTTCACCAGTCTTGCTCACCTTCCCTTGGGTTATGTCGGTTTCAGCCAGATAGAAAGGCAAGGATATGCTCTCACTGACATGTCTAAAAATACTTTTAATGAATGAAATAAAAACAAATTGTTACATAACTCACTAAACGCGTTATCTTATCTTATATTCTCCCTCATATTGTCCATTTTCCTTTTACCTCTCTCACACTCCTAAAACTATTGAAAAAGAAGGTAGCATCCACCTTGTAACCGTGCTACACCTTACACTCAGTTAGGCGACCAAGAGATGGCAGCAGAGGGCAGTCAACAGATGGCAGCCGTCACCCTGGTGTCGTGCTATAAAACAATTTTTTTGTTAAATGGTAATTTTGGATGAATGATGATCTGATGTGTTTGTGGCTCTATATTTTTAGGACCTGGTTGCAGCACCATGTATTTCTAATAGAATCTTGTCAATATCGCTTGCACCAAATCATAAATGATGAGGTGTTTGTGACTATAAAGTTAGACCCATCTACAGTGGCGAACAAGAAGTAAACTTTTTGAAAAATTTTATGGTTTGGAGCAAGCGATATTGAATGCTTGGGAAGCCATTCCCCAAGATTTTATTAGAAATCTGATAGGTAGTATGCCAAGGCGAGTAGATGCAGTGCTGCAAGTTCATGGTGCTGCAACCAGGTACTAAAAAATAAAGAGCCACGAACACATCAGATCATCATTCATTACCATTTAACAAAAAAATGTGTTTTCTATGTTTGTTTCCTTATTTTTAATAAGCTGTTAATTTTGTTGCTTTGGTATTTTTAATATAATTTTTCTTTGACCAGTTTTTTTTTAGTAACTTTTTATGATATTGCAAACATACCTTTAAAAGAGTGGACGTTGCTTTGACTGTCAGTCTAGATGAATTATTTTCAAGGATTTGGAATTATTCAATGATTCTTGAACGCAGTTGAAAGTTTTTAAATTCTTATATACTATAATAAAAGCTTTAGATTGTTCTAAGCTTTTCCTATTTATTCAATTTATCTTTTGAGTATTTTCAAAGCCCTTATGTTATTCATCTGTAGGTGTGACATCTTGTTATACGCCCATCTTCAGATCAGCCGTACTTCCTGAACATATTCAAATTAAAAATTGCGACTATCAATTAATTCGATCTGTTTCTGTTAATGGGTACAAACGGTTTTCGAAGTTCAGTTTCATTCAGTCAGAATTCAAAATGTAAAAATAAAAAAAATGGGGATTAATGTCAGTTTCGTGGCTCACCCTGTACATCTAAACAATTAGACATAGCTCTGGTTCGCAGATGACTACGTCCAATTCCAAATTGTTGTAATGCTCCTTGAATAGGAGATTTGTTTTTCTTATGGTCTTGAAATCTTACACTTTGAGAAAAACCTACTTTTTTTTTAAAACTAATGAAGATATAAAGAAGGACAGAAAAAGGTCCCGAGGTATCATTAATAGTTGCAATAATCAGGCAGCGGAATTCCAAAATGATGCATACATTTTGCTCCACATCACTTAATTGTGGACATTTGATTATCACTTCGATATTTGAAAAAAATGTATTTTCTGTTCGCCACTGTAGATGTTTCAAACTTTATACCCATTACGCCTATACGTCTAGCTTGCCCTATGCATAATCTTTATATTCCATATGAAATTTTTATCAATATTTGTATTATTGGAGCCCCAGTGTTAAATGCCTCTTTTATAGAAAAACTAAATATCTAAGAAACCAGAAAAAATATCCAAAAAACACCAAATACGTCCTGAGGTATGACGCGTCTCCACATACTTCCGTAGCAAAAAATGTTCTGAATTTTTTTTCCGCAAAATTATCCATTCAAAGAGTTTTTACAAAAATGCATCAAGTTTTGTTGAACCCTGTATTAGGATACCTGCAAAACATGTAACCGAGTACGTAACCACTTAAAGCATGCTATACATGGATCTTACCAAAATGGCACCTGCAACGAAAATGGGTTGAGTGGCTTTAGAGATAGACAGTTTTAAAATTCATTCAAAATTTGGGGTGAATCGTTTCAATTGAGTTTAATCGTTTCAATTGAGTTTCAACTAAGTTTATATACAAACACAAACATAAGCCCCGGCTGAGCTTCACTACGCCTCGGGTTACAAATTCCACGTCGCTCGTCATTTATTCGTTATCGGCCTAATATCGTCAATAGCTAATAAAATAAAAAAAAAATAATGGCGATTCGAATATAATTTGCACTAAAGAAAAAGTCAACCTTCTGTTGGGAATCAAACAAAGACCTTCCACTTCAGGCGGATGCTCTGACCACTGGGCGGATGCTCTGACCAACTGGGTTCGATTACCAGCAGAAGCTGGAATTTTTCTTTAGTATAAATTAATATTATGTCTGAATCGCCATTAAAAATTTTTCAATTTAAATTCTGGACGTTAAATATGTAACTGTAGCAGAATCTATGGTTGAAACATCTGTATTTTGATCTGGAATACCCTGTATTCTCAATTCACTTTGATATTCAGAAATAGTAATAAACTTATCAAACTTAATTAACATGAATATGCGTTTGCTGGTTCAAAACGATATTTCGATCGTTATGAAACAAATACACACTGAAAGGGAGGGTGGCATCTGCATATATTGCCTCAATGTAAACAAGCAGAATTTATCGTTTCTAGCTGTGCGCTTTAATAGAAATTGGAGCTATTATGAATTTGCAGCAGTCCTGTTAACTTAGCAATTGTAGCGTAGAGCAATATAGAGCGACTCCTAAGGCTACTTCGGCAACGCAGGGCAGACAAATTAGCTTTCATCGAGCAGAAACACTGAGCTCTCGGGCAAGTTTATTGTTTGTCTTAACTGCGCCATTACATGTAAGGGTGCGTTAAATTTAAAAGATGTTGCTCTATTGTTGTTAAATTGCGTGCATGGAAAATAAGGCTATGACTATTACACAAGAAGTCACTCATTTAATTAAATACCTTGACATGTGAATTAAAGTCTTTAACTGGCGAGCCATTGAGCATCAAGTTATGCTGTTTGTGAGTATGCCAGATGCGCGGAAAGGGGATTTTGATCGTTTATAGTCGCCATTAGAAAAGCTGCATTTTTGAATTCTTCCAAATGAATCACTCCTAACGACCAATAAATAACCCCATCAATTTGCTACAAACCGGAGATTATTGTGAATGATGATACTAGTAATCAATTATCATTAAATTATGACTATCTTCGAAGATTTATGTTGCGAAACCGGCTATTAAACGTAGCGCGGAAATTGAGAAGCGGAACCATGCCACTTTGTGCCCAAACAACTTGAGGGGTATGCATAAAATATTACATTTTCTTCGATACCTAATGCAATAAATTTCTTTCACCGTCAATGCCTATAACAGCGCAGTCCGGAAACCAGTTTGATATGTGATACATATTCGACAGTATGCAGGGTGTCTCAGATAAGAATACACTTTACAGAGATTTAGTAATCCATAAAAGATTCAAAAAGATTAAACTAGGGACAAGTTGCACACACTACGTTCTATTCATATTGTTTCAATTTATCTTTATTCGAAGCTTGTTGATATGAAATTTTGTTTCTTCACTTCGCTATTTCAATAGCTAAAATTTAAGAGTAGTTGTTCGTAGGTTTTTGTATTTACACAATAAGTTTTGCGCCTCTACCACAATATTATTTCTCGTATCATAATAAACGTAATCTGTAGTTAATGTAGTTAGTCTGTGTAATCTATTGTTATGAATGAATCAGTATTTGTACACAAAAGTGAAACATTATCTTTATAGGAGGAATGCATGACTTATTTTGAGATATTTAAAATTAAAAAAACAATGAATACATAGGGTTTTTCATAGAAAATTGTCCACATTCAATAACTTTTGTAACAGGTTAGCCTTGATCCGAGGGGGGACACCTTTTGGTCGACAAGCCTTCTGATGATCTTCATCCCTTTGCCCTAGTGGTCCCCAATTAGAAATTAATAAATTGGAATGAGAGTTGCTTGATATCATCGTTGAAAGGTAATTTTATTTCCTACTTGATTATGTTTTTATTTTATACATATATTTTTTGCTAGTTGTCTATAAATTAAAGAAACACTTAAAAATATTCATATTTGCATTTAACTTAATACAAAACGTGTAATACGTGTAGAAACTGACCTCCTTTTATAGCGGTTTTTTAAATATTTTGGCTCCAATATTTTATAACCTCCATATTCATAAATTTGATTGAGTAAAGGATGATCATTCTTTAATTTGGTAATTAAATATCTGGGCAACTTGATTTTTGTTATAATGATTTTCCTAATCTCATGGAATTTATTCTTGGCACAACGGAGGCTGGTTCATGTAATACTGGGCTTCAGTTCTGATTGGTTTATCCTAACTTTTCAACCAATCAGGAGATGATTCCTTGTGATTTGCAATTTAGCTGTTTTGGAAAAAAAAGAAGTACCAAAGTATTTCAATATTTAAAAGGCACTTCGTTTTATGTGCTTAGCCCATTAGCTTCCAGAAACGAAAATAATCGCCACTTGCAGGTTAGTTCGACTATTTTGATTGTGTACCATCGTCCAATAAGAAAATCCTGTTCTTTACAAAAAAGACACTAAAAGCTACCCATCAAGTAAGATAAGCAATATTTTCTTTTGTGCCAATATACTAACCTCTTAGTATACTGGCACAAAATAACACTCCTGAGCCATCAAGCATGTTGAGAGTTGCAACAAATATTTTTTTGTGTCTTTTAGAGGAAATATAAAAGACACCATGTCTTTCATCTCAACTAACATTCGTGGATGTTTTCGGTTTTTTTAAATGGAAATCGAATTTTGTAAGACATTTGTAATAACTATCTAGCTTTATAGATGGTTCTGCGAGTTTTATATGTCAACTTTATGTGTTTATGGTTTTCTAAAAGACTTTACCTAATAACAGTGCACTTTCGGTGGTAAAAGAAAGTGACAAGAACGTTTTGGTTGCAACACCTATAAAACTCATACCTTGTTCATCAATTTTTTGAAAGTTTTTGTGAACCCCGTCATAAATTGTGGAAAATTTTAATCAGTTTTTGGTAACTTAAGTTACCTAAAGAAGCAGTATAGTTTTGGAACTAGAATAAGTAGAAGAGTAAGTTTTATACTACGGTAACGTTTTATATGGGTTTGCAAGTTTTTTTATAGGAATTAATAACATCTATGGGACTTGGCCGTTTCCATATATGAATATGTCCTAAAATCTTTCGTTCTAACAAAGTTAAAAAAGGTACTAGTGTTTATAAAGAATTATGTCGGATTGTGCTAAAACACCTGACGTCAGCATGGTGTACAATGTACAAGGAGATGAACCTTCAAGGCTAATTTTCTTTATATTTTTTAATTTAGAGAGGCGCCTTTTTTTTGTGAGAAGTGGCGTAATCGCTTTCACAGTAAGTTTAATCTGCTTTATCTTAGTCTACATTCTCCTACAAGAAGCGTGGCAAATTAAGCATGCGCATGTACAGGGTCATTGATTATAAGTTAACCACCCACCTAGAGTTTTTAATTTAACTCGAAGGAAAAAATGTTAAATACGAAATTTGTTGATAATTAGGTGTAGTTTTTTTCAATACAGAATTGAATACAGAATTATATAGGGTCTACTCAAAGCCCGCGGCGTACCAAAGCTATGATTTTATAAATGGAACACCCTGTATATTTATGCTTTTTTATACTCTGTAAACGTTTCTAAGCATTTTTTATGAAGCATATCCTATACCTATCCTCATTGGTTTTCTCGATAAATGGTACCTAAATTTCGATATTATAGTATTTAGCCCTCTTCTTTTTAATCGTGCAATTAATTAATGCAAAAATTATGGATAAGCATGTATAGTTTTTCATGTTGATGGGTAAAATGTCAATTGATGGGTAAAATTCCTTACACCAAAATTTTTGTTCCTGAAAAGCTTTAAAAGGCGTGTACTTTAACACCCCAGCTAGATATAAAAAAAAACTTGCCTTTTCATTTTTTCTTTACTCTAATATGTGAAGAAAATTGTAAATTATGGTTGGAATAATTTGTTTATTGAAAGAGAAGAGCACTCTTTTAAAGCTCGTTTTACAGTAGTCAACTTTCTTTTTAAAATTTCCTTGATGAAGTTTATTACCTTGAAAATCTTGACGACAAGTTTATTGATGATTCACTTTACAGCCGACAAGTTTATTGTCACACTATTCAAGTAAAAAATTTGCGTACCTAATTAAAAAAAAATAAACCTGTTTTTGTCTCTGCTTGTTTATTTTTGGTTTGTTATGGTTTGTTTTCAGTTTAACCTCAAGAGAGCATTGTGAATTTACTACTTATTTAATAATACAAAAATGAATGAAATGAAAAAAAAATTAAGGTTGCAGCGATATGTATAGTGATAGCCACTGCTGCATTGCTGAACATGGAGTTATCTGCAGAAAGAAGCCCAAGAAGATGGTGCCGTAGAGGAAATATTGATTTGCCATCGGAATTTGAAAATGATGAAGAAAAGTTTAAAAACTTCCTCAGAATGGATGAAAAAGTTTTTGATATTTTGTTAAAAAAGGTGGGGCACAAAATAACTAAAACATTTATTGGACGAGAAACAATATCTGCCAAAGAAAAACTTATAATAACTCTGAGATATTTGGCAACAGGTGAAAGTTTCAGAAGTCTTATGTATAATTATAGGGCATCAGAAAGTGCAATATCTTTATTCATTCCTATTGTCTGCGAGACTATATATAGTGAATTAAAAAAGGATTACTTAAAGGTAACACAGCTTTTAACTACAGTCATATAGGCATTTATTTCTTTTATTGTTTCCTTAATTATATTGAAGGTTCCTAGAAGCGCAGTTGAGTGGCTACAAATAGCTAGAGGATTTGAAGTGTTATGGCAAGCCCCAAATGTACTAGTAGTATTATAACTGTAAGAAACAACACCTCATTGTTCTTCCCTATTGGGTCTTGTAGATGCTCAGTATAATTTCACTTACATAAATATTGGAATGAATGGACGTCTATCAGATGGTGGAATTTTTCGTGAAAGTGATCTATATAGAGCAATTCAAGATAACACTCTCAATTTCCCAAAGGATAGATCACTTCCGGGAAGAACAAAGTCTGGACCACATATCATAGTAGCTGATGCAGCTTTTTCTCTGCCCACACATATTCTTAAACCATATCCATTTAGAAACTTGACACAAGAAGAAAAAATATTTAATTATAGAGTGAGTAGGGCTAGACGAGTTGTGGAGAACACTTTTGGAATTTTAGCAAATTGTTTTAGAGTATTACTTAACACTATAAACTTGAAGCCACATAAAGCAAAAGTCATAACCCAAGCTTGTTGTGCTCTTCATAATTTTTTAAGAAGTGAATGTGGACAATTATACTTGGGCAACATTGAAGAGGACCTAGATACAAGATATCGCTTTGTTTATGGACTGAGTAAACAAAATTATGGTCGCCCAAGGAATGATGCTCTTGCCATAAGAGATGAGCTTAAAGCATACTATAACTCTTGTGGAGCAGTGCCCTGGCAGAATGAATTAGTTTAAGTCTGTTTGTTGGCAGTGGACAAGATTGACTAAAACGGACACTAATGTAAAATCTCTGCCTGAAAATCTTACAGCCAATTAGGGGCAATATTTTGATATTTTGTAAGTGCATCTTTAAGATGAATAAAGTATAGGTACAGCAATAAAATAATGGTAAAAATAATTTAAGTTGAAAAAGAAAATTCTAATTATCCTATAAATAATGTAATACCTATTATATAATATATAAAAGTATATAAGTAATATATGTATTTTTAAGTATCGTTGGCTCTTTGTTTTCTTTGCAGCATACACTAATTTTAAATTGTTTTCGTTTAATTCATCCAGAATGTTCTTAATAGATTCCATCTCATGTGCAATGATTCTATAAATATTCATTATTTAATTTTTCTTTCTCATTATGTATATACGATATATATAAGCTTACCCGCCAAATAATGAATGTTTTGGCTCAGTGTCGTTACTCTTTTTGCTGACACTGATTTGAGGGTCTTGGTTGCATCATCCAAGAGATTTGTAATACTCTCAGCAGGAATATTTCTTTTTCTTTTTCGGATCTCGTTGGGAATACTTGATGCACTAGTGCTAGAGGGATGAGAACTTATGGGGGACAGTAAACATTCTTCCAAATTGATCTCTTCTAATTCACTAATTGGTCCATCATAGAGCAGTTCAGCTTCCTCCTAAAACAAATTTAAATTTCTAATTACCTAAACATGTTTCTTTGGAAATATAAAATTAGTACATTATTCAAGTACACATTTCATTATAGCTCTATAGTGGATAATTATTGACTTACCCCATGTTCTGCAGATTCAGAGGTTGCAGCATGGCCCTCTGTTGTGAGGTTGTTTTCACCTTCAGCAACAACATTTTCTCTTTCGAGGAAGGTGAACATCTCAAAACACCACCATTTAGGGACATATATATCACTGCTTGAGGCTCCTGAGAGACCACTTTTTTTTACCTTATTAACCTCAGCCAAATATTGGGTCCTTAATCTATAGGTTTCGTGCACGTGACGTCACAATTTGAACCTGGGGGTATGTCAACATAACCTCACCCATTTAAAATGCATGTAAATTAATGACATCTTTGCATTTCATTACAATTTTTTCAATTATCTTAAATCGAATGAAATTTTAATTTTGCTGGATTCCTTCTAGAATCATCATTCTTGACGGTGAAGCAAAAAAGAATTACCTTTATGCCGAAATAAGTGGTAAGGAGAGCAATATTTTGTGGACTATATCTACCACCAAGTAACACCAACCTTTTTATGCTTCAAAACTACTTCAAATTCAGACAAAGAAGCATGGAAATAGAGGTTTGGCGTTCCCAGTAGATTCTATTGCCATAAAAACTAGAAAGGAATGGATTGTTAAAAGGTATAATATGATTACTTGGCTAGAAGCTGGAGTAAGATATTTAAACTTTTGTAGGTGTGAATTCTAAGTCATATACGCCCTGGACTTAAAAATCATGCACGAAATCCAAATAAGTCGAGCACTTTTGTGTCTACAAGGAAATAATTATAAAAAAAATTTGATGGGTGTGGTCAGAAATAGATAACACGAACTATAACAGTTTGAAATACTCAAAATCTTTTTATGCCTCAAAACTACTTCAAATTTAGACAAAGAAATAGAGGTTTGGTGTTCCCAATTGATTTTCGTGCCATAAAACTAGAAACGAGTGGATTGTGAAAAGGTATAATGTGATTACTGGGCTGGAAGATGAAATAATATATTTAGACACTCGTAGGTGAGAATTCTGAGTCATATATGCTCTAGACTTGGAAATCTTGCATCTTGCACCAAATCCATATAAATCAAGCACTTTTATGTCTACGAGGAAATAATTGTCGAAGAAATTTGGTGATTACTGTGGTCAGAAATAGATAACACTTGAACTGTGCAGTGATAAATTAAGGCAAAATAGTTTTTAAGATGTGGTATTTAAAATAAATTATAAATGTTCCTCCACAATTTAATATAAAAACATTGTTACTTTTGAGGTTATAATTGTTTATCGAAGAATTTAAAACAAAACCTGTTTCTTAATCGAACAAATTTTATTGTAACTTGTAACAAACACTTATTCAAAGATTTTCTTCAATACAATCTCACTGATACTGCTAGAATATAATAGTTATTTATGTATTAAGAGCGAAAAGTACAACTTTTTTGCTCGGAGAGTGAAGTTTGCCGCTCGACGCGAAGCGGAGAGCGGCAATCACTCGAGAGCAAAAAAGTTACTTTGTGCTCGTAATGCATACAACGTTTTTTCTGCAAAGGATCAATTTCAAATAATGTGAATCACAACTGAGCATAACTGAAAACACAATCTGAAAATTTAAATCAAAGTGAGAATGACGTTTTTAATAATTGGTTGAGTGGTGGTAGTTGCTATTGACAGCAAGCGAAAAAATCTTTTTCGCTTGTTGTCCTGGGCAACGCGCGGAAAAGTACACTCACATTCTGATCCTCAAAAAAGGCTAGGTTTTCGTTTGTCAAATGAAAGCGTAAAATGCGTCATTATTTGACGTTTGTAGAAAAATATATATTTTTAAGTTATATAAATAAATTCGTTACTGAACTAAATATGTTTAAGAATATATGCCACAAAGCCCTTTTGCTATCTTCTTTTTAATATATCTTTGTCCTTTCGTTGCATTACATACTACTTATATGGAATGGCTTCTGTTTCCTTACTTGGCTACTTATTTGTCATTTCCATACTCTACAACAACAATAAAGCTATTAAGATATTAAAAACATTACTCCAGTTAAACAATTACAAAAAAAGAGGAAAAATAATATGATTGGAACTGTATATTAAGCACCAATGGGGGTATAATTCGGTACTTAAGCACCTACCTAGTAATATTGTATATTCCTTGGCCTTTGTGAAGTTAAGCACTATGAAGACAGTCATTGCAAAGTAGAAACAAACAAAATTCTGATTTCAGCATTTCTTATTCCCAAAATATTTGGAGTTGAAATAATGGGCTTCTTAACAGTTGTTCCAATCATGCAATGCTCAGATATGAATAGTGTAATTTGAAAGTACATTTTTAAACTGTACCTGAAGCAGATTAGGGTCTGTGTAGGCAGAATCTGCAAAGTTCCAGTTTTATGTAATTCCTGTACGGTTATGAGGCAGAATTACCCAATAGCTCGGACCTGGATATGGAAAATGTACTGCTTAGAACAACTCACTTTTGTTTCAGGGTAAATATCTTAACAAATATTAAAGAAAAACGGATTTATATGAAGGCAGATTTTTTCCATTTACGTCAATGTAATTTTTTGAGGTTGTTTTACCACCAAGTTCGATGACAGGTCACGTGCTGCACGAAACCTATTTAGCTTGGATTTAACCTCATTGGCTGTGAGGTTAGTTAAGTTTTTTTTATTAAAATCGTCTGCAATCTCTTGCAAAGCTTTTAGTCTTAATGCTCGATTTTGATAATTGGTAATGTGTTACTACATACAAGCACTCATGTTGTTCATAGAGTTCTATTAGTACTTTGATAGCTGCTTTAGGCCGATCGAAAGCAGAATCTTTTTTGCTATATAAAGACAAAACAAAATAATACCAAAGTATTGAAAAAAGCTTGAAAATTGAGGTTTACCTGCACATTTTCTTTTGGTAGTAGTAACTTCTATTGGCACCTCTGAAAATTACCAAAATAGTCATTAAACTTTTCGTATAGTTACAAGAAAAATCGAACACGACCGATTTTCGATAAGTTCAAGAAACTTGCCGAAAACGATCAGCTGATTCACTACTGCGCATGCGTAAGGCAAGTTCTTGTGGTTTTGTCAAGAAACTTGACGACTGTAAAACGAGCTTAAGAAATCTTTTATTAAGTTTTTATTAAACAAACTTATATTTAAGTTTGCGTTTCCAATCTATATGCAATTTTTCAAGCATGGAAATTTTTTCTTTACTCAGTCGGACATTTATCCACCTAAGCAGCAGGGTGATTGAGATCACAATAGATGATTTTGGGTACACCATGTATAAAATTTTACAACATGAAAAACTACACATGATTATCCATAATTTTTGCATTTTACATGATTTCACACAATTAAAAAGAAAATCTTTGAGAAAGTGGCTAAATACTGTAATATCGGAATTTAGGCACCATTTATCAAGGATGGTGGGGATAGGTATAGGACATGCTTCATAAAAAATGCTTAGAAACGTTTACGGAATCTGAAAATGCATAAATATACAGGGGTTCCATTTAGAAAATTAAAACTTTGGTATGTTCCGGGATTTGGGTAGACCTTGTATAAAGGATTTTGTATTGGAAAAAAACTATACCTCACTATCAACAACTTTTTTTTCTCCGAGTTAAATTGAATCCTCTAGGTGGGTGGTTAACTTATGATCAATGACCCTGTACAATTGATCCTCAAAAGGTCGTGGAATATTAGCCAACATGTGTGGTGTTGTAGACCTCCCCTCTTCTATGATTATGACAAGATACTCATTGAGAGAATAAAGTTTCGTAGAGTAGAGTTTGGGCTTCCAAATCTCCCACAAAAATCTAGGGGTGGAGTGAGATCAGGGGACGGACCTGGCAGATCATTTCACTGGATCTCTCCTACCAATCTATCTTTTAGGAAATTCGTGGTCTAAAAATTATCGGACAAGCAGTCTACAGAAGAAGCACTCCATACCCCTTCAGGATTGTTATTTCGTTCAAGTATTTTAGTAGTCCTAGAAGATTGGGCAATGATCCAGTTCATCTTGTAGAAGTTGTAAATATTTGCTATAATTCAGTCCCTATTAATAAAAAGTGTCCAAGACGTTTGTAGAGGTTTATATTTCTTAAATCTTTTATACCAAAATAAGAATTTAATGAAATTCTGCGTTCAGTTTTGAGTGGTAAATCAGTATTTTTTTCAATAACAAGTATCTCTTAGCTGGACTACGGGTATATAAGAAAGGTGAATATTAGTAAAAGTAGAAAGGGTGAAAACTGCAAAGTAATGTATATTCAAAGGAGAGAAGGTGGAAAATAGGTAAGAAAGTAGAAAACTAATTATAAACTGCTCAACTTAAACTTCAGTACAAGTCATTTTGAAATAGCTGTAACTTTTTAAGTAATTAATTGTTTTAAATACAATTTGAACGGTATGAAACCTCATTTCCTTTAGATTAAAACCCATTTTTGACGGCTGTACCCAAACAGGTACACTACTATTTATTACCTACACCGCCATCTATCCATGAGCGAATGCAACTTTTTGGATGAAAGAGGTTTCTAAGAGTGCACTCAACTATTTTATGTTATTTGGGTATAGAAATGTACATAGAGTTTTTAGCAGTTCACCTTGGATCTTTGATAAGCACGTGGGCACTTGTAAGATTACGCCAAATAACAAAAACAAAAAGCTGCATTAATGAAAAATTGTTTCAGTAAATAGGTAAGTGTTACTAAATGTATGTTTGCTTAGATTTACTATTGTTTGACATGATAGTTTTTGATTTGTAGCGAAAAATTTACTTCAAAATAGAGTGTACTCGAATGGGTACAATGGGAATATTTGACATCAAAATATCGAATAATTTTTTTGTTACAGATATGGCTTCCAATTTTTTTGATAATCCGGCTTCAACGTTTGGCTACCACAACTTCATTCCAGGCGCTTTAGATGATTTGGAGGAAGACGATGATTTGGTTATTCTACCTCCTGATGTCAGTCTTATAGATAATCAGGAGTTCGACGAAAATGAAATCGGTCCTCTACAAATTCCAAACGATGTAGTCGGGAGCATCGAAGTAATCAGAAATGTCAATGTGGACGATGAAGATTGGAATAGCAGTGATGACGAGCCACTAAGTAACTTGAGAAAACGCTTAAAAACTGACAAAAAAAGAGGAAAAATTGGACTGCAATTGGAATAAATCTGAACCTGTTTATAAAAAATGGAATACTGGCGATGTTTTATATGGGTACACACAACAAAAAGAGTCTATTGATGGTTTCCTTTCGCTGAATCCTGTGCAGTTTTTCGAGAAATTTATTGACGATTCTGTTACTGACTATATCGTCGAACAAACAGTTTTGTATGCCAGCCAACATAATTGCCATGAGTTTAGAGTGACCTGAGAGGAAATCAGAACATTTATGGCAATTCTCTTTCTATCTGGTTACCACCAACTACCGCAGGAAAGGATGTATTGGAGTACCGAGGAAGATTTGGGTGTAGATATTGTATCTGCAGCTATGTCTAGGAACAAGTATGATGAAATAAAACAAAATATTCATTTTGCGGACAACTCCCATATAGTGACTACCGACAAGATGTTCAAACTTCGTCCACTCATGAACATTCTGAATACAAAATTCAAACAATGGGGTATTCTCCATACGAATGTATCTATCGATGAAGCTATGGTTCGCTACTTTGGACGTCATTCAGCGAAACAGTTCATTAGGGGAAAGCCCGTGAGATTTGGCTACAAAAATTGGGTCTTGGCCAGCTCTGATGGTTTCTGCTATCACTTTGATACATACTGTGGAAAAACCAACATGGAAAACGCAACGAATACTTTGGGCGGAAATGTAGTTCTAAACCTTTTGCAAAATGTACAAAATCTTTCAAAGCATGTCGTTTTTTTCGACAACTTCTTTTCTACCCTAAATTTGATGTCAACTCTGACTAAAAAGGGTTTCAGAGCCACTGCGACAATAAGGGAGAACCGGATTATGAAATGTCCTTTAAAATCTTCGAAAGTATTGGCCAAAAAATTAAGGGGTACCTTTGATTACCAATTTGATACTATAAACGAATTACTTGTAGTGCGTTGGGTTGACAATAATGTAGTAAACATGATCACACATTATGACTATATACAACCATTACAAAAAGTAAAGAGATGGTCGAAAAAAACCAAACAAAACACTGATGTGCTACAATCGCAACTTTACAAAAGTTACAACAAGAGAATGAGTGGAGTTGATCTAAGTGATCAATCTGTAAATACATATCGTATTGGAATTCAAGGAAAAAAGTGGTGGTGGGTTCTTTTTACCTACATGTTGGCCCTGACGATGACGAATTCCTGAAAACTTTACCTTTTGGCCACTGGTAAAAAAGTATCCCAGTTAGAATTTACAAGGTACATTGTGAGACATTATTTGCTAAGAGCCAATAAACAAATGCGCAGAAGACAGTCATCAGTACCTGACAGTCTTCGGCTAGACAACATTGGCCATTTTCCACAAAGGATTGAAAATCCCCTACGGTGTGTTGTATGCCACTCTCTTATAAGATGGACATGCAAAAAATGTCAAAATTCGTCATGCGTTCAAAGAAATTGTTTTGAGTTATATCACACAAAATGAACTCTAATCATCCCATTGTACTACCATGTTTTTTTCAATATTTCTGAGTAAAATTTAACTTTTTTGTAAAAAATGGATATTTTTGTAATAAAGTCAACGCTTTTTTAGAAAAATTATTGTTTTTTTATTTTTATTCACTTTTGGGCAAAAATAGGTTAAGGAAACGGATAATTTTGAAAAAAAAAACGCCACATTATCTTTATTCATATTGCGCTTTGCGTCCTATCAATAATTAAAAAGGTGTTATCATGTAGGACAAATAGCCACTTCACTTTCTCGAAATCGCCAACGTTGCGACCTTTATGTTTAGGTCTTCCTCAGGGTTTTTCAGTCAGTGAAAAATGTCATCAAAGCTTATACAGACCGTCATGGCAGTACATAAAACCAAAATTGTTAAAATCCAAACGGTGCACGTAAAAGACAAGCAACAAACACACGGGCCAACGAAACAAAACAGGGAAATAAAACCAGGAGTCCAAAACGATAAAGCGAAACTCTTGCGAAAAGCTTTGGTTTTATGTACTGCCATGACGGTCTGTATAAGCTTTGGTGACATTCTTCACTGACTGAAAAAGCCCTGAGGAAGACCTAAAAATAAAGGTCGAAACGTTGGCGATTTCGAGAAAGTGAAGTGGCTATTTGTCCTACACCTGCTATCCAACACCTTTCTAATTATCTTTATTATATAGGGTGTGAAACAAAGTGATTTCAAAATTTTTATGTTCTGCCATTTCGCAACAAGCTATTTTTTCCTTATGGTTTTCAGGTCAAGAGTAAGCCAACATCTATATCTCGGGACCTTTTTGCCAAAATTTTTATTAAATCACTCAGAACTTTTATACAGAGCGATACGTAAAATGTGTGAAATTCTTGTTGCTGATATTTATAAATCGTGGTAGTTCGGAAAAGCGGTAAAGAAGCTTACTGCGTTTTTCCTCATTTGTTGACATATTGTCTGCGGATTGTTACTCATTCAAAAAATTAAAAAACAATTGCCATTTTTTCTAGTATAAGAGCTTTCAAGAAATATATCATTATTGTTGATATTATTTACCGCTTTTCCGAATTACGTTGATTTAAAAATATCAGCAACAAGAAATTCACACATTTTAAGTTTCGGTTTGTATAAAAATTCAGGTCCCGAGATATGAATGTTGGTTTACTCCTTACCTGAAAACGACAAGGAAAAAACTGCTTATTGCGAAATGGCAGAACATCAAAATTTTGCAATTTTTGCATCACTTTGTTTCACACCCTTTATAATAAAGATAGTATCGTTTTTTTTTCAAAATTATCCGCTTTGATAATCCAGAGGAAATGGGGTTTCAGACCGTGAAAATTGTATATAAAACAATTTATTGCTTAAAAAGTTATAGCTGACTGAAAATGACACGAAAAATTGCTTGTGCCAAACTTTAAGTTGAGCAATTTACTTGGATCTTAGTATACGTGTTCCACGCATATACAGAGATACCAA
Organism: Taphrorychus bicolor; assembly: GCA_951812265.1. Taxonomy (NCBI): domain Eukaryota; kingdom Metazoa; phylum Arthropoda; class Insecta; order Coleoptera; family Curculionidae; genus Taphrorychus; species Taphrorychus bicolor. The sequence goes on from OX638297.1 coordinate 35,986,986, forward strand.
TGACAGTAAAACAGCGTCAGTATGTACCAAAAGTACAAATTCGTGGGGTACATTCGTTAGAGCAACAACTTATTAATTTCATCTACAATAGAAAGACGTGCAATTGTAGTATTGACCATACACATATTCGAAGTTGAAACAGCTACTCGCTTTTCGACTAATTTTTTTGTTGTAAATTTACATATAATAAGCACCATGAACTAGAACACTTAAAGGCAATTTTTTTTTTGTATTTTCTTTATGAAAAAAACATTGTTTTATTCTGAAGAACCTTTTTCTGAAGATTGTGTTCTAAAAGGGTTATTTCCAAAACATTATGCAAACTTACCACGACTAGATATAAAAAATATTTATTTGAGTGTATATGTTTTGAAACTAGATTTTTACTTAAGTATATATTAATTTTGTGTGATATTCCAGATGAATTACCTATTTGAGCAATTAATTATTTCTTGGTTATACATTTACAAATATTTCCATATTTTATCTGGTGTATTTAAAATATCATTGACATCTTCCTTATCAAATGCCGTTATTGGGGTAGTAAAATTATTTTGTGTAAACAGCGTTTCCAAAATTAAATAGCAAATTTGGGCTAACCATTTGAGAATCACCAGTAGTTGTACCATATTTCTGTAGAATTCTGATGGCTTACAATTTCCAATTACAAAGGAAGAATATTTGATGTATAATACTTCTCAGATGTGATGCGCGAAACTGTCAATTGCGTCTTAATGGATAAAACCAAATTTCAGATTTCGTTATCCAAGAAAGTGATAGTTTGACAGAAGCAATTGATATCAGCATCATTTGTATTCAAATTGTATTATTCTAAATTACCAGATGTTTCTGGCCTTGATGTCGAAGGTGGACTTGATAAGAACTGGACTGTTTAGAACACATTATCTTCTTTTGCAACTCCGCCGTTGCCGTTGCCGGTCCCAAGCCCGGATGGAAAAGGAGGAGGGGGAGGAGTATCAACCTCGTTAAAAAACCATGGTTCAGCTGGCCCGGCTGATAGTACCATGTGAGGGCTCCTGGCGAGGATACACGTGAAACCCGGCCAACGGCTTTGGAAGCGGAAGAGTATTGTTTATTTACATACCAACGGTGAAGAAGGCGGAAGAACCAACACTGTTTGCCAAGTGCAAATATGCAGCGTCTGACCCAGAGTGGGCGGCTGCAGACAGCGTCTGTTTCTCCATGTTAGGAGCGGCTGAACAAACTCACCAACCCGTCTGGCCAGCGTGGTGAGTTATGGCTAAAAACCCCCTATGAAAATGCCAGTTACAAAACTTCAATTACCCCAGGCGAGTAGGACAATAGTTCCAAAATCTCGCACCGATGAGAAATCGGTCTGTCCCAAGGATTCTGGGGGGGGACAATATATTGGCAAATCCTATAAAACACCGAAGACTAAACGTGGCAACATACAACGCACGGACATTGCTATCGGACGAAGGACTGGTCGAGTTGGAGATGGAACTGGATGAGATAAACTGGGACATAGTTGGTTTGTGTGAGGTAAGAAGACGAGGCGAACAACACTCCAAATTAAAATCCGGACATGACTTCTACCATATAGGCGAGAACGACACCTCTGTAGGAGGAACCGGCTTTCTGATACACAGACGTCACTGCAATAACATTGTGGCCATAAAGGCAATATCAACAAGAGTGATATATATGGTTGTCAAGCTAAACGCAAGATACAGCATCAAAGTGGTACAAGTATACACACCAACGACAGGACATACCGATGAGGAAATAGACAAATTCTATGATGATATTACAATGGCCCTAGAAGAAGAACGAACGCACTTTACTATCCTGTGCGGAGACTTTAATGCTAAGGTGGGTCCAAGGACCCATGAGGCGGAGATTGCGGTAGGAAAGTTTGGTCTAGAGGGCAGAAATGAACGTGGAGAGACCCTAATGAGTTTTTTGCTGCAAAATAATCTATACCAAATGAATAGCTTCTTCAAGAAAACACCAAACAGAAGATGGACCTGGGAAAGTCCAGATGGCCGTACCAAAAACGAAATAGATTATATAATAACAGACAAAAAACAAATAGTCAAAGACGTTTCAGTCCTGAACAAGCTGACAACGGGTAGCGACCACAGAATGGTGCGAGCAAAGATAATAATTAACATCGGCAAGGAAAGACATAGAATGATCAAAAAGAGCGATTACAAAAATTGGACGAGCCCGCCGGATATAGAAAGATTCCAACAGACAATCGAGAACAGACTGAAAAACTCTAATTATCACGACGACATGGACGTACTGAATAATGCAATAGTTACGGCCATACAGGAGAGCCAGAAAGAACACTGCCCAAAGACTAAAAAAGACGAAAAAATCAGCATAGCCACCAGAGAACTGATGAAGGAGAGAAGAGATAGAAGAGGTCAAAAATCAACGACTCGCGCAGAGCTCAAAGAAATGAACAAACAAGTGTCCACGGCCATAAGAAAAGATATCAGAACATACAATAGAAACGCAATTGAACAGATTATAGAGAAGAACAAGAGCATGAAAGTACTACGTAGAGATCTGGGAAGTGGAAGAAGAGAGATAACGAAACTCAAGAACAAACAAGGAAATATAACAGCAAACAGAGAAGAAATACTAAAAGTTGTGGAGGACTTTTATCAATCACTATACAGGAGCCACAGAGAGGAAAATACAAATATGGATCTAGAACCTGATATGATATCAGCCAGGAAAGGTGTTATAAATCAAGGCTCTGAGGAACTACCGGATATCTCCCTAGAAGAAATCAAGTTTGCTTTGAAAAAGACCAAAAACAATAAAACTCCTGGAGAGGATGCAGTAGTTGCCGACGCAATTAAGATAGGAGGTCCCTACGTACTCAAGAAGATAAGGGCGCTATTCAACCTCTGCCTATTTAACAGCACAATACCAGAGAAATGGCACAACGCGACTGCAATACTTTTACACAAAAAGGGAGATATAACCGAGCTAGAGAATTACAGACCAATAAGCCTCTTAAATCACCTCTATAAACTTTTAGTATATATAATAACAAATAGACTAGAGAACAAACTTGACTTCTATCAGCCACTGGAACAAGCGGGATTCCGCACCGGTTTTGGAACCAACGATCATCTGCAAGCCGTAAGGGCACTGATTGAAAAGTCCATAGAGTACAATAAACCGCTAGCTCTGGTCTTTGTAGACTTCCATAAAGCTTTCGATACAGTTGAGCCAAGCGCCATTTTAAAAACGCTGCAGGAATGTCGCGTCGACTATCGTTATATGAAGTTAATCTACAACATCTACAAGAACGCGACTATGGTGGTAAAGCTACGTGAAAACACCGAACGTATCCCAATCAGAAGAGGAGTACGACAAGGAGCCACGATGTCCCCAAAATTATTCACTGCAGTCCTGGAATACGCATTTAAGAGGCTCAAATGGGAGGAAAAAGGCATAAACATAGATGGCAAGAGGCTAACGAACCTGCGCTTTGCGGATGACATAGTACTGACGGCCGATAATCTGGGGAACACCAGAGCAATGCTACAGGAACTTCAGCAGGTGTGTGCTGAGGTCGGTCTACATATTAATATTTCAAAAACAAAGTTCATGACAAACCTGGTTCCCAATGGAAACATCTTAGTGGACGACAAAGTGATAGAAATGGTAGACAAATATACATACCTAGGCCACGAAATCCGAATCACTAGGGACAACCAAACTTGCGAATTAAGTAGGAGAACAAACTTGGCATGGGCGGCTTTTGGAAAACTCAGGGACGTGCTGAAGGGCAACCTACCAATATGCCTAAAGAGAAAAGTCTTTAATCAGTGCGTGCTGCCGGTCATGACGTACGGAGCCGAGACACTTACCCTAACCACCGTATCGGCCAACAAACTTAGAAGAACACAGCGTAAAATGGAGAGGTCAATGCTGGGCGTGTCGTTGAGAGACCATATCAGAAATGAAGAAATACGACAGAGAACTGGCGTCACAGACGTTATTGCACGTATCGCCAGGCTCAAGTGGAACTGGGCTGGGCATTTGGCGCGACTAACAGACGGCAGGTGGTCAAAGAGGCTACTAGAATGGAGACCTCGAGCCGACAAACGTAATAGGGGAAGACCTCCAACGCGTTGGACGGATGACTTAAAGAGAATCACAACCAACTGGATCCAGACGGCCCAAAACAGGAGAGAATGGGCAGAGAAAGGGGAGGCCTATGTTCAGCAGTGGACACAGAGAGGCTAGTTGATGATGATGATGATGATGATGATGATGATCTTCTTTTGGCTCATTGGGTAAAAGTTCCGTGAATGTCCGTCATGGAAAATTTTGTAGTAGCGATTGATATGAGTGGAAGAGGTCTCAGAACATAATATAATGAAAAAAATCCATATAATTTAATTACCAATAACAAAAAACAACTTTTTATTTTCATCAATCAAATTCATCATTTAATCAAATGGTTACTTTTAATTCTTGTGATTGACAATTCTAGAGAAAAGAGACAACTCTGATATGAAACTTGGCAAAAGAAGGGATAACATCAATTTAAAATTGTATGAGTGATATAAGTATCTCGAAACATATGTAAATTTAATACTGCCTCACCTTCACTTTAATATTACCTTCACTATGTAAATAGAATATATCAGAAATTCATCAGAAGAAGTTGCAACAAATTTCTGTTCAGAAGTATTATGTTACCAAAGGACTCGTAGATTTGTGAGAGACGATTGAAGTCACCCTCATGGAGTTCCTCTACTAATTTGATGACGTAGGGATGCATTTTTTGCGTCCTCCAGAATTCTGTAAACAGTAGTTTTCGACGTTGTCCATTTGAAAGTGATCTAGTACTGCGACTTGGACTCCTTTATTCCTCACTGGGCAAAGTAATTTGGACGGAACCAGTCCTCTGGAATGGCTCGGGCTGATGCTCTCACAAAACACTTGTTTTGGTAATAAAGACCCAAATTTCAAACTACAAATATTATAAAGGAACGAAAGTTTTGAGCGTCGCAACGTTTTGAGGTTGTATAAGTAGGGGCTATAATATTGATTACAATAGGTACTGGTTAGAACCTCCGGTGGCGCTGATAACTTATAACATTTAATTAATACAAAATTCCTTTATCTCTAGACTACCATCGAGAAAAATAAAAAAATAAAACATAATCATGGAGGCATGATCGGATTCGTATAAATATCAATCAAAGCACATTGTTTTTATTTTTTGTCTCACTCTCTTTGTTTTCACGGAAAAAAATTTAAACCACTTGCCGAAAAACTTGAATTCTTAAATTCAATTTGTGACTTGCCCCAGTATCTTAAAAACCAAATATCTATGGTTTTCTAAGACCCATGTTAATATGAAATTTTATACTTGAATTTTGTTCAGAAATACGGCTTTTGAATTACAGCTTCTAATTAAGTAACACTCTCTATAAAAACCTTTTATCAATCTCACAAACATTAAAACTTTTCTGTTAAAAACATAAATTGGAAAGCAGCTGAAAGTTTCGTAATTAAAATCGAAGCCCGGAAAGTTGGAGGTCATTATTTAATTGGCGAGTGTCATTTGACGTATTTTCTTAGCTCCTACTTGTTAAAACTTCCGTTGCTTCGCTCGCTTTTTACCTCGTCGACATCTTATAATTATTATCTTGCGCTAAAAGGATCTCTTTAATATCGCATCTGACAAGTGAAAGACAGCAAAAATTGTTCCTTTGAAATGACACCCGAAAAAAAAATCTTTTGGCTTCAACGTAAAATGCAAATTTTCGGAATTACATTTTAAAACCAAGAGTGCATCCGAAATAAGTTTCTGGTCCCAATTAGCGAGTGAAGCTCACCATTTTCCTGCTAGGAATTTAATTGCAAAAGTTTTCGCATATTCTCCAATTTATTTTAAACTTAAAACTTCCACCTAGCTGACCGTAGGTTAAATTAGAAAACTTTTTCCATAAAAGTGTCAATCGATTTTTAAAAATTGGCAGCGCAATCAGTAATTTGTTTCTATCTAGAAGTTGGAAATAGGAACCAAAATTAGTCCCGAAAGTAAATTGCTAAGTGTTAGATATTTTAGATGAAGATTCCATAGATATTTATATATTTAGACTTAATCCAAATAAACAGGTTTAATTGCTTGAGCTGTTTTTATATTATACCTCTTGAAGTAACTGTAGATATTATTGTACTTATAGCACTCTCTGATAACAAACATGTCCCTCATTTTTATGTTGTTTTTCTACGTAACAAACAATTCGTGCAGAATTCACATTTCCGATCATCGAGCTATATGTATATATCCCATTCTAAACCGGAATCCAGTTTCTCCGTAATTTGGCACAAAACGAAGGAAATATGATTCCATGTACCTACATTCGTACTTGTCTATATATCAGCATTCGGATATAGCCGTCCCTATGAAATGGCTTTTGTTATCTTTGGGAATAATTCAGGTATGAAGTCAAACCACAAAGCAAATAGGAAATGAGATTTTTGGCCTGCGGTACAAAGTTGAATATTTACTCATTTAAACAGAGGGAGCAGTACAGTATCAGGTATTTAACAGTTTTCTTTTTGGTATGGGTCATATTGTAATTGTTGCCAACAACATGATCTTGTATAGATTTTCATAATATCAGGTTTATTTGGGATTTTCATAACAAAAATCTATTCATTCTGTGACAAGCCGCATTTCCAATAGTGAGAATTTAATAAATCAAGGCGCATGAGCAAGGCAAAACTTTGTCACAAGGTTGACTTTGGAAACTGTCTTGGTTGCCTTTGACGATTTGTTAACTGGATTTCAAGACAAAACAAAAATAGGCTTTAAATTGGAATTTAAATTTCTCTTGCGGTGACACTACTCTTTGCCAAGGACAAATATTCGCATAGATTATGCCCTTTAAAGGCACTTTTCGAAATAACATAAATATGCAATTTTCCGCTAGTCACTAAAATAGTGGTTACCCTAAACAGGGTACAACTATCTAAAAAAATGCTGTGATAATTCGTTTTCGTTAGATAGGATTCTCTGCTCTCATATTCTTCACAGACCATAAATTCTTCAAGAATGCATCCAACTCTTTGTTGCTTACTACTCGTAGTAGGCTTTCAGTGAGTTTTAAGGAATGGAGAAAGTCTGTGAAGGCTTTCACGACCAGTCAAAATTCAATTTAAAGTGTTTTCCGGGCTTTGAAGGCGTGGTCCAATCGAATTTCTTCCTGACGTTTTTTTCCCGACAGCTGCTGCAGATATTATCAAAGGTGATGAGGCAATGGGAGAAGTGATCTACCGTGCTTCCCGACGATGACTGATTCGACTGTGGCACTTTGGTGAGCTCCGTGATATTTAATCCCGTGCCTACTCGCTGCAGTGGAGGGACTGGGGTGGGGGTAGTGGTAGCTCGGGGTTTCGGCACACTTGAGGTATGTCATAGAACTCGCTTACAGTCTGCATTTAGAAACGTAATTTCCACCTTGCTGTTCAAAATATTGTCGTGTTTAAACCTACACTATGGAGATAGAAAAGGAAGGACCCCACCACTAGAAATTCCGTAGGTCGAATATTTCTGGAGATAGACCCGTTTAGAGGTCGATTTTTAGGCACTTTTAAAATCACGTTTTTTACCAGTTCTAAAAAAACCTCTTTTGAGCTTAATTTCATTCGAATTCAGTTTGTTACGTCCTTAGGAGATTGCAGGTGTGCCATTACGCTCAAAAACGGCTTTGAAAATGTCCAAAGGGGGGGTGTATTACGACTTTTTTCAAGTGTTTGGATTGGATGGAATAATTTGCTCAACGGTTTGGTAAGTGACAAGGCGTGTTTGACTAATGACAATTAGATTATATTTATTGACAAATTTTGAATTTTGCGGCTTCTAAATTCGGCTTGTTTTTGTCTATTGCTATTAAAATCAGAACCAATTCCTTAAAAATAAAATACAATGGTTTCTAAATAGTGCTTTGTCCCGTCATGTCGAATAAATAGCGATATTGCGCCGGAAAAATTATTTGTTATTGTGCCAAAAGATGCAGGTCGACGAAAGTTAGGTTTACAACTGTAAATTCAGATTCAGGAGGTTCTTTACCACAAGTTCTGTATGCTTGTGAAGATCACATTGAGGTATGTTAATATAAACAATTATTTTTCTAATCCATACTTTAAATAGATACTTTTGTTCTACAAAAAGTAATTCAGAAACCAACATTGTAGGAAATAACCCTCTTTCCTTATCAGCCTTATCTTGTCAACGGCGCTCTAGCTAATTGGCTCCGAGTATAATACGTCACCACGTTAAGGGGCATTTTAAACACAAACGGAGAAATTATAGTTTACTTTAATTTTTGCAAGTGTTTAAATGGCGATTTTTAAAAATAAAAAATACTTGTTATCTATTTTGATATGAACTCTCAAAATAACAAATAAAATAAATATGTGGGATAAGCCTATTATACTGACAATTTGTTTTGCAGTAATTTGTAAAATGCTGTTTGTTAACCACATAGTAACCACAGTTGAAGCACACAGCACACCCACACACATAGCAGATATAAAGCCCCCTTTCCCAATACGAAACAGCAACATATTTTTCCTGGTGCCTCTCGCTTTTTGGTCAAAATTCACATTCGAATTTGCCTTGATTCAATTACTTTAATTAACTGGTGTTTTTATAGGCTAAGCCGATTAAGCCATGTTATTTCAAAGCCGTTAACGAAAACAAAAACCTCATCCACCGTCGACCTCGTCCTTTAATTTCCCAAATAAACTCGACGTTAATTTTACGCCGTTGTTCAGTCATGTCAATAGAGATTGCGGAATTACGACAAAGCTGTTTTAAAAATTTAAATTATAACTAATTCGTAATTCTTCTCGTACTTCTTGATAGGATGAGCCTTATGGCAGGTGAATGAGTTTAAATGACACTCAAGTTCAGGTTGGCCTTGATAAGGATCTCATCACTCCTGCCTTATAACTCATTAAACATTACAATTAAAACTAAATTAAAAAACAATACGTAAAAAAATCTCCAGGCACAGTAGATAACAAACTAGTTTTTTTAATAATAACTTGGGTCAAAAATTGAACAACTCGTACTGCAACCCGTTTTCGCAACGTACTTATTAATTGTGTGCCACCATGTTTAGTAATTAGATTAATTATTAGTTTGCTCCGAAACGTTATACAATGCAAGTGCAAGTAAGTCAATTACATTGAGTTCAGCTTTTCTGGGGAGGCAGACATTATAATTAATAAAACGAGGGTCTGAATTAACGCGATGTTGTCAATTATTCAAATAATATCACCAGATGAGTAGATAGATAGATGAGAAAAATTAAATCGAGTTTGGGAGTTCCTATATTGCTAATAAAACCCATGTTAAATAAAAAGTGATGTTGATCTTAGTAAATAAGAATTTGAGGATAATAATTTTGGTATAAAACACATGCATTTTAGTGTCAAACAAGTGGTGAAGAAACACCTCATATACCCGTTGTACAGGTGTCTTTTTTTTAAGATGAGCCATAGGCTCCAATGCCCACCATCATCAAACCTTAATAAGTCACAAACTTGCTTGACATTCGACTCAGAGGCGTAATTTCAATTAAAGTGCAAAGTTTTGCTAAAATTTAATGGCAATTAGAGTCAATTGAAAATCACTACCTGCCGACCATACCATACAATTATCAAGCAACTAAAACAATATTCATACATGGGGTGTTCGTCATCTAGCAGGCTATGAATTTTCGACAGGAAAGGAAAACAAAATCAAGTAAATAGACTTTTGTTCTTTCATCCTTCTCTTTTGGATTTCGCTGCCAAGAATGACATTTTCAAATGAACACCTCCTATAAGCCATTAACTTGTTTGCCACGCTCTTCCCTATAACTGGAGTAGATAGAATTACCAAATAAAAGTAAATGTCAATACTAAAAAGGTTTACTCACATGAAGTTTTCCTAACAGCCAAGACAAGTGTAAGTTAAAGGTGCAAATAAGCCTAGCAGAGCGGATCTCTGCACCAAGTGAGTGACAACATGCTGAGAGGTCAAGTGCCATTAATAACAGTTAGGAAAATGAACTCTTAAGCTTAAAGCCATATTTACAAAGGCCCACTATTGGCAAAATAACACCAATAAATTATTACTTTAAACTTTAAAGCACCCTAAGAGGAAATACCGAAAATTAATAGAGATTTGAACATACTAACTGTGCATATGTCAGCGAAGTATGGTTACCATAGAGGATTTATCAAGGTAGAGGTCTTTATTTACATTTTTCAATATTGGAGTGATAAACAAACCCTCCATACAGTGTTGCCAGAATTACTTTGCTAGTAAATCAACACGTCCTTTTTTTGGATATCTTGCGAATCTTTACATCACGAGAGTACTATAATATCAATTGCTGTGCAAATAATTTTTGAATGATGATTAATAGTTGACACTTATGACGATGAAAGGAAAAAGAATACGATTGAGATGGCCAACTGGTCACAATCGGCAACATTGCAGAATCCTGTGACACGCGATTTACGTCGGTACGAGAATTATTTCCTGGATTTTTTTTGGTTTCCTGAATATTTTAATAGTTTTCTGCCGACTTTTTCGCCTTTAACAATCGTATCTGTGTTTTAGTTGGTTTTTTAGCCATGGTGAGACAATGTTTTTTGTGTAAAACTTGGAATTATAAAAATAAATCTGGGAAATTACCTTTTCATCAGTAACCTCACTTGTGTGTTGTGGTTATGTTGTTACTCGGCCCTTGGCCGTTAGCCATTGAAGTCGTTTGTATTTTTATTCTATTATTAAAAAAAAATAATATATAGGTATAGTAAGTATGTATCAATAATCATTTAAATATAAAAATATTTGAAAATTTTGGTCTGCATCCCATAATCGTAAAAAGCGTATATTTGTTTGCTTGAACAGCAGGAATAGAAAAAAAATATGATACGCATATGTGTGCTTATGTCATCTGGAGATGTGTCCTTGAAGATTCAAATTGAGCCATGTTGCTTTTAGCAATGTCCGCCATTTTCTGCTTCCCCTCTACCCGAACAACCCGCAAGTCTATTTATTTACTTCATTGTCACTGATGGCTCCAAATATTGTATGTGACAACAAAACACTCCAAAGATTCTCAACCAAAATCACGTGATCACAGACACACACTCTGCCTGAGAATACAACTCGTATTTAATAAAATTATAAAATTGTTTAAAATCTAGTTATAACTAAAAAATAAAGGACATATTCAATTGTTCAAATTCAAAGAGAACAAGCATTCTCGTATGAATGTTGTTCATCACATAGCAATATTAAACGATGCGAATTACAAAAGTTGCTTATTTCCAACATATTTCATATAAGATTTTGTCCAATTTTGATCTCCTAGTGGGTATCATGTGACCAAGAAATGTGGCCAAGCGGCGTGGCTTCCAATGAAGACTACATCCTTAAAGTTTCATTTCCTCCAGTGCTGTTCCCTATGCACAATTTTGCCATATACAATAGGAATAGATTGGCGTGGTTAGCTGTGTTAGTACATAAGCCACTAGCGTCGAGCCTAACGCTCAGTTTCACTTGAAAATGAGCAGAGATTTCACTGCTCGAAATGAAGTGTAAAAAACTCATTAAAGACAATGGAAATCCAAGATGTCTCGCCTAATAATACATCATTGTCTACGACCTTTAAACAAACGTTAGAAAACCGGTACAGACCTGGAGTTAGCGAGAAATTCAGAGATTATGAGAAAGCAAAGATCAAGTTACCAAGGAAGAAGAACACATCCACTTTCTTTGCACAGCGAGGGCAGCCACATTATTTCAGTGGGTGTTCGTTTAAAATCACCGATCCTTGGTGATTGAGCTCGCCGCATTCTGGACAGGGCCAGCCTTGGATCTATTCGGTTCCAGATCAGCTAGCACGGATGGAAAAAAATCACAGGTCCTGGACGATATCCTACATAGGTTTGCAAAATCAAGGAACACAGGAAAAAGACCACACACCCATTTTCCAGCCAATAGATAATTCAAGGATCATACTGAAAGGCTGGTTAAAAAGCACAATGACAAGCTTATGAAGCCTCAAAGAAAAGAGACAACAATTGACCACCACCAGCAAGGCCAAAGGACAATATTCAATATTCCATCGATCGTCTTGAGTTCCACTCAAGAAAAACTCCAGTGCTTGACATAAGTGCTGTAGAATCAACGACACTCCAGGGGCCAGTGAGAGAGGAACTCAAGTGGAAAGTCAGAACACTATTGGACAAACCACAACACCCACAGAGAAATATCACAAAAGAAGAGGAGTTAGCCATGACACTGCATAGGGCCAAATCAATCAAAATCCTTCCAGCTGATAAGGAAATACGACCGTCATCATGGATCCACAGAGTTTGACGAGAAGATACAGGATATTCTGACGAAAGGTAAATATAAAATAATACCTAATGTCTCGACTAAAAGAGTTGAAGGACAAATCTACAAAGCACTAAAAAAATATGAATGTCGCATTCCTGCAGGTACTAGGAGATCTCTCACATCACACCATAGTCAACCACCACATCTCTATGGGCGACCTAAAATTCACAAAATAGTTATGCCTTTAATGCCCGGTTTTATAAGGTCGGGGTACCTCTGCCTCGAGAGTTAATCCGGAATTAGATATACAGAACCTGATTTTATATACCAGAGTATGGGTTAACCTTACCCTGCCATTGAGCACGGGTTAATTCTGGGTTAAGGTGATGTCATTGTGAAACTTGATAAATTCTGATATGTTTGTTAATGTCTATTTTAGCATGGGAGCTGCGTAATAATGTAATTTAGTTTTTACTTTTCAAAATTGAAGGGCCGAGTCTACACCTACAAATTCAGCAAATAATATACCTTATTTTCCAGTAACGCGCCTCATTTTCTGTGGCTTAATTCGTGTCATTTTCTTATTTTATGATAAGTAGGTATGTGGTAAGTATGTATATATTTTATATGCTTATCAAAGATTTTGCAAAAATGTATCCCTTTTCTTAATAATAGTAATATTTATTATAGATATTATAATAAATAGTAGATTGCTGAATGAATATAATACCTACATCACTCCATATGGCCGAAGTAGAAGAAATATTTGGTATCTTTGATGAATTATTAACAGATAATAAAGAAGATGTTATTCAAATAGTTGAGACTAACCGAAACCATAGAATGTTTAGACCTAGAATAGTAGATTTAGATTACTGAAATGATTCAGAATTCTTAGCACGTTTCCGTGTAACAGTCAACTGAAAATATTATTTAATTAATAGGTGAACAACTAGAACATAGGGCAGAACGGTAGGGATTGTGTGCTTTACGTATTTATAGTAGCAACTTTGTCCTATTTTAACCGTCCTTGTAGTTCCTACAGTTTCTGAGAGATAAAACAAAATTTGCGAATATTATTATTTCGCAAATTTTGTACCTTATGCAGCGGGCGTGTAGTTTGTCGAGCCTAAGATACCAGGGTCACCGAACAATCAAATGGAGTTTGCTATTTTAACCACCTTGAATAGATTTTTAACTGACTACCCTCTCTAAGTGAGAATAGCCCTGATGAAGACTAAATAAATAGTCGAAACGTCGGCCATTTTCGAATAAAGAAGCGGTGCATTATTTGTCCCAATCCTGCTAACTCCACCAACAACTTACAACTTAAGGACGCTAGTTACAACAATAAATAGAAAAGTTTAAACACTACCAGTGGTGGAAACAGAAGTGTTAATTTCTGCTTCCATGAGGTAGGTTGAGGTATTCACCCGTTTTTACTTTTGTTTATTATTTAAAATGTAAAATGTTAAATAATAAACAAAAGTAAAAACGGGTGAATACCTCAACCTAAAAAAAAAATCAACAAGTGTAAGACGTACCAGTGGTGGAAACAGAAGTGTTAATTTCTGCCTCCATGAGGTAGGTTGAGGTATTCATCCGTTTTTTACTTTTGTTTATTATTTAAAATGTTAAATCCTTGAATAATGTTAACAGCATGTATATGCCAGGGAGAACCCATAATATAGAGCAGCAAATGAAAAGACTGGGAGTGAACATCTTGGGGATAAGTGAGACAAGATGGCCCGGTCGTGGAAAAATCAGACTGAAGAACGCAGTGTTGTTTTATTCCGGAAACGAAGACACCCACCACTATAACGGAGTAGGCATTATGGTGGACCTGGACACCAGCGCTTCTATCATTAACTTCATACCACTCTCTGATAGAGCAATGATGATTCAACTAAGGGCCACACCTAAAAACCTAAACATCATTCAAACATATGCCCCAACAGCCGACAAACCACAGACAGAGTTGGAGGCATGGTATACAGAAGTCAAACAATTAATAGCCGCCACAAATAAAGACGACATCACCCTTATCCTCGGGGATTTCAATGCCAAGATAGGTAGAGGAAAAAGTGGGGATACCGTGGGTGAATACGGTCTGGGAATTAGAAACGAAAGAGGCGATACCCTGGTCCAGTTCTCCCAAGAAGAAAAACTGATGGTTTCCAACACATGGTTTAAGCTACCTGTACGTCGCCTCTGCACATGGAAATCCCCACAGGACACCACAGAGCATCCGGTCAGCAATCAAATTGATTATATACTGGTTCCAAAAAGATATAGAAATGGAGTGCTTGGTGTTAGGACATATCCAGGAGCAGATGTCGAGTCAGACCATATTCCCGTAGTGGCACACTTTCGTATTAGGCTTAAGAAACTTAAAAGAACGCAGTCCAACAAACCAAACGTAGCACTACTACAGAATGAACCCGAACGTCAAACAATCACTGACAAACTCAACAATGAGCTCAAAAAGGTTATACAAAAGATCGAAATGATTCCTGATACCGAGAGCCCTGACAGGATCGAGGACACCTGGAATTCATTCAAGAAAGCTATATTAGACACACAAAAGCCGCTAGTAACACCAAACAGAACGAAACCACATAAGGAATGGATGACCCAAGAAATACTCATGCTGATGGAACAGAGACGTAGCTTCAAGAACACGAGCGCAGAAAAATATAGGGAAACCCAAAAACATATCAGAAGAAAAATCAGAGAAGCCAAGGAAAAGTGGATGGAAGAAAGGTGCCAAGAAGTAGAAGAACTATACAAAAAACACGACCTCTTCAATTTACATAGGAAGGTCAAGGAAATTACAAGTAGTCGAAAATACCCAGCCTTGTCCCATATAGTTAACCAGGACAACAAAATAATCACAGATGATGGCGAACTTAAAAAGGTATGGGCAGAATATGTGGCAAATACATTTGAAAGCAATAGCCCTCCTTTTCACAGTCAAGATCCGACGGAGCCGACACCGGAAATACTTCAATCGGAGGTCCAAAAAGCACTAAGAGAGATAAAAACTAAGAAAGCAGCAGGCCCAGATGACATTTGCCCAGAGATCCTAAAACTTATAGGAGAGGAAAACATACACATCCTGGTTCAACTTTTTAACGATGTCTATAAATCGGGATACATCCCCCGAGATTGGCTGAAATTAATCTTCATACCTATTCCTAAAAAACCCGGAGCACGGAAGTGTGCAGAATTCCGATTGATCAGCCTGATGAGCCAGGTGTTAAAGGTGTTCTTGAAAATCATCCATAGGCGCATACGTGCAAAATGCGAACAGGATGTAAGCGAAGTGCAAATGGGTTTCCGCGAAGGAATGGGTACCAGAGAGGCCTTGTTTGCACTCTCTGTCCTACTACAAAAATGCAGAGACCAGCGAAAGGAAGTGTACCTGTGCTTTATAGATTACACAAGGGCCTTTGACTGTATAGATCACACCAAATTATTGGAACTACTGGAAAGAAAGGGTGTCGATGCCCAGGATTTAAAGATCGTACAGAATCTCTATGAACAGCAAATAGCATCTGTTAAACTGGAAAACACCGAAACAAGCACTGTACCCATAAGGTGTGGAGTCAGACAAGGGTGCGTACTTAGCCCCATGCTTTTTAATATGTATTCAGAAATCATTTTTCAAAACGCTCTGGACGAGGCGGTGGACGGTCTGAAAGTCAATGGGAAACTCATAAACAATTTATGCTGACGATACAGTGATAATTGCGGACAGTCCTGAAGGACTGCAACGCCTAATCGACAGCATATCGGTTTCCGGGGACGAAATGGGACTGAAGATTAATATCTCAAAAACGAAGATCATGCAAATAAGCCGCAACCCAAACAACCATCCCAACATAAATATATACAGAACACCTATAGAGCAGGTCACTAAATTTAAATATCTGGGAAGTTGGATCAGCGAGGACCTGGATCCTGAGATAGAAATAAGATCCCGCATAGAGCAAGCGAGAACTAACTTTATTAAGATGCGGAACCTATTAACGGACAGAACACTCAACTTAAACATAAGATTTCGTTAGATGTTATGTGTATTCCACGTTACTGTATGGAGTCGAGGCCTGGACGCTGAAAGTCAGCGGCATTAATAAACTGGAAGCATTTGAGATGTGGGTGTACCGCAGAATGCTGCGTATTCCATGGACCGATCGTACTACTAATCAAGAGGTTTTACATAGGATGAACAAAGACCGAACAATCCTCGAGACCATAAAAAAGCGAAAGACCGCTTACCTTGGCCATGTCATGAGACAGGACAAATACAGATTCCTACAACTGATTATGGAGGGCAAGATTGAGGAAAAGCGTGGTCCTGGACGTAGACAGTGCTCTTGGCTGAAAAACATAAGGGATTGGACAGGCTTAGACTTAAACTCCCTGCTGAGAAGAGCCCAGGACAGAGCCGAATTTGCCAGAATTGCTGCCGATCTTCATTGAATGGAGAAGGCACTTCAAGAAGAAGAAGAAATCCTTGAATAGTGTTTACACTTCGTATTTATCTTTTATATGAATTCAGTTAGATAATGGTCGACGGAAAAGACTTGCGTTAGGTCATCATCTTAAATAAGCATGAATTTCTATTATACGCTGAGCCTAGGGATTCATTACACATAGCTTTTCTTGCGTTTCAGTTCTGAGGAAGACTAAATAAATAGTCGAAACGTTGGCAATGTTCTGATAAAGAATGGTATTATTTGATCTAACTCTGCTAACCACCAGTATTATAATTCCAATAAAACATGTTAAAAATATGTAATGAATTTTTTTGATGATACAATCCACAGCATGATATATTAAATATGTAGAGACGTCAATAAATGGACGTCGGAAGACTTCTAAACGCAGACGTCAGACCGATGTCAACAAATGGACGTTTTGTGGATGTGACATGTAGTCGTCATTTGGACGTCTTTCGGTTCAATCTCATGTCCGACGTCCATACGACCGATTGTGCTACCTGGGTTGTACTTATCTGTTTTTAGAAATCATGCTCTCACTCCTTTGACACAGGTCCTTTCAGCATTAAGGTTGTATGCTATAGGCAGTTTTAAAATTGTTGTGGGAGAGTTCACAAATCAACAGTTTGCCAAGTTCTTAAAAAAGTTACTCATGCCATTGCGGGGTTAGCTCCTACATTTATTAAATTTCCAGATGATGGATTAAATGGTCTTAAAAGTGATTTTCTTCAAGTTGCAAGGTTTCCCAATGTCATTGGTGCTATAGATTGCACTGCATAAAAAAAACTCATTTTAGTATGTATATGTAGGTGGATGTTCGATTCTTTGTAGATTTTAAACGTAATGCGTCTGATGATGCTCTCAGGAGCGAAACTCGAGTAACGCAATTATTTAATATATTATGAGACTTTGACTTTGAGTTGGTCAATTCTTTACTTGTAGTATTTGTTGATCCCTTTGCCCAACTCTACAACAAGAGCTGAACAGTTATACCAGGAATCCCAGATTAAGACCAGATATGTGATAGAAAGAAGGTATGGGGTATGGAAAAGAAGGTTTTCATGTCTTAGGTATAAGCTTAGACTGAAACTAGAAACGTGCCTAGCCGTTATCGTGGCAACAGCTGTACTGCATAATATTGATCAGGAAAACAATGATGATGATCCAGAGGATCCATGGCAAGGGGAGGAAGATGAAGATGTCCTGGATGCAGAAAACTTTGTTAATGTCAACGGTGCAAGGTTGCGTCAATATTTAATAGATAATTACTTTGCTGTGTTGTCATAAATTTGATAATCAATACACTTTATTTTCTTATGTCTCAAGTTTTATTTACAAAACTATTCCAGAAAATGTAAAAATAACAAACATTCAAAACTACTCAATAATCCCCACTTAATTTTTTCTTTAAAATTTCTAATTCAAATTTTTTCTTTTCTATTTCAAAGAGATGACATTCCCGCGACTGCTGCATTTTTTGCTCCAATTCTTTGGTCATTACTTGAATTTGTAATTGATGTAATTAATTTTTTCTTTTCTGCTTCTCATTACTACCCTCAACTTGAAGCTTCACTAATTCTATTTTTGCCTCCGAAAGTAAATTGATTTTTCTTCTACAGTCTTCGGTTAATTCTGTTTTTTTCTTCTTTGATCTCCTAGTCGCTAAAATATTTCCTTTATGATTAAAATGGTTCAATTTATTCAATAGGATCAATTAAAGTAAAGTTATTCAATAGAACAGTAAAAAGGAACAAGTGCATAATGAAGATTTATGTGTAAGTAAGTTATTTATTAACTTACGCTGAACAGCAGCTCTTGGTGTACTTTGTTCAGTTATAATTCGGTACTATTAAGAAATGTCTATCATAGGGTTTATGCAGATATTTATGTAACGTGTTTACTTTTCATAAGCTAAAATTTATCTGTAGTTTATCTTGGTTGTTCTACACTCTATTGCTGTTGGACACCTATAGTTCTGTTGTTCTCATTTGAGCTGTATTCTAAAGTCAAAGCTTGTGAAATTGGCTGTATTAATATAGCAGGACTCCATTTGTTAGCCCAACTAAGTTCATCAGTTACACTCTCCATGATATTTTTTTCATCTAAAATAAATAACTTTCAGATAAGTCATTCATAGACTGAAATTATCTGATGCTATAAAGCAATGAATGACTAAGCAGGCAACATGAATCTGGCGAGCTTTTTCAGCTTCATGTCGGCCTATAAATATTCAACATTTGCTGTACAAAATTTACCTGAAATACATTATATTTGCAACTGTTGCTTACTGCTCTCATCTGTAGTAGGATATGTTGTAGTAGGTTTAAGTTGTCCACAGTGCTTTATTTCTTTGATGTGATCTGAATCATATCTATTTGCCATGGCAATAACATTAATATCTCCTACTGTTTATTTTGCTCTTGTATCCATTGAAGTTATATGTGTAAGCTTAATCTGTCCCCCTCCTGTTTTGAACAACTCCTGTTTTTTCTTCAGCAAATTTTTTTTCACTTCTTTTTTCTCTTAATTGCTTTCCTGCTTCCTGTGCGTTTAGTATAGCCAGACTGCGCCCATTCCATCGCTAATTTTTTCCACATACAATCCATTTCTTTTGTGGTAACTGAACCAGTTTTTTGTTTTCCAATACATTTCTATGTTCCTCTACAAACCCGGTTAAGGCTGTGATTTCCCCTTCTACGAAATTAACGCTCCTTTTGCCACTACTGCCAGGGATATCCATTTTTTTGTAAGGTAATATACAGCCGTCGTTTGATGACTTTAACTTTTCACTTTTCATTCTCACCTCAACTCAATTATTTCAATTTATGGTTAAGGCATAAACGGACAACGGTTGATATTTTACAATTTTGACATGGCCAATTTGAAAGCCAGGTTAACCCTGCCCTGAGAGTAAGGTCCACTGACTTTCGGGGCAAAATAACTCGAGCTTATAAAACCGGGCATAAGGCCAATCACAAGCTCTAGAGACTCGCCACCAAGTTCTCTAAGCAGATTTCTCCATCAAATCATACAACCCTTGGTTGGAAAAACAACCTCCTTTGTACAAAATTCTGAATACTGTTTTAGTATTCTTAAGAATTGGGTGATAGGGGCACATTTGTGCGTTTTGATATAGAAAGCCTTTATACCAACGTGCCATTGGAGGAGTCGTTGGATATCGTCGAGGTCAGACGGAGGGCGAATGCATTTTTGAAGGAGACTGTATCTCTACCTGTGAAGGTGATGAACCTATTACGCTGCTGCCTAAAAGGCTCATACTTTCAGATTAAAGATCAGTTTTTTGAGTAGGAGGATGGGCTTCCGATGGGTTCATCATTATCACCAGTTATGGCAAATATTAAATACAGTGAACACACGCCATTGAAAAAGCTACACATAATAACAAAATATGGCTCCGGTATGTCGATGACACCTTTATTGTGTGGGACGGAAATGACAGGCAGTTGAAAGAGTTCCTGAATCATTTAAATAGTATAAGACCAACAATTCACAATGGAGACTGAAAATAACCACTGCCTGCCATTCCTGGATGTACTGGTGGGTGAGTAAATCAGAGGGTCATATAAGAACTTCGGTTTACCGTAAGCACACTGGACAGTACCTGAACTTCCTTTCGAACCATCACGCATCAACAAAAAGAGGAATAATTAAAATTTTATATAGGCGCGCGGTATATGCAGCGACAAAGTATCCTTAAATTTGGAACTTCAGAATGTTAAAGAGGATTTGGTGCAACATGGTTATACGGAAAAGACTATCTTGAGGGCTTTTACGGGATGTAAAAGGCAAATGCCTTGGCAAAACAGCGACAACCAAACTCATCTTCTGACTTTACCATACATAAAAAGAAACTTCGACGCATCGCGAAACAGTACAACATACGAACGGTTTTAAAACAGAAAATACATTAAGAAGCGTACTTTCTAAAACCAAACAGGAAAATTCAAATTAGCTAAACGATTGTATATATCTGATCCCGTGTGAGTGTGGCATGTCGTACATAGGAGAAACCAAGCGTCCTTTGCATGTAACAGTTCAGGAACACAGAACTCATACGATAACAAGAGAAATATAAAAATCGGGAATTGCAGAGCACGCTTGGTCCGAACATCATAGTATTAAGTGGTCGGAAGCCAAAATTGTGCATAGGGAACAGCACTGGAAGAAACGAACATTTAAGGAAGCAGTCTTCCACTGCTCGAAACGTCGTGTAGAAAACTCAATAAAGACAATGGAAGTCCAAGATGTTCCGCTAAAAATTTGCCTACTTTCCAGGTAGCGATAGATAGTACCACTGCCAGCAATGCACCGCGTACTTTTAAGTCAGGTTGTTTTGGATGATCAAGTTTTGTACTGAACCAGAATCACGGTGATAACTATCCTTTTGACATCATCTCTTGTTTCTAGAAAATAGGTGGGTAACGTGGAATTTAAATTACTGTACTATGCGGTTTTATCTTTTTTTTGGAATCATTGTCTAACTACATGTAGAATCCTAACTGTTTTATTTCTAGTTTTTTTTATTCCGTAAATGTAAAATGGAAAAAAAATTATTTATGCAGAAAAGAATCATGCCTTAAATTGGTAGTTTTGTGAAATGTAATGGTTGCTTTGGCCTTCTTTGTGACCAGTGTGTTGTTTAAATATATTTTAGCCCTAAAGGAGACGTCGATTGAACGTCGAAACGTTGGCCTTTTTTCAAACTACAAAGAAGTTTTTTTGTTTGTTTTAGTCCTGCGATTTGCCACGTCCACTACCTTGTTCGTCTGCAAAACGATTGCATATACTGAATGTGCCGAGTAATTGCACATTTTTTTTTAGACTAAGACAATACAAAGTTTTTTTTTTAATCTTTAGACGTATTAGATGTAAAAGAACAAACCTCCGTACAAAATCTTGTTAATTAAACCCATTTTAATAAAACACTTAATTGCTGATCATTACTCGATCGTTGCATCACTTATTTCAATCCAAATTCTGACGCATGTAGAAATGTGACAGAAAACTGCTACACTTCAATTCTGATAAATCTTCTCTATTAACTAACATAACCCAACACTTTGGACCATTTTAGTTACTCAATTACCGTTAGTGAAAACCGATTAAAATGAGCAGGATGGGATATTTTTAATAGAACTAGAGATACTAAAACAATAAGATCTCAAGATATGACAGCTGGCCTTTATATTTTTAAATAGTCTAGTCTATTAATGAAAGGTTCACTGTGTAAATTTTCTTTATGTTGAATTATTTCTTATCACTCCAGAACAACATAGAAAATATATAGGAAATTGCTATTTTATAAACTATTGCGCCTAAAATTTGGGACGAAGAATTGTGGGTCTCAAACCCATTAACTTGCGGTTTATTTAACATACAATATTACGTACACACTCAATAAGTCATTTTCTGCAATCTGACAATAAATATATTGGCAAACGAGGAAGCCAAGAAAGAGTTACAAAACAATTAATATTTGTACTTTAAAACGTGACATATCTACATACTTTTCCAAGCTTAAGCACTAGAACTGAATTATTTCGTACAGTTGAATGTAACAAGACGTCCGTAAATTTCACCAGTCAGCTCTAACTTTAATCCGACTAAACCGTTGCCACGACTAAGTGTCGCTAGCAGTATTGTGCTCAGCTAATATATCGCCTTACTATTTATAAGGCCCTCATAACTCTTTTGCAGATATGCCACTTGTTCAACAGTTTCTTTGGGGACGCCACTTCCGAATTATGACATAAATTTTAATGCCCTTTGTAATTTTCAATCTGGATACCCCCATTCTGCGCTTCTGTACCACTGATTTTTTTAGATATGCGTGAATAATGAATGTAAAGTTTAGTCAGCTTTCTGGGTCCGCTATCAAATTGAAAAATGTTACCTGCATTAAAATAACATCTCGCCAAGCTGATCCAGTTAACAGTGGCATTATGGGGCCTTTCCACCGGTAGAATTTTGAGACCTTAAATTAATTTGAAAGTTTGTTGAAGTTTCTGATTTGATTTCGTACTCCAGCTAGCTAGCCGGACTTTTGGGAGCATCTCGGAAAAGTTTGTGAGGTTACGTGACAAATGGACTCTACGTAACTTTATTTCGAATACCTACTCTAGAGCTTCTCGCGTTTTAGCAAATTTTAGTTTTAATCCAGTTCTTATTATATTTTTAATAAAATTTTATAGCGAAATTACTACTGCCATCACCACGGTTTGCAGTAATGTAATTTATCAAGCAAGAGCCCCTCAATCCATTAACTTAATATAAAGTAACGCGGTGAATGTGGGTTCACGACCGAAACGCCAGAATTCAATACAGCATCAAATGGCAATAGGTATAATGAAATTCAATTTTCATAACGTACAGCACACCCGATTGAATCTGGGGTTGTCATTTAACGCTTCATTGCATATCATCTCGGAAATTTCTCTCGCTTTCCGAACTATTAGTGAAATGTAATTTCTGTAATGCGCCTGGAATTCTTAAACGTCGGGATTGGCTATCACGATAAGTGCTGGGATTACTGAAAATAATATTTGTTTTATTTCCAGTCTTGGAAAAGCAATTTTTAACTCTGAAAAATAAAAATTGATTTTTGCAAAATTTATTGCTTTCCATAATCCAACATAATAGCACACGGTTTTAGGGATATTAAAGGATTTGTAAAAAAAAGCGTTACAAGCATATGCCAATCCTAAATTTAAAATGTTTTAAATGTGGTTTAAACTTTTGGCCACAAACATCGTCAAATCTCGCTTGTTCTTGACTGGCAACAGTATGATTGTAAGTAAGCAGGTTCTTCCCAATTTAGAATTAAAACGACACGTGAAAGTATTTATTTGTGAAATATTGAGTTACTGTAAAACGGTTGTAATTTTAATTCTAACTAAATATAATCTTAGTTCAGATAGTCGTCCTTTTTAAACCTGTTGGTTTATAGGGAGTTGTTATTTTATTACTTCTTTTTTTTTAATTGCATCTACGAGTTCAGCTACAAAATAAGGGTCATTTGTGATGTACGTACCTATTTTTTTTCCTACAGTTTATGAAACTTGAGTCTTACGGAGGATTCAAGAGACACGCGAAGTTTTAACGATGGCATGAACAAAAATTTCTCGGATGCATTGTGCAACTTTTCGTTTCCAGTTTCTCGAATATTTTTCATAAGTCTGACAATAGCAATTTTAATGAATTTTACTAACGAGTTTTAGTGTCCTTTTTTTGAGACTTAAGGTGGGTTTATACACAAAATAAAATAAAATAACGAATAAGATAAAATTAGAAATAAAAGTTGGTTTCATGTATACCCCTATTAGCGTTCATACACCAAATAAGATTTATGTTATTTGGTGCATGAACGCTACTAGGGGTATACATGAAACCATATTTATGTTATTTGGTGCATGAACGCTACTAGGGGTATACATGAAACCAACTCTTATTTCTAATTTTATTTTGTTTGTTATTTTATTTTATTTGGTCTATAAACCCACCTTAAATGTTTTACTACGGTGGCATATGATTACAATAAATACATATTATGCAGGTGTCTTTTTAATCCAAATTTATTTTTTTCGGTTCAAAGGTCACACACCAACAAGGAGGTCACGTTTTTCAAAATTAACTCAATTAAAACACACGACATAAATCCTCCTCGGACCTGAAAGTTTTTAAGTTTTAGCCATTTTAACATGTTTTAAATTTTCGTGTCTGTTAGTGTCTTTTCGTGTTTTATTGACATTTGTTCCCAATGGTTTAACTTTTAAATTGACTACCTGTGATTGATAATATAAAATTATATATAAACAAAAAAAAACGTCAACAGTTTGAGTTGAATTTTCAGGTTGTGAGCTACCGATTACGATGTAATGATAGGGCGAATTCCAAAACACACCAGATCATCTACCGGGTAGATCGGTCACTTGCTTAATCCATTAAATTGCTTGATGGCCATCACATGGCCAGCTTAACCGGTAGATGACCTGGTGAATTTTGGAATTCGCCCATATAGTCGCATGGTTATTTCGTAACTGTCGGATCCAACGATTCATCAAGTACAAACTTTGAAATGTTTGTTTCTTTTCATGGCATTTATTTGTACCTACCAACCAAAAACACAAGCCGTATGATAAAAAAGACAGATATATACAACTATAGACAAGAAAAAATACGATACGCTTATATTTGTTTCTGACTTAAAGTCACCGAATTGTGTAATTTTTCGCGTCATTTTGATTTATACATATCACTCTGATAGTCTAATTATGCAAAATTAATGCTAGATTTATACCTCTAAATTAAGAATTAAACTAATTTTTATTTAAACTAAATTATCACTTGTCAAAGTTAGATGTGTACCTTTAGGTAAATCTGTTTAGACTTTCGTTATTAATGCATATGTTCCGCCGACGGCAGCAGCTTAGAAGTTTAGTCAGCGAATGCTGAAAATCGGCATCTGATTGGGCCAATTTCAGGGTTCGCTGACTAAACTTCTCAGCTGCTGCCGTCGGCGGAACGTACGCAATTATTAAATGGAAGGATAAGCGGGTCAAATTAAAAGTTGACATTTAACTTTGACAAGTGTTAATTTAGTTTATTTCTTAATTTAAAGGTATACACTAGGCATAAGCAATTTTCGGGTTTTTACATCTTTGATCGAAGCAAATAGTGTTAAATTTATTATACTATTTCTGATGAAATGAATAAAATGAAAGAATGAAAGAAAAAGTTGAAATTTGCCAACCAATATCCCGGAAACTGTATCGAAGACACTGATAGGAATCATCTTAAGGAATATGCAGAGAGGAAGGGCATAGAAACTAAGTACAAAATAATACCGCAGAACATTAAAAGCAGAGAACAAAGACTCTTGATTTACCGAAAGAAGTGAAATTGGATGTGAAAAATGACTGATCGGAAATAGCAAAGATTTGGCAAGGTGCATTGGAATACACTACTGCAAAAGTAGGTACTGTGGAAATTCCTCATTGCTAACACACCCAAAAATTAATAAATGTTTTGGTGGGAAATAGAAAAAGTACTAAATTATGATGTAGCGCCAACCATTCATTTCTACAGCCTACAAACTACAAACAAAATGTGTTGAAAAAGTGCATTGAAAGTAATAATTATCATTTTGAACTCCTTTTATAACTATTTTTGATAACCTTTTTATTTATTGTTGTTTAGTTTTAGTTGTCGCATAGGTGGGCAATTTAAACGCAAACAAATAGGCTCTTGAAAACAAAATAAATCATTTTGCCTTAATTTTGGGTATTGTCGGAGGAAAGGAAAATGTAAAACCAGTACATACTTTATATGACAGCATTGTCTATATACATCTAGTCAGACAATCTAACGCTCCCAAATTCTCTACGATTAAACGACTCAGAAAACGTATGCGACATCTGGTGTCTACGACGGTACTTAAATCAGAAGTATGCCAGTTGAGATTTGAAAATTTTGCGAAGGGTTCTGTAATCTCACTTTGGCCGTATCGTTTTTTCCATAGTTGGTTAAAACACTCTAAATCCCATCTTTAGCCCAGTTAGAAAATATAGTACTTACATATCATTATTCGAATTGTTGAACCAGGGATGTACTTAATTTAGAAATCTGCCGTATGTGTTATTCGAAAAAGAATAGTTATTTGCCTAACTAGTGCGGAAAGTGATCATTTCCCGTACGCTGTCTGCCGATGCCTGAACGACGCGAAGTTCGGGCAGCTGACGAGTGCGGGAAAGACACTTTCCGCACGAGTTGGGAACAATATTTTTTCTACGAGCCCAAGTAAAGAAACAGATAATCAGCCTTATGATTTGACATTGTCTTTGTCAGCAGTATGACAGCTGAATTAATCAACGATCAATTGGTTGTTATGACAAAAACTTGGTGTGATTGTTGGCGTGACGTAATGTTTCAGGCATGAACTGGTGACATTGGAATAAAAGTACGTATATTATAGGTATATTTTTTTTATCAAAAATCAATAAAGGCAAGCAAAATAGTTCCTTAAAACAGAAAAAAATGTTTGGCACGGCTGTAAGGCAGATGCACCTATCTAGATAGACAGACTATAAAATCTAAATTATATTATAAATCAGTCATTCTTTAAATATTTACTTTCCCGCTCGCCAAATTTACAAACAATATGAGTGCGGAAAGTGACATAATAAGCACGCTCGTAGAAAATAGTTATTTTCCTAACTAGTGCGGAAAGTGATACTTTCCCGCACGCTGTCTGCCGGAGCCCGAATGACGCGAAGCGGAGTTTGAGCAGCAGACGAGTGCGGGAAAGACAATTTCCGTACGAGTTAGGAACAATATTTTTTCTACGCGCCAATTCATTGTAACAAAGACAAGGAATAAATATATAATACATAAGCAACTTTATCTTTGTCAACAGTATGACAGCTGAATTAATCAACAATCAATTGGTTGTTATGACAAAAACTTGGTGTGATTGTTGGTGCGACGTAATGTTTCAGGCATGAACGGGTGACATTGGAATAAAAAGTACATATATTATGGGTATATTTTGTGTCAAAAATCAATAAAAGCAAGCATAATAGTTCCTTTAAACAGATAACAATGTTTGGCACGGCTGTAAGGCAGATGCATCTATCTAGATAGACAGTCTATAAAATCTAAATTATATTATAAATCAGTCATTTTTTAAATATTTACTTTTCCGAACGCCAAGTTTACTTTCACGCACGCCGTGCGGGAAAGTGAAGCTTTCAAAAAACAAAATGCGTGCGGGAATGTGATATATTAAGAACGCTCGTAGAAAAAAGACTTATTTGTCTTGAAATAACGTGAAATATATTTCCAATTTTTCTTGTTTATAATTTGATCTTATTAGCGTTAATGGAAAAAATAAATCCTCAAACAAACAACTGAATCTACCTAAACTCCTCTACATTTTTAATAATTAAGATTTTGAGTTTTTTTTTTTGCTTAATCCAGGGACCTAATATCATCTATTTTTCTACAAAGAGTAAAAAAATATCATAACATAAGTCATGAATTACAATCGAGATTACAATATTTTACTATCGTGGCCGAGCTTATTAGAATATTAGAAAACGAATTCAAAAGTGACGTTGAATTTAATAAGGTGTTAAAATATGAGATTTTTTTAATGTTTTTTTTTCAAAAATAATCACAAAAATATTTTTGGTATTAGATATAAAAAAATTTAATTTCAAATTTTGATATATTTAGTTAATTAGGCATTATTTCTATATTTACGGAAACTATTGTCAACTGAACTCTTTAGGGTAATCACAGGTGTTTCAAAAGGCAGAAGATATCTTAATTATATTAAAAAAGTTCCCATATAGCATATTGATATCCACTGGATATTCAATGGACATACAGTTGTGGATATCCTCAATGATATCCAATGGATATAGATTTAACAAAACCCGATATCCATTGTACATCCAATTTGTCCCCCGATCTAACATCCAATTAACTTCCATTATGTACATCCATTGGACATTCAAAAAAATACTACTAATATCTATTGTACATCCAATCAACCTTTTTTTTTTATTATAGAGGGTTTAGGAAATGCATATCCATGCACACCTGAGGCATTGTTCTTTTGGGCGCCCCAGGTAGTGTGAGACTCCGGCGCGGCGTAAGCCGATCCACTAAAACCCTTTCCCTCTCTTCAACCCCTTGTTCCACTCCGGAATCCGCCGCCAGGCATTGCATCAGGTGGGGGTGGGATTTTCTTACATCTTAGATCTCTGCCTTTCACCTCTTTTCCTCTGTGCTCTTGTACATCATAATGTTGGTTATGCAACCCGTTATGGCATTCCAGTCTTTTTTCGATCTCAGTATCGCGTAAGTTAAGTTATCGGTGTCTACCGGCTGCTCCGTCTTTGTACACTTTTGCCCTTTCGATGACTGCTAGGTCTATTGGAGGGAGTCCCGCGATTACCTCCAATGCCTCGGTCGATATGCAGTTGTTATTCTCATTGCCAGTCTTCTGTTTACACTCTTCAGCATGTTTGGGTATTTCGAGAAATTTAGAGCCTTTTCCCAGATTGGTGCAGCGTATAGGATTGAAGAGAGGACAGAGCTTGCCATCAGTCTTCTTTTCCTGGTGCGCGGGCCCCCGGTGCTCTGCATAGCTTTTAGTATTAGTGGTTTAACATTTGGTGTGCTTTAGCTGTAATCATTTTTATATGCTCGGTCATAGTCGTATCTTTGTTCACATAAACCCCTAAGTACCTTACTGATGTCTGCGATTCTATGATAGATTCCCCAATCCTGAGTTGAATACGAGGTATTTTCCTCCTACCCTCCAGTAGTACCATTTCCGTTTTCCGGAAGGCTACTTTTAGCTTCATGTCCTTCAGTTTCTCCAAGACTTTGTGGACTTCGTGAGTGGCCTTTTCTTCTAACTCCTGCTTAGACTTTGCCTTTATTATAATGGCCAGGTCGTCAGCGTAGGCAATTTTAGTGGTACCACGCTCACATTCTAGACGTAGTCTCGTCATAAAACAAGTTCCATAGGGAAGGTCCAAGCACAGACCCTTGTGGCACACCGCATCCTACATAATTTTTTTCTCCGATCGATGTCTCGATTGTTCCTTTCTGATAGATACGACTTTGTAATTTTAATCAGGTATTCGCTGATCCGGTCCTTGTTTAATGCCTGTAATATGAGCTCCCAATTTACAGTATTGAAGGCGTTCTCTATGTCGAGAAGTACCATGACGCAGAATTTCCTATTTTTCACAGCCTTTTTCCTTATATCCTTCGTGATGTCTACCATTTGTGTCAGTGTTCCGACGGTCGACTTGCCCTTCCTGAAACCGAACTGTTTCTCGTGAAAAAGCCCCTTTGCTTCTGCTTCCTCTACCAGTCTGTTGTTAATGATAATTTCAAAGAGCTTGCCTACAGAGTTCAGTGGGCAGATTGGTCTGTAGGTCGGTTCGTCTTGAGTGTTCTTTTTGGGTTTTTCTACTAGTACCAATTTTGCGGTTTTCCACATCGATGGAAATTCTCCCGCTATAAGGCAGCGGTTGAACGAATTTATGAAGGCTTCTGGGTTGGTTTTTGCGCATGATGACACTATCTCGGGGCAGATTTGATCCGGGCCTGGTGCCTTTTTGAGCTTTAGCCTCTTTACTGCGCATTCCAGGTGCGCTTCGGTTATCGGACGTAAGATGGTGGACTTACACTCCGTAACACATTTGTCTGATTTGGAAACAGATTATCTATTTGCCTTCTGGCGGTTTCGATGCTTGGGTTTTGCGTTCTTCCAGTTTTTAGCTCTTTTGTTAAAATTTGGTAGGCCTTGCCCTAGATATCTTTTTCTAGCTTGTCGCATAGCTTTCTCCCGGAGGGCTGCTTGCTTTTCTTAATCAGCGTTTGCAATTCTTTCCTGGATTTCTTGAGGCGTTCCTTCCTTGCAGCCATTTCCATTTCATCGGCCCCGTGTCCGCATCTTATGGCTTGACTCCTTAGCCTGGTGCACTCTTTCCCCTTTTCTTGTATGCCATCGTTTCACCAGTACGCTGGGGTATGGTCTAGTTTCAGGTTGTAGCTCGGTCTTAGGTGCTTGTTGCATTTGTTTATTATAGCTGTGATCAGTTGTTCTGGGGTATATTCTTCGCTGTCAGATATAGCCGTGGTGTCTCTCTCGAAATTCCGCATACGAGCGGGCGCGGTGTTCCATTTTCGTTCCGTATGAATAGTTCGGTGATTTCTCGAGTTATTATTTTCTATCACAAAGCTGATGGTGCGGTGATCACTTAGATTCTCTTTTTCGTCCTCTACATGCCATGTGGTAATTTTTCTGCTCAAGCTTTCTGATGCGCAGGTGAAGTCAATGACTGACGAGCCTTGCGGCCCCGAAAATGTAGGGACCTGCCCTTTATTTAGGACCCCTAGATCGTTGGATGTCATCCAATCCTCCAATATTCTTCCCCTAGGGCACGTTGATTTAGACCCTATCATAAGTGTTTTGGCATTTAGGTCACCGCCTAGTATTATGGTCTTGTCCTTCTGCTTCAGACTTATGTCGATTCTTTTTATCAATTCCTCAAATTGTTGCAGATTTCTATTGGGTGAAAAATAACACAAAAATACGTTGCAGTCATTCAATTCCAGGCACACGAATCCATTGTCTTCAACTAACCTAAACTAACCTGAACATTCAGTAGACATCCACTGGACGTCCATGAAAATACGGAATTGGACATTCGCTTCTTTTTAGTTCTGCTATACTAATGGTTAAAATAAATTATAAACTTTGATTGGGATATGCTATCTTTGAATTAGAATATAGTACCACATAAAAAAAACAAAAATTCTGTATCTCATAGTCTTATTGTGCTAGCAAAAATAGGAAATTTTTCAATCAATGATTTTTGTTTCATTTGATGATGTTCAAGTTGAATTCTTGCTCTAAAAGAGCAATCAGTACGTTTTGCTGCATTATCGCAATCAAGAAAAGACATATTTCGGTTCAAGTTGTCTTCTATTGAAGATTTAGGGCATGAATAGTAAACACGTTGGATATTTAATTAAGAAAAAAGGGACAAAGACAAGATCGAAAATAAGGACTTTGCAGGAAAATCACATATCAACATTTAAACATTAAAATCTACAGACATTTCATTAAAGGAAATTCGGATATTTTACTGTTGACAGTCCGTTAAAAAATCCACTAAAAGAACATAAGAATTATCTGGTTTTTCAAATCCGTGGTAGATTCCTGTCAAAAAACCTCATTTTCTACATTTTTATTCACTTTATACAACATAAAAGTAGACAAAACTGACTACCAGAGCTTTTGCTTAGAGGCAAACCATCAATCTTGATTGCTAAATTAATTCAATCAGAATCTGTAGTTAATATTTTATGTTTTTTGAACAGATAAAAAAAGTTTGATTTTATACCAAAGTAGAGAAAATTATTTTTTCTACAAACGTCAAATAATTTTACGCATTTTACGCTTTTATTTGACAAACGAAAACCTAGCCTTTTTTGAGGATCAGAATGTGAGTGTACTTTTCCGAGCGTTGCCCAGGACAGCAAACGAAAAAAATTTTTTCGCTTGCTGTCAATAGCAACTACCACCACTCAACCAATTATTAAAAACGTCATTGTCACTTTGATTTAAATTTTCAGATTGTGTTTTCAGTTATGCTCAGTTGTGATTCACATTATTTGAAATTGATCGTTTGAAGAAAAAACGTTGTATGCATTACGAGCAAAAAGTAACTTTTTTGCTCTCGAGTGTTTGCCGCTCTCCGCTTCGCGTCGAGCGGCAAACTTCACACTCCGAGCAAAAAAGTTATACTTTTCGCTCTTAGTACATAAATAACTATTATGTTTTGTAGAGAAAAAAAAATGCAAATTTATAGTTTTTGAAAACAAAATAGATTAATAGGGCGAAAATTGGTTAAAAATCACATAAAGCGTCCAAAAATGCAAGTTTTCATATTTCTGCATTCAATTTTATGACAAAATCAGGCAAAACTGATTAAATCTTCTAACTTGTTGTTTTTGTTTTGCTAGTTACATTTTTGGTCCAAAATAGGTGAAATTTTAATAAGAACGTCCCAAAATGCATGTTTGGTGTTTTTCGAAAATGTCAGGTAAGAATTAGGTAGGGCCAAAAATCAGAAACAACTTAAAACTACAATAAGAAGCAAATTTGGAGTTTTTGAAAAAAAAAGATTAAGATCAGCGCGACAATTGATAAAAAATGACTCAAAGCATCCAAAAATGTAAGTTTTCATGTTTTTGAAGAAATTCTTTTTTATGACAAAATCAGGCAAAACTGATAAAATCTTCTAATTTGTTGTTTATGGTAAAGTTACGTTTTTGCTCCAAAATAGGTGAAATCTGACTGAAAATGTCCCAAAATGCATATTTGGTGTTTTTCGAAAAAGTCAGGTAAGAATTAGTGCCAAAAAAATAGAAACTACTTAAAACTACAATAAAATGCAAATTTTTAGTTTTTGAAAAAAATAGATTAAGATGAGAGCGAAAATTGGTAAATTATGACTCAAAGCGCCGTCCAAAAATTTAAGTTTTCATATGTTTTTGAAGAAATTCAATTTTATGACAAAACCAGGTCTGTCTGATCTGTGCCCATACTTTTAGTCATGACTTCACTCCAAGTAAGCTTCAAGTCTGGCTTTGACATTTAGTTTCCATTTGAAATATATGGATTTACTTCAAACTTTTTTGATTGAGCACATGCTCCTGCTCAAGTTATGACTATAAATATGGATATTAATCATATCTTATAATTTGTCGTATTTAGTATAGTTACATCTTTGGTCCAAAATAAGTGAAATTTGACTGAAAACGTCTCAAAATGCAAGTTTTGCGTTTTTCGAAAAAGTGAGAATTAGGGCCAAAAATCAGTTAGAAACCATTTAGTTAGTTTAGTAATGTGTGTATATATTCATTTATAATTTCATTGACAAGAGATGACGGTAGGTAATAATTGTAAATTGTGTACTACTTAGTTTGAACAAATTGGAGTTTTTAGTTCAAGTTAGTTCAGATAAATTTTTTACTTTCAGCAAATTTTTTAAGATGTGGGTGACAAGTAATTGACCAAAAAGGGCT
Organism: Taphrorychus bicolor; assembly: GCA_951812265.1. Classification (NCBI taxonomy): domain Eukaryota; kingdom Metazoa; phylum Arthropoda; class Insecta; order Coleoptera; family Curculionidae; genus Taphrorychus; species Taphrorychus bicolor. Next base: position 36,020,511 of record OX638297.1, read on the forward strand.
AAATCTGGAGGTTTCATGTTTCAATTGGTTTTAAAAGACCCGTCTGTGCAGCGAACAATCATTAAATCAAGGAAAGATATAGATTTGTTCTTTTCCATCTCCATTTTAAATTTTAGTCTGGGGTTGAACCAGTTGAAATTTATTAATAATTGGTCTACTAACCCCCAGGACAAGCTAAAACGTTTTCATTAACATATAGTTTATGGAAAATTATAATGAAAATTTAAATATAAAAAAACCTCGGCCGTGGAATTAGAACAGTACAGTAACTACAAAAAAATTCAGAGTTTTTGAAAAAAATGGTTCAAGATTAGGGCATAAATCCATTGGATAGTATGTGAGTTAACCTGCCACAATATTACATCATTCTCATCAGTATCAATAAGAATGTAGGTACAATGTTGGTTGAATTCAAGCGTAACCATAAGCCTTACTCATTTTCGGTTTTTGGTTGCCATGTATATCAATAAAGTTTTTAACCGTTAAATAATAACGAAATACTACAAAATGCTGTGAGCTTATAGGGTTAAAAATAAAAATCAGTATAAGAGTTCTGTTCAGTTAATTAAGAGAAAAAATGAGTGTCTGGTCATATGAAAACTGTAAAAATTCCAAATTAATTCAATTCTTTAAATACTGAATTATCATTTCATCAGTTTCCTTCGGAGAAACGTGTCGGTGAAAAAGTTGTAAATAAATGAATTATCAAGCGCCACCCTGTGCCTGCAGTACACCACAGTACATGTAGACCTTAAAGGTTAACAGAAACGGTTAACAAAAATACGGTCCTGTACTGTCGAAAGGAAATAATCGACATATACTGATTCTGTCAAGACAAATCAAGAAAATACGCCACAAATTAAACAAGTTTATTTCGATAAACTGTTTTTAAAAACTTTATTTCAAACTTAAAACTGTAATTTACAAAGTTTAGTTTCAGAAATAAATGACTACTCAAAATAGCTACAATACAATGTCGAAAGCTAATCAAATAATGCCTGTTGGGACGAAGGTAAAACAGTTTTATTGCACATTATGCATAGCTCAGCATTAGTATAATTAAAGAGAAATGGCATCATCCTCAGTTAGATGACCTCCTTGTATGATAGTTGCGTTACATATCTCCTCCCTCCTTAAGCTCGGAAAACAGGGGTTGACCGGTTTTTCGATCTTCTAGCTGGATTTGGATGGTTGGTCGATTTTTGGCTCGGCGAGATTGTTTTGATCTTTTCCAAATTCTGCGGAAGATGTAAACTGCAATAACAATAATAATTGTTGTGATGATTAACACTAAGGGTGGGACCCAATGGTTAACGAAGATGGCCGGACGTTGCATCGAATGGAACTCTACGGCAGATAGAATTTCTTGCGCCTTGTTCAGCTCTTCTGGGTTGACTTCTTGAAGTTGAAGTTTGTTGAACGCCTTGTTTTCTGTTACGTAGATGAACTCGGGTAGATCTAGGATGTACTGGTACTCGGTTTTTCTTTCTCTCTCGAAGGTTCTGTTGTTGATCGATAAGGCATTCTGGTAGAGTCACAACACTGGGTTCGTGGACTACGTATATACTTTGTTGACATTCACGCTTAACGATGGCTTCGTGAAAGGGAATAATCAGTATTTATTCTCCGTTGAGGAGTTTTACTGTGGTTTTCTTGTACTCGATTGTCGTCATAGGGCACTCGTTGGTTGTTGTAGTTAGCCGTTTATAAAGACAGGCTTCTTCTTTGGACAGCATGAGTTGTTGGCACACAAATATGTCTTCTAATTGTGGGTATTCTTCGCTGATTGTCCAGAAATCTTCTTTAGTGAGAATTATATAGGGATTGGACAGGTATTTTGTTTGGTTTTGGATTGGTATTAGGTACACTCTGTACATTGTGTGTGTGTATCGCGAACAAGATCAAGTTGTTTTTGATTGTTACTTGAGTAGACAGGAATTTATAATAATTTATTAATTCGCTGAATTTTGGTATTCGGTCTTTTCCGTACAAGTCTTGAATGTTATGGATCATTTCTCTAAGTTGTGCTGGATTTAATATAGAGTTGTGCATCATGCGCAAATGAAATTGCAATTTCTATGTTATTAATCATTTGATTTAAAGTATTTAGTTGAAACATTACATTATCTAAAATCAATGACATGTATAGAGCATATGCTAAGTCCTGATTCGATTGCTGGATTAGATCTAATCTACCTAAAATGAGTTTATGGTTTTCCGCAAGCGAATGCATTTGCTTAGAATAATTAGTTACGATATTATTCAATATTACATGTTCGGTTTTAAAGTCATTTTGCATATTTTGCTGATTCTTCTCATATATCGTCGCGAAATATGATTCGAATCGAGTTTCATTGTCGGAATCGAGTGTTCCGAAGAGCCATTTGTTTACTTTTCCAACTGCGTTCATTAAACCGCGATTGGCTCTATTTCCGTGAAATATTTTTGTACTAGCACGAATTGTTTGCAAGTAGTCAAGGGTTTGTTTATACTTATGAATCGTTAAAGTTAAGAAGTTTTCGGTTTTGTTCGTGTTAATGATGTTACTTGTCTTTTCTAGGAGAAGTTGTTAAACAATCTTCAATTTCAGTTATGTTGATATGATAAAGAGAAGTATGCTTAGACGTCGTAATGTAAGTTTGTCCTAAGGAAATGGGCAGGATGGGGTTATTTACCCTTTTTACTTCTAAGGCTATAGCTATGTGTAGCAGCAGAAGTAGAGGGCAATGTCTCATCTGAAACAATACGACGTTGTGGTTTTAATACATTCTTGTGAATTTTCTTGTTTTGTGAAGTAATCACGTTTTCTTTGTCGACAATAGGTGCAATGACTTTTTTGTACTTATTGGACTCTTTGGTTTTTGATTTCTGTGTAAAGCTTTTAGTAAACACGGGTTTGTTTGGATTAATAGGAATTTCGTCTTGTCTGTTTTGGTTCTTTTTGTCTAGATTCACCTTTTGTTTGGAAACTAATTTTTCATGGAGGTCTTGATTGAAAATTTTTATGTTCTCGGAGTGACTTTGCATGTATTGAGAAAGTTTTTCTTCTTCAGAGAGTTCCAAAGGGTTTTTATAATCTAATTTCCCACGCACTATTTGGAATGGAGTATATTTAAGTGCACTGTGGTTGGAATTATTATAAGACAAAATTACGTAATTCATTAGATTAGTTATGTTTTCGTTGGGTTTTTGGTTTTTTAAAGTCAGAATAGTCTCACAAAGAGTTGAGTGTAGTCGTTCTATTGGACTATTTGAGTTAGGGTTATGTGCGGTGCAATAATGAATTTCAATTTTGTGAAGGGCACAAAGGTTTTGAATTACCTCGTTCTTAAAAGTAGAACCGTTGTCTGTGGTTATCTTTCGAGGAAGTCCATAATGGTTAAAATAAACAATTAGTTTATTTGCTATCTCGGTGCTTGTCGGGGACATTAAAGGATAGGCTTGACCTAATTTTGAAAAACTGTCAACAAGGGTCAAAAATGAGTTTTTTTTTATAAACGTCGATGTATATATGATCGAAAGGTTCATGGTCTATAGGACAGGCTTAAAGACAAGTTTGTTAGGGTGTCTTTCATATTTTGACTTTTGACAAATTTCACAAAGGTTGACATACATTTTCACATCAATTTCGAGGTTTGGCCAGTAGAAAATTTTCTTTAGGGCAAGAATATTTTCCTGAATTCCACGATGCGAAGTTGTTGTTGAAATGTTTGAAATATTTTTGAAATATTGACAGAACAATTGGTTCGAGTGATTTGTTTTTAAAATGTAGGCAATATGTACCTTTAGGGATAAAGTGTTCTTTTATTATTTTTAAAATGTCGTCTTCGGATGGGTCGTTGTTTAGGAAAACGTATGTTCGTTGTTTGTCGAATATATGCTCTTTCTGAATTCTAATTTTATTGTTATTAGCATATCGAAATACGATTTGGTGTTTATAGATATTTAGAGCCTTCTGCACACACGGTGCGCCTATGATAGGATTTTCTACACTTGAATGTTGTGTTATAGTGTCACATGGTATGTGTTCGTTTGGTGGTCTTATTACTTCGTTTGAGATTATGTTAATTTTTGGTTGTTCCTGGTTCAATGTATTAAGAATCTCGTCTAATTCATCACAAGGTAAATCCGGGACCTCATTAGAGTCAAAGTTGGGAATAATGGATAATTGATCGTCTTCGATGGGGTTTATTTGAATACGGGACAAGGAATCGGCATTTGCGTTTTGTTTGCCTTTCTTGTAGATGATTTCGTAATCAAATTCTTGGAGTTTTAAACGCCAACGGACAAGTTTTGAATTAGGCTCTTTAATGGAAAATAGCCACTGAAGAGGTTTGTGGTCTGTTATTATTTTGAACTTGGTACCAAAAAGATAGGGGCGGAAGTATTTGGTAGCCAATACGATTGCTAACAGTTCCTTTTCAATCGTGCTGTAAATAATTTCAGCAGGATTCAAAGTTCGGGAAGCATATGCAATGGATAAATCTTTGCCAATAGGTCCTTGAGACAATATGGCACCAATAGCATAATTCGAGGCATCCGTCGTAAGGTCAAAAGACTGAGAAAAATCTGGGTGTTGCAAAATGGGTCATTCATGAGGATATTTTTGCAAGCTTCGAAAGAATGCATAAATTCGGGAGTGTGTTCAACTTTTTGATTTTTCTTTAGACAATTTGTTAACGGTTTAGTTAAGTGGGCAAAGTTTTTGATGAATTTTCGGTAGTAACCAACTAGGCCTAGAAATGATTTAATTTCTTTCGGAGTTCGGGGAATAGGAAATCTTTGTACTGCCTCGACTTTTCGTGGGTTTGGTTTTATGCCATTAGGGGTGATTACATGGCCTAGAAATTCGACGGTTTTACAAAGGAACTCAGATTTATCAAGCTGAATTTTAAGATTATGTTCTCTAAGCTTTTTAAAGACTAATTTCAAGTTATTCATGTGTTCTTGAAGAGAAGTCGAGAATATTATTATATCGTCCATATATACTAGACAAATTTTATTATTTATTTCTTTGAGAACATTATCCATGACTCTTTGAAAAGTCGCAGGAGCATTTTTGAGTCCAAACGGCATTCGGATGTACTCATAATGGCCGTTGTCTACACTGAAGGCGGTTTTTTCTACTGAATTGGGGTTCATTTCAATTTGGTGAAATCCTGAAGCGAGGTCTATTGTTGTGAAATATTGGCATCGACCAAGTTTGTCTAAAATATCCGAGATGTTAGGAATAGGGTACCGATCGTCGATGGTTTTTTCGTTTATTTTGCGGTAATCAATGACAATGCGCCATTTCTTTTTGCCAGAAGCGTCGGCTTTTTTTGGGACAATCCACACAGGGGACGACCAAGGGCTAGAAGAATGGCGAATTATACCGTCGGTTAACATTTGCGATACTTGTTTCTGTACTTCTCGTTTGTGCACATAAGGGTATCTATAAGACTTGGTATGAACAGGGACTTCGTCTGTGGTTTTTATTTCGTGTTTCACCTGGTTAGTGAAACTAAGTTTTTGATCGGATTTATGCAGGATGTCTGAAAATTCAAGGATGAGCTCTTTAAGGGCGGACTGTTCTTCTTTGTTTAGATGCTGTGATCGAATAAGAGAAAAATCACACTTTTCTTTACAATTATCTTGGACTGTATGACAATTAGATCGAATTTGTTCTATGTTAAATATTTCGAACTTTTCGGGCACAAACAATTGGGCATACCCGGAGATAGTATCTGGGTAGAAATTGGCAATAACACTATGGTTTTGCAAATTTCGGATTTCTAATGGAACATAGCCGTCTTTAACGACAAGGAGTGAAGAAGGGATTTCGATATCTTCATTCTTGAATTCTGGCATTAGAATTTCGTTGCCATCTGGTATGTTTGTGAAAATATTTTTCATCTCGATGGTTGAGGGTGGAATTTCGACTTTTTGGATATTAAAATCGTCACGGTACGACAAAGGTATTTCGAGGTGTTCGTTGACTAACCGTTTGTTCATAATATCTATATTTAGACCTAATTTTCTTAAGTCACGTATGCCTATTATTCCATCAAAGTAATCGTGGAAATTATGGAGAATGAATTCAAGTTCCATGTCTATATCGTATTCATTTAAGAGGGCAACCATGACTTTGTGTTGGGTGTTGGTTTCTCCAGTACAAGTCACTAGGGTATGTTTGGAATTATATATTAATTCAGGGAAAGCAGTTTCAGCAAGGATTGGTCTAAGTAGAGATGTGTGACTTCCAGTATCGATTAGTAATTTAGCGGGTGGATTATCAATTTCTATGTATGGTAATGAGTTTATTTGAAAACTATTTAAATTTAAGGCGTACTGGTGTTTGGAAAGGCATGTGGAAAATTTTGATTTTCCGATGTGTCCGCATGATTGGCATACGAATCATAGCTAGAATAGTAATTTGATTCGTTTTGCAAATCGTGTTGATCGTAATAAGGGTTATTATGCTCGGGAGTTAAGGCCTCGTAATAGTTTTCGTTAGGAAGTGGCAACTGGGGGTTTTCGTATTCGTTTTGTGTGTTGTTGTCGACTTGAGTTATTTCGTTCCATGTTCGTACATGGCGGTTAACGCGATCTCCAAATTTTTGTCTAAGAGCCATCTTGATAAGGGGCCAAGTTGTAAGGTCTGGCCTACAGAGTAAGTAATCACCGGCTTGGTCGATAATTTTTGAGCAAATACAAGCAAATACAAACTCTTTAAGAGATTCATCTTGAGTTTTGGTAAAACACCTATCATAAAATTTATCTATACTACTGATGAAAAATTCTAGGTGTTCAGACCTACCATTAAAATTTTTAAGCGTTCTGGCAATTTCTTTGGCAGCTGTAATTGATGCCATATTTACGATTTCTAAGTCAATATTGATATGTACTAAAGATTCGGTAATAGTAATATATCCAAAATCGTCACTTAAATCCTCTAGTTCAGTGTCTGACATTCAAAATTTGTACCTCAATCGACGGAATTAACCAAAATTCACGCATAAAAGGCAAAATAAATGAAAAATCACACACAACAATTGTTATACATAAGAAATATGGGGTAAAGGAAAATTCTCACTTACGGTGACGTTGTCTGTCAGTAACTATGAAAATCTCCTTCGGGAACTGGTTCTGGATCACGACAAACAGTTGAAACTGACGACAGGATGCAGCTCACTAAGTCTTCGGGATCCTACCGACTGCGCCAATTAAACAAGTTTATTTCGATAAACTGTTTTTAAAAACTTTATTTCAAACTTAAAACTGTAATTTATAAAGTTTACTTTCAGAAATAAATGACTACTCAAAATAGCTACAATACAATGTCGAAAGCTAATCGAATAATGCCTGCTGGGACGAAGGTAAAACAGTTTTATTGCACATTATGCATAGCTCAGCATTATAGTATAATTAAAGAGAAATGGCATCATCCTCAGTTGGATGACCTCCTTGTATGATAGTTGCGTTACATATCTCACGGCAGCGTTGAGGACGGCAAATCATGTTTACTTATCTTATCACACAGACACAACAGGCAGGTAGATGGGGCTGCAAATAAATTTCTTCACTTCTGAAATGTTTGAAATATTTGGGGTTCAATCTTTGAGCGACATCTATCATAACTTTTAGCTACATAAAAGCCTTGGAGAAATTAAGCCATTTGAAATGTCTGACTAGGTATATATAGACAATGATTGACAGTCAATAAACCATAATCAATTGTTTGCCTTCAAGGCATGGTATTAACACGTATAGGTAGGCACTTTAAACATAAATAAATAGGATCTTAAAAGCAAAAAAAATATCACTTTTGCTTTCATCGTTGCGCTTCTGGGTGGAGAGGAAAATATAAAACCAGTGCTTTACATTACAGTTAGTAAACCGGGATCAATAAAACACTCTCAATAAGCACTAAAATCAAACACAAAATTTGTGAACAAATTGGCGGATGCATTCTTATGTTAACATTTATATTGTTAGCACATAGGTGGGCAGTTTAAACAGAAAACAAATAGGAATTTAAAAACGAAAAAATCTCTTTTAGTTTCATCCTTATCGGCTTGGTGGGAGGAGAGGAAAATTTAAATAAGTACTTTGCATTACAATTAATAAGATCAATAAAATGCCCGCAAACTTAAAAAACAAAATTTGTGAACAAAGCGGCGGATTCAATTATTGCTATTCTCAGTCCTTTTGTTTTGATAATTATTAACATATAAATGGACAGTTTGAACACAAATAAATAGGAACTTGAAAACAACACGTTTCCAAACACCTTGTGGAATCATACAGTTGTAGATGTTGTTGTAGATGTTGAAATACCGCCAATGATCATCCTTCGATGACCTACATCCTCCGACGATTCAGAAAATGAGTTTCAGATTTTACAACTGACGACGAAAGTTATTAGTCAGTGAGCTCAAAAAATCGAAAGCCATGCCATCGATAGTAACCGGATGTGCCTCTTAGACTCATCGTGAGCACGATAGGCTTCCTGACTTACTGACCTACGAAATAGCGAAACCCCTTACAAAACTGTTGCTTTCGAAAATTGGAAATACTTACGACTCCATAAAACATAACTCATTTTGTCTAAAAACTTCATTCTTATTCTTCGAATCGCTTTCCAGAGGAAATTCTCGGTAACTTTCATGCTGTTTCGCTCTTTACGATGGTAACCATATAGATATCCCTGAAGCACTGGAACTTATTAAACAAGAACTTCCACATAATATTGCTATACATTTGTTACAACGTTGCTTAACACTACTAATATTATACATTACTACATTTTACATACTTTGAATGGAGGGAAGAATTCTACGAACAAACTGTTGGCACATTGTTGGTGAAACATGGGCAGCCCCCTTAGTGCAGTAATAGACAGCTACTTTATGAAAAAATCCGATGCCATAGAAAGGCTTTTTGTAGTCGCCATTTTACTGACGTATCCTATACCACTAGTGATAGCTGTTTACTGTTACTATGGTCAAAAAGAAATATTACATTTATTATTGTTATTATTATCTCTCCTCTTTCTCACTTAATTAAGTGGTGTTTCTTCTCTGAGGTGACGAGCCATACCAAGTCACCTCAGAGCCTATTGCCTGAATTGAGGAATGATCGCACTATATTACATGTTTTAAGGATAACAGACTTTTGTAGGTTTTTATAGATGTTCGGGTTGAGGCCGAGCTGCTTGAGATGTGTAGTGAAGGTGTGTGAAGTGATGCATGTTATTTAAATAATCAGCGGTATGATGAATGAATATCATTGTCATCTTCTCTCCATATTTTGCTTGAATGTTGGGATCGTTAGTTATGGATATATCTATGAGATACGTGATTTGTTCTTTTTTTATTTTGGAAAACGATGTCTGGTCTATTGCATGCTATTGTTATATCTGTATGGATTTCTATGTCCCAGTATAGTTTGATTCCCTTGTGTCTATGATAGTCTTTGGGGAGTACTTGTATACATAGAATGGTATCTCTCTGTGGCGAGTCTCAGTTTGACGATCCTTTAAGAATGACAAGCCGAGGCTCGACATGTCTCCGGTAGCAATATGTTCCCCTTTCCCTTCTAACTCCCACTTTGTGTACTAACAAATAATAATAATTTAAGTAGTAGGTGGATTAGCGGCATGGGGACAAATAACGACAATTCAGATTTTATCAATTGCCAACGTTTCGACCATATATTGTGGTCTTTATCAAGGCTCTTGATATGCCGAAGTCCTGTACATTCTATTCAAAAACGTGTCCATTGTCCACGTCTTGGGCAGAGGTTCTCACGATGACAAAAAAACACCAATAAATTAACATAAAACAATAACGAAAATTCAGTACGGAGCAGGCGAGCGACGAGCAACAGGACGACCACACAACCATAGAAATGGCTTAAGTATGGCCACCACTTTATCGTTACGGTACTTCTTTAAGCCACTTGAGCTGCTTTTTTGCCACCGGAAACCACCATTGCCTTCTTTCGGACTAAAATTGGCGTAACACTGCTCCCTACAGCAATTGGAACCACATCTACTTTTGGAACATCTCCATAGGGACCACTTCTCATCATAATATAAAATTCATTAGCTTCACGATTCGCAAAATCAGCGAAACAAGTAGCTGAATTGCTTTAACATCCCCCGATTTCTCTAATATTCGACAGTAATACAAATTAGTAGTAAACTAACGTTCAATTCTTTGTGGATATTGTAAGTACATTAAAGTTATTTCCAGTCAAGAAATATTTTACTACTTTTGGAGAATTTCTTGAATTTATGTGGTTGTGAAGTCCCTATTGCTATATAGTTTTAATATTTTGCTACTAAATACAAAATGCATTTTTAAATTTTCCAATCCCGTCTAATAGCTGCCATGCCATAAAACATTATGTCACTAATCGATGCACGTTTAAATTTGTTAAATTATTCAACGGACTCCATGTTCACATTGGGCGGATTTTAACGTCATCGCCAATGCAAATCAAGCTTTTTTCTATTATGATCAGCTTTTAAAGATGAAAGATAGTTTCCACATAGCTGAAGCCAACGCGCCAAATCCATTAAATCCAATGTGCTAAAAGCTTTTCGAGTCGTATCGCTTTTATGGCTTGAAACTTTTATTCATATCGTCCTGACAGCATAAATAACGTAATAAATATCACATTGTGAAATATCAAAGCCACCACAAGGATATTGAAAACAGAAGTTAAAATTTTACAAGCCCTTAAATCTCTTTGACGGCACAAACCTCTACAAATAATCGGAGTTTCGTGCAATTTGGTATGAAAATTCAGGAAATAATATGAATTTCAGAAAAATTATTAGCAACGATGCCTATGGGTTATAGGAAAAACAGTTAATTTCTTTGTATTATTTTGTATTACTTTTTATGATATAACTAAAGAAATGAGTAAACTTCGATCAAAATGATTGTTTTTTTGGTTTCCTTTAAGAAACTTCAAGATATATATTCATCCTTTAGAATTCAAACGAGGAAGTGTTAAAAATCTACTACTATATCTCCGCCTTTTTTATGTCAAATTCCCAAACAAGCTCTTATTAACTTTGTAGTTAGAGAAACGACAGTGGAAAAAATCAAATAACCGAGTAGTATCGACTTGTATTTTAGTAAAAATTTACCTAATGCTAAAAAATAATTCCTATTTACAAGAAATTTCCTGGATCTGAATGTGAAGAAATGTAAAATTATGAGGTTTGTATAAATCATTTCGGTGTACTACTGCCAGGATCGACTGCGACACTGATTCACAAACTAAACATAAGGATACCCACCAGGAATACCCGTCAACGTCTCCTGTTTTTTTTCCCGAACACACCGAACAAAATAACGGTCAAAAAGCTTTTATTGACAGAATGTGGCACGTTTATAGCAACTTATTTACGGGGTGTTCATTATAAAATTTCATCTAGTTGGCTGTGAAATGTCAAAAGAAAAGGATGGGGAAACAAAAGTTCATTTATTTTGATTATGTCATCCTTTTCTGTCAAAATTTCATAGTCTGCTAATGAAGTTTTATAATGAACACCCCATATAAACGTCGATATATTTGAAGTAACTTTCGCTCAACTTAAGCGGAAGGGTTTTTAGACTTAGTTATAAGTTATACTGGGTGCCCAGCAGAACCCTGGACATAGGAAATTAACATGGGAAATCGGTTTTTATGTTTTTGTGCCTGTACAGTTGAATTGATTGAAGAACTTTTAAGAGTAAAGTTGTAGAGCTTACGGTCAGCTATCACCCTGTAATTTTTTCAATACTTCAGTTTTGGCTGTTTTTTGGAAAAACGCCTCGAAAAGTGCAAGAATTTGAATTTGGCGCGTCACCCCCACCATGCATGTGCAGTGTCGCCAACATAATAATTTTATATGTCAGAGTCAGAGCCGATTTTCCTTTCTTAATTTTTTTGAGGGACTATCGTGTAGTTATTAACGTGATTATGCAGTGAAAATTAACCGATGAAAACCTGACGATAATGTTCTCAAATCATACGGTAAGGAAAAGTTACTTTTATAATTATCATAATTAGTAAAAGAAAAATCATTCCAATTTGTGTATGGCTGGTTGTCTTATTCGTTTTAGTTTAGTGACACAACCACAGTGATTTTAGACACAACCACAGTGACATGACAATTTGTCTCTGGTCGCCAATTATGGGTGTTCGTTGTTGTTGTTGTTATTGAGGTGAATTCATCTATCTCCAAATGTTTTACTTCAAAAGTGTCTAATTTGCAGTGCTGTGTGACGCGAGGCCCCATCCTGCATGTAAAAAACTTTTGCTAAGTGCTGGATTCTTCTAAGACAGACAAAATCTCATTGGAAAACCAAATACAGTGCGCCCCAAAATGCCAATCCAAACATTAACAACTTCTCGACGTTGGTCTCGGTTGTCCTGCACTGTATGTGGATTTTAGAGAGTCCAAACCCAGTCCACTTGTTAATTTCTTCTGTTAAGAAATTTATGTATAGATTGATTATGGAAACATACTGTTACGATTCGCAGCAACGCCGCATGGGAGGCGGGGCAACGCATGGGAGCGTGTTGGTTGGTGGAGCTTCGCGACCTATCCGCGCTGCGTCATGGCTGACACGAGTGATTTATTGCTCGGCTGGCTTAATCTAGAAGGCAGTTGTTTACAACCGTTTTTTTTTATGTGAGATTATTCAAGAATTCTTATAAAGAACTTTCTAGGTTTTTCTGTAATTTTAGGATTGTATATAAAAGGCGCATAGAGCGGCGGTTAAGAGTAGTCTTATTTTAAGCGAGCGATAAGTAAGCTAAAGTTACGAAGCGATAATAGAAGGCTATAAAGTGTTAAGTAGTGAGTTATTTAGTAGTCGAGTGTATTTGTGGAATAAATAAATATTGTTTTCGTGTTAAATCGTTGCACTGGAATTATCGAACCCTAGTTCGCAACAATACTTATTTTGGTACTCGTTGCATCAACTTTTTCACACACAATTTCCCCGAAATAAAAATGTGATGTATACAGGAAGCTTGTATTTATTGATATTAAAGGTTCGATTTTCATTTGACAGCAAAAAAATTGAACATCGAAATTAAGAACCATTTTGTTGATACAGTGTCAAATTTTATTTTTATTATTTCTTATTTAAATGTTTCATTAGTTATGAATTTTGAGGAGAAAAAACTTGTTTTAAAACAATACTGGGCTGGTAATTCTTTTGCTCAAATTCGAGACAACATTGGTGCATTGTTTCCTGAACGACCAATACCAGCACGCAGTTCACTTCAGGCGGTGGTTGCTCGTTTTGAGGAAACTGGGAGTATTACCCGATATGTTCCTGGGAGCGCAAGGGACGACTTCAAGCTGGTGCAGCTCCAGAGGATGAAAATTTGGCAAAACTTGTTGTTCTTGCTACAGTAAACGATGATCCTTCCAATAGTATTCGACAGATTGGCCAAGAAACTGGACTTAACAGATCGACCATCCATAATTATCTGCAAAAAGGAGGTTTTAAAAGCTACAGAAAGGAGAACCATCAAATACTCTTACCGACTGACCATTTCCCCCGAATGGGGTTTTGTGAAATCCTGACTGAAAAAATTATTGCAGCCCCAAGATTTGTTAGAAACGTTTGTTTCACGGATGAATGCTCGTTTGGATTGACCGGCTCTTCAAATCAACAAAATGGTCGGATTTGGGCACTCCAAAACCCACATATAATGCATGAAAATCGGGACCAACATCGAGCTACTGTAAACGTGTGGATCGGCATTTTGGGGTGCACTGTTATACGTCCATTTTTCATCGATGGCAGTTTGAACGCCAACAAATATGGCAATATGCTTTGCAATGACATTTTGCCTGCTGTAGAAGCCATCCAGCCATTAGAACGGATTTTTTACATGCAGGATGTCGTGTCACACTGCACTGCAAAATAGACATTTTTTAAATGAAACATTTGGTGATAGGTCGATCGGAAAGTTTGGACCAATTAATTGGCCATCTCGCTCTACGGATTTGAATCCCTGTGATTTTTTTTTTTGGGGATTCATTCAAGATCGTCTCTACCAGAGAAATAAACAATATGCAAATGTTCAAGAGCTGAAACTTGCCATTCAAGAAATTTGTGGTCAAGTCACGGTTGTGATGTTGGACAATACATGTTGCAATTTTGAGAATAGGCTTGCATATTGTACCTCTGCAGAAGGTGGTCATTTTGAACAATTTCTCTGATGTGCCACATCTAGTCTTGTATTTTATTTATTTGTTTATTGTTCTTGTTTACCTCTGTGTTTGATGTTAAACACATGGGTGGTTGTTCACTTTCTTTGTAGTATGTAATTAAATGGTTCTTTTAAGAGCCGCCAATCCGTATTTTCTTCCGCCAATTCCACGATAACTCAGTTGTAGAGTACAATCACATTTCAAGCTTGGTTCTTGGTTTGCTAAACAAATGTATCCACCCAACTCGCCGTCCTTAATAATTCTTAACATTAACCTAGCTTTTAGCTTTACCAATGACAAAGGCAAGAGACATATCGTCGATCCGTTGTCTGTTGCTAATCTAAAATGAATTAGACAACCAGCCATACACAAATTGGAATGATTTTCCTGTTACTAATTATGAAAATAATAAACGTAACTTTTACTTACCGTATGATTTAAGAACATTATCGTCAGGTTTTCGGTTTTAATTTTCACTGCATAATCACGTTAATTACTACATGATAGTCCCTCAAAATAAATAAGAGAGGAAAATCGGCTCTGACTCTGACATAAGAAATTATTATGTTGGCGACACTGCACATGCAGGGCGGGGGTGACGCGCCAAATTCAAATTCTTGCACTTTTGAGGCGTTTTTCCAAAAAACCGCCAAAACTGGGGTATTGAGAAAATTACAAGATGATAGCTGACCATAAGCTCTACAACTTTTCTCTTAAAAGTTTTTCAATCAAATCAACCGTACAGGCGCAAAAAAATAAAAACCAATTTCCCATGTTAATCTCTAAAGGGTTCTGCTGGACACCCGGTATAACTCATCCACTTAATTTTGACACTTCGTTACATTTAAAATCTTATTTTCTTATACCCCGCTCCTATCAGTACATGTTGAGAAGATACGATAAAAATGTCGAAGTCGGATTTCCAACGCTTACTTGATGTCGATAATAAGCGAATAGTCTGTTTATTAAGTTTGTTTTGTACTAAACTGCTGGCCAAATCAACTGCATAATCGAAATTTGGATCCCAAATATATAGTCCAATAAATTGAAGACGGGCAAAGACTCGTGATGACGTCAAACCGAAGTTTTGAGAATACTTCTGATCCTTAAAACATTAAGAAATTTGAAGAAAAAGATATCATACAGGGTGTTATTTAACTATCTGATTTTTTCCAAAAATTTAACCAATAATTTCTCTTAGAAAACCAAGTTTACATTTCTGGAAAGAGT
The DNA here is from genome assembly GCA_951812265.1 of Taphrorychus bicolor. Taxonomy (NCBI): domain Eukaryota; kingdom Metazoa; phylum Arthropoda; class Insecta; order Coleoptera; family Curculionidae; genus Taphrorychus; species Taphrorychus bicolor. The sequence continues at coordinate 36,035,956 of OX638297.1, forward strand.
GTCAAAGTAATCCTATACAGAATATAAAAAGTTTTGACGATTTTTGATAAAATTATTAATTTTTGATATACAGGGTAAGTTGAAAATTTGTACGTATTTTCTATAAATTCAAAATTTTTAAAATTGCATTAAAGTAATCCTATACAGAATAAAAAAAAAGTAATATCGCCGATTTTTGGTAACTTTATTCGTTTCTGATATACAGGGTGTCTTACCGAAGTAGGCTATGTACTATTACTATTTCCGAATCGGGGAGAATTACTAAATCAGTTAAGTGGAAAAAATTGCCATTTTTAGAAACCGTGTTATAAGCGGCGTTGCCATTTTTTTTATTTCCGAAATTATAGAAAAAATGTATAATTGATAAACATGGTAACGGTTGAAAACTACCTGGCACCTGGACATTTGGTGTTCTTCCCGAGTACAAAGATTTGAGGATTTTTGATTACCTTTTTTTTTACTAACCTTTGGAAGGTGGGAAATGTTCGCGTTTTCTTTTTGCCAGCGGTCTCAGGGTTGTACTGGAAGTGAATTGCGCTCATTTTCCTTGCCTTTGTTTCAATAAAGTAGGCCACAGATTTCATTAAGCTTACAAAATTATAACCCCAAAACTTGGAAATAAACAAGTGACTATCTTATTTCAAACATCGGATTTATTGACTGATGGAATGGCGATGAGTGAATTGTGTAGACATAGAGGTGAGTGACTAATAGCCTAATGCTCGTTCTCACCAATATTTTCTTAAGTTCCGAATAGGTAAGGGCCGCGTAAAAGTTAAGTGACAATCTGTATTGCACCAATCCATTTAAATTAAATCTTAAGCAAGTGTCGGATAAATTTGGCAATGTCGAATCGCCCCGACGGATTCTAGGGACTTTTTCATTTTCGCTAATAACAGAACCTATAATAATTATCATTTTGGCATTTGTCAACCGGAACACTAAAATTACATAGATAAAATAAATTTGTCCAGCTCAGAAACCACGATATCCTGCATAAATCCCCTGACGAGGTAGTATTACTGACGTGGTCTTGTTATTGTTATTTTAAGGCAATATGATGCTAGTTACGTCCACGGTCCAAGGTTAAACAGTGCGCCAAGTGTCTGGAATTCTTTTCAAAACCAAGAGCCCGAAATTCCATTATAAGGCCATTAATACAGATTAAGCCATATATTTGTAACAATTGTGGCCGCAAGAGTTCCAGGAAAGCTTTACTAGAGGGGCGTTAATAACCATGAATTTTTAAATTGAATTTTAATGGTTTAAAGCCTCACAAGTGCGATCATTGCCATTTCTGAACGGGAGCCCAGAGCAGTCTTCACCAGTATGTGATATATGCGAACATAAAATATAATGATAGCCAAAGTACAAAACTGCAAAACAATAAACATGCTTTACTTTTTTTAGATTGAGTTGTAATTTTTGTTTGACAGTTTGACTTTCTTTCCAGCTTGCACCTGCGAACGATTCTCACTTAAAGTTAAGGGCGACATAAGCCGCGGAATTTCTACGCTCAGACAAGCCACCCTTAAAATGATTCTTATCATGTGGTGCAATGGTATTGTTTGTTTATGTACCACTTAAACCTTAAGTATACTTAAATTTTCCTTGGTGCGAACGGGCATCAGTGGTTCCGTTTTCTTGGCCGGAAGTCCGCCATGTTTAAGAGGACTTTGCTAATTCTTTGCTTGCACCTAATAGTCCATTGTTTGCTGTTCGTAAGTCAAACGTTATTTTATGATAATATCATCAGATGAAATGGGAAACACGTGGAACCTACTTAAAGTGGTACATTTTGCTGATTTTCTGTGGAGTGAAGAGTAAACCGCCACGTGAGATTTAGTCGATTTGTAGTAGTATTTCAACTTCCCTTAGTTCGTGTTGGTTTTGTAGTCACTCGGTCAGTTTTTGGGAAATTTTTCGGTGAGGAAAGTTGAGCTAAATTTCGGGATTGTGCAGTAGGAGGTAAGTCACGTCGGCCAGCTTTCTGGTTGAGGGGTATTTCTGTTCCTTCCACTGACAATTTTGTATTTTCTTTCCATCAGAGTTTGGGCCTACAAGCAAAGCATCTGTCAACCTATACTACGATCCAGGGCCACATAAGCCACTGTACTACGTGTCAGCGAGGTTAATGTGAGAGCTGAGAGCAGCCGCACTACGTGTTTTTTTGTGTTCTGATTTTGGGAACCCTCGTGGTACGATTTATGATTTTTTTTTCTTTATCTGTTATCTGTTGGATTTTTCGAATCCAACTTGGGGTCATTATAATTTCAAATTGTCTGGGTGGATTTGATTCATTTTTTGAGTAACTTTCATATATTTTATTTATTGATTTTAAATTTGCAAACTCAAATTGATGTAAAGAATTTTATGAGTAAATTTTTCTGTCACTTTATTAGTAAACTTATTAATGTAATCGCTTCACGAAACATACATTAAAATGAAAAATAAACTATGTCAAGGGGCATCTTAGTAAATAATGTCCTTCCTAGTGTGTTTCCAAGGGAGCCGACAGCCATCCTTATTGTTTCCATGGGGCTACCAGCCACCACTATTGTTTCCGAGAGGCTAACCACCACCTTATAGTTTCCGAGGGGTGAAAATCACTACCGTATTGTTTCCAAGGAGTTAACCGCCACCATTATTATAAGGCAACACACGGGGGCAGACAGCAACCACTATCATTTTTGGAGGGTCAATATCCCCCACTATAATTTTTGAAGTGTCAAGCTAGTATTTAAGTTAACCTTTTTTTTATTGTTACGCTTGCTGATTCCCACTAGGGAAAATATATTCCAAAAATTGTGAAAAGTAGAATTAAGGAAAACCTTTCACTCATTTACTCGAAGTACAATCATTATATTGTACAACATTGTTTACTTTCTTTGATATTACAGAACACTAAATTAAACTTGTTTAGTTTTATTTTATTTGCAAGTGCTATGGGTATTTTGGGAGAGGCTAAAAGGAACTGATCAGATACCTAATAGAGTAGAATTTTTACAATTCAATTAAATAAAATTGGTGGCGCCCCGAACTCTCTTTATCGGCCGGTTATTTAGCACTTTTAGTTCATAACCTGATACTTTTCCCTGGGCTCTTTTTGAATATTCTAAGATACCTTTAGTGAAATTAAAGTGTTTCAACATTTTCATTCTGAAATATTGCCAACACTATCAGCCTTATCAAAAAAAATAATAGCGATTTTCGTTCTGTTCTCCATAGGAAAAAAATCACCAGCTTTAAGTAGTAGATGGATAAGCGGGATGGGGACAAATAACGACAATTCAGGACGACCACAAAAACCATAGCCAGGCGATGGTTTTTGTGGTCGTCGCTCGTCGCTCGCTTGCTCCGTGCTCGACTTTCGTGTATTGTTTCATTGATGCTAATTCATTGCTGTTTCTTGTTGTCTATCGTGAAAACCTCTGGCACGTGATGTGGACAGTGGACACGTTTTTTAATAGATTTTACAGGACTTCGGCACATCAAGAGCCTTGCTAAAGACTACAATATAAGTCGAAACGTTGGCAATTGATAAAAGCCGAATTGTCGTAATTTGTCCCCATCCCGCTAATCCATCTATTACTTAGTTTTATTGGGACGCCAAATACTCGTAGTAATTAGCTTTAACGTCAGGCTTGAAAATTCATGAATGTTTTAAGATTACAACCACAGCAAAATTGCCTGGTCGGAGCCTTCCAATGGACTTGGCACTGTCCCCTCTACTGGGTAACATCTACATATAAGCAGAAACATCATGCTGCGAATCATTTCGTTTTCCCTGCTATAATAATAAGAACATATGTTTTAAAATAATCTTTATTATCAACAATAAACAACTACAAATTACGAAAAGAAGAACAGAACAAGATGTGGCACTATTATGTAATATTCGTCAGGATCTAATGTCACGTTCGAAGAGGAGATTTGAAAAAAATGGCAATCACAGTTATCGTTTTAATATAAGAAGGTTTAAGAAAATAGATAAAAGAGCCCAACGCACTTTAATTCGTAAAATAACTTTTTAAATGAAAGAGGAGTAAACAAAGTAGATGTCACGACCTAAAGAACTAAAGCAACAACGTATTTTGTTTTAGTAACGAGTAGGCCCGCCTCTTACATGAGTTGCATCTTCACAACGTCGAGGCATTCTACAAGCTCTCTACAAGATTTCGTATAAAATCCTGAGAAATGTTGTTCCACTATTTTTGAACTACCTGAGAGAAATCTTCTAGATAATAATATAATTGGTCACGTGATCTAACCATCGATTGTAAACGAGACCAAGCACGTTCGATTATATCTCCGGCCAGCAAAATCTCCATAAAATCTGGAGATTTTGCCTATTACTATTGTGAGCTTGTATAGCTTCTTGTACAATCCTGGCCCTATGTGGGTGGACGAGCCCTGATATCAATCAGAATTAATCCATGCCCGTAATTTTCAGCAAAGGGCACAACAATTGGCAGGATAATATTGTTGAGGTATCTTTCGGCATTCATGGAATGAAGTGTGATGTGTATCTCCGTTTTCCCATCATACATTACTCCTGCCTAAACATTTATTCCGCCTCCTTCAAAAGCTTCATGTTCTGCCACATTCTGTTCATTAAACCATTCATTTGGTCTTCTCCAGACAAGAATGCTTCTGTCGGAATGAAATAAGTTGATTCGGGTTTCATCTGTGAACAGACAATTTGTCCAATCTTCAAGTCTGCATTGTTGATGTTGTCTTGCCCATGCAAGCCTGGAAATTCGATGGCCCTGAAGCAGGCGAGTACATTTTGCTCGACGACGTGTTCTGAGAAATAAATAAATAATTTGTGTTTAAAACAAAAATATTTACTTACGTTGTTGTTTTACTTTTTAAACTTAATTTAAATTGTTTTTATTTAGCGTTCTTCATATAGAGCGATCAGACATCAACAGTCCAGTTTCTGCTCGTATTAAGGAATTAAGACGTCGGGAAGATATGATTGGCTTTCTTACTGTTTAACAAATTAGCGCTCATTCGGCTCTGGCATAAATCTTCTTATTTCTTTCTCCATTAAAACGATAATTGTGATTGCGGTTATTTTAAAATCTTCTCTTGAAACCTGATATTCACTTCTAATATAACACTTCTGATGAATTGGACATTATATAAATGTACCAATTCTTGTTGTGTTCCTCCTTCTCCAAGAAAACGTAAAATGTTTTCTCGTTCAAATTCCGTGGGTCGACGCATTTTGTCTCATGCATTCAAGAATATTGATTACAAAGTGACAGTGACAGAATAACAATACTATCAGAATAACAAACTATTTCGGGTACTTAATGCTGTGTTTGCCGGCTTACACTTCTGCGGGTGTTTGTTTAAAATTTGAATTAGCAGAATAGTTTGGTCAACCCGTTTATTAAAAGTAGTCAAATTCACAGTTATCATAGAAAAGCATATTCAATTATTTTTCGTGTGGTGAAAAATTAAATTCAGATAGACAAAAACTATAATACATTGGCAATGCGGCTTACGACTTATCAAAAGTTTCCAAAAATGGTATCTTTTTTTCACTTAACCGATTTAGTAACTCTTCCCGGTTCGGAAATAGTAATAGTGCATAAGACACTCTGTATATCAGAAACGAACAAAGCTATCGGAAATCGGCGAAACCACTTTTTTGTATTCTGCATAGGATTACTTCGATGAGCTTTTAAAAAATATAAATTTATAGGAATTAGGAAAGTTTCAACTTACCCTGTATATCCAAAATTAATAATTTTATCAAAAATCCCCTAAACTGCTTTTTTTATAACCTGTGTAGAATGACTTTGACACTCTTTCCAGAAATTTAATCTCGGTTTTAAGAGAAATTCTTGGTTAAATTTTGGAAAGAAAATCAGATAGTTAAATAACACCCTGCATGACATCTTTTTGTTTTCAAATTTCACAATGTTTTGAGGGGCTGAATATTGGTATTCTCCAAACTTGCCGCTTGACGTCAGCATAAATCGCGTTTTAATATATTTACGCGTTTTCAATTTATAGGACTGTAAATTTGAAATAAACATTTCGATTATGCAGTAGATTTGGCCAGCAGTTTAGTTGGAACTTGTTCTGTTTCTCAACGTGCTGTTAATAAATAACTGGAAAAAATCGATTGAAGTAAACCGTGTTCCGTTGTCGCTGTCGATGATATTTGGAGCACCAAAAAATCAGAAAACAATTCCAAAATAGTTCACTGTTCCACAGGCTGTTGAAGTATTTATCCACTCTGCGTCGCTGAAGAGGCTAAAACTGTCTGCAAGGAAAAAGCAGTGCCTTCACTTGGTTCTGATAAGATCGCATGACAGGTCAAGCCTTTTTCTGCACCTAGCCGATAACAAAGTGGGATCTTTGTTGGTTTGGATGCAATCGAAGCACACTGACTGTACTTCCGTATGGTAAATTCGTTGCTTTTATTTATTGTAGTCCAAGAAATAAAGCTTTAGCAAGTTTTTCATTGGAAAAATCGTGGGATGTCCATGGTGGACATGATCAAGAGCACACATCTTAGTAATTCAATCAAAATAGAAGCGCACTATGAACAGTGCCCTTACGAACTACTGATTCCAAGCCTATCTGTAAAACAATAACTCAACAAAATAGAGTACTGGAACACTGATCTATTTACTGATCCTTTCTGTAGACAAGTTTTGAACTTATTTACGGTTCTATCGGAATTGAGTGTATTCGGAGAAGTTGACGTGCTTCTTTAGTGATGTCGATAATTTTCTAGTCCCCAAAGTAGTTACAGGAGACAATTTGTTTGGTATTTCCATTGATTGTGTCTTAACGAGTTCTGCTGATAAAACATGAAAGACATTCGACTTGACTGACTTGATAAGATTGTCTGTCTTGATGTATTTAAGGCTGAAATCATAACCTGTGTGTAACCAAAAAAAAAAAAAGACGAGTTTAAAAAGAACTTTATTTTAATGTATTTTGTTTGAAATACTAACCACTGCAGTAAAAAACTTTGTAGAATTTCTCTCTTTGTACGGAGCACCGGAGCATTGTATCCAGAAAGTAACCCAGGAAGGGAGTTGGCGAATTAACTGATCATCGTTGGCTCAGGCGTTTGAGACGATTGGTGTGCTAGATCTCCTAATCTAACTTCACAGAATTTTTTCTTGTGTGGTGAGATAAAAAAAAAACACGTTACCTAGTCAGTTAAGATTAAAGAACAAATGCGTCCACATGTAATCAACAACTTTTGTGACCTCAACGCAAATGTGATCCAGAGGCCACACCCAAAACAAAACAAAACAAAAGCATTTGAATCAACTGGTGATCAAATGGACAAATGGTATTTTGAACCTCTTAGGTAAAATATGAATTTAATAATATTTACTTTTAGTCAAAATTATAGTTATTTTAGGAACTGCGAAACTATTGTGTTCTTGTAACGCCTTTTTTATAAACTTCCTTTCGTTCACTGTCAATTTGTCCTTAATTTTGTCCCATTGTACATGAAAAATAAATAAAGTAATTCACTTCATTTGAATAGCTGTTTTCTGCCATTTACTGATGCCGACTCTTTAAAATGCTTAATTTACAACTTTCTTTGTTACAATTATAGCATACAGTGGGAATTAAATTTAGGAGAAAAAAAATTTAAGATATTGTTTTTGAAAAAAACTTTCCTGTGTCAATACATAAAATAATTTTGTCCACGACCACTTAATATTATACTGATATTCAGCTTGTTGACAAAAGTTAAATAGGGCTCATATAGCGTCAGAAAGATATATGAGTTGAAACAATGCAATATCAAATGCCGCAGCGCTAAAAATGCACTGGTGGCCATTTATTAGACAATGGCCGTGGACAAAGTATAGTATTATATTCACTTTTTTTGGCCATTATTCCCACAGGAGACTTGCGCCCCTCGCCTGCGGCTCGTGACGCAAACGTCACCCTGAGGGAATAATGGCTTTCATAAAAAGCTCGATTAATAATATACTATTGTCCACGACCACTTAATAATATACTGATATTCAGCTTGTTGACAAAAGTTAAATAGGGCCCATATAGCGTCAGAGGGATATATGAGTTCAAACAGCGGGAATAATGATATTATTCCCGCTCGCCATTTAAGTTATATATGTTGCCTTGGCAACCAGTAGGAGTAGGCAATAACGCAATATCAAACGCCGCAGCATAAAAAATACAATGGTGACACCGGTTTTGCCGTCAAACGCGACGTCACTTTGACATTTCAATAATTTTATTTACACTACCTATAGATTTTATAAATTGTAATTATTAGACAATGGCCGTGGATAAAGTATAGTATTATACTCGCTTTTTACGGGAGACTTGCGCCCCTCGCCTGCGGCTCGTGACGCAAACGTCCCCCTAAGGGAATAATGTCTATCATAAAAAGCTCGTTTAATAAATTTTACAACATGTCTCTTAATAACGTTTGGTTTTAGAGCACACATTAAGACTTCTCTATTTATTTTTCGATAACCCCTGAAGAGGTTCATTTTGGCACCATATTTCTCCAACGCTCTGTATATATTATGTATTTCAGAATCGAATACAGAAACGATGCAACTTAATTTAATCTACTAACACTAACTCTTGAAAAACATTGTTTTGGTTCGACAGGAAGTTCAAAAATTGCCCGATGCATAGTTTTTATATTCCATATGAAATGTTTATTAATATTTTTATTATTTGGCAAATTGGAGCCCCAGGGTTAAATGATACCTCTTTTACAGAAAAAACTAAATATCTACGAAACCAGGCAAAATATCCAAAAGCACCAAATATGTCCCGAGGTATGACTCGTCTCCACATACTCCCGTTGCAAAAAATGTTCTGAATTATTCCCGCAAAATTATCTGCTCAACAAGTTTTTACAAAAATGCAACAAGTTTTGTTGAACCTTTTATTAAGGGAACCTGCAAAATTTATAACTGAGTACATACTCACTTAAATCAGACTAAACATGGATCCTTCGATTCCATCGAAAATCGGTTGAGTGGCTTTAGAGATAGAGATAGTTTTAAAGTTCATTGAAAATTTGGGGTGTATCGTTTCAATTGATTCTTAGCTTATATGAAAAATATTTGTATAGTAAACCAAATTTTCATTTCAATCCGACTAAAAACTTGTATGCTAATATTATGAATTTAGAGGAACAATATTTATTTATAAAACGGGCAACATGTACGGATATTAGCATTTCATTTGAAAAAGAAAAATAAAAAATTGTATACGAAATAAAGCATCACACAAAACACAAGACTTGGAACATTTTTAAATGCAAAATTTTTTTCCGAACTCTTCAGTTTTTACCCACTCTGTGACGTCGTAAAGCCATCTACTGCAAATATATTTAATCGTTCAATTTAAAGATAAGACCGCATTTATTTTCGAAACGAGAAGGTTTACGTATAGGGATATAACACATAGTTTTAAAGAAAATTTAATTGTCTTTCGGAGTAACCAATAACAGGCAGAGGGTTCTATTTAAAAGAAACCGAGTTTAGACACTTTCACTTTTTACCCATAATATTGTTTATTTTTGAGCCGACCTGTACAAGGCAGACTCTTCATATTTGCAGGCGACAGATTGATAAAACTTTGGAATTTACATTTAAAATTTTTTTTTAAAGATTTCACTTTGAGCAAAAAGTAAGAAAATTAAATAATATCCCGACAACCGCTAGAGTTAGAAATAACAATAAGTATAGGAGATAAATGCAGAAATCATTGGAATGAAATATAAAACCAAAGGATGAAAAAATATACAGAGTGTTCCGTCGAAAATATCGGAGATGTTAGCATTTTTTGATACAACACCCAAGATTGCATTTCTGAACATATTTTAGGTCGATAGAGCAAACCCATTTATACTTATAAGCAAATTTTTAGAAAAATTGTGAGATGAGTTTTGTGGAAACGTCTAAGCAGCATCAATTGTAGATTACTATGTATAAATTGCGATTCCACTTAAACAGGCAACTAACCGCCTATACACGGCTAAAACCTAAATAACATAGCTACTGAGAAATGGCACGTAGTGCATCTATTTATCTCACACTCTAATCTAGGGATATTGCTATATAATAGTTTCAAATTAGTATGATTATCAGCACTTTGGGACCTTGGAAACTATATCGGAGTTGCATTCCGCATATACGTAACTGTTTGAAACGAGTACACAGATAGAGCTCATCGAAGGAATCAGATTCGAGCTCAATTGGGTTTGCGACATTACGGTTAGATCCTCTTAAGTTCCATCTATTGAAATCAGAGCTAGAGCTTTAGATTTTCCTAATGCACTCTTGAAACTTTGGAGAGATCTCTCCGTATAGTTATTTAGTGCACTGCAATTCCATGAAAACTTAGTTAGGTATGCCTATATTATAATATTAGAAACAAAGTTGAAACGTACGTAGACTGAGGGTTTCGTAATCGCTGTATTCTGTGAATTTCAAATCGAACCAGGGTTATTAAACCTCGAAGTATTTCGAGTGCTTAACTCGTCTAACTGCGCGAACAGGATGGAATCTTACACAATAGTTTCAGCTCTAATTAGTATAATTGTCACTTTAGAATTTCTAGCACATTGTAATAATCACTTTCTGGCAGTAGTTTAGGGAAAATGGAAATTAGCAGGATGGAGGGCAATGAAGCGGCGAATGACTGAATCAAAATTAATTGGGTACGTTGTCGTCTCGGTCATGAAAATTTAATTTTATTACCCCTGCTCAAATGGATATTGCCCAATGAGACTGCTCCATTTGAATTTGTTGTCACACTTGGTAATTTAAATGCTAATTACACATATCTCTCTAGCAACAGCCCTTTTAGTCCGAAGTTGCTGAGAGCACCCTCTTTTTCCATCGATTTCAGTGCTTATCTCCGTAGTACCGATATGTTATAAAAACATGTTGTTAGCGGTTAATAATTCTTTGGACCAGAAGTTTTCAATCAAGCTAACTTTAGATTTACTGCATTTAGTCCACAAAGTCATTTAAACGTCAATATCCATGACCCCATGGATTTCGTCGCCTTGATTGAATTATGTTCTTCAAAGGCAATGTTTTAAAATTATTTTTTTCCTCAAATTTCGGTCAGCTTCATTATCGGTTATTATATTTCAAAAATCAAATCAAATATATAATAGTCGCCAAAAATTGCTGTACATAAGGTCCTTAGAGCTAGAAGGGAAATTGAATAATGTCGTCGCATACCGCCAACATCAATATCTCCAGACATTGTTGTCGCTTTTAGATTTTAAGGCAATAGAGGCATAGAACTTATACAGAGAGAAACAAAATATTTTTGAAAATTTCGACAGTAGTAGTAGACGAAAGACATATAGTACTTTGAGTAGTCAGAGAAGGAGTGCTACTCACTACACTGCATGAATTTCGTTTCGTGCTATATCGCAAAACTTTGGCCCAGTAAGGGATAATGGACATGACAAATTTTATAAACGTCGACGTAACTTCCCGCACAAGACCAACTGGATAGAGGCAACAAAAGAACAAAGATCGTAACATTTAAAATTAATCATTTTTTAAGTTTTTTTTTTATTTTTGGTATTAGTTCTGCAGAAGGCAACAGATAAGCGGCCGAAACACGTCAACTAGGTGTTTCACCCGAGGCCTTTTCAGGATAAATCAGAACCGTCAGTAATTTTACTGGAAATAGTGCAAAATTCGGTTAAAAAAACTATCTCAACTAATTTTTACTGGATGGTTAAATCAAGATGACTTTTTAAAGAAATGATCAAGTTATTTACAATTTCGAATTTTTTATAAAATTGCAATTTTTAACCATATTAAACGTAAATAACATAATGTTACTGTTTCCCAGGTACCTTTAAGCTAACTGATGTGAAATTGCTCAGCGTAACCACTTGTGCTGTGCAATTTACTGCGAAATAGATTTCAACGGTAACAGCATAAACAAGCACCTGCGACGTCTTAGAGCATATTACTTATTCTGTAGCTATAGCTAACTAAGCAACAACAAAAATAGAATAAGCTGGATATGCATTTAGCCTAGCATATTGTTCCATCTACTTTGCATAATAACACGACACAAACGGCAGAATAACAAAAACGAAGCGCTCGTAAAGGTTTAGCTCCAATAACTCGTTGCCGCCTTGGCTGTTTCCATTGTTATTTATTGCGTTGTTTATGTTGTTGCGAAAAAGATAAGTAATAACTTGGGATATTTTCGCCAAGTACTTGAACCAAGGATGTTATAAATTGTACGATATTTGCGTGAAAATATTCTGGACAAACCCATATAGTGGCATAAAAAGGATTACTTTCCGATATGGATACTTCTATATATGATTATTTATTTGAAGGAGTTATTGACTATTACTTAAACGAGTCCTCTATTATTAGAAGTTGGTTGAATCTATGTAAGGACGATCATTCTTAATTTTTGTCATCGCTAGTCCTATATTGGTAGGTCTCATTTTAGCCTATCCACGCACAACAGTACTTGGCAGTTCAGGTAGAAATGCCAAGTAATTGAAGAAAATATAGTATGCCTTCAAGCCTGGGAGGCTCCATCAATAAGAAAAATGCTCAAATATTATGACCATTATTCCTTACAGATAAATCAACTCATATGGGGTGTTTATTATAAAACTTCATCTAGCAGGCTATGAAATTTTTACAGAAAGGATGACATAATCAAAATAAATGGACTTTTGTTTCTCCATCCTTTTCTTTTGACATTTCATAAATTTTCTTTGCAATTCCGTCCTTCTATGATGGTCTATTGGTAGATGTTAATAGTAATCCCATTAGCGGGAATTGAACATGAACTCCTTTATACAATGTATCATGTATCCCAAATTGGCCTTCTATGTATTGGGATCTCGGAAACCATAGGGGCAATTAAAGTAGTTAAATAGGAAAAGTTATGGACACTTCTTTTACTAATGTAACGACAAGAAGGAGGTAGTTCTAAACATTCAGGTTTTTGTAAGTGGCGCCATCGGACGACGGCAGGTGCTTCCACTAGGGCAGGGGTCGGCAACCTTTTAAGTCGAAAGAGTCAAAAATTACGATTTACCAAATTTCAAAGTTTTTAAAGAGCTACACATTTTTTTCTTGAAAACAATAAATAGTACTGGCATAAATAATTTTTTTTGATAAAAAAAAAACTAATCGGTTTATTCATAAGAAAAAGTATCTATTTATTCATATATGAGTATGTTTTTTACAACAAATTAGTATGTATCTATGTATATATGGCATTATTACATAATAACATACATTTCAGAAAACAATTTCAATGGGAGCGTTGGCTTTGCATGGTTTTAGAAAGTTTTGATAAATTTGGTTCATAACTTGTTGTTTTAAGTTTAAAACACGACTCTAAATTTTCATTTGTTAGTTGACTTCTTCCTTACTTTTAATTATATTCATGCAAGAGAACGCTTGCTTGTACGAATATGTCGATTCCAAGATAGTCCGCACTCCAAATGCCAACTTCTTCACCTCACTGTAGCAATCTGGAAGACTATTCCATGCGTCGAATATCCAGCCAAAGCTGTCCACTTTTGCTGCGTTAAATACATAAATTTCTGGAGCTCCAACTTGCTTTTTAACTATGTACATTTTCCACTACACAAAGTTTTACTTTTTAAATCGATCAATTGCATTTCTAGAGATTCAGTATCAATTCCAAATGGCTCAGTGTGAATTTCGTTAATATTTGTGTTTTACTATGAATGCTAGAGTGGTTTTGTTGGTTTTGAATTGATCAAATTTGTCAGCGAATTCATCTTCAATTTTTTTTATTGCTGTGCTGAAGTAATTTGTGTCAACAGTTGCACTAGTTTTATCGCGATATTGCTTTAGGAATTGAAAACGAAGTAATTTACCGCTCTGAATATCTTCTTCAAAAATAATTAATTTTTCTTCAAAACAAACGAGTTCTTCTAACAAAACATAGGCTGGGTTTCCCTTTCTTTGCAGTTTTAGATTCAACTCATTTAATTTCGCTGTGATATCCACCATAAAGTAATATTGTTGCAACCATTTGTCGGTCTCTAATTCTGAGTGATTAATGCCTTTTTCATTTAGGAATGTATTTATTTCATTCAAGCACAAAGCAAAACGTTTCGACACCTTATCTTGGGAAAGCCATCGCACTTTCTTGTGAAGAAGAAGGTCGGAATACTGAATCTCCATTTCGTTTAAGAATTCTTTAAACTGACGATGCTAGAGTGCTTTTGACAGGATGCTGTTAACAATCTTGATTACCAAATTCATGACCTCAACTATTTCGGCCAGAAATGTTTGGGCACAAAGCGCTTCTTTGTGTATTAGGCAGTGAAACATAAGAATTTCGTGGTTTATTTTGCTCTGAAGAATCGCTGTTGTCCCTTTAGTTTCTGTCATACTTTGGCTCCATCAGTTGCTATTGAAACGATTTTATTTAAATCGATCTTCTTGTCTTCAAAGCATGTTTGAACGGCGTTCGCTATATCTTCCCCTCTAGTTTGTCCCGAGAGCGGTAGCAATTTCAGAAGTTCTTCTTTTGGACTGTCAGGAGATGACAAAATTATTTTAAGACGTCACATTCAAAAAATTTTGATCGTGAATTTATTAACGAATATACCTTATAATCTCAACTTAGACCAGCAGAAGCATTCCCAGAGGCTGCGGCGTCTAAACGGAAACTTTATTACCGAGCCATGGTAATCAAGCTGTCCTGGGATTTCCTTTAGGATGTGCTGTATCTATAGAAAGGTCAGATAGTTTTAAGTACACTTCTCGGCCACTCATTGCCCATTAACGAATATAAAAAATCGTCAGATCGACTGGATAGTTATGGTCCAGAGGTATCCAGGCTAACCTCAAAAACTTTAATTTCTGTACGCCACCAATTTTGTTTCCTCACAGTTTTGTGGGAAACAAAAAGAGAAACTTCGTGAGAGTGATCTTTTTTGGACGTAAGTTATCTGTTGTGAATATAAAAAAAACATTTGCGTGGAACCACTCGCCATTTAGTTTAATCGAATTTTTACCGCCATTCAAATTCAATAATGTAAATTTAGTTTTAGTTTAGTAGGTAGTTTATCAATTAAAAAGGGTAGAAGTGCACTAAACATTTATTAATAAACGAGGTTATTCGAACACCCATTACTGTGCGCCTATTTATACCTATTTTAAATAATCCTTTGTGACCCAGTAATTATTGTCCTGTTCTTTTAAAATTAAAACATTATTTTACTGTAACTCGTTCAGCTTGATTCAAATTTATCTAAATATTTAATCTTTAATTTCAGTCTCCGGGGGAATAAATTTCTGAACAAATATTTTAACTTCTGGAGTGACTTAAATGGTCGTTGCTGATAGAAGGTAAATCCTAAGTTGGAAGTATTTAAACTATCGGTCGGTTATGGAATCCGATCAAATGGAGAGGTCATTGTCAATGCCTGAACTCTCACCATATTCATTACAATTATTAACCAGTCATACTAATGATAATTCCCCTCTTGTTCGCGTATCTTCTTCGCTTCCATCTGCTACGCTACACTCGCGTAACGCTGTGCTACACGGACAAAATTATAAAATTATAAAATGTATAATGATACGTATAATAATCAAGATAAAACGCGGGACATGGCATCCCTGGCGGGGACACTTTCGTATCCTTCTGGGAGAAATTTTCATATATCACCACGATTAAGCTCAGTACTTTCTCTCGATTCTGACGTTCGATTCAGACAAACGAAAAGATCTGGATATAGATCCGAACCTGCAAGAGAAGGGATTATTAATTTACTTAATCGATCCATTTATGACCAAAACCCTGTTGTAAACCCTAATGTTACCAGTGGAGCTCAGGTAAAGCAATGTGATGAATCAAAACATTTAAAGTGTTCCTTACCTAACCATTCAAATAATTTCGTTTTGACTCAGAACGCGAACACCCATGTCTAATTTGATTCAAATGACTGGGCTGATGAGTACCCTGCCGTCAAACGTGGCATCCCTAAGTCATCATGTAAATCAGCGAAGCCAGGCAAATTCAGCTTTAACCCTAGATTTTGCGACAAAAATGCGCTCCTTTCATCACACATTTCCAGATCTAGATCACGAAGACCCCAAGGCCTTCTTACTCCTCGTTACAGATTTCTGGCAGGCATCACGTTCAAGTGATTCCTCAGATGTACTTTTTCTTGCCACTTCGTCATTGCGTGGACGAGCCAGAGAATGGTACGACACGTAGAAGAACTATAGGTTAAATTGGAACCAATTCGCATCTAGATTTCTTGAACGTTTGAATAATTATGAAAGATTTACGGAACTTAGGACTCGTCTCTTTGATCATCGACAAAAGCATAACGATCTGCTGAAAAATTCTTTCTACGTAAGTCATCTTTGTACATTAATCTTGAACCTGATACTCCTGACGAGCAGATGGTTAGACTGATTCAGTTACAGTTAGTTGCCTCACTGCGATCTCGTCTGAGAATGCACGTATTTTCCAACATAGACACTTTGGTGACTTATACATGTCTTCTCGAAAAAGATATACGGGAAGAACAAAAATTCGTTCCAGTCAAGAGTTCGTCCCAGTCAAACGTTCGGAAGGTCCAGTATTAATCTCCAAGAATCTCAAACCACCTTTCCAATTCAAGCTTTCAGGGCCACAAGGTTCAAGTGAAAATCGAAACAGACGACTCAATCCTCCGGTAAGTGACTCTGGAAATATTCCTACAGTACGCAAACCACATCAACCGTGTCGCCTATCTCCTTGCCGATTCTCTCAAGGACAACACCTACATAGAGAATGTCCTCAAAATCCTTTCAAAGGTAAACCTCAATCAACGTTAGTATTCCCAAATGATCAGACGGGAAGTCGCCCTACAGGACGTCCTCTGCAACAGTCAACACCTCGTGTGGCTGGCTGCCAGAATGCACCAAGGGAACTCAATTCATCAACAAATTCCTTCCCTCGTCATTCCTTACTTGCTGACGAAAGTGTAACCATTAACCAAACAGATCCAAAAAACTAGTACCCGACCGATCACGTCAACACGATCATAAAAATATCAATCACCCAATCTATTGTACCATTGATTCAGCTGAGCAGTTTACAGTTGTGCTTCCTATTTCAACCTCTCTCCCACATTTCGACTCGGAAATATCTCAACTTAGAAATCCACTCGACATCCCCACTCTTAGTCTAAAGCGTGAGGAAATGCAGTCGAGAGTCGGATCTGAATTTTCTTCCGAAAACGAACTGAGAGAAAAAGCAGATATTAGCAGTCTTAACCACACCGGGAATTAGATCCTGGTTATGGCGAAGAGTAACGCAACCGTCAGCTCAGGAAACACCCAAGAGTCCATTGTAGGAGAACCATTGATCGGTCGTAATCCGGATCGTGTATTAAATTCTTCAAATTTAAGTACCATTCGGGAAGTTTCTATGGCCCGAGCCACTGCATTTACTTGAGCATTTTTTATGAACAATACACAACCTATTAGACTGGGAGCCAGCGGCCGTTCAGTGTTAGTCATTTTAGAAAAGCTGAGAATGTTCTCCTCCGCTTAATTTGGTATGGTAATTTGGTAATAAGGGAATGGATCTCCAGCTGGCGCACTTCCGGGGGGTGTGGCTGCGGCAGCCTCTTCGACACGTAAAAAAATAATATTACAAAAGCTAAAACTTTGTTGACATGCTTACTATGTTGCAAACAAATAGAGAAACGTATCCAGCTGACTTGAAAGTGGGGGATTATGCCCCAGCTGGTCACTTGAACAAGGCAAAAACATGGGTTTGGTGAAATTTCATTCGAATTGGGTTTGTTACGTTCTTAGGGGATTGCAAGCGTGCCATTTCGATTAAAAACAGCAAAAAAATTTTTCAAAATTGTTTTGAAAATTTCCAAAGGGGGGGGGGGGAAGGTTTTACGACTTTTTTCACATTTCTCAACTTTGACCGCCTGTAACTTGAAAACGCCTGGATCGATTATAGTTAATCCTACTGTTTTGTCCTTTTTTGATGCCCTCTTTCACCTGCCACCATCGGAAGTTCCGCAAGTGCAATATTTTCGGAGATAGACTCCATAGGCACTTTTAGAAATGCGTTTTTGGACCATTTTAAAAAAACCTCTTTAGAGGGTAATTTCATTCGAATTGAGTTTGTTACCTTCGTAGGGGATTGCAGTTGAGCCATTCCGATCAAAAACAGCAAAAAATAAATTTTCCGAAATTTTTTTGAAAATGTCTAAAGGGGGGATATTAAGACCTTTTTCACATTTCTCAAATTTGACCCCCTGTAACTTGAGTACGCCTGGACCGATCGGAGTGAATCCAACTGTTTTGTGTCCTCTTCTTGATGTCCTCTTTCACCTCCCACCACCGGAAGTTGGGCAGGTGCAATATGCAAAAAAAACCCGAAATTATTTTGAAATAGGCCAAAGGGGGGGGGGAGTAACGACTTTTTACCATTTCTCAACTTTAACCCTTTGTAACTTGAGAACGCCTGGACCGATCGGAGTGAATCCAAGTATCTAGCTGATAAAACCAGATGCAGCGTTGTCTCTGTGATGGCAGCAGCTGAACACTTTTTCCCCACTAAATGTAAATCTGAATATTTTTTTTAAAGCTGAATATTTATTAAGTTAACTACTAGTTTACAAAATTTCTTTTCTTGCTTTTCTGGTGTCATTTCACTAAATGCATATTTTTAACTTGTTCACGTGACTAGCTGGGGCATAATCCACCACTCTCAAGTCAGCTGGATACGTTTTTCTATTTGTTTACTACATAATAGACATGTCAACAAAGTTTCAGCTTTTGTAATATTAGTTATTATTTATTATTTTTTTACGTGTCGAAGAGGCTGCCGCAGGTACACCCCCCGGAAGTGCGCCAGCTGGAGATCCATTCCTTTATCAGTGACACCAAATTAAGCGGAGGAGAACATTTTCAGTTTTTCTAAAATGACTAACACTAAACGGTCGCTGGCTCCCAGTCTATATTATCCAAGTTAATTATGAACAAAAAACTTACAAGGCCTTGATTGACAGCGGCGCAGGAATAAACTTAGTCGCTAAATCTCTAGTCACAAATTTCACCCCCATCACTAGAGCTAATTTGAGATTAGCTTCTGGTTCAACCTTAATACCACTTCTAGGTGAAATGTCATGCCAAATTCTCATAAATCACCTTCCCTATAACATTAAATGTTATGCTGTGGAGGACCTATGCGAATATTTTATATTCGGCCAACCTTTTTTGAGCTACGAAAAGGTGGTTACAGACTATAGTCGGGCTTGTCTTTATTTAGGACGAAAAGACCGCCAGACAATATACTGGACCCAAGCTCCGAAAAACCCGGAGAATCATGTTTCTTTGCCGAACGTCGATCCTGAGCTGATTGGGTTGCGCGATCTACTAACGGAGTTTTCAGAGTTGTTTGAAACGGGATTAAGCCAAACTACCACTCACGAGACTAAACACAAAATTGTACTCAAGTCTCCCAAATAGATAAATAAACGACCTTATCCCATGAACCCTCGTAAAAAAGCCATCCTATACGACTGTATCTCGGAGATGCTTACGGCTGGTGTCTTAGAACCTACCAATTCACCTTATTCCTCCCCTCCAGTTCTGGTTGAACGACCTGGAAAGAAACCGCGTTTTTGTGTGGACTACCGCGAACTGAACGCCATTACCGTTGACGAGAGCTCCGGTTTGACCAGAATTCAAGATGCTTTAAAGGACATTGCCCAGGCTAAAGTGTTCAGTGTATTGGACCTAAAATCAGGATACTGGCAAATCCCCCTTGAAGAGAAAAGCAAGGATTTCACAGCTTTTACGACTCCTGACGGAGCCGCTTATCGATTTACAGTGATGCCGTTTAGACTAAAGGAGCCCCTGCCACTTTCCAAAAATTGATGAGTTTGGAAGTACTAGTAGGATATCTACATAATTTAGTACAGGTATATTTGGACGATATAATTATTTACTCACCCCACAAAGAACAACACTTACACCACCTACGTTTAGTGCTAGAACGCCTACATGTTCATCACTTGAAGATATCCGCAGAAAAATGTAATTTTTTTACCGATTCTCTAGATTATCTGGTACATCACATCGAGGGGGACTTGAATGTACCTCAGACTAAACACCTAGAGAGCATACAATCTTTTCCTCCTCCAAAAACAAAGAAGAAGTTACAGAGCTTTATTGGAGCCTGCAATTAGCTGCGGGAGTATATTCCAAATTTAGTCTTGCTTTTGGCTCCTTTGACCAGTCTTTTGAGAAAAAATTCTTCCTTTAAGTGGACTACTGTCCATCAAAAGGCTTTTGAGGATACTAAAACTGATCTATCCAAACCGAATCTCATTAAGCCGCCCGGATTATACGAAGACTTTCATCGTTCAAACTGATGCGTCGCAAGTAGGAATGGCAGCAGTCTTCTCTATCAGGAGTCTGAAGAAGGAAAACGAAAAATCATCTCGCACATAAGTGCCAAGTTTAGTACTACTACTGCTAAATACCATGTTAACGAACAAGAATGTCTGTGCATACTATGGGCAATACGAAACTTTTGAGCTTATCTAGATGATCGCCAATTCATATTACGCACAGGCAGTAGAGCGGTTACGTGAGAGACACTAAAGCTAAGTTGACACGCTGGGCTTTATTACTACAAGAGATTAACTTTACGATTGAGCACGTACCAGACACATGTAATGAACTTCCGGATTTGTTAAGTCGTCAACTCTCCAACAAAGAAGTTACAATGCCCACAAAAGAAAGATTATTGCCGCCTGATCCTCTGGACGATCGGGAAAAAATGCTAACTGATAATCCAAACTCAGGACCCAATCGCCCGGAAGGTAACATGATGGTTGAGAATATGGTGGCCGCCCTTGATGTAGACCGCCTTGAACAACAAATAATACAGGCTCAGGGAGAAAGCAGCCGAATACAACAGGATATCGCTACTCTTGCACATCTGATTAACAACCGGGCGTTAATTAACATCTCCATTCAATTAAATCCATTAACATCCATTAAATTAACATCCTATGAGAAAGAGTTGGAAAAACATTTCTGTAAAGTCGACGGATTATTGTTCCGAAAAAGCTTACACGGAGATCGTTTGGTCGTGCCTCAACGTCTAAAGTTTAGGGTGCTGTATGTATTTCATGATCTACCCGACGTAGTTCATCCAGGTATGGCCGAAACAACGGATTTATCAAAGATACTACTGGAAAAGGATGTTGCGAGACATTCGACAATATGTAAACCGTTGTATCATTTGTTCAGTAGCCAAGACTCAGCAAAGAGTTCCCCATGCACCACAACGAACTCGAACCCCATAATTTTCTTTTCAAATGCTATCATTAGATATACTGGGACCTTACCCTTCTACAAAGAGGCGACATAGGTACATACTTTTTTGCGAAGACGTGTTCTCAAAGTTGGTAGAAGCAGAGTCATTCTCTTCAATCACCGGTAAGGAAATATGTAAGTTCCTACAGAACCAAGTGTTCACCAGATTTGGAGTCTAAGAGGTAATCGTCACCGATCAAGGCACACAATTCATATCCAATCGAATGGATGAGATGTGCCAAGATCATGGCATAACCCAGCTCTTTAGCGCTGCATATCATCAGCAAGCTAATTCCGCCGAACGTCGTATACAGGAGTTCAAGAAAATTATGCGGATCCTGAACAAGGATGAGGACGTTACGAATAAATGAGATGAGCTTTTGCAACCGACACTGAGAATTCTTCGTTCTCGAAAGAATCGTGCTACTGGTGAAACCCCTTCTTCCATAGTCTTAGGGTACGAACTCGTTAGACCGGGAGACTGGAAAACGCTTCAGCTCAAGAAGCGGGAACATAGAGATATGGCGGAACGACGACAGCATAGAAGGAGAGTCCACAACCGTATATGCAATTTCCAAAACAATAACTACAATAATCCCTCCCCACCTTATATTAGGTTTTCGGTGGGTGACAAGGTCAATGTACGTGCCAGGCCCGCGATAGGACAACCATTTAGATTTCCTTGGTCAGGGCCCCATGAGGTCCTAGCAGTAGAGGGAACCACCACTTATAAGGTGTTAGTAAATGGCCGAGAATGCCTCGTTCACCTGAACGACTTACGCGCCTTCCCGGAAGGAAACGCAGATCCCGGATCGACATCAGATGACAACCTCTCGACCGAAACTGAATGCTCAGATGTTTCGTTGCCAACCTCAACTTGTCGGTCTCTGGGCGAAAGCTCAGAAGAAAACAATTCTAAACCCGTGAACCTGAACTAACTTTGTTTTGTGTAACCTATCAACATGATATCACAAAAAAACTGTGGCCATTCTCGGTAGGTCTTTTCATTATTTCCAGAATTTTTTGTCTTTGTAGGGGGGTGTCGTGTTGTAGCACGGTAGGTTTTATATCATTTATAACCGCGATTTTTTTTTATATTGTTGTACGTGGAAATAGGTAGCTGGTGGAAAAAAAAAGGGGGAATTGTCAGAAGATTGGTCTTATCCACCTATATATTTTAGCTTATATTTTGGTTTGGTGTTGAGTTCCAGATTACACCTTTGGAGGTTTCTGGCTTTACTGTTAAAGCCAGTGGCGCTAACTTACCCCACTCTCCGAATTATCTGAGCGGAGCACACATAATTTGCCAGCCCATTAGACAACATACACCCTTTTGATAAAATTTATTTGTTCTCGCTTTTTTTACTTATTTTTTTTTTATATACACCTTTTTTCTATATTCAGGACTTCATTCTGAAGAAAGGGCGTGGCAAATATCGTTTTTTAGGTATTTTTGGAACACCGCAAAAGTGAGGACTTTTACTGTTGTGTAGTGTTAACTTAATTCTTTCTCCTTCTCTGAAATTATTTTATTATATATTATTTTAATGTTTTAAGATTAAGATTAAAAATTAAGATTTTTAATATTATGATCTTTTTAGAAAATTGAGTGCCTTTCGCTCGATAGGACTTAAATTTTGTTTGATTTCAAGAGGTTTATCAAAAATTTACTTTGACCTAATTATAAATTCTTGCTGGTAAGTTTTAAACTGTTTCTTCAATTTCTGAAAAAATATTCTATTACTAACTTAAATAAAATTACTTATAATAATTATTACTGTCTGAGTGGTTATAGTGCTGTTTCCTAAATACCTAAACTCTTTGCTTATTTAGTGATCAATAGCTTATTAATTTTTTTAAATTGTATCTGCTTATGTTTGTTAAATTTGGTGAAATAGCTACCCTGAATACAATCCCACATATGATTTAACTTACAGTAAAAATAAATTGTCTTTCATTAGGTTAATATAATTTTTTAAAGTAAATATTTTACGTATGTGGAATTGTACTTCGCTTCTGATTATTGATTGGCTATTTTTCCTAAAATTTTAATTGTTCTGTAATCTGTATGTAGTCGTGTTAAACGAAAACCTTTTAGAATAAAACTATAATCTCTACATTTACATGAGAAGTTTATACTATTTTCGGAATGTTGTAGTTTGTTAAGTTTAGTTTCCAGTTATCTAAAAAGAAAACAAATATAGGTGTTACGTCCCAATACACACACACATACAATACAATTTTTTAATTATAAATATTATTATAAATTTATTAACATTATTTATTACTCTCAATTCAAGATCTATTAAATAGGTAATATTTTAAAGTTTTTTATTTTAGATATTAATTCTCAAGAAGGCAACAGATACGTTCCCGAAACGAGAGCTATGTTTTTGTTCTGAGCCCTTTTCAGATTAAATTACTACTATCATTAATTTTACTGGAAATAGAGCAAAATTCGGTTTCCAACCTCAAAAGAAACACCCAAAAAATTGTATTGGGGCATAGTATCCAGCAAGTATAATCCAAGCAAGTATATCCAGCAAGTATAAGTAAGTAGTAAAAAAATGAATAATTTGCCTCAAAAATTTAGAAGTTAAATATGTTAATATTGGATTAAATATGGCACATATACAGGGTGTTTCATTAAGGGTGGTATCTTGGAAACTAATTGGTTTAGAAGCTAGAGAAACAAGCTTTGATCATTAAAGGGGACATGAGAAAATCCTGGAAATTATTTTCAAGTTCCAAATTTTGCCACAAGAGGGCGCACTTAAAAACCATATAATACAAATCATTTTTTTTTTGTTTTAATTATAGTTTTAAGGTATTACTTGGGCAACATTATTAGAAAGACTGGACAATCCTGCAACATTTTGAAGTGACTCTCGTAGATGTACTGTGCTCAATAATAGTGTGGGAAACAATTGAAAGTGAAGTAATGAAAATCCTTGTAACTTTCAAGCCTCATATCCGATTTTAGTAAATTTGGTCTTGTTTGAAAGATAATTGCCATTACTTTTAACTGTGGTATCCAGTGCTAAACGATAGTTTTTAGTAAACGTGCTAGAGGGCGCAATTTCAAATTAAAGTGTTTTTTTTTGGTTTTACACCAAAAAGTTAAATCATTCGGTATAAGTTTGATATCATAATCGGAAAGTAGGTTAAATTTGCAACAAAAAATGTTAAGATTCCAATAACATATTTTTTCAGACCTATCACTTCAAGAATGATTTTTATTACTTATTTGAATAAATGGTTGTTTCCATAATTCCATAATAAAACATTCCGTTACAACAATTATTGTTTTAATACACGATGGTTTTGTAGGCTTGTCACTCAGCATAAAATATGTCACTATTTTATCCTAAACATATCTGATTATTGAAGACTTATACCTAATTTAAGCATACTTCTAATATAATGTTTTACAATATCAATCTAGATAGCTATGGAACTAAATCGGCAGGTATCCATGGAAACAAATAACATTGGTTGTCAGTAGATTAAATTTTGACAAGTTTCGTATTGCGTTGACAAAACAGTCATTCCTGTTGATTCCTTTTAAGTTTCTTCATAGCTAGGCTATTATTATCAAAACTTGCACTTCATCTTTCAAACGTGGCTTATACCAATTCCGAGGCTTTCGACATGCTTGCCGTATATTTCGAAAGTTTGCAAAATGCACCTATTGCGGAACGTACATATGCTACTAGATATCCAGCACGAAGGCATCACAGCAGAAAGGTAATTCGCCGATTGGCAATACGTTTACGGCAAACGGGAAGTGTGAGACCCATTCCAGTTCCCTTCAGAAGACGTCCTGTAAGGCATGATGACAGTATTATCAATGTTCTTGCGTACGTGGAAGTGAATCCGCATTGAAGCACAAGAGAAATTTCCGCAGACATCGCTATAATTGCCACTTCGGTGTTTCGGATATTAAAAAACTTTAACTTCACCCTTACCATTTAGTATTACAACAGGCCTTATCAGAATCAGATTATGAGAGACGGCTAGATTTCTGTTATTGGCTAAGACAGATGTGTTACGAAAATCCTCAGTTCCTCTCCTTGGTTTTGTGGAGTGACTAAGCTACTTATGCCAGCTGTGGCACAATTAACTTGCACAATATGCACTACTGGTCAGTTACAAATCCTCACTGAATGCGTGAAGTGGATCAGCAAAATAGATGGAATGTAAACGTGTGGTGAGGAGTTTTAGGAGGCAGAATTATCGGACCATTTATTTTGTATGGAAATCTAAATGGCGAAGCGTACTTAAACTTCCTACAGAATGAATTGCCTACCCTTTAAGAAGATGTTCCTTTCGATGTTAGAGCTTCAATGTGGTATTAACATGATGGATGCCCGGCACATTTTGCTCAGATAGTTCGCAATTTTTTAAATGTAGCTTATCCTGATCGCTGGCTTGGATGGGGTAGTGTGTTTCTGTGGCCGCCTAGATCTCCGGATCTTACTGTTCTAGACTTTTTTTACTTGTGGGGAAGAATAAAAGACATTGTTTATGCAACGCGACCGACCACAGGCGAAGACATATTACGAACGGTGTTAATTCGATTTCACGAGCTGAAATTGAAACGGCTGTACTCAGTATCAGAGGGAGAATAAATAGTTGTATTCGGGAAAAGGGGGGTCATTTTAAACATTTATAAAGTTTCTTAGTATTATTCTGTAATAAAATTGAAAAAAGTTATGTTTGCAGAAATAACTCCGGGACGAATAAAGATATCGTATTGGGATCTTACAATTTTTTGTTGCAAATTTAATCTATTTCCAATTATGATTCCAAAATTATACCGAATGATGAAACTTTTTGGTGTAAAACCAAAAAAACCACTTTAATTTGAAATTGCGCCCTCTAGCACGTTTATTGAAAACTATCGTTTAGCAATGGATACCACAGTTAAAAGTAATGGCACACAAGATCAAGTTTACTAAAATCGGATATGAGATTTGAAAATTACAAGGATTTTGATTATTTCACTTTCAATTGTTTCCCCCACTCTTATTGAGCACAGTACATCTACGAGAGTCAGTTCAAAATGTTGTAGGATTGTCCAGTCTTTCTAACAATGTTGCCCAAGGTATACCTTAAAATTACAATAAAAAAAAATTGATTTGTATTATTTTGTTTCTAATTGCGCCCTCTTGTGGCAAATGTAGGAACTTGAAAATAATTTCCAGGATTTTCTCATGTCCACTTTATTAATCAAAACTTTTTTCTCTAGCTTCTAAACCAATTAGTTTCCAAGATATGGCCGGTGGTCACCTTTAGTGAAACACCCTGTATATTAAAAAATGAAATTTTCAAAAAATGTATTATTCCTCTCGAGGATGCTCTTCAATCGCTTCGATCGTGTCAGACGTTTTCCTAAAAAATGTTTTTGTGTTTAAAACGTTTAAACAATGGCTTTTAATTAAAGTTTATTAACATAGGTTATTTAAATACAGTAACTAAATGAAAGGCGTCACAACTGATATTTCGTAATAAAATTTATCATTTTTACACATCAATAATGGCCACATGCATCAAACTTTGGATAAGCACCCAAAAAATGCATAAAGCAAAAATTAACCCTGGGACATTCAAATCAACGTTTACTACACCCAATTTTAATAGGGCTGATTGTAGCTTGCGTGAAACTGGTGAAAGCTCTGACGAACAACCGGTCTGGTGTTAGTGTTGTTTTTTTTTGCTGTTATTGTCTTTTTCTAGTTGAATTAAACTTTTCTTATTTTTACGGTTTTCGCTTTTCCCAACCCAGAGCGAACAATTTAACCTACTTTGTGTTTTATTGCCTAAAGAAATATATGCTTTCAATAACCGTAAATTGAATTTCTAAATTGCACCACCTGAGGCAATGAATATTCCTAATCTGTCATATCCCTCAGTGCATAATAGGCCCAATAAAAGAAATTTATTTAGGACGTCGTCGATTAACGAAAATCTGTACCGAACCCCACAACAAACTTTTAGGATAAAAGTCAACCGGCAGCGAAGGATGAATTAAATTAATCGAAAAACCGAGTCTCCTGTGCCTGACAGTCTAATTTGGCGAAACTATGCCAAGAAAGTTCAACTTATAATTGAGTCCCATTTCCGAAAGCTTAACTGACAGTCGTCGAGAGCAAGTTTTTGCACGGTCAATTTGTGTCAAGTGGTCTGAAGGTCGCTATGAATAAATTAGTACCTAATAGGCGGAAATTCGGCTAAATAATTTTAGCTGGTGTGCGAGCAAAACCACGAATATATATGAGAGGAGAGGAAAGGAAAATTATTTGATCCCTGAAATGTTTTGGTGTGCAAATTTAGTAATTGTAGTAAGTTTGTTAGTGCAGTAACTTTCTGCCCCAAAATTATAGCCTCAGATTTTTGGGAAACGATTTAGTACATAGCACAAACTATTCCGAGTAATTGCAGTTTCCTACGCCTTGCTCGGATGGTACTTAAGCGACTTTAATTACTGCGACTTAATGCTGACAGCAACTCAGTTTATTAAGATGTCTTGGACTAGAGCGATCGATAGTGCTTTTAAACTTCAGCTTAGTATCTTCGATTGCGCGTTGGTGTATTAAACTGAATTTAAAAAATATGTTACTAAGTTTCGAGCAGACGTGTAAAACTTAATTATTAATTAAAATAATAGTAATATAATAGCATGTATCGAAACTTTGACTGCTTCAAATTTTATAAGCATACACTCTTTAATAGAAGTATCTAACGTGATATGCGTTGAGAATCTAACTTTTTTATCACATCTTGTGAACATTTACAGAAAGAAGATAGGTATAAAAAAGTAAAGATTTCAAAAGTAACAAGATGGCGAAAATAAGTGAATGAGTTATAGAAACAAGTATCATGAGAAGAAAGCAAAACTTTTCTACCACCATTAGCAAATTTATTATCCGCATATTTTGTTTAGAGTATTCTATTTTTTGGGTGGAAACCAGAAGATCAATATTGAGATGTAGCAATCTTCAATTGATGCATTACTTAAAAATATTGAGAGTCAGAGAGAGAGAAATTACTTGAAAAAATTTGAATCATCGAGGGCCTCTAAAAAACTTATTAAACAAGGCTTGCTTGCGGTAGCTTGTTATTGCTTGACCCTTTCTCTAAGTTCCTCGTCACCATAAATGTTAGCTGCGAACCTATGAGTACGTTATTATTTTTGACATCTCGTTCCCTTTAAAATCTTCTCTTCTTTTATACGTATCTTCTTTCAGCACATGTTGAGAAGATACGAGAAGCAAAATTTCCAACGGCTATTTGATGTGACTAAATCGCTGGACGATCGAGATAAGATCTTTTTTTCACGATTAGATAGTCTGAAAAAAGCAGTCGTTCGGATTGTTGAAACGATTTTCGCCATCCCACGAGGAGTTTTGTATTTTTGTTTAAACAATCAACTCATTTCGACTAGTGCATGTTTGAATATGTAACGGTCTGCTGGGCAAATTCACCTATATTATGAGGCACTTTTCAAAAGTTTAGTTGTCCCAAAACTGAATTCGTTGCACCTAATTTAACAGCCCGTCCTTCTCACTTTCTGCGCATTTAATTTGGTGTATCTTAAGAACCAAGGATGAAAGAAACCCTTGGAGTTCCAGATTCAGACAATTGGTTGTGCATGGGCACAAACCAGAGTTATAGTCGACTAAAGTTAAATTTGAAAAAAAATTGGGTGTTCAGTACATAACAGAGAAGTTTCAATTTCCCAACCACATTAGCTCCAAAATTGCCGGACGTCAGACCCAATTATTTTATTGGTTTGTTTGGATTACCAATAAATTATTTGGACTTGGATTATCAAGGTGTTGAGTTGAAGGAATCAGTGATGAATTGATGTTTTGTTAGATGTGAAAGCCCAATATTATAACCAGCATTTTCTCATATTTCTCTAATAAAATTAAAAAGATTAAAAAGTAAGCACTTTAGCCGACGTAAGGGGCGGTGACTTTTTGCTACTATACTCAAACATGTCTACAAGTCGCAGAGTAGACTTTATTTCCGGAATGTCCAACAGTCATCTTTCCATCCAACTCTTTCTATATTATTGCCTCTGATAAGATTAGGTCTCTTGTGGTATCACTGGTACCTGGTGAACCTCCTCATCATCCATATGCTTGTCGTAATTTTTTTAATTCGTGGTTAATGTTGTTGGTTGGCAAAAACAAAAATATCGAATTTTTTGATGACGAAAGAGGAGGCTAAACGAATTACATCTTTGATATATTGGCAACGAGTGGTGCCCTCATGTTGGTGTCTAGTAGCGTACAAATATAAAATCACTAGGAGGTATGCAAAATTAGTAAATCTTCCGACAATAAAGCTTCAATTTAGAACTTACGGCAGTAATGGAAAATTACATTTTAAATGGTTACTATGATACATCGTATACTGATTTATGGAAAAAAGAAATAAAATGTTTATATTTATTAAAAATTCAAAAACATATTTCCTTGATTAATTTTTTATTCGTCACAATAGCGACATTCAAATATACTCTTGAAAAGATGTTACGAGGCAGGCTAGTTAAATATTTTAAAATTTGAAATATTATACTTATGCATCATAATACTGACCCTTTTTCTTTAATATGTAAATCCTGTTTTCTGTTAGTTCTAGCTTTGCCTCATTGGGATCTCTGAGAGGCGGAGTGCCAACTATGACTACATAATTCAGCATTTTTTTCGCACGACCATATGCCACCATCGATCATCATCACACCATCGACTTTGTGCACAGTACACTCCATTATTTTTTATAAGCGAACCTTCGTCAAATTAACACTAGTAAATTATATAACTTGTTCTTATAAGGTGGTTATTTTTCTTGGACACTCAAAGTGGGTACTCAAAATTCGAATGCAAAAAGTGATAAATAGGCTTGTCAAAAATTTCGGGCAGTTTGAGGTCTTCCAGATGGAGAGCCAAGAATAAGTTATGTAAAATTTATAGACTATGATGAAGCTTCTTTTTCATCTCACCCATCGCATCCTATACTTCGCAATATTTGTTTTATAATGATGTTTCTGACATAGTCCTTATTTGTTTTTCTGGGTTACTAGAATAAAATTAGGTCCCTGTAGAGTGCTCGCGTAAATGATGAGACCCCCCTTTTTGAACCTTTACAGATATTGTCACAAAATTTGAGTCGCTTAAATAAGATCAAATTATCCAACTTTTGAATTAAAAATTACTGCCTAAAATATCATTGTGACAGTTTTACGCCATGTTCGTTTATTGTTTCTAATGGAATGAGTGGTCGAATGATACCTCGTTTTGAAGGTCTCTTCAGTTTTGAAGGATTCTTGGAGTCATACTTTGCAGACCTTTTCATTCATTTGTTTTCGAATGACTACCGAAATAATAAGACTTGCCTTTTATTTTTTGAACCTTTAGAGCTAGCCACAAAATTTCAATGTCAAAAATGTCAATGAGAAAATTTTACGCCATTTTCGATTATTTTCCCTGGTCCTGTGATATCTTGTTTTGAAGGTCGCTTCATGATCTAATCAAATTTCAATTTGCAGATCATTTGATTCAATAGTTTTCGAATGATCGATCGCAAATTAAATATCTGATGAGTATGTTGTTTTTTTTAAGGCTGTAGAAATAGTAAGTTATATACTAAGGTTGTGAAGTACATTATTATGACACGAACGTCAAGTTTAAATTAATCTAAGACATGAGGGTCGTAAGTAGTTCACAACCGCGGTGTATATACGATTTTTTCCACTACTAGACTCGATAAATCTACGACGGAAAATTGCCTAAATTAGTAAGATAACGCTCCGCATATTTTATTACTAAGAACAGGCGCGTCTTCAATCCATATGGATGCTTCGTTACCGTGGCAACCGATATACAAAATCGCTGTATGACGATATCACGGGGCCTAATGCGCCTGACAACTGACAGCTTTATCTCCCTAGGGAGATAATCGCCCATAACTTTGTCATTATAGACCGCTTATGTTCCACTGTTTTATAAGCAAAACGAGAAAACCTACTTTACAGTCATTCTGCTTTCCTTTAACCGTTCCTTATTAAAGCTAGTAGTGGAAAAATTATATTATTTTATTTAAATCGACTCCACCATGTCTACCTGTAATTATGACGAATCAAGGCTTACCCAGATATTTTAGAAATTTATAATATGAGTGCCGCACATCATTATCCATTCATTCACTCAAAAAACAAATTAACTATTAGGAATTCTATTTTAATAAATGTTCAGATTTTTTTCCGTTAGCGGCCTGGCAATGGTAGAGTCGATGTGTGAATCCATCTCTAACATTTGCAAATGTGTCTACCGGTATTCTAAGGCTAACATTGCTTATTCTCTCCTTGAGATCTTCAATTCGAGCAGGATGTGTGATGTAAACTTGGCTCTTGAGATATCCCCAGAGAAAAAAGTCTATTGGGGTAAGATACATTCGTTACACAAAATCGGGCTTTTCGTAACTGGTTACATAAATAGCTATTATAGAAATTACTATTTATCTACAGATGGACTCAGCGTACTGAACATTTGCGTGCGGTAAAGAGACTTAACCCCACGCAAATAGGAAAAAGCTTTTAGAGAAGAACCGGAAGAACGGGTTGTTACTTTCTTGTATATCTTCTCTATATGTGTTAAACTTAGGCAAAAGTACTGACAACAATTTTTATTATAAAAAGTATCTTGAAACTAAAGATAAGTACCTACATAAAACATACTCTCTTTCAAATACTAACTCGGGTTTTTATTTCCTATGAGCGGTCAGTTTACGAAGTTTTTTCTTTCCTTTTTCGACAGCAAGCACCAATTGTAAATTTAAACAATTTAAAACTAATGTAGATGAAAACAGACAAAATAAGACAATAAAAAAATATCACATCCAAAAGGAAGTACTGATAGAATGGCATATCTATGGCTACAGATCTCATGTGTTGTCCTCCTTTGTTTTTGGCTATATGTTCTATCCAGTAAACAGCTGTCTGAATAGGCGAAACCACTCGGTCTTTAAACCTCTCGGAGAGTCGTCTTGCATTTGCTCTTGTTCTAGAATAATAAAAATATTAATTACATCTACATCTGCCTCTTCACTTGGATATTTTATGAACTCAGTTAAAAGAATTATAGATTCGATATTCGGATTCCAGTTTATAATTAACAATAATGCTTACTGTTCGCTCATTGCTTTCTCCAGTGCTTCTTCAATCATTTCTTCAGTAGCCTCTCTAAGATTTAAGATCACTCCAGCCCGATTGGCTTTTATAGCTTCAGCATTCAAGGACTGATCTCCGAATTGAGGCATTACTAGAATAGGCACACCACAGTGCACAGCTTCGGTGGTACCTAAGAGACCTCCATGGGAGATAAAAAGCTTTGTATTTGGGTGACCTACAATAAAAAATAAACCAAAAGTTATATCTTAGCTTTACTTTAATTCTGCTTTTAAGCTCTCTAAAGCTTAAATTTACTTACATAAAATATCAAACTGCGGAGCCCACTTCGTTAGCATAACATTATCCGGTTTGTCTTTCATAGACTCGATTTCCCATTTCCACAATATCCTTTGCGGTCGTTTGGAAAATACCTTCAGGAAAGCTTGTAGCTGACGCTCCGGAAAAGTATGCCCTTTGACTAGGGATCCCAAGCTAAAGTAGATTAGTCCCGAGGTCGACTCGTTTGTCCATTTCTCTATTTCCTGCAAGTTTAGACCCGATTATGGTTTTAAAAGCCAATTACGATAAATGTTTTGCTATGAAATTAGTAATTGGGAAAAGAGAAGAATTGCTTCATTTATGGAACTTGTTATTTTATTTTACTTTATTATCCATTATAACGTTTCTTTCTTAAAATAGTTTAGATGTAGCGTCATCAAGATTTTTATTTCCAGGAGAAAGTTAGCGGGAGAAGGACCCAAAATAAAACGCATGACGTGCGTTGGGTACCTACACACTGCTAAGCACGGTTCCCTTATGTTTGCCCACGCTTTGTCCGTTTTTGTTTCAATGTACGTCACTCCCCGTGGTTTGTTCAACATCTTTACAAACTAATACAAACAGACGATAAACTTCTACAATTTAAGTGGAATAGTCTTAAAAAAGCCGTAAAATAAACGTCGAAACGTCGTCAATTTCTGCGGAAGCGTAGAAGTTTCATTTTGGGTCCTTCTCCCGCTACCTTTCTCCTGGAAAAGTTTCTTATAAGGCTACATTTAAACAAGCAGCTCCAATGTTTTAATATTTTCAAGGTTATTGAACGGTGAACCATAATTTTTTTTTCTACAAACGTCAAATAATGACGCATTTTACGCTTTCATTTGACAAACGAAAACCTAGTCTTTTCTGAGGATCAGAATGTGAGTGTACTTTTCCGCGCGTTGCCCAGGACAGCAAGCGAAAAAGATTTTTTCGCTTGCTGTCAATAGCAACTACCACCACTCAACCAATTATTAAAAACGTCATTGTCACTTTGATTTAAATTTTCAAATTGTGTTTTCAGTTATGCTCAGTTGTGATTCACATTATTTGAAATTGATCGTTTGAAGAAAAAACGTAGTATGCATTACGAGCACAAAGTAACTTTTTTGCTCTCGAGTGATTGCCGCTCTCCGCTTCGCGTCGCGCGGCAAACTTCACTCTCCGAGCAAAAAAGTTGTACTTTTCGCTCTTAATACATAAATAACTATTTTCTACAAACGTCAAATAATGACGCATTTTATGCTTTCATTAGACAAACCAAAACCTAACCATTTTTGAGGATCAGAATGTGAGTTCACTTTTCCGCGCGTTACCCAGGACAGCAAGCGAAAAAGATTTTATCGCTGTCAATAGCAACTACCACCACTCAACCAATTATTAAAAACGTCATTGTCACCTTGATTTAAATTTTTAGATTGTGTCTTCAGTTATACTCAGTTGTGATTCACATTATTTGAAATTGATCATTTGCAGAAAAAACGTTGTATGCATTACGAGCAAAAAGTAACTTTTTTGCTCTCGAGTGATTTTCTTCACTCAGAGAACTCAGAAACTTCACTCTCCGAGCAAAAAAGTTGTACTTTTCGCTCTTAATACATAAATAGTTATTTATAATAAATAGTTATTCTTTAAATAGTTATTTAAAGACTGTTTTCTGCCTCTTAGAAATTTTAAAGTTTATAAACTCAAACATATAAAAAATTTGTTGGTTGGGAATAATTAATATCTTTATAAGTCTGTGAAGGCTTTCACGGCCGGGCAAAATACAATATAAAGTGTTTTCCGGGCTTTGAAGCCGTGGTCCAATGGAATTTTTTTCTGACTGCGAGGTGGTGATTCAGCAGCGATGAAGCAATGGGCGAAATGATCTCCCGTGCTTCCCGACGTTGACTGATTCGACTATGGTGGGCTCCGTGGTATTTATTCCCCCGCCGTCGCGCTGCAATGGAGGAACTGGGGAGGGGATAGTGGTGGCGCGGGGTTTTGACGAACTCGAAATATGTCGTAGAACTCGCTTCCAGTGTGCATTTAAAAACGTGACTTCCTCCTACCTGTTGAAATTGTTGTCGTGTTTAAAGTTCTCAATGGCTTCTCTCGTTAGTCTTGGATAGAAACGCTGCGATTGCTATAAGACATATGAAAAGAAAGGCACCGGCTTTGGTCTGTTGTATTGTACGCGTACAAACTCTGTTGTATGGTACGAGTAGGTTTAAAAGACAGTTTTAACATTGTGATTTTCCAGTAGCCTGGCGAGCCTGTCCGCTATTTTGTGGATGCATGGTAGACTAGTCCATCAGCGCTTTTCTTCATCTTTTTCCGTTGTTCCTTCTAGCGCTCTACATTCCTTGGACGGACGGCTCTATCGAACTCGTGCTTGCTGTATCCATTCCAACCAAAGGCTTTTTCCAGATGCTGCACATCCCGAGAAAATGTCGGGCTCAGTCGAATCAGTCAACGTCGGGAAGCATGGGAGATTACTTCGCCCATTGCCTCATCGCCTTTGATAATGTCTGCCGCAGATGTAGACGAAACGTCAGAAAAAAATTCCATTGGACCGCGGCTTCAAAGCCCGGAAAACGCTAGATTAATACTTTTGTTTATATATTCTATGATTCAATGTAGAATAAATAATATATGCAAACATTTCAGTTTATTCTTAATTTCTTGTTATATGAAATTATTATTAATTTTATATAACAAATACTATAATTTATTAATTTCAACATTTTAATATCGTAAATTATTATGGTTGAATTATGAATACTCATGAATTATACTCAAAAGTGCGACTGGAAATTATAGAGATTTTCTTTTCGCTTGCGGGAATGTGCACTTTCTCGCATGCATTTTAAGATACATTACATCATTTGTGCCGGAATATATATTCTATGAGTATGGAATGGATATTTCACCAGTGAGTGCAAAGTTTCTCAAGTGAGCGAAGTACTATCCAATATGTGTCGTAGGCTAACAATAGCTACTTTGTAAAATGTCCGTTTTTATAAAAGGATTTACCAATTCACCATACAACATTATAAATCACTAGAACTACACCAAACCGTCAATACCACCAACAATTCTTTATGTTGATAGAACACTGTGCGCAGTTGAAAATTATTCTCCTCTATTGCAAAATCAGCAGTGATAGAATAATTTCATTCCGTATGCATATTTACGCTCGGTATGTAGTGTTAGAGAAATTTTTCATTGAAACTGTTGAGATTAAATTCAACTTATGCATACTAATACTAAACATACTAAACAACAGCGAAATTCACTATCCCTTGTAACCTACCTTAGGAAGACGTTTGGGCTTTTTGCCGGTTACGTGAATGCCTCCAATTTCCACGATAGCAGGTGTCAGTGGCCGAACCCCATGTAGGGAGTAGTGGGTATTCAGAAGTAAAAGGCTGGCATTATATGGGTCAGCAGGCTCGTGTCCAGTATACTTGATAGAAAGTTCACGCCCAGGCCTTGCCATAAATAGTTCGTACCACGTAACACCCACTGGAATATAAAATATAAAATAGATTTTTTTCATAGTTAATATAACCCCATATAGAACAACTAGCATCTGAAAAGGACAAAAGCCAGCTTACTTGCTCACCTAGATGCATCAAGGTATTCTCAGCCCTTTGAAGGAATGTCATCGGAACGGGATGAGCCATATACAAAGATGGTATGTAAGACGGATTGTTGGGGGATCCAAACCATGCTGGATGCCAGGCCATCATGGAGCATGAACTAAGTCCTGGAAAGCCTCTGAAGTTTTTTAATCCCCTAGTTAACTCATCCAGCTTAATACTAACCAACAAACGGTGCTTTGTATTTACTAATTAGTCCATAAAAACAATTTGTATTGAAAAACTCGACTAATATTACATCAAATTGATGATCTTCTTTTAAGAATTGCTGCAATTCTGCGCTTTGAAGTGAGGAGGGGCAGGTGTTGTCAGCAAAATATGCTATTAAATAGGTTTCCATAAATTTTTGGATTCGGCCTCCTGAAAGTATGCTCAAATCGAGGATGTTTATGTAGGGCTGTTCGCTTAGTAAAACATTTTTTCCATTTTTTATATCACCTAAAGCGAAAAAAATATAATCAGCATGAGAAAATAATATAATTTAACGAAACATACATGAAATTATACATACTTTTTTAGTCAGGGTGTTGTAACTGCAAAAATGCAATTTGTTTTAAATGAAGTGCTACTATTTTTACTATAACTTATTCTGCATTACAAACTTAGGTAAATTTGGATAAGTTTGTCTATTCAATCAATGTACACATTTTTTTAATATTTTCACAGTAATTTCTGGATTTAAAAGAAAGTGTTCTCAGGTGAAATAGGTGTAAAAAAATATCGTAAAAAAGTATCGTATCGTCATTATGGCTAACTAATTACTTCTTCAGGCTTCTTTCAACAAGCTAAGTTGGTCACAGGCCAGCAACCAATTTTGCTTATTGAAACAACCCTGAAGAAGACCTCAATAAAGGTCGCAACGTTGGCAATTTCACAAACGTATATATTATGCGTATAAACGTATATAATGATACCACAAGTGGTATTAAACCTCACACTTTTGGGCGGTAAACGGCTCGTTGAGAAAAAATAATAATAACAGCTAAAATGAATCGATATAACTAGTAGTATGCGGAGCAATGACCTTAACCTTGACCGCCAATAATCTCGCGTGTACCTATCTGGCTTTTAACATATTTTTGCATGGTAATAATAATATTGTGATGTTTTGGTTATGCAATATAATATAACCTTACCTTCAGTCTTCACATGGCTAAGTATTGTTATGTTATGTCCTCGCTCACCAAGTTCTTGAAATAAAGGCTTGAACACATCGTAATGGCTTTTACCTGGGTGGCCAAAAATCACTAAAATGTTGTAACTATAGGAAACTGAGAGTAGCCTGAAAATAAATAGCAAAACATAGGCACAGTATTTTAAGCAATTCATCCTTTAGCGCGAGTTTGTCGATAACTATAGCAGTCCGCTGCGTGCACTGATCTATTAATATCATTGGCTGTGTTTTGTTTCGAACTGGACAAGACTAGAGAACTACCAATTTTTCTTGCACGTGTTTGATATCATCCTCCCGTCTAGTATATGATACTGTGTCTATCTACTGATCTACTAGTCTTACTAGAAGTAGATATCTCTGATATCTACTTCTAGTAAAATAGAACGGGACGATAATATCAATGCTTAGAGATGAGATAACAAACAAAATCGTATGTCGCGGATTGATGAAAGATATGATAACAACCTGAGAACTTACGTAATTGGGCTAGTTAAAATGATGATAACGCTAAATTAATATTAATAATAGAATTGCACATAAGGACTCCTGAACACGAACTCTAGTTGCCGCCCTTGGGCGCTCTCAGGGCATTCTTATTTTTTCTTTTCTCAATAAGAATATATAAATCGCAATACTCTCAGAGCGGTCTAGAGCGGCCCCCAAAAGTAGGGGCGCGAAAAATACTTAACACTGCACACAAAAAAAAGTTACAAATTTGTAAAAAAACGTAAAAATATGGAACTCATTTTTTATTTATTTACAATAAAAATTAAGGTCACTTTCAGTACCCTTTGCAGAATAACAGAACTACAACTAATAAATCCAAACAAAAATATATAAATAATAAAAACTTTGATCTCTGCTTCGGTTAGTTAACAAAAATAAAATAAATGGTCCATAAAGAATAGAACACAAAACTGTAAACAAAACCAAAAACACATGTAGTTCACAGGTGTTCACAAGTAGAAAAAATGCTTATTTACTTACTGTTATATGTGACAAGCCAGGATACACACTTTTCTTGCAACAGTTTGAAAGGATTTTGAGACTAATTTAATGAGGAACTTTGAAGGTGTGATTTATCAATGCTTCTTTTATTTTTATGCCAATTTCTGAATTGCAGTCAATTGTTTGAATTCCATTAATAAAACAATAAACCATTGGTATAATGGTTTACTGGAATACTTTGGTGTTATATGTGTCAAGGCAGGATACTCACTTTTCGTTTCCTGCCACAGTTTGAAAGGATTTTCAACTTTGATGAGGGATTCTGTAGGTACTGTGTTAGCCCAGACGATTTATCAATGCTTTGACCATAAGGTTCTAAATTTTTTTTCACCACTTTGTGGTGACAATTTCACAGGTCAAATGTTTGTATTAATTAATTAATGTGTATATTAAACATATGCAACTTTGCATACCTTGTATTTATCCTTGTTCACTATCAGTACCTTCAATATACAAATTACTGCGGGTAAATGTGTGTCTGCTGAGTAATTTATATTGTAGTACAATGGTTTTGATTAAGTGTTCAAAACCTTTATATTAAACAATGTTTAGTAGCTGCATATCTAAGCAAATCATAGATAATATTGCCCTGGTAATATTATCCTATTTATTACTACCTTTTCCATATGCAGCTTCTTCACTACAAATTAAACTTGTTTCAATATCAATAGTTTTAGAACTCTCAACATCAGATATTGAAGAGAATTTTTTTTTCACATCCAATTCCTCAAAATCCAAACTTTGTTCCCACCTATCTATACTCCCTGATCCTTTCGATGACAGAGGCTGTATCAATGTGTAATTCTGGGACTGTAGGCTTATAGTACACTTTAGCAGTATCTAAAGAGTCTTTATTTTTTAATTGAAATAAATATGTTTTTTTCAGATAACGATACCGCATCCACAAAATGCAATGTTCCTCTTTGGACGTTCTATATGTTTGTTCATATTTGCTATTTCCAGTCTGAGATTTTCATTTTCAACTCTGTGGTTTTCAACTATTTCATCCTTTGCTGCTGCCTGTGATTGGCATGATGATGAGCAGTAAACAATGGTCCACTTAATTTGGCAAAATCAGTGATCCGTTCTAGGCATCTGGCATGGAAGAAACCCATGCAATTCTTGCATCACAAGTTTAGAAATTCCTTGTTCCTGCAGCATTTAAAATTTCGTTGCATGATCAGAATATGAGTGTCCCAATGCAAACACTTGTGAAGCAGATGACTAGCGTCACGCCATGCTAAAACTCTTAAAATACATGCTTTATCAGCCAATAACCGCGGATGACCAGCAAAAAACTTTTTATTTACACTTGAACATTACCATTGTTTACCACCAAAACTGATATTGCAAGAGAACCGAAAGTCCAATACATTACAAAACAACGCGATGCAAAAGGTGATACTAAAGTGCACTAGTAGAAGAATTCTCAAATTTCCTGTGATTATTTAGAAATTTTAACCTTGAATTTTTTATCTCTATACCATAAAACCGGGAAAGATTTACAATTTTTCTTCAATTTTATATTTTGTTTTTGTTTTGCGAATAAAGTTTTATAATTCCTTATAAATAAAATCTATCTTATTATTTTTACACTATGATGAATCCGAAGTAGGAGAACACAGAGAGATGTTAAGGTGCCTGTTTGGTGTATTATGGGACCTCCCCAACCGCTTTGAAATATATGAGAGTGAATTTTTGAGGTTGATCAGAGAGTTGGCGAGAAGCTTGATTGACAAAATGATTCTTCTTATGGATTGAGGGGGAGGCCTACCTCAAAAGTGTCTATTCCAATAAGAGAATTTGCTGCCCTGAAGTTCTTCGCACAGGGATTTTACCAGCGTTCTGGTGCGAATGAAGCCAATATGACCTTATTACAAAAAACAAAGAGTAAGGTTTTGGCAGAAATGATTTAACTTATTGCTATCAAAGGGATAAAATGTAACATCTTTAATAGCGTTTTCGATTTAATGCACTAGTGTAGAACTGGGCTGCACTAAAGAAATGTTTGGCGTTCGACTTATTTATTGCAAGAAAATTTGGGCAAATTTCGTACGTTCGACTTGTGCTTAAAATTGCACTTAGTCGGTTTTGCACCGAGTGCGGAAATTTTCTCACGAGGTCTTGAGGCTCGTGCCGGTTCGAGTGCAGTGTTTGTTTACTGTTTCAACCAGAAGCTGAAATTGAATCAATTGAGTTATATGAATGTAATTTTGGTTCAAATATGGTAAGAATATAATAATTGGGTTACTAACTGAAAATTTCCACTTCCATTCATAATAAATATACTTTTCTATGTAACCATTTACCAGGCTGACGAGGCATTACATAAGACAGCTCTATTCACAATAATTCAGGGTCTTCTTGAATCATCATCGTCATCTGAAAACGAAAATGAGAGAGTTCTGGAAATACTGCTTCCCCTAAGGAAGAAAATTCCGAAAATTGAAAAGTTTGTAGCAGAAGTAGTAGAGAAGTGGACAGACATAGAAGTAAGGAATTTACTTCATGTTTCTTTTGCTTAATTATCAAATTAGTTACTTATTTTCTCTTGTTTTAGTTTAAAAACATTATCGTTTAACGAGACATACAGCCACAATAAGTCTTAC
This sequence comes from Taphrorychus bicolor, assembly GCA_951812265.1. Taxonomy (NCBI): domain Eukaryota; kingdom Metazoa; phylum Arthropoda; class Insecta; order Coleoptera; family Curculionidae; genus Taphrorychus; species Taphrorychus bicolor. The sequence continues at coordinate 36,077,274 of OX638297.1, forward strand.
ACAGTACAGATACTATTCAGCAAATCGTCTGAAGACTTGGTTACGGGGAAGCCCAGAAACAGATTCAAAAACAGAACTTTTTGTGTTTCTCTTGTTTGCTGCTAATAAAATATCTTTGCGTGAAGTTGCATTGAAATTTGGACTCTCTGTAAGTACTGCACATAAAATATTGTAAAAAGTTATGGACTTTTTAGGAAGTCTTCGTACAAAATATATACAGTTTCCAAAATCACAAATAAAAAAAGTAGAAGTGGGTGAAAATTTTAAGAAAATTAGTGGCTTTCCTAATGTATTAGGCTGAATCGATGGTACATTAATACATGTTATCACCCATGCACACAAAATAAAATTTACATATGTTAGCAGACATGACATTCCATGCTTAACACTTTAAGCCACATGTGATCATAATAAATTTTTTATTTACGTGTTTACTGGTGTGCTAGGAAAAATTCACGATGCACGTGTATTGAAACTTTCTGATATTAATTCTGAAATTCCCTTAATATGTGACAATGAAAGTTACCATATTATAGGAGACAGTGCTTATCCTATCAGAGAATGGCTGTTAACCTCCTACAGAGACTATGGAAACCTTACAAAGGAGGAGAAAGCTTTTAATAAGAGTTTTGTGCGGCCCGAGTTAAAATTGAAAATGCATTCGGGTTGTGAAAGGGCCGACTTAGACAACTTATACAGGTTTATATGCATTCAGTGGATAAAATATCAAAGTTTATTGTAAGTTGTTGTATTTTACACAACTTGTGTATAATGGAAAATTATACCATTGATGAAATGGAGCATAATGCAGAGATGCTTTCCAAGAGGCAATTGAGTTTGTTGACAATGAAAAGCATTTAAGAAGACTTGGGGAAGAAAAAAGGAATAGTATTACAAGAAGAATTTTTAGACAATAAAATGAATAGTTGTGTGTGACCTTGTCAAGTTATAAATTTTCATTTTAAAAATTACTTTTAATAAAAAATATTGTGAGCAAAAAAACTAACTCAATTTTATTTGTTTACATAGGTACCATTTAATTATTCGAATTTACATTCTTTAAATGTGAACTTGACTGAACTAAACAATACAGTATGTGCAGAAATTACAGGATGTTCAAAAATGCCTTAAGAGGAATCTATGGGTCTTGCTATAGAGCCCCATCACCTTTTTGAAAAAACAAACTGAACTCTTGGATCAGTTTGATAAAGTTAACAGTTTTCCAGTAATATAATCAAATAATATTCTTCCGGACCTTCATTAAAAAATGTCCAGCTTCATTAACAAATGTCTTATGAAACATTTTTTGATACATGCAACATGCCTTGAAATATCTGCTACCAGGTAGGTACATTAAACTGTATTACATTATAATGAAATATGTTACCTTAAAAGGATTTAACAAGTACTACTAATTATAATGATAGAAATCAAATAAATTCAAAAACTTAAAGAGGAAACCCTAGATACTCTTCCAAATATTACTTAAGGCCTTCACTACTGCAGCCTGGTTTCTAAAATAGGCCTCATATTTATCAAGCATAAGTCTCGTTTCATTCTCTACCCATTTGTGATTGTCTACTGTTTCCTTATTATGAGCATCAATGATATCACCTTCAACACTTGCCACATTTGCAATGTTAGAACTAAAGACGACATTGATTTAATAATTATTAATTGTTTATATGATTCAACTACATTATTTACCATTTATTGAGGAAATGAGCACTTCTGTGAAGTCTTGGCTTCTTATAACTTCACCATTTTCATCCACTACAATTGCATGTGTGCTGCTTGACAAATTATAATGTTCTTTGTTAATAGAATGTTGAACATTTTTCGTAGTAAATAATTGTACGTACTTATTGTATTTGTGTTATATGTACTTATTGTATTGTATTTATGTGTAGGTGCTTATTGTATTTTATAATCAAATAAGTACGTAGGTATATAGTGCGTGAATTTTTTAAACAATAAATTAATCATAACCCAACTTTTCACGATTGGTCATTAATTGACGTTTGACGACATGCACAAAATAGTAAGAATGTGACTTAATTTCGCACTAGAAGCAACATAAAGAGCACTTTTGTAGTGCACACCGGTGGTGCACTTTTGCATTTGTGGCAACACAGTGCAATTAATTCGAAAACGCTATAAGAAAAATAAATTAAATTTTATGGAAACTTTCGAATTTTCCAGCACTGCTCAACCAACAGAGGTTAAACACACTTATTTTAATCGAAATTCGGATACCACTCAAAAAACATCCAGATTATTTGTGATTCTGACCTATTAATTCACAGCGTCAATGCCAGTTTTAAAGGACCACCATATGATATTCTTATATGGAGAAGTTGCGCAGTGAGGAATTATATGCATTAAGTACGGGGTGTTATTATACATTATAAAATTTCATCTAGCCAGCTATGATTTTTTGACAGAAAGAAAGAGAGTTATAAAAGTGCGTCGTAACTTGACTTGTCATCAAAACAGATTTGTCATTGCCACTGTCCAATCAGCTTCAGTGCTTCAACGTTATTAGCGGCCATCTTGTCTTGTCTTTTTCTTTGTTGGTAAACTTTACCGTTTCTCATATTTTTGTTGTAGTTTTATAGTTTTACCAAGAAAGTGTTTGCTAAAAACGGTAATTTTTATTGCTATAAAATCTGTTTTTTTATTAGGACAACATGGCTTTCGCTTTAGAGCAGAAAGTTTTTATGTTGAAGAGCTACTATCGAACTGGAATCAAAGTGGATGGCGAATGGGTTTATTCCATTCGAAACTACATGGAGGATTTCCAGGACAAATTTCCAAACTTTGGTATGGTCTATATGCAGTTCAAGAAAACTTTGTAGCATGTTCTAGAATTGTTTACAGAAGCAGGTAGTCTACAAAGACCAGGCAGTGAATCTCACAAGAAACATACCGATGATGTGGTTACACAGCCACAAGAAATAATGCAAAATACACCTGGTACTTCTATTCGACAGTTACACCATCAAATAGGCCTTTCTGTATTAATTATGTAATTACTGTACTTTATGTAACTTTACATAAAGATCTGCAAGTGTACCCATATTGCTTCACAGAGTAGAGACTCTACATTCGTAAGTACTTGTTGGTTTTTTTTATTGTAATTGACGGTGTCGCTTGTTTGTTCATCTTTATTCTGTATGTGTTGGGATGTTATTCATTGGTCCGGCGCACATTGTTCTAACGGTCTGTATTGTTTTATTTTAGTCAAATCCTGCAGAAGTCCATAACCGTGGACAAAATATTGAGTTTTAAGTATAAATGAGTTTCATTTAAAAACAGCACACCAGACCGTTCCCCGATATCCCTTCTAGGAAAAAAGAAAATATATATATATAAATATATATATATCAAATATTTATTCAACTTACTTCTATTTGTACACATTTATAAATGTACGTGGCACCATCGGACGACGGCAGGTGCTTCCACTAGCGGATGCGAGATGATTGTGAAGTGATCCGAAAACCAGTTTACATTTACAATACATTTATAAAATATGTTAATAACCAAGGTCAATTTATTGTTAAACCGTTGATAAGTGAAAAGAAACATGACTTTTCAAAACTCAATAAAAATGTCAAAATAAATTAACAAAATAACATTAGCTTTATTACAATTCTTATCGAACACATTAAACACATATAGAAATCGGTTTTTATTTTTTTGCGCCTGTACGGTTGAATTGATTGAAAAACTTTTAGGAGTAAAGTTGTAGAGCCTATGGTTACCTATCATCCTGTAATTTTTTCAATACCCCAGTTTTGGCTGTTTTTTGGAAAAACGCCTCGAAAAATGCAAAAATTTGAATTTGGCGCGTCACTCCCGCCGTGCGTGTGCAGTGTCGCCAACATATTTTCACTGCATCATCACGTTCATTACTACATGATAGTCCCTTAAAATAAATAAGAAAGGAAAATCGGCTCTGACTCTGGCATAAGAAAATATTATGTTGGCGACACTGCACATGCATGGCGGGGGTGACGCGCCAAATTTAAATTCTTGCATTTTTCGAGGCGTTTTTCCAAAAAAACAGCCAAAACTGGGGTATTGAAAAAAAATACAGGATTATAGCTCACCATAAGCTCTTCAACTTTACTCTTAAAAGTTTTTCAATCAAATCAACCGTACTGGCGCAAAAAAATAAATACCGATTTCCCATGTTAATCTCCTATGTCCAGGGTTCTGCTGGACACCAGATACCATTGAACCTATATGTCAATTTTCCATATATCAATAGGAGATAAAATCCCTTTTCAAAAACTGCAATTTGGATCAGGTTAATAACTATCAGTTGAGTTTCTACCATTCACATTGAGTGGAAATCAGATTCAAACTGTGATCAATCTGGTTTACTGAAAATTACCTGTAAGGATCAGTCTGATTCAGGATCAATAGACGATTCCAAGATTACGTCATTTGACATATGTTTGCCCCACAATGTCACTGTCAAACGAAACTTGAAAATCGGTCTTTATCATCATGTTTGAGTTTTTATTTAAGATATTTTTAACTACAAGTATCCCCTAAAGTATCTAAGCCGCCTAATCATCATCTGAAGTGTTGCTTTGAATTATGCCCTTATTGGAAATGTCTTATTCTTGTAATGTCGTTTATGTTCAAATGGGTACTGAATGAGATAATTGAAATACCGTTTCATTCTTTCGATTTCCTGATCTGCCTGGTTAGTGAACACTGAACATGGAAATGCTTGGGTTTGAATTTCAAGCCTTAAAGGAAGCAAAAATGACTTAGCAAGAGCCGTATTACCTTATATTTCATAACTGGTAAGTTCAACAGTAATTATTCTTAAAAAGTATTTAGATAGGTATATGTGCAGGTATACTGGAGCATACCTACTTATTTATGTTTAAAATTGTAGAAAACGCTGCATTGCCCTGAAAGGCAAACCCAGGCTGGTTGTTCAGCTAGAATTTCGGTTCTTGAAAGGAATTTTAGAAAAGCTAAGTGTGATCCAAACACAGGTATGATTTGTAAATAGAGTTTAGTTAATAAGTGTATTCCTATGTTGTTTCTTTTAGGCAAAGGAAGTTTTATACAATAATTTTAAGAGCCTCCAGTCAAAAGTTGTGTCGGCAAGACAAATACATACTTTGATAATGAGGTAGTTTAATTTTTGTTTAAACTTAAACACACAAAATCTAATATTAACAATGAGCATTTTAGAAATAATTAGTTAACCAAAATCATGCCTTTCTACAGGCCCTCCAAAAAGTTGTAGGTATGTAATTGGTTCTGATCCATACAGTATTGTTTGTTTATAGTTTTTCATTTAAGAATGTCTAGCCACTTTTAAACATACTGTCATATATATTATAGATATTTATATTAAAATAGTTTAAACATTTTATTTACTTTTAAACATACTACTATTTCGTTACATATTATACTTTTATAAAAGTCCTGCTGAACTTCCCATTTAAATACTTATCTTCTAAATTCATCTTTAGTCCAACTACATACAAGACATGTTTATATTATTTCATCATAAGAAAGTTATGTGGACTTTTAAACATATTAAAATATTTTAAACATACTATCGGCTTTTAAACATACCACTATTTTTGTTTAAAGGTGGTAGACAATGATATACTATTAAGCCAAACATCTTTGACTTCCATTGTCTTTATTGAGTATTTTTACATGACGTTTTGAGCAGTGGAATCTCTGCTCATTTTCAAGTGAGGCTGGAATCTCTGCTTGTTTCAGTTTCACTTGAAAACGAGCAGAGATTCCACTGCTCGAAATGTCATGTAAAAAAACTCAATATAGACAATGGAAGTCCAAGATATTTCCATAGCACTATTTTAGTAGATACTGTCCTTTTATAAAAGTCCTGTTAAACTTACCATTTAAATACTTCTCTAAATCTGTCATTAGACCAACCACGTAGAATCCTTCTACAAGACTTTCATGTCTTATTTCATATTTCATGTCTTACAATCAAGAATTTGGTACATTGGCTAGAATAAAAGCATTACAAAAATATTTTATAATTTTTCAAGAAGGAGCTTCAATTGTTGTTGTCAAAGGTTGTAGCTAGCTAAGTGTGGCTTGGTGCTGGTTAAATTATAAACACTACTAAGTGGGGTTTTATAATGCCATTTTGGAGCTTCCGATCCGATTCTCTCTGAAGTTAGGACAAGGTTTCAAAGTTGTAAAAAGTACACAAATTGTTTTTGGATATTAGGCAGGTAGGTATATTAACATTAAGTATATTATTTCCACTGTAAAATTATATGATACACAACATGTTTTTATATGCAGTTCTGAGCATGTCAATAAAAGTGATATTAAGTAACAATTAATACAACCCTAACAATACTGCAAATTTATACTAATAATATTAAATACAATAAACAGGTAGAATAATAGGTAAATACAAGTCATTCACTTATTTTTGTCATCTCATTATCTTTGAAATCTCATCTCACCTCATTTTTTTAAAAACCTAAATATCTCCTTTCAGCACATGTTGAGAAAATACAATAAAAATGTCAAAGTTTAATTTCCAATGCTTACTTGATGTCAATAACAAGTGAATGACTTACATGTAACAATAGGAGTTCAACAGAAAAGTTCAGGAAGAAGTTCTCAAGTTGGGTATGAATTTTTGACCCAAAAAGTTGGAGTAATAAAAGCATTTAGATAAAATGAATTTCATTGGAGTTGTCACTCCACTATTTTCTTTCAACAACTCAAAGAAAGAGTTCTCTCACATTAAAATACAAGTGAAAATAATTTGCATTTTGCATTCATGCACTTTCTTATATCTGGAGTTACCCATGTTGCTTTTTATGGCAGTCATGTTAATATTATGACATTTTCTGCCTCCTTTGCAACAACATGTCTGCACTTGACCAACATATGTACATTTTTTTACTTGGTGAGAGATTCCTTGATTCACAGCCCACTTGACTCTGTTAAACCACAACCTTGCAAATGAGGCTTATTGTGTAAGTAAATTGATATCTTGTCTTATCACATGTTCACACAGCACCTAAAATGAGAGGTAAATCAATTCATAAATTATGTTCAAATTCATTCCACTAAGTGTCAAGTAAAATTTCCTTGAATTTCACGAAATATTACTAAATTCAATTAAATTTCACTAAATATTCTATGTGCCCACAATAAAACTCACCAGTAATTATACCTTTGGGGTAAATGATCCTCTGGGGTGATTTTTGAGGAAATCTATTAAAAAATTAAATTTATGTGACCATAAATTCTTCTGAATACCTACAACTAAATCTGCAAAATGTGTACACCCAGTGATTCTAAACCTAACATTGTGTTGATAAGCACCTTTAACAAGAACTTTACTTTAATGAGATTTCTGATGGAATTGAAAAGTTATGTGGTTATTCTAATGCCCAGTTTTATAAAGTCAAGTTGTCCTGCCCTAAGTATGTATAAAATATGAGAAAACACAGCTGACAATTGGTTGAATTTCTGCCTGTATGGTTAAACTCAATTTGGTTCATTTTGTGACAAAAAAACAGCAGGCCCTAAATTGATACAGATTGATACAGACAGTAAGGTCACATTTGGCAAATCACAAATTGGGAAACTCAAATCTTGTGGCGAAAGGGAGTAAGGATCAATATTGTTTATAATTTCCACTTTCTGGTCTGGCTTGAAGTAATATTCACTTCTAAACATTTTCGGCACAAAAATTAGAAATAAACGAATTTTTCAATAAGTTTCAATGTTCAAACTACTTAAAACCAACAAAAGCGATGTTATTCAAACGTTTACACATCCAAATTAATAAACCGGCGGCGGGGTTGCCATTCTCACTATTTTTTTATACTTAAATTTATTTATGTTGTTTTAAAATCGGTAAGAGGAAAAATAATGTGAAAAAATGTAAATTACAACAGAAAAATATTCTTTTAATAAAAGATTTCTCACCCCAAAAGTACCAACAACATGTGAATTGTCATGATCCTTGTGGATCATTTCCGTATAAACACGGAAAGTTTTGTATGTTTGGCTACATGGTTTGTTTGACCCACAATAAAGTATGGCGGACCTAATCAAAAACAGCTGTTCTGGAACCGTCTATATTTCTGAAAATTCCTATTCCTATAAATTGTGTGACTCAATGATTATCATTCATATTCCTATTAGTATAGCTGACTACAGCTGATTTTCATCCAACCCGATTGATGACTGATAACAGGACAGCCAATCGGGTTGGTTGAAAATAAGCTTATAGTAATGATCGACCCAATGTGGATTGCAAAAACGACTTTATCTACTGTATCTACTGTTTATGTACACATAACTGGGCACAAAGAGTGGGGTGTCTTTCTAAGTTCTCTATGGAAAATGTTAGCTCGGGAATACCTCAAGTAAATTTTAAAGCCTATAGAATCTTAAAAATCTTTGAATAATTAAAAAAATCAAACAAATTAAGGCCTACTTATTTATTTATCAACATTGTGAATGATTCTGGATTGTTTGGAGTGTCATGTCAATTGCTATTCATTATTATTTGGTTACATTTATTTGAGAATTGATTGAAAAAAAAAGATGGACACACTATAGGAGCGCGTAACGGTATGCAACCAGTAAAACGTTCGCAAAGTGTGAACATGCATAAATTTGAATGTCTGACGGATAAATAAAGAACGAAGTAATTCACGACGAGCTTCAAAATAACAAATGCATTGCATAGGTTGTTAGATGAAATTTTATAATGAACAACCCCGTATTTGCTGTAGGTGACCATACCAATTTGTCGTTGGGGGATTGATGGTTGTCCTCAAGGACCCCTATAAAATGGGGCCCCAATATATATGAGGGTCGTCCACAGCTAGAAGAAAATCGTGTGGAAAAATGAATATGGAAGAAGTGGGTGCGGTGGCTGGTGACTGATATCAGCTGCATATATATCTATAGCTAATTTCCCAGACATCATAGCACAGACGAATTGGAGAATTTTAATATAATACAAATCCGTATAACACATGGTCCATATTACTATTTTTTCATAAGGTGCGTGTTTTTTTTTTGTTAACGCGCAATTTAATCATTTTTAAGCATTGTTGAGCGGTATTAATAAGGTATGAAACTTGGCGTAATTAAACTTGGAGGATCCAGCTTCACCCTCATTGGCCAATCAGTCTCCAAGGATTTGGAATAATGCATCTTTTCACTTCTATTATGACGTAATATTATTCTTAACTTTTTTTAACCCCGTTCAACTCGAACACCATGTAGGTCGCGGAATGATCACTCTGTATTTAATATTTCTCTACGCAATTGCTCTTTTAAGTTTTAGCATGTTCAAGAGGCATTAGAAATGACAGTAGAATGTATATTTTTTGTTTTGTTAGACTTCTCTTGGCGTTATAAAAACATGTCTTCAACAGGTGTATTAACCGTACGTTGAACATACGAATCCGAGTGTTTGCTATGGTTGTTCTTCTAGCTGAAACTGTTTGCCTCAAACTGTTTGCCAACAGTTCTCCATCGTTTAGTTACCTTTATATTTTAAGTGTTATGTAATGTAAATGTTGAATTATGTCATTCAAATTGGTCAAGGTAAATGTTGTTGTTTGTCACTTTATAAATCTTAAATAAATCTTATATCTCTTAGGTGATGTATATATAACACTTATCTGATGCTGAATTATAAAGGTACTGATACACATTTTTATCTGTTATGCTCAGTTTTCAGCCCGATTTGCAAGAATTAAATACATAATACAAAGTGATTATTTCCAGAATAATCTTGAACCAGATACCCCAGAACCTTCAAACTTTATCGCGTAAAAAGCGCATATGTAAATTTCGCGCAAGATTTTTCGATATCCGACCAATGACATTTTATCTGATAGAAGTTTTACAATACAACCTATAGAACATAAATTTATATCGCATGTATGTCTAAAAAATATTATTAAAACATCCCCAACGGTTTTGAGCTAAGAAAAATCTTCGAAAGTAATGGAAGGCAAAAGACTGATTAAAAAATAAGTGCGGAAAGTGTTTGTTTGTTGTTCGTTTGTTTTCTAAGTGGCTCTACGAACTAGGCATTGGAATAAAATGTGACCAATGTCTTGGACTTCAACACATTCACACAGGTCACTATCCTTGATACCAATTTTATGAAGATGAGCAGCAGTTAGGCAATGTCCAGATCTTAGTCTGATAATGGAGGTTACATGTCTTCTGTCATTCATCAATTCAGTCAAATAATCTTTTACATCTATTTCCCTTATCGACTAGATGTCTCCCATCTCTCAGTATATTCCTGCATAATAATTTGTTTTATGTCTGGCAAAATTTCATATGTGTCCAATTGCACTTCCTTGGGAACAGTCAGCGATCTGCCAACCATTGCCAATGTGCCGCCATCTGGTTTCCCTTTATACCCGAGTGTCCAAGAATCCATGCCAGCCTAATATCAGCTTTGTCCAATTTCGCCGGATGTAGGCGATTTCTATACGACATGGTGTGTTCCCATATTTTGCTTCTATTTTGGTTTTATTAATTAATTGAATTGAGCTTTGAGAGTCTGAACAAATAATCGCTTTTTTTATATTCTTTGAAGTAATGATATTAATTTATTGCTTCTTCTATAGCTAGTAACTCCACGGTACATACTGTTATATTATTTGGTAGCCTACATGAAAATTTGTAATCCAGGGAAGGAACAAAAACGCCGAAGCCCACGCTCTCTTGAAGTTTAGAGGCATCCGTGTATATGATACAGAAGGAATTTCTAAGGTAGTCTATGCTGCATTCAAATTCTATATTGTTCGTTAAATTATTTTTTTAAGCCTTAGATTTAAAATATTAGGTTTATAACAAAGGGTAGAAAAGTGGGGTGGATCTCATGCAACCCAAGGCCAGGCGGAGCCCAGCGTAATGAATGAGGAGTCCAGTTTTTTCAAGGTGGTTTTAATGTTGGAATCAAAGAATATAGAACAATAATCTAGGTGAGATTTCACAATAATCACACATTTCAGGGCTTTATAAACACCAAGGGAAATTTTAGGGTCAGCGCCCCACTAGGTCCTACAAAAGGATTTAATAATATTCAATCCACGATGACATTTTGGAATTGTATATTCTATATGTTTATTCCATTTTAAGTTGCGGTTAAGGATAAGACCTCGGTATTTAAAGTCATCCTTAAAATAGATTATTTCGAAACCTACGTTAATAGGCTGTCTATTTATTCGTCTTGTCGAGCGTGAAAACCATATAGCCTCACATTTATTTATCGACAGTGATAAACTCAAGGATCTTAGATAATCGTATACATCCTTAAGCGGCAAACTGATAGAGTCAACAGATTGATTAAAGTTGTGACTCTGCAGACATAAAACTAAATCATCGGCGTAATCAGTCAGCTTAAACTGAGATGGAAGACCATCAACATATTCCTTTAATATAGATATTAAATAGAATAGTGCTCAAAAGCGAGCCTTGAGGCAGGCCTTTATTAGTAAAAGAGGAAATCACCATATCCCCGTCATGATTGATTGAAAAGAGACATCTATTTTCAAGAATTTGCAAGACTAGATTATACATTTCAGTAGGAATGTCTAGTTCCATTAATTTGCCATATAGCATGAAAGGATCAACATCGCAGATTTAATGTCTGAGAAAACTCCTAATGTAAAAAAGAAGGTTATGACTCAATCCCAGCTCAATGTGCGAGGTTAAAATTGTGATTGCTGTGTATGTTCCTTCTCCCTTACGAAATCGTGTGTTCACAGGAAATCTCTTATTATGTTCAATGTTCCATTCCATTCTATTTCTGATCATTATTTTCAAGGTTTTAAGGTAGCATGAAGACAGTATGTTAGGTCTAAAATATTCTATATGGTTAAGGTCTTTGTTGGGTTTTGGCAAATGCATAAGATATTATATTTCTTCCACTCTATTGGGAGGGGAAGACCATTCAAACAAGCGTTAAAATATGTAAGAGGAATTTCCATCCCTGAGGGGGCATGTGTTTGATCATGAAATATGTAATTTTGTCAATGCCAGGAGCCATATAGTATCTAATAATAGAGTAAAATAAAAAATGGCGGGTCTGAAGCAGGTATTTTGACATTTTTTAAAGTCTTAGATGGAAAAGTCATACACCAGATGGCAGAGTATGTTTGACAATTTGTCACAAATCAATCAATTAATGTCAATACCAGTTTATTGTCAAATTCGGTTTTAAACTATAGACGAAGCGAACATACGGGGTGTTCATTATAAAACTTCATCTAGCAGGCTATGAAATTTTGACAAAAAAGGATGACATAATCAAAATAAATGGACTTTTGTTTTTCCATCCGTTTCTATTGACATTTCACAGCCAACTAGATGAACTTTTATAATGAACACCCAGTACTCTCTGTTCAGCGAGGGTTCAATATGACGTCACAATCTCCATCTCATTTCATTAGAAAAAGATTGCCAAAAACCAAGCGTATTATTAGTTCTTATTAATAATACAACCACCAGCTAAAGTCAGTTTGACACTTAATGTCAAAATGTCGAAAATGAAAAGAAACAAATTTTGATATTAAGACTCATCCACTAATTTCAGCGAGAAAAAGTGGCACGAGAAACATCTTTACCAGTAGATGCAGTGTTTAAGGTAAGTTTCTATTTGATGTATTTTTGAAGACTAAATAATATATTTATTACCAGTTCAACTGACATTTTATCAGAGACATTTTTTGTATGACACTTTGTATGACGTTTTTTTTTTTATTGACGTTACAATTTGTGAAGTATTATTTAACCCTCGCTGAACAGGTTATAGGTCTATCTCCCTCGTGATTGCGAATACATGATGGCGGGGAATGAAAGAAAATATAAAGTAGCGCTAACTACATTCTAAATAAGTAATTTCGCTTGATTTTTTTCTGTTGCCATGGTTACTGTCCTGTTTGTTACAATACAAACATCAGACGCAAATCGCAAAGTGCATCGCTATTTTGTTGTTGTCTTAATTTGAATTTGGTTTAAGCTTAAACTGTGTTTATGCCGTGTTTCAGTGTGTTTACTGTTTAGAGGAATTTCTACTAATAGTTATAATAGTAATTTAGTCTAGTTATAAACCCGAATAAATCGCGTAATCTAGAAAATATGGGCAGTGCAGGCTGTGCAATCAACAGGGGATGCAGGCCATCCCGTATATGTGGAGATATAGATTTCCTCATCCCAAACTAAATCCGAATATGTTCAGGGTCTGGAAAATGTTAGTAGGAAATTAGTTACTTTTCCAGTATTGTAATAACATGGAGGTGTACTGCAGTTAGGTGCAAAACATGTATTATTACACAGGGTTTTCCATATGTTTTGGAAAGACCTACATCTTGCCACATGGTTACAGCTATAAGAAGAGATAAATAAGAGAGAAGAAGATGAATTTTTGGTATATTACATGTCTCCTGATGTTCATCTCGTATTTATAAGACCTAGGTCTTTAAATTCTTTTCTACTATTAGGATTTAACGAAGTTTCAATCAGGTTCAACTCATCACTTCAAATTTTTGATATAAGCTGATATAAGCTAGTAATGCCCGTTCTCACCAATATTACCTTAAGCTCCGAATAGGTAAAGGCCGCATAAAAGCTAAGTGACACTTATGCCAATCTCTATTGCACCATTCCTTTTAAATAAAATCTTAAGCAAGTATCGGATAAATTTGGCAATGTTGTATCTCCCCGACGAATTCTAGGGATTTTTCATTTTCACTAATAATAGAACCTATAATAATCATTTTGGCATTTGTCAACCGGAGCATTAAATTTGCACAGATAAAATAAATTTACCCAGCTCAGAGACCAAGAGATCCTGCACAAATCCCCTGAAGAGGTAGTATTACTGAAGTGGTCTTGTTATTGTTGATTTAAGACAATATGATGCTAGATACGTCCATGGGCCAAGGTTAAAGAGTACGCCAAGTGTTTGAAATTCTTTTTAAAACCAAGAGCCAGAGATTCTATATTAAGGCTATTTATAAACAGATTAAGCCATTTATTTGTAACATTTGTGGCTGCAAGGGTTCTGCTAGAGGTGCGTTACTATCCAAGAAGTTTAAAAGTGATTTTTGATTGTGATGGTTTAAAGCCTCACAAGTTCGATCATTGCCAGTTCTGAAAGGGAGACCAGAGCAGTCTTCATCATTATGATGAGTCTTCATCAGTATGTGATATATGTGAACACAAAGTGAAATGATAGCCGAAGTGCAAAACTGCAAAACAATAAAAATTCTTTATTTTTTTTAGATTGAGTTGTAATTTTTGTTTGACAGTTTGACTTTCTTTCCAGCTTGCACCTGCGAACGATTTTCACTTAAAGTTAAGGGCGAAATAAGCTGCGGAATTTCTAGGCTTAGACAAGCCACCCTTAAAATGATGCTTATTATGTGGTGCAATGGTATTGCTTGTTTATGTGCCACTTAACCTTAAGTATACTTAAATTTTCCTTGGTGCGAACGGGCATAAGTGGAATAGTGGCAAACTTGCTTGATATAATTTTCATTAAATTGTTTGGTTGCTCTGGATAATCAGACCATGAATAACTATATCGTGTAATACAAAACCCTACAATTTTTGTTTTTAACATTATTTGGTAAAGTCATTGACATATTAAACAAATTGACATATCGATGTGTAAAGTTAATACATACCTAGCTGGTGTGATAAGGATATGGCAAAAGGTACACTTTGATTTTGATTTATAACTTTTTCAGGTACGTGGTTTGTGCAAAACACTTTGATCCTGTCGACTTTAAGCAAACTGGGAGAATCAAGAGATTGAAAATAGGATCTGTTCCTTCCAGATATGTGCCTCGGCCTATAGAGCAGACAGCGGCTTTGCATGCTGATATATTGCGTGAGCACAACTATTTGTATTAATTGTAACATACACTTTTTTTTCTCTCTTTTTATCTTTCTCTCCGCAATAAAAAATTGTGCTTAATTTAGTAAATAAAATATTATAAAATCGTTATTGGTGTTCAATACTGCATTGTAGGGGTGTTGAAGAGAAATCGGCCATCAAACTGGATGGGAAATGTCAAAAAAAAATCATCAACATCAACTTTTTTTTATAACTTTATCCTTTCTTTATCAAAATTTTCTTCCAACCTGATGACTTTTTCTTAGGGATCAGACACAAAAATAAAAAACTTAAACAATAAGTTTGTGTTTTAAGTGTTTTCCTTCATCTGATTGGCCAAATTTTACTCTTGCCAATCAGATGAGGGAAAACACTTAAAACATAAACCTTATTGCTCAAGTTTTTAATAATTGCGTCTGTGCCCTAATGAACACTGGTAGGAAAAGTGTATTCTAATCAACCGTTAAAATTTCTGAAATGAATCAATAGATGGCTCTGAAATGAATCAATAGGAAATGCTAGTTGAGAGCATTGAGCATTTGAGAGTAATCTCAGTGACATCATCATAATAAGAATGACATGATCGGTCAATATTGTCAAATGATTGACGTAACGTCCTGTCTACAGTTTGTCAATGTCAAATGGCGCCGTCTGGCGGGATAATGTATCGTCAAAGAATTTTATGAACTGTCAAATTTCTTCATGCTTCACCTGTTTTAAATGGAAGATTTCAATCTAGTAGTTAAGTTTATCTATGCCAGGAGCAGTGTTTTTTTCCCCTCAATACTAATCAGGAACTCTTCGATAGAGAACTGAAAAGTGAAAATCCGAGAGGGTCTCAGATTGAAATTAGGGTCAGCTAACTCTTCCGACATACGGTCTAAAATCTGCATACGCATATCGTCTGATATAGGCTGTTTTATATTATGATTGATTGGAACACAGTTTTGTATTTTCGAGAAAGCCCTAACTTTTTGCCAAACATAGGATATATCTGAGTTTCTATTCAAAGTTTCGCATAATTTAATAAAGCCTCACCTCTTTTTCCCTTTCAAAAATCTTCTAGAAGTCGCCATAACTCTCTTCGTATTGATATAATACTCAAGAGAGGGATTATTCTTAAAATTAGAAATAGCCTGTTTTCATTTATTGAGAAATTCTTTGTCTCACCACGGGTTGCCTAACCTAATATTTTAGTTTTTGAATTTTATGGGAATGGCTTCGTTTGCTGCCTGATCAACAATGTTATGAAAAGACTCAAATGATGAGTCAAGTGGAAAGTCATTCAGATGGAAGGCGATAATTCTGCGGAAAAGCTCCCTGTCTGCATTCTTGTAATCTCCAACAGAATTGACCTTGTATAAGGCTTGATTCCATTTGTTTGATGAAGATTCATAAATTTGGCAAAAGGTTGGAAAGTGATCACTATTAGCACCATCGGGTAAGACATTCCACATATAAGAATTACTAAGTGATGGACTAATGTCACATCAAGAGGATTGGGTGGACCAGATAATTTAAATCGCGTGGGGGTGCCATTGCTTAGGAGAAGGGTATCAGAATTTGATAAAAATTGTAAAAGAGGCTTGCCTACTGTGTTGGAAGTATTACATCCGCAAGTAGTATTTGTAGTATTGAGATCTCCCATTAAGATAGAAGTTGCGTTATAGAAAAACTGATCAAAGAAATTGTTGCTAATAGTATTATTAGGATTAATGTACATATTAATGATATTCAGCTTTTCAACCCTAATGTTAACATATTGAATTTTGTTAACAGGGCATGGGTTGGTGTCAGAAGTGACCGAGAAGCGTATATTATTATGGATACAAATAGCTATGCCACCATATCCATCAATTCTATCTTGTCTTATAATTTTAAAGTCTTTAAGGGCAAATTTCTGCTCAGGTTTGAGCCAAGTTTCATTTAAAAGAATTATATTGGGTTTATGACTATAAACAAGATTAATGAGTTCTTCTCTATTGGATTTAATACTGCGAATATTCCACTGTAATATTTTTGAAGAGAGTTTATTGTTAGTATTTTGTGAAAAAGCCATTTCGATAGAGCAGTTGTGAATGGTAAAAAACATATGTGGTTTAATTTATTTTATTATTATTATTTCTTTTATTATTATTATTATTATTTTTTATATATTTTACTTGAATGTTATGGGGTATTATTAGAAAATAAAGTATTTCTAGAGTCTAGCATAAGACAAAGTGAATTAACTTCATCTTTTGAGACTTTGGAAAGAATCAAAGAAAGAATGTTCTGTACATAGCTATTACTAGCATCAGTAAGGACATGTTCTCGTGCACTCCCTTGAGAGGCTTGGGAGTATTGAAATTGTTCAGAATTATTAGGCTGGCATGGGGAACATACATTGATACTCCACTGGGATTCCATGGGAGATTCAGTTCTCGGTGGACGACTGTTTGGAAATAACAGTGCCTCTTCATGTGCTTCCTTGTTAAAGCCCTTATTATCAACTATATTTCTTCTTTTAGGAGAGTACTCTGAAACTACTTGCTGGAATGATCTTCTTTTGGTATTAGAGTTGAAATCTGCTGCTTTTCCTTGATTCGTGTCAATCCAGTTTTCATGGATGCGTTGAAAATCTGATGATGTTGAGCTTCTGGAGGTAGAAGCAATCGCCGGGAAATTATCCCTGTGGAAATTTTAGTTAGCTTCACACCAGTATGCTTTCTTACAAGACTTATTGGCGTCAAAAAATGAAAAATTCTCTAAGGACATAAGGCTTCGGATATCCTTCTGCCGATGATCATCTCTTTTACAATGCAAACATTTTCTGTTGCAGCTATATCCAGCCATCTGGTTAGGTTCTGAGTGATCGCCTTCATTTCCGCCATTAATACACCGACTCTTACTTTAACAGTTCGTTTTAGGGTGACCAAATCTAAAGCAATTATAACACTGAGTGACCGGTGATATGTATGGAACAACTTCCTTAGATAGTCAAAAAATTTTAATTGAACTTGTTAGTTTAGTACCTTCAAAGGAAATGATTATTGAGGCAGTGGGCATGTATGTGGCTTCTTTAGTATTTTCGTTTATTGATCTTCTATTCAAGCGCATATTACTATTTACAGGGAAAGGGCTAGCTACCACATTTTTTATGGTATCCACGTCCAGTTCAGGATCGGTGCCTCTGACAATACCCTTACATGTGACGTAGTTAAAAGGTATAAAAATCTTATACCCTTTTTTCAGTAAGAGTTCATTTTTGCAAAATTCATTAGCTGACGAAAATGACCGGAAGGGAACTCCAACTCTGTTGGTGCCTTTAATATCGCATTTTAGTACATCTTTTAACTTAAGATCAAAAAGTTTTTTGGTAATTTTAAAGTGACTATATTGACCCAAATTATTGCCAGTTTTTCTATGGATTCAAAATAAACTATATACAGAGCTATATCCGTAATTCTATAGAATTTAGGCAGACGGATAAAAGCTTTATTATTATTAGGATTTTCTACCTCAGCTTTTTGTTGATGTTTATCATTTGAAGCGTCAGGCATATTGTTAGACTGCACGTGACCTTGGTCGCCTTTTGTGTTTTGATAGAAAGAATCTCTGACTATTCTTTTGAAATCATGATTAGACTTTTCGACACTTAGAGCATCTTGAAACTAAAGATAAGTATCTACATAAAACATACTTTGTTTCAAATACTAACTCAGGTTTTTATTTTCTATCAGTATTCGGTTTACGAAATTTTTTCTTTCCTCTTTCGA
The DNA here is from genome assembly GCA_951812265.1 of Taphrorychus bicolor. Taxonomy (NCBI): domain Eukaryota; kingdom Metazoa; phylum Arthropoda; class Insecta; order Coleoptera; family Curculionidae; genus Taphrorychus; species Taphrorychus bicolor. Next base: position 36,095,964 of record OX638297.1, read on the forward strand.
CAGCAAGCACCAATTGTAAGTTTAAACAATTTAAAAGTAACGTAGATTAAAACAGACAAAATAAGACAATAGAAAAATAGCACATCGAAAAGGAAGTACTGATAGAATGGCATGTCTATTGCTGCAGATCTCATGTGTTGTCCTCCTTTGTTCTTGGCTATATGTTCTATCCAGTAAACAGCTGTCTGAATAGGCGAAACCACTCGGTCCTTAAACCTCTCGGACAGGCGTTTCGCATTTGCTCTTGTTCTAGAATAATAAAAATAATCATTACATCTACATCTACCCTGTGTTCACTAGAAAACGTTATCTAGAAGACGATGAGTTTTTGACAGATAAAGATGACATAATCAAAGTAAATGGATTTTTGTTCTTTAATCTTTTCCTTTTGGAATTTCATTGCGAACTAGATAACATTTTCAAGTAAACACTCCTTACCTCGTTACTTTAGTATTCTATGAATTTAGTTAAAAGGATTATAGATTTGATATTCGAATTTTAATTTGTATTTAACAATAATGCTTACTGTTCGCTCATTGCTTTCTCAAGTGCTTCTTCAATTATTTCTTCAATAGCCTCTTTAAGACTTAAGATCACTCCAGCCCCATTGGCTTTTAAAGCTTCAGCATTCAAGAACTGATCTCCTAATTGAGGCATCACTAGAACAGGCACACCACAATGCACTGCTTCGGTAGTACCTAAGAGACCTCCATGGGAGATAAAAAGCTTTGTATTTGGGTGACCTACAATAAAAAATAGACCAAAAATGTTATCTTAGTTTATTTTAGTTCTGCTTTTAAGTTATCTAAAGCTTCAAATACTTACATAAAATATCAAACTGCGGAGCCCACTTCGTTAGCATAATATTATGCGGTTTGTCTTTCATAAACTCGATTTCCCATTTCCACAATATTCTTTCCGGTCGTTTGGAAAAGACCTTCAGGAAAGCTTGCAGCTGACGCTCTGGAAAAGTATGGCCTTTGACTAGAGATCCCAAGCTAAAGAAGATTAGTCCCGAAGTCGACTCGTTTGTCCATTTCTCTATTTCCTGCAAGTTTAAACCCGATTATTGTTTTATAAGTGACATTTAGAAGCAAATATTCTCAAAAGAGTGAACTACTATTCTATATAATGCGTATTCTATACTTATTCTAACAATACCAGTTTCATAAAATGTTCTTTTTGATAAAGTTTTCTCCAAGTCACCTAACATAATTATAAATTACCAAAACTGTGAAATTGCCCCATCCCTGGCAACAATTCTTAATTTTAATAGAAGACTGTAAGCAGTTGACACCTGAAGATCATCTTGATCTATTAAGAAATAATATTCTATAACAAAAAATAGAATAAGTTCATTCCGCACCATATTCAGGCCTGGAATGATCTGATTCCGATATAGTGTTATAACATAAAGTAAGACAATTTCTACATCAAAAATATTGAGATTAAATACAAATTATAAAACACATAAAATACAAAACACTACAACAAGTGATTTGAGATGAAAAAAAAAACTATTTGTTTCAACTTACATTAGGAAGACGTTTCGGCTTTTTGCCTGCCAAGTGGACGCCTCCTACTTCCACCATAGCAGGTGTCAGGGGTCGAATCCCGTGTAGAGAGTAGTGGGTATTCAAAAGCAAAATGCTGGCATTATGTGGATCGGCAGGCTCGTGTCCAGTATACTTGATTGAAAGCTCACGCCCAGGTTTTTCCATAAATAATTTATACCATGTTATGTCCACTGGAATATAAAATTTACAATAGAGATTATTAGCCTATATGGAACGGAACACCGACAAGGACAGAAAGCCAGATTACTTACTTACCTAGATGCATCAAGGTATTCTCAGCCCTTTGCAGAAATGTCATAGGAACGGGATGAGCCATAAACAAAGATGGAATATAAGAGGGATTGTTGGGCGATCCAAACCATGCTGGATGCCATGCCATCATGGAGCATGAACTAAGTCCTTAAAAGGCGTTATTTCTTTAAACTCTAGTCAAATCATCTAGCTTAATACTAACCAATGAATGGTGCTTTGTATTTATTTATTAGTCCATAAAAACAATTTGTATTGAAAAACTCGACTAATATTACATCAAACTGATGGTCTCCTTTTAAGAATTGTTGCAATTCTACGCTTCGAAGTGAAGTCTCGCAGGTTTTGTCGGCAAAATATGCTATTAAAGAAGTTTGCATAAATTTTTGCATTCGGCCTCTTGGAATTAGGCTCAAATCCAGGATATTTATGTAGGGCTGGTCGCTTAGTAAAACATATCTTCCATTTTTTATATCACCTAAACGAAAAAAATGTAATCAGCATATGAAAACAACACAATGTAGGAAAACTTGTCTTATGTTTGCCTCCCCAGTGAATGCCCTCCGTTAAAAGTTGCTTCGTTTCGATACATAAGGCGTAACAAAAATAAAAATTTAATCAAGCAATAATTAGAATATATATATTGTTGCAAACTCGGGGTTCAATACTTCCAGTGTAACGATTTAACACGAAAACACTATTTATTTATTTCACAAATACACACAGGTACAATTCGACTAGTAAATAACTCACTACTTAACACTTTATAGCCTTCTATTATCGCTTCGTACTTTAGCTTACTTATAGCTCGCTTAAAATAAGACTATTCTAACCGCCGCTCTATGCGCCCTTTATATACAATCCTAAAATTACAGAAAAACCTAGAAACTTCTTTATAAGAATTCTTGAATAATCTCACATAAAAAAAAGGTTGTAAACAACTGCCTTCTAGATTAAACCGAGCAATAAATCACTCGTGTCAGCCATGACGCAGCGCGGATAGGTCGCGAGGCTCCACCAACCACACGCGTTGCCCCGCCTCCCATGCGGCGTTGCTGCGAATCGTAACATTGCCCTCCTCCTAAGGCTGTTCGTCCCGAACAGATAGAGTTCCATGGTATCGTGCTAATCGACCCAAATGAACGACTTTCATCTTTGACCTGGGGGTCCGCTGGATCCTATACACCACATCATTAATCTTCTTTATAATTGTATAAGGTCCTTCCCAATTTTGGCTAAGTTTGGGCGACTTCCCTACCTTTCGCCTCGGATTGTATAGCCACACCAAATCACCATCCTGGAAGCCGCGGGAGTTAGCTAGTAAGTAATATCTTGCTTTGGCTCGATCACTGGATATCCGCAGTTTATTCCTGACTTGTTCATGAACATTGTTCAGTCTCTCCTTAAGCTCCTCCACAAAGTTCTCAGAGTTGAGCGACTCTTTTTCTGGTGTTCCATACATCAAATCCGCAGGAAGCCTCATTTCCCTTCCGAACATCACTTTCGCCGGAGTATGACCAGTGGCTTCATGCGTAGAGCCTCGATATGCCATCAACATGAGAGGTAGATGTTGATCCCAATCACGCTGATGATCTGCCACCATTTTAGACAGGTAATGTTCCATGGTCCGATTAAATCTCTCTACCATCCCATCCGACTGTGGATGCAAAGGAGTTGTCCTGGTCTTGCGAATTCCGAGAAGTTCCATGACCTTCTGGAAAACAGCCGATTCAAAATTTCGGCCCTGATCAGAATGAAGTTCGAGAGGGACTCTAAATCTGCAGAACATTTCATTTACTAGCACCGTTGCCACAGTCGTTGCTTCTTGATTAGGCAGGGCGTATGCTTCAGGCCATTTAGTGAAGTAATCCATGGCGACCAAGATGTATTTATTTCCCGACTCAGTCTGAGGAAACGGTCCCGCGACATCAATTGCTACCCTCTCGAATGGAGCACCTACAGTGTAATGCACCATTCGGCCGCGTGATCTTGTTCGAGGTCCTTTTGTGGCACAACAAACTTCGCACTTCGATTCGACGTCTTCATGATAATTCACCCAGTAGAACCGCTCTTTAATTTTGGCCAAGGTTTTATTGACCCCAAAATGACCTCCACTGGTTCCGTCGTGCATTTCCTTTTTTTGTACAGGGAGTTTCTTTCCCCCTTTAGTACATCTGATTTTCTGCTATCAGGAACAACCAACTGACTGACTACGGACTTGTCATCCGGACTCTCCCACGCTCTCTTCAGTAGTCCATTTTCTATTTTAAGAGAGTGCCACTGGGCCCATAGCGCCTTCAGGTTTGGACTTTTACCAGCGATTTCTTGACATTCTGGTCTCTTGTCGTCAGTCTTTGCAGAGAGGATGGGTCCAACATCTGGATCATGCAGTTGTTCTTCTCGAACTGTCTGTGTGGTCCAGCCATCGTTTCTTACTACTTTCTTTCTACCGACGTTCTCCTTACAGAAGGATGTCCCTCACGTTGCTGAGTTCTTCGACAATGCTGACTATCTTCTTTACATGGCCGACTAGACAATGCATCGGCATTTCCGTGAGACCTTCCTGGTCGATGTTCAGTTTGGGTCTTCTGTCCTTTAATGCGTCCGGTCTCTGTAACACTTTTGCCACCCAAATTATTGGCTTGACTTGATTGATTGACTTGACTGATCCTGGGGGTATTAACGGACTCAGTCAATTGTCCCTTTACGTTGACAGGAATTGGTTTTGCCTGGACTCTAGGGCGGTCTTGGTTGCCGCTCGGTCTTCTAAACAACGGCGACGGACTTCTTGCCCTGTTACGGCAGTTACTCTTGACGTGACCCAGTTTACCGCAGTTAAAACATTTTATGCCCCGATTGCCTGTTGATCGAGGAGGTCTTCCCAACAAGGCTCGGATATTGACTGCCAGATCCTTCAACGCTTTATGTAAATTTTCCATGGATTCAGCCATAGACGTATTCTCCTCTTCATCGCAAGTTGCCATTCTTACACGCGGAGCTGAACTAGATGACACTCGTGACGCCTCGAATTCCAGGGCCCGAACTAGTGCCTCGCTGACATTCCTGGGCCTTACTAGACGTAAGTGGTATCTCATGTCACTATCTCGAACTCCCTCAATGAACCTTTCGGCGGCAAATTGGGTTTGAAAACATTCAGGGGCTGATGGGTATGCCAGGTGAATTAGTCTGTCTATGTCCGCCTCAAATTCTTGTAAGGATTCACCTGACTTCTGCTGTCTCATCCTCAGCTGGGCCTGGAACACGGTTTCTTTGTGCTCATTTCCAAATCGCAGTTGCAGAGAGCGTACTAAAACTGCATAATTACTTTTATCAGCTGCCGACAGAGATTGGAGTAATTCAGCAGCTTTCCCACGAAGAGCTACCACTAATGATGTAGCTTTCTGGGACTCGGACCAACCATTAGCTTTTGCAGCTGCCTCAAATTGAGTTTTATAGATTTCCCAGGCCGTAGAACCGTCATAATGGGGAGGCTTAACTTTAGCGTTGGCTGTGCTAAAACTCTCTGTAGACACGTTGTCGTCCTCAAGTTGTTCCCGGAATTTCTTTTCTAGCTCGAGAACCCTCTGGTTGACAGCTTCTACTTCTTCGTTAACGCCGTTAACGGATTCGTTAACGGATTGCATTATTCTTTCTTCCAATTGTTGCTCCCTAGCTGCGAGATGGGTCACTAATTCTTCTTTGAACCATTCCTGTTCTTCCTTCTGTTGTTGATAACGTCGCTCCTGTACTTGATCACGTTTTTCCTGCTCTTCTTTCTGTTCTAGATAACGTCTTTCCTGCTCTTCCTTCTGTTCTAGGTAACGTCTTTCCTGTATTTGATCACGTTTTTCCAGCTCTTCCTTCTGCTGTTGATAACGTCGCTCCTGTACTTGATCACGTCTTTCTTGTTCCTCTTTTTGTTCATTATAACGCTTTTCCTGCTCTTCTTTTTGTTCTACATAACGTCTTTCGTGCTCTTCCTTCTGTTGTTGCATAAGGGACAGCAGGGCGGCAAGTTGATCCTCCATCGCTTGATGCTGGCTTCTGGTCACTGGCATAAACACGTAATGTCCGGCAATGAAGCACTCACTTACAGTTCACTAATATTAGTCCTCAAATTCCCACTGGAATCCCACTTCTGATACCAATTGTTGCAAACTCGGGGTTCAATACTTCCAGTGTAACGATTTAACACGAAAACACTATTTATTTATTTCACAAATACACACAGGTACAATTCGACTAGTAAATAACTCACTACTTAACACTTTATAGCCTTCTATTATCGCTTCGTACTTTAGCTTACTTATAGCTCGCTTAAAATAAGACTATTCTAACCGCCGCTCTATGCGCCTTTTATATACAATCCTAAAATTACAGAAAAACCTAGAAACTTCTTTATAAGAATTCTTGAATAATCTCACATAAAAAAAAGGTTGTAAACAACTGCCTTCTAGATTAAACCGAGCAATAAATCACTCGTGTCAGCCATGACGCAGCGCGGATAGGTCGCGAGGCTCCACCAACCACACGCGTTGCCCCGCCTCCCATGCGGCGTTGCTGCGAATCGTAACAATATATATATAAATTATTTTGTAAGTTTTTATTTTTCCTAAACATTGATAATATCTTGTGTTTTTCTTCAACCCCAACCCAACAAAAAGTCAATAAACTATTTTGATTAGTACCCATTTTATTTGTCGTATATGCTACCTCAACTTATTAAAACTTCAGGTGTGCCATGAAAAGCATGTGTTTCTTTCTATATAAATACCTGACGGTGGCATCGGTAAAATTTTACTAATGAATGAGGAACAAATTTAACAAAATATATCCAAATCAACGAGCTAATACATTATATATGGAGAGACCTCAGTGTTTTACAGTTTTGGCTCCCCTTCTTAGAGGTGGACACCTCGAAAATGGCGTCGAAATAAGCAGTGAGTAACGTCACTTGACGCCTTACGTCAAATGATTCGAAACGCTATTCACTAAGATGCTCTAACGATGATACTACGTCATGGGTCACACAACTATCTAAGCAGACTTCCGGCCGAAAAACTGTACCAATTTTTTAAAATGTATTGTTTTGTTTGACGCACTTTTCTCAAAATGGGTACAAAATCATCCAATCTCACTTCAATTGAAGACAATTGTGTTGTGATAATGGATAAAACACCATAGCGTTGAATTATAAATGAGAAGCCACGCATATTTAAAGGAAAAATGCTCTACGATGGATTAGCTCGTTCGTAAGACATACCATTTGAAGAATGTTCACTATACAGCATGTCTTGCAAGTCGTTACATAATTTCAGGAGGTGATAGAATATGAGACTTTCAGTCGATGTGACCAAACCTACCAAGTGTTACTTTTTGATAATAAAATGTTTTAGATATTGTTATTTATTGGTGCGCTTCTGCAGTTATTGAAGTATAGAGAAAAAACAAGCCTTGTTATTTTATGGACTGCCTAAAATCCATAAAACCACACTCTCTTTAAGGCCCATAATTTTATTATGGGCCCTAAAGAGAGTGTGTAATTTAAAAACAATCCCTATTTCATCAAGGACAGTTTCGAATTCGCTGAGTTCACCAAGGACTTATGCCTCCCAGCTGTACAGCAATATTCCATACGAATTAATAATCAATTCAATACACAAGCACTGGTATGAAATCAAAGAATTCACCACTCTCGGGGAATCGAACATTGCAGAAATACTTGCATTGATTTGGGACACAACTTACTGTTCTTTTAACGGACAATTCTACAAACAAATCATGGGCACCCCTATGGGAACCTCACTGTCTCCAATCATTGCCCAATATGTAATGGACGAGTTGCTCGATAATTGCTTGGAAAAACAAAATTTCCAGGTCCCCTTTTTTGAAGAAATACGTAGATGACATCATAACAGCTGTACCAACAGATCAGATCAATCACACACTAACAATTTTTAATAGTTACAACCAACATATCCGATTTACAGCTGAGGAGGAAACTAACAATACAGTACTTTTTCTTGACACACTGGTGACCAGACTACAGCCGCAACAAATTATCCTAAACTGGTATCAGAAACCTACTAACTCCAATAGATATCTGAATTTTCACTCTAGCTATAACCAAGGAACAAAAATCAACATGGTACTTGTATTGAAGAATAGAATTGAAAAAATCTCACATCACTCGTTCAGAGCTCAAGACCTAGAACACCTAAAGGACATCTTGATCGAAAACTCAAACCCTATAAAATTAATAAAAAAATTGCTTTTCAATACCTCACAGACGCAACAGACAAGCATCCACATAAATGGATGGGACATGGACTTAAGCAATGACTTAACTAACACACACACAACATCGGAACCTGCTGTTAAATACTTCTCTTTTCCTTACATCAAAGAGATACATAGCAAAGTCAGCAAATTGCTACACAACACACCTGACATAAGACTAGCACCAAGAAATCCTCTCAGTGTAGGAGACCTCAAGACAAAACTAAAAGACAAAGATGTCGCACTAAAAACATCAGGAGTATAGTATCCCATGTGCTAATTGTGAGGGAATATACATTGGACAAACCACGAATCTTCTTCAAAACAGAGTAGCTTCTCATGAAAGCGATTGCAGACTATCCAAATCATGTAGCGCACTCTTCCAACATGTACTTGATACAGGACACTACAAGAACTTCGATGAGGTACGTATCCTGGACAAGGAACCACAGTACCACAAGAAGTTATTCCTAGAAATGTTGCAAACAGCCACACACACAAACTCAATCAACAAACGCACAGACATAGAAGATCTAAACAATATTTATTCGAATCTTATACGAATGTGCACACACAAAACAAGTAGACAACACAATCCTGGCACCCCTACTAACAACTCCAACAACTCTCAGATGTGTCTTGGTTCTTCTGAAGATCCGTGGTCCCCAACAAAAATTCTCTTCTTCTTTTTGTTTGCTTATTTGTCCGAGCTCTTGAGTTGCGTTCTGTTCACGAGGTACTTGCTCGTTGCATTATCTGCCTTGACGTTTGTTGCCTGTTGTACCAGAGGGGTACTAGAACTGTTCATACCATCTGTCAGAAACGAAGTTGACATACAGAGTTTCAGGGACAGGTTTGACATGCCTTTGTCAACTGTTACGTAGACATTTGTTTCCCACCAAAACGGTAGGGGGTCCCACCCCCCTCAGGTAGCCTAACCATAAAGAAGCTAATAATTTAAACAATAACCATGTAATCGTGTCTGTGTGGTTTTAAGAAATGTGACGTAGCAATTTTAATATGTAGTCCCGTATATGTGTAAATTTTAAAGAATTTATCATTGAGAGTAAAATGTGACAATGTCCGAATTTAATTTTTGAGTTGGTAGAGTTGAGGTGTAAGAGGAAGTTTTTAAGTTTGCCCACGTCATGGATCCAAATAACAAAGGTGTCGTCCACGTATCGGAACCAGCACTTAGTTGCACACAAACTGTTCATAAAATAGTTGGCTATTACTGGACTAAGGGGGCTGCCCATAGCTACACTCTCAGTTTGTTCGTAGAAATCCTTCTTCCTTTGAAAATATGTAGTGGTTAGGCAGTGTTGGAACAACTTGGCAATATCTTGTGGAAATTCCTGGTTAATATGTTCCATGGCTTCTTTAATGGGTACCATCATGAAGAGCGATAAAACGTCGAAGCTATCGAGATTTTCTCCTGGAGAAGAGTCAATGAATGCAGTTTTTCGACGAAATGAGTGGAATATTTTATATAGCTGTCTCTATCTCCTATTTTAGTTCAGCAGCTTTGTGAGGTGTTTCGCGATTTCGTAGGTCGGGCTTCCTATGGTGCTCAAGATGAGTATCAGCGGCACATCCGGTTTGTGGATCTTTGGCAAACCGTACAACCTTGGTGGCAAGCTTCAAAGCATTTTTTAATCTTAGTTATTTCATGCGATGCCACGTCCTTGTCGTCGATTAAATTGTTGGTAGCCCTCAAAATAAAGGAAAATCATAAAGACTCTATCCGTGAGCCAAAATAATTTGTGACGCGGGTGATTTGGATCGTGAAATGAAGCATCTGGAAAGAGCCTTTGGTTGGAATGGATATAGCAAGCCCGAGTTTGATAAGGCCGTCCGTCCAAGGAATGTACAGCGCCAGGAAGGAACAACGGGAGAAGATGAAGAAAAGCGCAGATGGACTAGTCTACTGTACATCCACAAATTAACGGACAGGTTCGTCAGGCTACTAGAAAAGCGCAGCGTTAAAACTGCCTTTAGACCCACTCGAACAATTGAACAGAGCTTGAAATCAGCCAAAGACCCCAGAGATTCCCTATCGGCACCCGGAGTTTACCGAGTTCCATGCAGCTGCGGCTCGGTATACATTGGCACATTTTTTAATCAGCTCGATTCTTTTTTCTAAATATGCGTTTTTCTAGCAATTGATTGCAATAAAAATGATTTTATGGTAGTTACTTTTTACAAGAAAATATAGGCAAAAGTAGCTAAATGTCAAATTGCAGACAAAAGTGACTTCAGCATTCCTAGATAAAAATTCTTGGAGCATTGTCTTTACTGAATTTTTCTAAAGAACATTTTGCAAGTGAAAAATGAGAATGTAGAAATGAGAATATAGAAAAAACATACTTTGAATGTTTTATCTAAATAGGCTAAAGCATTTTTTAGCTATTATCAAATAAATCTATTTAAAAACAAATTTACGCCCAGTATATCGACGCTTGAAAGGTAAAATGTATAATACGCCACTTTTTGCGAAACAAACTTATTTATACCATTGGATTCGCCGTAATTTTTTACGTCGATATAGTCGGGTTTGCAGACAATTGAATGGACTTTTTGGTGATTTCAAAAAGAATTGTGTCCAATCCGCCTAGATTTAATACCAAAATAATACACCCGTCGTATAAAACACCTACAAGCGTCTGTGTTTGGCATATTAGTCAATTATGCTTTCAGATGTTACCGCATTAATGTTTTGATTGACTATTTTGCGTAGCAGAGTACTTTTTCGTTTTGGCGTATAAACCATTTTTGTATACATATCTTAGTTACATGGGTGGCGTATTATTCACTCCATCGCTGTAAATTTACTATTCATGGTATGATAAGTCTTTTACAGCTAACAATCATGATCAGTGTAATAGCGTCCTTATGTAAATTAACTGGATGGTATAGCAGGTAGAGGACAAAAAAAAACTCTATCTTCTATTGAAGAATGCCGACGTTTCGACCAAAATTTAGTCTTCTTTAAGGCTATCTTCTATGAAGGGAGTCAAATAGTCAATAATTATAAATAAGACTGATCCATCCAGACCCAGGACAGATGCCTTATTCGGCTAAACATTGTACCGCCTGGATAGTAGGTTGAAACTGAAACCTCATCTCAGATCTCAGATGAGGGCTTCGCGTCGAGCGGCAATCACTCGAGAGCAAAAAAGTTACTTTTTGCTGGTAATGCATACAACGTTTTTTCTGCAAACGATCAATTTCAAATAATGTGAATCACAACTGAGCGTAACTGATTTCAAAATCTGAAAATTTAAAAAAGTGACAATGACGTTTTTAATAATTGATTAAGTGGTGGTAGTTGCTATTGACAGCAAGCGAAAAAATCTTTTTCGCTTGCTGTACTGGGCAACGCGCGGAAAAGTGAACTCACATTCTGATCCTCAAAAAAGGTTAGGTATACATTTGTCTAATGAACGCGTAAAATGCGTCATTATTTGACGTTTGTAGAAAATTGTTATTTATGTATTAAGAGCGAAAAGTCCAACTTTTTTGCTCAGAGAGTGAAGTTTGCCGCTCGACGCGAAGCGGAGAGCGGCAATCACTCGAGAGCAAAAAAGTTACTTTTTGCTCTTAATGCATACAACGTTTTTTCTGCAAACGATCAATTTCAAATAATGTGAATCACAACTGAAGTCACAATCTGAAAATTTAAATCAAACTGACAATGACGTTTTAAATATTTGGTTGAGTGGTGGTAGTTGCTATTGACAGCAAGCGAAAAATTTTTTCTCTTGCTGTCCTGGGCAACGAACGGAAAAGTGAACTCACATTCTAATCCTCAAAAAAGGTTAGGTATACGTTTGTCTAATGGAAGCGTAAAATGCGTCATTATATGACGTCTGTAGAAAAAAATATTTTTGTCCACGACCACTTAATAATATACTGATATTCACCTTTTTGACAAAAGTTAAATAGGGCTCATATAGCGTCAGAAGGATATACAGGGTGATTCACGTTACACGACACAGAAGATTATGGATAAACTTTTAGATTTTAAAAAAAGTTTTGTATATGGAATAGATGGGGGTCTATTGGAAGTACATTTGAAAATTCTTGTCATTATATACAGGTGGTTCCAAAAGTTTAAAATTAATTAAAGTTGTATTTTTTTAAATGAGACACCTAGTATATTAATGTATTTTCGGGACCTACGGACAAAAGTAAAGGTAGTTTTATTAAGATTTATGGCATCTAAACCGTACAGTTCTTCAGATATTCGTGATTTTGTGAAAATGCAGCATCAAATTAAATGTTTAAAATCTCAGCACTTGGTTTCTTTTCAACCACCACAATTGGCTGGTGGGCTAATAGTACATTGGATTTTTTGCGGTGTGTATTAAATATTAACTAATGTGCACCGAATGTCAATAAGTGAACACCAAACTATTACAAACATCAAACAGTAATAACTCGTTAAGTTTAAGTTAGACACCCTGCATTTTATAGTATCATTAGATGCAGAATTTAGTTTCCTATCAAAACTATTAAACATTAATATAGCTTGCTCTTTGCGTTTTCTAGGAAAATAGATTTTTTTCTGAATTTGAGCTGACATAAATGAATTAAGTAATCTACTTTACCTGTTACAATACCTGATTTTGAGAAAGCAAAATTTATTATCATTAGTACTGGGTTTTCACTAGAAAACTTTATTTAGGGGGCTATAAAATTTTGACAGAAAAGGATGGCATAATGAAAGTAAATGGACTTTTGTTTCTCCATTCTTTTCCTTTGACATTTCACAACCAACTAGACGAAGTTTTCTAAGGAACACCCCGTATTTGTCAGATATTAATTTATAAGTTACAAAATTATGATCATGAAGATTATTTTGCAGTCATCTGAATGTCAAAGTGTCTTTATTTAGCATAAAATATCAAATAAAACAATAAAACATTATATTACAAGAGTTCTTATAAAATTTAGCATCTCTTTTACAAAAAAATTAAGTGCAATAATAGTGGCAATTTGAAATACAATAAATAACAAATCAACATAAGAGTAAAACAAACAAAAACAGACAGTTATAAAAATTTGTTCAAAATGACGATCGTCTGATTCTAAACACAAACGTATTCTGTTTTTAAATCCTTCACTCACATTGCGTAACATATAGGGAGTTATGCTTCTGAAGGCCTCTCTGATTCGTTCCTTCATATTTTGTTTTGTGGTTGGTGGCGTATTATACACGATTCCTTTCACATATCCCCATAAAAAGAAATCGGGAGGCGTTATGTCAAGGGACCTTGGTGGCCAATGTTGTGCTTCATTCCTTCCAATCCATCGATTTTGGAAACGAACATTTAAGAACTCCCGGACTTCACGATGATAATGAGCAAGTGCCCCATCCATTTGCAGCCACATGGTTGTTCTTATATCTAGAGGAACTTCCAGTATAATTGTAAGCTGATTTCTCAAAAAGTTTAGAAACGACATTCCTTTTAAATGTTCTTCAAAAAAATAAGGTCCAATCACATACTGTCCCATATGCCCCCCCATACATTTACTGACCACCTATGTTGGTTATTAATAACTCTAAATTCATGGGAGTTAAAATCAAAATAATAATGAAAATTGTGTCGGTTAAAAGAACCATCGTTATGATAAGTACACTCATCGCTAAATAGAACTGATTCAAAAAAATCTTCTTGTTCTACAACTTTTTCTTACACCCACATACAAAAGTCCACTCGTTGGCCAAAATCGTTATCGGAAGTTTTGTGCAATTTCTTGTTGGCCGACATGGGGATTTTCAACTACAGAGCCAATAACGGCTAATTCAGTCTCTTGGTTTTTTGTAACTGGTCTCGTTTTGGCAGTCGTTTCATACTGAACACTACCAGTTTGCTTAAATTGAACCAACAGTCTTTCAAAAACGGCTCTATTCGGTCGAGTTCGGTTAGGAAGCCTTTCAGCATAAACCCTTGATGCTAAAAGACAATTTTGCAAGCATTCTTCTAGAATGAAGATCATATTGACTCGTTCTTCTGCTGTGTAAACCAGCATCTTGATTAAATAAAAAACTCCCTGTTAACCACCAATCATAACAGTAAAAAAATTTTTAATTTTAAATTAATATGTGACAACTAGAAATGGCCATAAATTTTGCTTTGTCAAAATCAGGTAACACCTGAACAGGTAAATTAGATTACTACATTCGTTTATGTCAGCGCATATTCAGAAAAAGTCAATTTTCCAAGAAAATGCAACGACCAAGCTATAGAAATGCTTAATCGTTTTTGATAGGAACCTAAATTCTGCATCTAATGATACTATAAAATACAGGGTTTCTAATTTAAATTAAACGAGTTATTATTGTTTGAAGTTTGCAATAATTTAGTGCTCATTTTTTTACATTTCGTACACAGTAGTTAATATTTAATACATACCGCAAAAAATTCAATGTACTAGTAGCCCACCGGCCAATTTCGGTGGTTGACAAGAAAATAAGTGCTGAAATTTTAAACATTAAATTTGATGCTGCATTTTCACAAAATCACGAATATCTGAAGAACGGTACGGTTTAGATGCCATAAACCTCGATAAAACTACCTTTCCGTACATACCGAAAATACATTAATATACTAGGTGTTTCATTTAATAAAATAAAACTTTAATCAATTTTTTACTTTTGGGACCACCTGTATACAATGACAATAATTTTAAAATGTACTTCTAACAGAACCTCATCCATTCCATATAAAAAACTTTTTTATAATCTAAAAGTTTAGCCATAATCTTCCGTGTCGAATAACGTGAATCACCCTGTATAGGCCTTTCACTTATTATAGTCGTCAAGTAGGCGTTGGAAATTTGACTTTGACATTTTTATCGTATCTTTTCAACATGTGCCAAAAGGAAATGTGTATAAAAAAAATGAAGGTTTCGAAGGTAACTAGATGACAAAAATATCTGAATGGGTAATATGAGTTGAAGCTGCGGGAATAATATTGTCACGAATGAAAATACTGTAAAATGAGAATTTACTTTATATTCCACTGAAGGTGAAAATGATGCACTCATCGACAATATATATCACATTATTTGAAAGTCACCCGGGTCGAGAAGTGACCTCGGTCCAAACGGAAATAACAAAACAATTAAAAAACGCGCAATCCCGAATCATTGGAATGTGCTGACTGATGAAATCATCATTTTTTCCACTCGGATACCATTCGTTTCCACTCGAAGTTGGGACGAAGGAAATTGTATAAAAAGAAATAAACAGAGTTAGTAAGGGGCTCTTTGCTTTAGTCTCGCGGCCATGATGTGACTCCCAAGAAATTAAACCTCAGAGGAGGCCAGTCTGTCTTAGTAATTTATTAGTGAAGTACAAGTTTATTATTTAATGTATCCATAACCCAATAAGTGCCCTTCGATCTCCAAAGCTGTTAAAGCATTCGATGATGCATTGGCCCACGATAATGTAAGTACCTTTTAACTTTAAGTTGTAACCATTTTTCTAGTTAAGTTTTACCCCACGCATTGTAACCGTTTTGCTTTAACTTTAATAAATATAGTTGTTAGAATATAAATGTTGTTTTCAACCCCTCTTCAGAAATCGATCCCGAGGCAAATTAAATAAGTCACAACGACCACAAACGGGTCGTGACAATATCATTATTCCCGCTCGCCATTTAAATTATATATGTTGCCTTGGCAACCAATAGGAGTAGGCAACAACGGAATATCAAATGCCGCAGCGTAAAAATATGCACTGGTGGCACCGGTTTTACCGTCAAACGCGAGTGTCACGTTAACATTTCAATAATTTTATGTACAAGGTGTTGATTATAAAACTTCATCTAGGTGGCTGTGAAATGTCAAAAGAAAAGGATGAAAAAACAAGAGTCCATTCATTTTGATTATTCTGTCAAAATTTCATGGCCTGCCAGATGAAATTTTATCCCCGTACACTACCTATAGATTTTATAATTTGTAATTATTAGGCAAAGGCCGTGAACAAAGTATAGAATTATACTCGCTTTTTATGGCCATTATTCCCTTAGGGGGACGTTTGCGTCACGAAGTGCAGGCGAGGGGCGCAAGTCTCCCGAGGCTTCCCGATGCCTTCCCGATGAAAAAACGTCCTGTAATTAATTTAGTAGACAAAAAAACAAAAAACCGCCAAAACTGTCCCGAGATATCGACCATAGCTCTTAAAAGACATTACAAAAATTACAAAAAGAGTCTTAAAGTTAAGACTCCCGTCATGACATCTTAGTAAGCAAAATTTTAATCAGTTTTTAATTAGATTTTTCGCCATCATTAAACAAAATGGAAAAAAATGGTTTTATTAACTATGAGTCTACTTCGCTGATTTTACAACCAGTTATCTTTTAGAGATCATTTATCTTATTAAAATTGGCTGCGGCATTCTCGCGATACAGGGTGACTTACAAAAGAGCGTCGACTTTTTGAAAAACCTCTGTAATTTATTTTGTAGGCCAAAAAACCGAAAACTGCCGAACACGTCCCGAGATACCAACTAACGTCATTAAAGTTCATAACAATGAATGTTCTGAAATTACGCTACCTACCAATTGCAGTGGCCCTGATTCTAGAAGAAACGACCTTTCAAAATCTCTATAGGTTTAAAATTTCAGCTAAGGCATTTCTGAGATAGAGACCCCAAAAAATGACAAAAAAAATGCTGTATCGATCTTTTCCGTTAGCAGTTTAGTTGAAAACTAGGGCAATGTCTGCACCTAGATCACATGTACCTGATGCTTGGCTTCTAAATTATTTTTTCATGGTAACAATTATATTATGATGTTCAGGTTATGCAATATAATATAACCTTACCTTCAGTCTTCACATGGCTAATTATTGTTACGTTATGTCCCCGCTCACCAAGTTCCTGAAATAAAGGCTTGAACACATCGTAATGACTTTTACCTGGGTGGCCAAAAATCACTAAAATATTGTAACTATGGGAAGCTGAAAGTAGCATGAAAATAAATGACAAAACACAGGAACAATATTTTATGCTAGTCATCCTTTAGCTCGAGTTTGTCGGTAACTAGCAGACCGCTTCTGTGAACTCATTTATTAATATCATTGGCTGTGTTTTGTTTCGAACTGGACACGATTAGTTACCAAGAACTACCAAATTAATTTTTTAACGTGTTTGATATCAGGCTTCTTGCAAAGTAGAACGGGTTGATAATATCATTGTTTAGCGATAAGGCAACAAACGAAGGAACTTGAATGATATATGATAACACTATAATTACTAATGTAATTAGGTAAGTTAAATTGACGTTAACGCAAAATAAATATTTTACAATTGAACATAAGAGCCCCTGAATACGAACTCTGCTAGCGTCTCTTGGGCACTCTGAGGGGTATTCAAATTCTTTGTTTTCTCAACAAGTATATGAAGATAGCAATACTCTTAGAGCATTACCCAAAATCGGTGTTAGTTTTGGGTAAATATAGTTCTTACTAATCCCTATAAATCCTACGAATAGAATGCTGCAGGTCCCTGCAGCAGTTTTATACAGGGTGGCTATTAAGGGTTCATTAAGGGTAGCCACCGGCCATATCTTGGAAACTAATTGGTTTAGAAGCTAGAGAAAAAAGTTTTGATTATTAAGTGGACATGAAAAAATCCTGGAAATTATTTTCAAGTTCCTAATTTTGCCACAAGAGGGCGCAATTAGAAGCCAAATAAATTGCAGCATTTTGAACTGACTCTCGTAGATGTACTGTGCTCAATAAGTGTGGGGAAAACAATTGAAAGTGAAATAATCAGAATCCTTGTAACTTTCAAGCCTCATATCCGATTTTAGTAAACTTGGTCTTGTTTGGAAGATTATTGCCATTACTTTTAACTGTGGTATCCAGAGCAAAACGATAGTTTTTAGGAAACGTGCTAGAGGGCGCAATTTCAAATTAAAGTGGTTTTTTTGGTTTTACACCTAAAAGTTAAATCATTCGGTATAAGTTAGATATCAGAATCGGAAAGTAGGTTAAATTTGCAACAAAAAATGTTAAGATTACAATAACATATTTTTTCTCCTTTCAGACCTATCACTTCAAGAATGATTTTTATAACTTATTTGAATAAATGATTGTTTTCATAATCCCATAATAAAACATTCCGTTACAACAATTATTGTTTTAAAACATGATGGTTTTGTAGGCTTGTCACTCAGCATAAAATATGTCACTATTTTATCCTAAACATATCTGATTACTGAAAAGTTCTACCCAATTTAAGCATACTTCTAATATAATGTTTTACAATATCAATCTAGATAGCTATGAAACAAAATCGGCATGTATCCATGAAAACAAATAACATTGGTTGTCAGTAGATTAAATTTTGGCAAGTTTCGTATTGCGTTGACGAAAAATTCATTCTTGTTGATCCCTTTTAAGTTTATTCATAGCTAGGCTATTATTATCAAAACTTGCACTTCATCCTTCAAACATGGCTTATACCAATTCCGAGACTTTCGACATGCTTGCCGTATATTTCGAAAGTTTGCAAAATGCACCTATTGCGGAACGTACATATCCTACTAGATATCCAGGACGAAGGCATCACAGCAGAAAGGTATTTCGCCGATTGGCAATACGTTTACGGCAAACGGCAAGTGTGCGACCCATTCCAGTTCCCTTCAGAAGACGTCCTGTAGGGCATGAGAAATATTATTAATGTTCTTGCGTAAGTGGAAGTGAGTCCGCATTCAAGCACAAGAGAAATTTCCGCAGACATCGCTATAAGTGCCACTTCGGTGTTTCGGATATTAAAAAACTTTAAACTTCACCCTTACCATTTAGTATTACACCAGGCCTTATCAGAATCAGATTATGAGAGACGGCTAGATTTCTGTTATTGGCTAAAACAGATGTATTGCGAAAATCCTCAGTTCCTCTTCTTGGTTTTGTGGATGAAGCTACTTATACAAGCTGTGGCACAGTTAACTTGCACAATATGCATTACTGGTCAGTTACAAATCCTCATTGGATGTGTGAAGTGGATCAGCAAAATAGATGGAGTGTAAATGTGTGGTGCGGAGTTTTAGGAGGCGGAATTATCGGACCATTTATTTTGAATGGAAATCTCAAATAGAGCTTCACGAGACCACGAGAGAAGTCTCGGTCTCGATCTGCGAAACCGAGACCGAGACCGATACTGCCAATCGAGACTCTCGAGAGTCTCGGTCTCGCACCACATCATTTGTTTGCAAGATATTATGTATTATACAGGGTGACTCAAAATTCAGTCAGTAAAAAAATTTTAAGGACATGTTTTTGGGGTATAAATAAGAAGTTTTTTTTTCTATAAACATGGGTCCTAAAATGAACTCCCTCCCCCTACAGGCGCTCAAAGTTGGAAAAAAAATAGTTTTTAATTGTAGCCATAATTATTCATAAAAATGTTTGAAAATTTGTACATCCACGTTTGTCAACGAGTTTTTTTTGTTTATTTTTTCATTTATTTTTTCAGAAATGGCGAAACTTTAGTTCTTCACAGTTTTTAATTACTTCCGTCAATATGGTTTCCCGGGAATTTTGTTAAATTCACCGTGACTATCTAGTAGTCCAAACAAATATCTTTAATTCTACAAGATAGTGATGATAAATTTAACAAAACCCCCGGAAAACAAAATGTTCGACATCGTAATGACAGTAAGTCCTTAAGAGCTGCGAAGAAGTAAAATATTGGCATTTCTGAGAAAATAAATAAAAAAAAGCTACTTGTTGAGAAACGGAGATGTACAAATTTTCAAGAATTTTCATGAATAATTACGGCCACAATAAAAAAAAATCCAACTTTTTGCATCCCTAGAGGGAAGGGGGTTCATTTTAGGACCCTGTTTATAGGGAAAAAACTATTATTTTGAACCCACAAATATGCCCTTAAAATCTTTGTACTGAATTTTGAATCACCCTGTATAATCAGCAGACGATCAGGCCCTTATAATAGTGCGTTGCATATAGTTCTTCTTAGTACGAAAATACCCTTTAATAGAAGTACTCTTGTACATACTTACTGGAGTTTTCTGTTTTCCTCATTTTATAGAAAAACGAGATGTTGTTTGTTTACAAAGGATGCGTTTTTATCACGAACGAAATCGCCTTAAAGCGAGTAAGAACCAAAAGACGTGTGTCTGAAACAACTAAACCTAAAAAACAGGAATTTTTCCATTGGCCGTATTGGCACTTTTTCGAAATGCATATTCAAATTCATAATATAAAACCTTATTTGAAATATTTTCATATTTTCAATGAAATTTGGTAGATGTGTCGATAGCTGAGTATACAGTACGCATGTTTTTTATAAAAAATATGTTCAGTAGCATCAGTGGTGGACCTACGAGCATGTCTAATGCAGTTTTACATTAAACTAACCTGAACTAACCTGATTCTACAATCGAAATTAAAACTCTCAATAATTCAATTTTTTCTCAACAATCAAATTTTGATTTTAAATAAACATTCATACAAAAAAAACCGAAAGAAAATTGAATCTGCAATTCAAGCAATAAGATTTTTCGAGAAACTCCCTATTTTTCGAGAGCGAGACCGAGACCGAGACTCGAGTTGCTACTACGAGACCAAGACCGAGTTTACGCGAGTCTTGGTCTCGGTCTCGATGTTAGAGTTTCAATGTGTTATCAACATGATGGATGCCCGGTACATTTTGCTCAGAGAGTTCGCAATTTTTTAAATGTAGCTTATCCAGATCGCTGGATTGGGGGGGGGAGTGTGTTTCCATGGCCGCCTAGATCTCCGGATCTAACTGTTCTAGACTTTTACTTGTGGGGAAGAATAAAAGACATTGTTTATGCAACGCGACCGACCACAGGAGAAGACATATTACGAACGCTGTTAGTTCGATTTCACGAGCTGAAATTGAAACGGCTGTACTCAGTATCAAAGGGAGAATAAATAGTTGTATTCGGGAAAACGGGGGTCATTTTGAACATTTATGAAGTTTCTTAGTATTATTCTGTAATAAAATTGAAGAAAGTTATGTTTACAGAAATAACCCCGGGACGAATAAAGATATCGTATTGGGATATTACATTTTTTTGTTGCAAATTTAATCTACTTTCCAATTAGGATATGAAAATTATACCGAATGATTTAACTTTTTGGTGCAAAACCAAAAAAAAAACCACTTCAATTCGAAATTGCGCCCTCCCACCCCCACCTTTATTAAAAACAATCGTTTAGCACTGGATTCCACAAAATTAATGGCAATTATCTTCCAAGCAAGACCAAGTTTACTAAAATCGGATATGAAGCTTGAAAGTTACAAGGATTTTGATTATTTCACTTTCAATTGTTTCTCTCACTTTTATTAAGCACAGTACATCTACGAGAGTCAAGTCAAAATGTTGCAGGATTGTCCAATCTTTCTAATAATCAGGGCCGTTCCTAGGGTGGTGGGCTAAAAATTGCCGCCCTTTCCATAGTGAGAGATAAAAATGCAGTGTTGACGGATCAGGTGTAAAATCAATAGATACAGAAACACACCTTATATTTATTGCAGAAAAAAACTAGAAATATAAATAAAAACACACATGTCATATTATTAAAACTGTTAAAAAGGTCAGCATTCCTCGCCTTAATACTAGCAAACTCTCTCATAATATGTTTCATATCCAATGATTCACAGATAGCATTTTCTATAGATACTAATGCTAAATTATTTAACATTTCTTGAGTCTTACTTGTGCGCAGATAATTATTAATAAATTTTAAACTTGAAAATGACCGTTCACCGCTTGCTACAGTAACGGGTAAAGACAACATAATTCTTAGAGTTATTGTTAGATTAGGAAACGTGCTGCTGAGATTATTTTTTAAAACATATTCTAAAACAGTTTCAGTTGTGAATATTTCCGGACATCAATGAAATTCAGGATAATTTATATTTCGCTATACAAATCAACACCGATTTCATCTTTTTTACAGTTTTCATCATTTTCGTCTGATAACTGATTCAAGGTCGGTGCAGAAATTTTTCAAACCATCTCTTGAAATTGTTTTTATACTTCTGAAATCACTCAAAAAATTAAAGTTATTTACATATTGCGCTTTGCGTCCTATCAATAATTAGAAAGATGTTGGATCGCAGGTGTAGGACAAATAGCCACTTCACTTTCTCGAAATCGTCAACGTTTCGACCTTTATTTTTAGGTCTTCCTCAGGGCTTTTTCAGTCAGTGAAGAATGTCACCAAAGCTTTTACAGACCGTCATGGCAGTACATAAAACCCAATTTATCGTTAAAATCCAGATGGTGCAAGTAAGCCAAGCAACAAACACACGGGCCAACGAAACAAAACCTTTTGGTTGGCCTTGTATGTACTTTGGTGCTGGCCAACAAAAAAACAAAACTAGACATTCTTACATTCCTGTGCTTGCTGCTCATCAGGTGCAATGCAGTGTAGCCAATCTGTCTCACAAAATGTTTTTATACGTAATTCTGATATTAGATTGTTTTATACTGTGATAAATAGTGTTCACCAGATAGATATCTATTTGAAATGGTCTACAGCTAGAAGCCAAAATTTGATATACTCTTAGTTTGCAAAATGATATCCATGATTTATACATTTTCGTACCGTGATATAGCTTTTGGGGATAAATTTAGTAACATAGGCAACGCCGCGTCGCGAAACACGTGGGACGGATCGATAATCACGAATCGTATAGTCGTTTTCAGGAAGATATTCATCTAGCCACGCATGACATTGTAAACGCATCTTTTAAAAACAATTGAAAAGTTACCAGAAAAGTTACTAGATCGGAGAGTGGTGCGAATCGAGCTTAACGAACTAATTTATCGGGTTTTAACCTCAAAATTTTGTAATTTTCAAACATAACTACTTTATTTCTCAAATTTTGCTCAAATCCAATTGTTATGCTGCGTTTGTAATGTAGAAAAAGTAAACTCGCTTAATAAGCAACTAACTACCACACCGAACTATTGACACAATTCATCGCATGACCCAGAAAACTCATCTGCAACCTGCAACCTCCAACTTCTGCAAAATAAGATGCCAGAGTAGAGTTCCAAAAATTGAGACAGGAAGACCACATTCAAGCAGTTATTGACGAGAGAAGGACTGCACTGGACTATCAACCATGAACAAGATTTCCAAAAGTACCAAATATACTCACCCAGAAATTACCTTAGTGTCCAAATGCCCTGGGAATAGACAATACATTTAACTATGCTTATGCCTATGTGTCACATAATATTATATAGTTTACCACTTTCCAAGCTTAAAATTGAATGGAGATTGCAGTCAAGTAAAAATTGTTCCAAACACAGCAACATCACCTGAGAAAAGATTATGTTTCTACCAGACTGAATTTAAGTACTGGTACTGCCATATGATTTGGATTGTGTGATTAGGATCCGTGGTGAGAGTCCCAGTAGCCTTTTCATATAGGTTAACTATATGCCATATGCCATCCATAATTCCTATATCCATACACCATCCATAATTTTCCTCGATGATCACTATGGATCGAGTTAATATTAGTCGAGATTATTCCCCATCATAAAGAAAAGAATATTTCCTACCAGATGAATTTACTGTTATATCATTTCAGTTGTCATTTGGGTACAGCTCCACTATTAGAGGTTAACTTATAAAAGTTGACCTTTTCAGTTGTATGTGTCCGTAATGAAGAAGTGTATTTTTGTTTGTTAAGTATATATGATTATTGATTTTAAGTTATAAATTACTTACACAAAAAGATGTCTTGCCTCATTGAGCATTTAATTTCTTAAACTACCTAAATATCAAGAAACTAAAACATTTATGTAGTGATTTAATATGAGGTTTGTTCCAACATGCTAGAGAACCATTAAATGAACTTGAAAACGAACAGAAATTGCACTGCTCCAAAGTCGTGAAAAAATTCAATAAAGACAATGGAAGTCCAAGATGTTTCAGTTAATAATACATCATTGTCTATCACTTTTAAACAAATGCTAGAGAACCATTGCAGAACCTTTAAATAAACCATTTTGACCAACTCACTAGCAAACATTTCATATTGAAATGAGGAACCATCTTGACGTTTGCAGAACGACTCTGGACAAGCACATTGTTTATTTCAATATCATATTAGTGAGTTGTCAAGAATGATCATTCTGGAATGGTTTCCTGGTGGAATGGAACAATTTTTCAACTAAGTGATCTACAGTTTTTTAAAACTAAATGGCATATAAGCTGGGGCCATTTGTTATAAACTTAGTTGAAAATGTTTCGACTTATATGCATAGAATTTGAAGAAACTTTTAGAAACAAGTAAAAGCTATTTATTAGTTTCAAATTAAGGACCCCCTTTGCAACTAACCTACTATACCTGGAATAAAAATGCTGTTGAAGTTGCAAGAACTTTTTTATTTTATATACAAAGCAAAACAAGTATAGTGTGTTTAATGGAAAAACTCATTAAGTTGGCTGTGAATTATCAGTAGACAAGAATGCTGGAGTAATAAACTACCAGCTACTTTCATTGTTCTATCCTATTCTATGAAAACTTCACAACCAACCTGTACACATTTTGGAAAATATTTAAAAAATAACACACATATTTGTAGTTTTTATTGATTACAATATAGTATAAATATTTTATATTGGATATTAGGACTTTACTTTCCACTACAGGATGTCTACCTTAACATGATTTCGGAAGTGGATCGGAGCAGGTCAAGGTCACCGAGTTGTTTGTAAATATTTTTTTCTCAATGTGGGCTCTAGGACATACCTTGGGCTCAAAAGATGCACTTGAGAGTTTGTGATTTGGATACAAACATTCAAACTCACTTGTGTATTGTTTTGGAATTTTTAATGAAATGAGTTATGAGAAAGAACCATGACATGACATAAAATAAAAGGTTTCTGCTTGGTTTCTGTTAAATTTTCAAGTATAATTAAAAATTATATTTGCAGAAGAAAATAATTCCATACACATGCCGCTGGCTTTTTTTAAGAATGGAAGATCCACTTCAAAGGCATATTAAGGGTCTTTGTCTACATTATACAAAACACTTAAAATGTATGGTGATTTAAATATTAGAACCCAGGATTGTAAACTTCAAGGGGCCCCTTTTGAGGTCCAGTCCTTAGCAATCACAATAGCCAAAAATGAATATATCTAATATGATATGCAGGAGTATGATAATATATAAAAACTTAGTGTTATTTTGACAAATGGTGAGATGTTGTACAGAGCATCCATAGATTTTTGGCTTTAAGCCGCAAACACATGGTCTCCAATTTGTTGAGAAGCCAAAGCTGTACTGATGAGGAGTATACCCCGAAACTAGTATGCAGATGGGTTGATCGACAAATTGGTGATTACCAACTCTTTAAACTTTGACAAATGTTATATGCATCCTACGGAGAGATTAACACTTACATAATTAGCACTCTGTATAACTGAGATCACAATGGTCACCCTCAAATTGGTTCCCACACAATCACTTAACAGAACACTTAATTTATAAACAGAAACACACATTTTTTGTTGAGGTTAGTTCATCTTTCCTTTGGTACATTCACAGATAATTATGGTGGTCAAATGATCATTCTTCAATTGGATAATACAAAATCATTCAGTAGCACCTTGAAGATGTCACTTGAATACTGGAAAATGGGCAATTCTTTTTTTCTTTCTTTCTCAAGCATCGAGCACTTTGCTTATAGTCTTCATACAAAGGCAAAAAGCAGTGGATGCATACAGCTGCAGCTCTGCTACTGGAGTTAAGGAAATTGTTAAAAAATAGCTTCATTCTGTAAGAGATCAAATCCGTGGTAGGTCGTAGGTTTATTTCACTTTTTGCTTTCACTATATAAGTTATTGAGTATAAAAGTAGTCATATAAAGGACTGTTTGATGATAGCATGCAGTGTAGTTATTTGAAAATTACTCACAAAAATTGGAATAAGAAAAAAAGAAATATGAGAATTAAATTCACAATATTTACAAAGATGCATCCAAGGAATTGACGGACGTAATATTGCGTTCTCTTTCTCAAAATACATGCAGAAGACAAGGATAGAAAGTAAGGGTCATGCTATTTCTTAAATTTTGACATAATGTGATTGATACCAATAGAAAATAAGAATTTCCCCAGATTTCAGTTGAAAAATTTTTGGAAGAAGGGCTGCCACTACAAAACCAATATTTCCATGGCTGGCTAGATGAATATCTTCCTGAAAACGACTATACTTTCCAAGGTCCAACTACATCCTACGATTTATGATCTACGATATATAAAAATTCTGATGGGCCCTCAAGTAAATAAGACCGTCGGCACCAATCAAGATTTTGCTGCAGCGATGCCACTGTTACTATTTTTTAAACTTTTGGTCGATTTATTATAAAGTGTAGGTAAGAATGAAAGTTTTATAAGTTTTGTATTGATCTTCTTTTGGCAGAGATGTCAAATATGTACTTCTTATTATTATCAAACAAAGGCGTAAATTTAACTTAATCTTTACATAGTAATTTATTAAGACGGTTGTATCAGTCAGCTTCTCAATAACTGACAAATATTAATTCTTAACACAAGCACACACATATATCTTTTTGTTGGCCGAACAATTTCTCACCACAGGGTAGGAGAGGACTCAGGAGATCTTATCCGAACTTAACGGGCTTGACAAAAGTCATTATTAGCGCACTTATTTCCACCCATACGTTATTATGCAGGGTCATATTTTCAGTTTTGTCACACGATTGGATCATTTTTCTTACTACAAAAATGTTGTTTTTAATTCTGCCAGTTCCGTACCATGGAAAATTATTTTTATAGGTGGTTTTTAAAGAAAAAATAGTACTCTACCATTTTTCTAAAAACAAAATTTAGTTTTTCATACAATTACAACAAAGAAAGCACTTTTCGCTGTTTTCCAAACAAAGCATTTGAAATAAAAAATAAAATAAAATTCATTGTAATGCAGGTGTAATCGCTGTAACACTGAAAATTTAAAGTGTGTGCCATTGAAAAAAAGTTGGTTATTGGACTTTCGTGTGACCCATAGCGATAAATTTAGCCGCATTTTTTTATATCTTAAAACAATCAAGATTTTTTTTACCTCAGGTAACTAATGTACCTGTAATGTACTTTGGTGACGTTCTTCACTGACTGAAAAAGCCCTGAGAAAGACCTAAAAATAAAGGTCGAAACGTTGGCTATTTCGAGAAAGTGAAGTGGCTATGTGTCCTACACCTGTGATCCAACACCTTTCTAGTTATTTACATTAGCCTTAAGTTGTTCTAATCTTTCCCATAACTGATAAAGCATTTATAGTAGCATCTAACACCGCAAAAAAGAAATTGGTTTTGAAATTATTTTCTGGGCTATTTGTATTTTCATCTTCACCTTCATAACTAAACTGCTTCTTTTTCTTTCTTCTCCTAACATCAGTTTCGGTAGGAAAACTATCGTCAATCCCAAGAGATTGGGCTAATTGAGGCGCTTCACTTAAAACTATCATAAAATGTTCATCTGTTCGAAATTGTACAATAGTGTCTTTTAATTTGTCCAAATGTTCTACTGCGACTAGAAAGTTAACCCTGACACTATGCAACATCTTACTGACATAAATGGTTTATAGATTTGGATTTTGCATAAATTACAATGGCCTTGTTGCCGGGAACAAACGACTTTAATTATTTTCAATAATTTAGATAAAAAATTAGATAAAATTTAAAATTTGGGCGGCGTTTTGGCGCCCTGGTGTTTTGAACCACTTGCACCATCGGGTAGGCACGGCCCTGCTAATAATTTTGCCCAAGATACACCTTAAAACGACAATTTTCGGAAAAAAAATGATTTGTAATATTTGGTTTCTAATTGCGCCCTCTTGTGGCAAAATAAAGAACTTGAAAAAACAAATAATTTCCAGGATTTTCTCGTGTTCACTTTATTAATCAAAACTTTTTTCTCTAGCTGCTAAGCCATTTAGTTTCCAGAATATGGCCGGTGTCCACCCTTAATGAAACACCCTGTATATCTACTTATTTACATGGTCATCCTATTTTGGTTTGAGTTTAATATCGAGTTAAAAAATATATTTAAAAAATGAAGTTGCTATCAGTTTAACTGATTAAAAAATAAAAACTGTCTCGCATAATTTATTAATATTATTATAGGTTATTATTAAATTTATCGCTTCGCATACATTTTTCTCCGGCCATGTAATGCCTAAGAAAACACACTTATTCGGACGCCCATCAGTTATATCTTCTCATTTCCTCTGAGAATGAAAAAATTGCAACCATTTTTCAAGTCCTCGATTTAATATATTATAACATATAAAATACATTTTTTTCATAGTCGGTTATTTATGACTTGTTGCCTCATATGTTAGTGTTAACAAAGCGTTTTGTACGGTCCAGTTTAGTGCTATCAGCTGCCCTCATCCAATTGCTTTTGTCAAGCAAGATTTATCATTCTAAATGGGCAGAAGTCGGCACGGTGTATAACTGGCCTTGTTCTTGTTATATTTATATATTTTTTCGCAACGTTGGCTTTGAGAGTGAGGGCAATTTCAAGCCCTCGCTAGCGTAATAATAATAATTGGGACTGCAGAAGTTCTAATTGTGAAGTCTTTACTAAAACTATCTAAGTCGATATGATTAATATGTTGTGTTACTAAACAGGCTGTTACGTACTAAAGTATAATAATATAATAGATTATTCTTTAAATTAAATAAAAAATAATCTCGCTCAAAAGGGCCGGGCTTAATATGTGTCACCATCAATAACTCCCGGTCTTGAAAGCAAAATTGACGTTTCAGTATAGAAGCGGGCAATATAAAATATGACGAAGGACTAACTCTATCTTTCGATTGAAAGGATGTCCGCCATTTGGCGCTGTAATAAATTATAATTTTTATTAAATTATTTTGTAAGGGGTTTACAACAAAGAGCAGTGTTACGTAATTATTCATTAATGTGAGAAAAACGCATTGTTTCGATGGGAGGTGAATTCGTAGAAATAGTTTCAGAGCTTTAAGGATAATTTTGTTGTCTTAAGAGTTGCGCCTCAATGGGAAGAAGAGTATGTTAAGTTTTGAACATTCAGGTAACACTTTGTATGGGGACACCGGGTAGCTGAGCACTGGATAGTTAGGAGATGAAAGGAGAGTCCTAATTAAAAAAAAAAACATAATAAATACTGGTTCCCCGGTTTTAGAGAACATTTGTCTCAATTTAGAAAACACACGAATACGAAATAGTAGAGTAATCATCGGTGTAACGTTACAGTCCGTCTAAAACCCGGGTAATATTGATTGAATATTTTGGTACGCTTTTGGGTATAAAACATAGTAAAGACGCACCTGCAATAAATATGATGTAATACTACTTTGTGCTAGACAAGAAATATGCTAAGACGTATGTCTTGTAAGGATAAATTTTCTTTGCCTTTTGCATGTGGAGAAGCGTATACTCTTCTTTGTACAATGATTGTACTCAACTCTCGTTTTTGTTATATTTGCCATATTTGCTTGAATTCTTGATTTTCGAAATTCGTTGCTTGTTATTTATTGCCTCTAAGGCCCGTTTTTTAGGTCGCCCCCATAGAAACTTGTTCTTGGAACCCACAAAAACAATCATATCCGTCATTACTAAATTGGTCCGCAGTCAATTGGAGTATGTTGTAAACGTATTTGTGTTATTTTATTATATATGGAGAACATCAATCCCTCACAATAGATCAAAAGTGTAACTCCCCAGTTGGCTATGAAAATCTCGCAGCTGGTCGAAAAGATTTCACTGCACATGTGTACTGCGCACCACGAGCTGGTTGAAAAACAAATGACGTTTTTAGTTTGACGTTTAGAAATTTTGAGGTTATGACATTTAAATTGGCGGGAATAAAAGTGAATGACATCGGATGATATTTAGCTCCTTTTGGCCAACGAAAACGTAGAAAAAACTGCTTCGATTTAAATACAGTAGTCAACAATCGAATCGGAAACGGCAAAATTTTAGGTCACACTCAAATTGAAATATCTCATGAACTCCTGCACTCCGCATTTCATTGAATCAAAAAGAATCGATGGATATGTCTCTCAAATGTAGAGAAAATCTAATTTTGCTGTTAAACATTCCCGATTTCAAGTATAAACAATAGGCAAGTAAATACGTTTCTACGCTACATTTAATCAATTCCCTAGTGATGAATCATTGTAGAATATCCGAAAACCCTCAGTTTAAAAGCGAAAAGTATTCAGTAATCACGTTCAGTTCAAACGATTTGCATTACCTGACTGTTTACCATCAACTTAACTGCGAACGAAAATTACTAATGCTGATTGGAATAACAATCCTTGACGTTTCAATTTATTTCCAAAATACGAAGGGTTGTTTAGATATTGATTTGGGCAATTAATTGCATTTTAAAAAGTTTCAAATCACCGCTATAATTTTCTTTTTTTTTTTATTTAAAAAATTGTTGTTGCTTTGTGTGTTTGCAGTTTGCAAATATTTTTTACGTATGAAATATCCTATTGGTATAGCACACCTGAATGGATTTATGGAATTCTTTTTGTAGGTACTGAAAGCTAGAAAATCTATCTTCGATAGTGTAAATCTATTATAATCCTATAATTTCACATAGGAGGCAGCAAACGGGAGCTAAAACTTAACCATTTATTGTATAGGCAGTATCAATACAATAAAATACAATAAATAATATTGTATATCTGTATTGTGGTCATATTTTACAATTTTCATCTTAGGGTCCGGGAAATGAAATAATTATACAACACCATCTTTTTGTCCCTGCACACTGATTAGCCATTTGACACATTTTTTCATGGAATGCGTCGTTTATAAATACATCACTTTTTCAAGTAAAGTGGCTGTGTGTTAACGAAGAAAAAGTGTCATATTATTTTAAGGTTAACTGAAACACAATTTCATACTAGTTATCCTAAAATAGGTCATTATATTTTTTTCAAATTATACATCTCTGATGCGTGCATTTCAAATTAAAGTTAAGAATTAATCCGTCACCTACTCTTAAGAATTAATCTTAATAATCCACAGATTTATGAAAAGTGACTTTTAGGAGTAAGTTATGATATAACAGCTGTGTCGTTCTTTTATTTAAACTCACAATGTATTCAACTAATATGTGTCAAAGAATAAATTTGAACCATTAATGCAATATTAAAGAGTACTAATTTGATCAAAATTTTGATAAAACCAAGTGGTATAAAGTATGCCTGTAATAATTACTAAGTTGCTTATTATAAACGCGTGGCGTTATCAATCATTTTTCTAGGTCTAAAACGGATTAATGCGTAACAAGTTTAATTTTGGAGCCTTTGTAGTTAAAATCATAAACAGAAGCTTATTCCAGTCCATCACATATCTCCATTAAACTATGCATATTTATTAAATTGCACGAAGATTGCAAACTCTCAAACAAATCCCAAGCCTTTTAAGACATAGAGAACTGGATAAATAATTCAGATGCTGGAGTAATCTGTTTCAGTCTAGTATCCATGATCAAAAGCGACACGTTTCCTGAAGAGAAGCTAAGGGCGTTCCTAAAGCGTTTGCCAAACTGCCTCAAAGGGTTTTGTGGAAATGGGAAAACGATGCCATGCCCGACAAACTGGACAATGTAGTGATTAGCGAGTGGGTGGCACAGTTCGAATATTATGAAAGTTAAGCTGGATTAGATAAAGCTATTTTCGTTTAGTGGATATTTATTTCCTTGCAGGCACAAATGTGGTATTTTTAAGCCGCATTATGAATCCTTGGGTACTATAGAAGAAAAACATCATTCAGTGTGGTGTTATAATTATAACCATGCCGCAGTTTTGGTGCACAGATACGCTGCAGAACCCCGTGTGATTAGAAATTCTGGAGCAGGATTTGTTGTTTAATTGCAAAGTCCTCAGCTCGGAATAAGTTCTATTACTAAATTAAACTTCTGCAATTTCTACAATATTCATCTGCGATACAAGAATAGTCAGAATGGGAAAAAGAGGAAATTAAGGGACCAAAAGTTCGATTCAAAAAAGCAATCTTTTCGATCGAATATGTTTCCAACCATGACCAAATGCAAACTGTAGAGATAACTTTAACATTTCGCCAATATCACTTATCAGATGGTTCACATAATTAGGCTTTTTCAAAGGATTATATATGATATCCACCAAAATAAAGAGCCCAAAACTTGTGTGAGTGCTCTGAATTTTCTCACATCATAATACATATAATACATCGTAATTTTAATTCTAAAAGTCTCCTTAACTCCAAGTAGTACTTATTACATTGTAGGCAAAAAACGCTATTTATTTTAATTCCTATGTTGACTGATTTAATTTTCAAATTGTTAGATTAGATAATTTGAGGTTATAAAAATGTCCCAACTGAAACTGTGAGATTATCTATATCTCATAAATAATGATGTCACAGTTTCATCGAATTCAGGATTTAACTATTATCTAAAAGCACGTTTTCATTGATATCAGGACATGAAAGTAATATTACATACTTAGCCGAAATGCTATTGCTAAGGGATAAAATCACAATAAAATCATCAAGATAAAAATAATAATGGGTACGCAATGCAGGCAAGTTATTGAAATATACTGGAGTTAATTAACTTAACTTTAACGTCATTAAAAATCTGTGATTGAGAGAATTTGGCTTAATCTCACATAAAATTATAAAATTGTAAGTTGTGCAAACTACTTACGATCTTTCCCGTGGAAGTGAACTGTTATTGATTATGATACAGAAGAATATTGATACAGAAAACATATTTGCGTTAAAACTATGAATGCTACAAGATTTTACCAACACCAATAAACTTTCGAAAAATCTTCAAGATATCTCTTGAGGCAAATGTAACATTATGTACAATATTTTGCTCCTCTTGGTTACACCAAAAGAATGTGTTTGTTTGTAATTTTGACGCTGTATTATTTACATTTACCCCAGTCCATTGCAGGTAAAGATATCAATACAAATATTATATATTCTATAACAGATAAAAATTAGTCCGATAATTTAAATGAAAAGTCTATATTCAGAATACTCGGAAGAAGAACTCCAGCTGCGTGAGTGCAAGGCAGGTCGGGCAAGGCAAGCAAACACTATAGTGTTCCATTTACAATACTCTACAGTCGGGTAAATAGTCTTCGAAAACAAGAAAAAGAAAAAGGAATAATTAACCTCATTAAGCAGAGGATAGGAAAGTTAATTGGCCGCTTCCCAAAAATTTTTTGATGACAAAAAATGGGATTTTAGCTTATCCAAAAAACGGGCAAAAGTCAAGGCGTTTTGTATGAATATTTTTTTTCTAGCGCGAGCTCAAGGCTAAACGATGCAAAACCTGCACCTCTGTACTTGAAAAGCGTCATGGCGTTTTGTATGAATATTCTACTGCCTAGGAAATTTTAGCACGTAGATCCGTCGCTTGATGCGAACATGGTCGTTTGTCTCACTGACGGAATGGGTTCGAGATTGATTTTACAGTATGACCTCGTCCAGGCGTTCCTTTAAAGTTATGTCACAAGGTCAGTGACTAACGTGGACTGACGATTTTCGAGGCCACTTTCGTCGGCAAGGTAGCTCGGCTTGCTGCGACACGTTTCCCGCGTGAGCCTAAACCTCCACCTTTGTACTTGAAAAACGTCAAGGCGTTTTGCATGAGCCTCGGAAATTTTGGCAGGGGTACGGACGCGTCAAGGTGGAATGTCCGTGTGTGGACCAAGGTCAACTGAGTTTCAAGGTCAACAGATTTTTAAGGTCACTTTTCAAGGTCATGAGCGCGATTTTCAAGGTCAACGTCTAGCAACCTCGTCTGGCGTTATCTAGGAGCCTCATGGATGTTCCTGTGACCTTGAAATTGTCATGAAATCCGCTTTGATTATCTACTGGGGTACCGGCGATTGGCTTTTAATCTTTAAAAATAGAATATTATCAGCTTAAAAACTCCACAATCAATAGACTTTGCACAAAAGATTGTTACAGATCCGTTTATCATTAATGGATAATTAAAAAAAAAACTTTAATTGAGCCAAACTTAGAGCTCTTCCTTTTAATATAGAGCCTCGAGTGGGCAGGTTTGCCATAGATCCAAGTAAGACCGAAGTTGAAGTGTTGTTGTCAAAGCTGGAGTGGTCATGTCTGTTTCTATATATTCTTGGTCAACACATTCGGCAGCAGCATAATATCTGGGCAGTTTTGCTATTAAGTAGTTGTGCAAAGCGCAACTTGCCTTTACAATAGATTCGTTATCTTTCGGTGACATTTTTATTGCTTGGGGTTGAGGTTGAGGATAACCGCAACCACACCAAACTGGATATGAAAGAATGCCAATAAATATAATTATTTAAAAATAATTACCGTCAAACAAGGTGAAGTCGATCAAAAAACTATGTTTTTTCTAAATAACTTAAAAACGCACAATCATATTTTAACGAAACTTTAAATATATTTTTCTACAAACGTCAAATAATGACGCATTTTACGCTTTCATTAGACAAACGAAAACCTAACGATTTTTGAGGATCAGAATGTGAGTGTACTTTTCCGCGCGTTGCCCAGGACAGCAAGCGAAAAAGATTTTTTCGCTTGCTGTCAATAGCAACTACCACCACTCAACCAATTATTAAAAACGTCATTGTCACTTTGATTTAAATTTTCAGATTGTGTTTTCAGTTATGCTCAGTTGTGATTCACATCATTTGAATCTGATCGTTTGCAGAAAAAACGTTGTATGCATTACGAGCAAAAAGTAACTTTTTTGCTCTCGAGTGATTGCCGCTCTCCGCTTCGCGTCGAGCGGCAAACTTCACTCTCCGAGCAAAAAAGTTGTACTTTTCACTCTTAATACATAAATAACTATTTTGTCGATGTTTAGGCTATCGATTAATCATTAGAGCAAGGCCGTAGGTTAAAGGGTTGATTTTTTATTTTTGGTGAAAGTGTGATCGGCTTCACCCCAAGGTTCGGGGTGAAGTGGATCATCCATATGTAAGTGCATATTTCTCACATTAGAACCATAATTAGGTGAAATCGATCAGTAAAAAAAAATATTAATACAGATGTGTAGGTACCTATCTGTTGCCGTACGTTGGCGGCAAGTCCGCAAAATAAACACATTTTAACGAAAGATAAACGTATTTTATTGGGTCACAGCCACTTAAAACAGCCAAAAAATCAACAAACTATTAGGAACATATAAAAGTACAAAATAAAACACGTGCTTTTTTAAAATAAAAAATAAAACAAATATTGCATAAATAATAATACCTAGATCCTTTGGTATAAATAAAAAAAAAAACAAACGGCCAAAAAAAAACGTATTACTGGAGCATCGCCAATTCATCATTCTTTAGCGAGAAAACATATTTTCCTCTATTTACTGATTTCAGAGCCACTTTTCTTATGATCTGATCCTTGTTTACTACAGACCTATCCGGAATGATCGGAAAAATAAAAAAAACTTGCTTGTTGTATGGTTGCTTACGCAGTGCACTCGCAACTATTTCAGTCCCCTATTCGATCCCTGTATCAATAATTTTTACTATATAAAATCGGTCTCTCTTATTGGTTTGATATTTTGCGATGACAAAGTCCCCTGACTTCAAATATAACATTGGAATCAAGAATATTTTCAGGGTGAGCGGAACTTTCTCCAATTTCGTAGTCGTGTTCACTTAAGTTTTGTTTCTCCATCTCATCCAATTCCATCTCCAATGTCTCTACTTCTTTTTTCTCTTCGCTGTCGCTGATTTGGTTCTTACGCCGCGGCCGCTGATTAGGTTGTTTGCAACTTTTCTTCTCTATTTGTATCATGTCTTCTGTGGTTACGCTTTTACCAGCGGCAATATCTAGTCTTTTCCCCCTCTTTGGAACATCAGTAGGACCAGTCCTGAGGTCGTGTAGATAATCTATAAGCGTCTCGTTCAGTGATGTTTGTGCCTCTTGAGTAGCAGGTTCTTTTCTTTTTATCTTTCCAAGGATTGCATCAGGATTAAAAGGAACTAGCCCGCATGCTTTAAAACCAGCCAAAATGTTATTACTTTCGCGGTGCCCAAGCCCCAGCACAGCGGTTTTCAATAACCTAGGAAACACAGTTTTGGGTAAAACACCCCTATTTTTCAGTTTCCATTCTTCTAGAGTTCTCTTCCATGATGCCTTAAGTGGACGAAAGTAAGCAACGTCTAGTGGTTGCAGCATGTGGATCGAATTAGGGGGGAGTGACACAAATTTTATGTTGTTATTTTCGCATGCTTCAATTACACTAATGGTGATGTGGCTTTGCAAGTTATCTCCTATGATTACTTTAGTCCCATCTAATTTGCGGAAATACGGAATGGCCATCGTCCTAAACCAATCATCGAATAGTTCAGAATCAAACCATCCTTTCGTCGACCGATTGTATAGAGCGCCTGGCAATCCACCCTCCTTCCAGCCCTCATAAATGTATTTAACTTTATAAAGTGTATACTATGGAGATACCAAGTGTCCTGTATGCATGTTTAGTCCCCTTTTTCATAACCACTTTGACACTCCCTGGGTCTTCTACGAAATTTGATTCATCGTAATTTGTTTGGTGCTGGGACATCTCTGATTGTGTCAGCCACATTTCTAAAATATTCTTCAACGACCTCATATGTTATTGCCGCCCTCACTCTTTTTGTGTTTTCCGCTAGTTTCATAGTGAGTTGAGGATGCCTTTGCATCAGCCCGTGGAACCATGTCTCCTCGGGCATATTATTGACAAATCGCTTTTATATGATTCCGCGCTTATTAAGATATTGCTGAGTGATACGCCCAACATCAATTGAAGGGTGTCAGGAGAAAACCGGGAATGTCCATTTTTTACCTAAAATTTCTTAAATATGTCATCCGCTTGCGAAATGTATGTATTTACTCATGCTTTAAGCAGATCAGGAGAAAACGAGTAGTGTCATATTCTGCAACGTTATTAAAAAATGTTTTTAATACGGAGGAGATTAACCCAACAGGGATTGTCCAACCGAAAGTGTAATAAACCGGGAATGTCCAATCAGAGCTATTATAGTAAATTAAGTAGTAAGAACAGTAACGATAGTTTACCGGTGGGCGACAATATTGGAGGAAACCGGTAAACTCCTTAATGTTCAAGAAACTTATACTATTTTTTGTGTTAATAGCGTTAATTGTAAAAATATGTAGTTTTTCGATTAAAAATGTATTTTATTTTATCCCAAAATTGCTTAGTAGATGGCCACAAACTATGTTTCAAAAGGTGGCCATACATACAAGCGTATGTCTTGATTACGTATGTTTAGTAAATAATAGCGTATGTAGTAGTAATAGCATATGTTTAGTGTTAATTAAAAATGCCACAAAGTTTTGGTGTGACACATGTTGTCTCATTGACGGTGTTTGTTTAAAAAAATGGCTGGCAATTTTAGTAACAAACCGGTCAGAATGTATGAAGTTGCTAAAAGGTTACGTCTACAATCGCACGAATTTGGAACTTTTTGTGAATGTAGAAGACTCAAGTGTACGGAAAAAGTTAATCCAGGTGATAGACAAGCTATTCCTAATTATTTTAATTCTCTGGAGTCCAACAATGACCAAAATTCCTATTTGTGCTCTCTGATGTCAGTAACTACAATTCAACGTAGAAGGTCAAGGGCACCAGAACACTTGGCGAAGTATCATGGTAGTAGCTATAAGTATCGGGTAAGAATTAAAACAGAAAATATTTTTAAAGAAGAAAAAGTATGTGCGAAATTTTTCAAAGCAGTACATGGAATTTCCAAAAGTAAACTTGAGTACACTTGAGAAACAGGGTTCTTTAAAAAAGTTTGGTTTTGCTCCAAAAGATAAACGGTGAGGAAAAAATTACACAAAAATGAAAAGTGATACTTTGGAATGTATTAAATCACATATTGCTTCGTTCAAGATAAGGCGAAGTCATTACAGCTTGAAGGATAATAAAAACAGGTCATATCTCCCAGAGGAACTTAACATTACAAAGATGTACATGATGTTCAAAGATCTTTACCCAAATCAAAAAGCATGTTATCAGTCCTATAGAAATATATTTCGGGATCATTTCAATATTGGATTTGGATATCCTAGATCCGATACTTGCAGTCAGTGCGATCAGTTTTCAGTTAAAATAAAAGCTGTTGAAAAGGATCTCATAAACGGCGCAGAATTTATAAAGCTTAATGCTGAAAAAGAGCTTCACTTGCGCAAAGCGCAAACTTTTTATGATCGAAAAACTACCGCCCGCAATATAGCTCGAAGAGACATAGAATTTGAAGCCATATCAATGGACTATCAAAAAAACATTTCTCTTCCGAACATAACTACTATGTGTACTATAAACGTCAACTCTGTATATTCTCATTTAATATTCACATACTTTCCAACGCTCAATCATATTTTTACACGTATCCTGAATACATAGCAAAAAAAGGGGCTGACGAAGCGTGCTCTTTTCTTTTCGATTTTTGTATGAATTTTTTGCCTACAGAAGTGAAAAATTTGCATATTTTTTGCGATGCTGCAGGAGGACAAATAAAAAACTAAACCTTTGTCCGTTTTACTCACTACATGGTAAACGTTATAAGACGTTTTGACACTATACAGTTGACGTATCCGGTTCGTGGGCATTCGCACTTGGAATGCGATAAGAACATGGGACTGATTAATACAAAATTGAGAATGGAATCTCCCAGAGATTGGGAAGAAATTATTTTAACAGCTAGAGTAAAGCCAATGCCATTTACTGTAATTTCGGTAGATCAGAGTTATGTTAAGAAGTGGACCGAGTTTTTCTCCACAAAATATGCAAAAAAGTGTCCATTCCCGATTAAAAAATGAGAGAGTTTAAGGCGACTAATGTGAATGTACGACTTATATCACATCGTGGCACCTACAATGAAGCGATGTTAGAATCTCCCATCCTCTCTGTAGAACAGTGTAATAAACTTATCCCCAAACTCAAACGCAAGCAGCACACGTTTCTAGTTTAAATTGCCTTCCCAATCTTATTTCGAACTGATACCTATAGATACAAAAAAACATAAAGACCTCATCTCATTATTGAAACTTTGCCAGTGTGAGGAAGTAAAACAACTTTATGCCTGTCTCCCACATGCTGAAAAACAAATAAGAAAAGTTGTTAATCAAGCACCTTCCTCTCAGGAACATGTAGACCAACTTTGTGCCAGTATTCCAGATCACGAAACAATATCAAGTCGAAGACTAACAAGAAGATCTGTTAATGTAGATCGTGCAGGCCCATCTCATGAACAAGATAAACAACTTTGTGTCTCTGTTCCATATGCTGCAAAATCGTCGTCATGCGGTCGTAAACGTATAGGAAATTCCGTCAATCGTGTACGTATGTCTAACAATCAAACTGAAATTGGTCCAAGAAAGAAACTGAGAAAATGTACATTCAAGAAGAAGCTTACCACCCAAGAAATCTCTTAGGTAAGAAAAAAAAGCGAAAAAATGATAAATAAATTCTAAGATTATTTTTCGTTGTTACAGATACACAGACAGTCTCTGGTCTTTATTTAATAGTCAAATACACTGGAAAATGCTTTCTGCTTAAGCAAGAGACAGTACAAAAATAAATGCTCAAACTCTAAGATTGATAACACATTATTTCCTTGTTACAGATACATACGATGGACAGTCCCCGTTTTCACGCAAAAGAGGCAGACGTTACTCCATAAAATACAGCTTTTTTGACAGAAGTTTTATGTTTTAGTTTATTTTTCATTGTTTATTGATTCTTCAATAATATAAGGTGTTTATTAAACAAAAATACGGGTATTACCTCTTAATAAGATCAAGTTATGACGACTTTAAACTAAAAATGGTTATTTCTCAAAACTTGGTCTTGTGGACATTCCTGGTTTTCACCTGA
Organism: Taphrorychus bicolor; assembly: GCA_951812265.1. NCBI lineage: Eukaryota > Metazoa > Arthropoda > Insecta > Coleoptera > Curculionidae > Taphrorychus > Taphrorychus bicolor. Next base: position 36,136,018 of record OX638297.1, read on the forward strand.
CACCCTTCAATTGGTTTTAGAGGAAAACCCCACTCTGCACAAGTTTGTGCATTAACTATTAAATTTTCCGATTTTTCGGCAAAAGCAGGTTGACCTCCGTATTTCAAAGGATGTTTGCCGTGAAAATGATTGTTTAAACCTTAGGTGAATATCACGACTCTACTGATTATAGAGTCATCTGTACGAATTTTTGATTTTACATATTTTATATATTGGGCAAATTTAGCATTTCAGTTATTCGTAACTAATATACAACTTACTTTTAAAATTCAAGTGGCACCACAGAAAAACTACTTGTTAGAACAGTAAGTATTCGATTGTAAACAATAAACAGCTGATTCCTTGTTGCCACATTCCGTTGTTGCCATATCGGCAAATATAGCCGTAAAAACATGTTTGGTCGAAATCACCCCGGGCAATCGACTTCACCTCATTTGGCGGTATATATTATAATAATTAAATATTATAATATATTATTTTTATTGCATTGTCTATTATGTCTCTTTGTGTATAAGGCTTTATTATAACTTTAGTTATAGCAACCGCATAGTCAGCAACAAATCGTACGGAAATATGCGGGAATTGACTTTTTCTTTCGGATTAATATTTAGAGTTATTTGCGATTTTTGTGTAAAACTTTATGTTTTTATGTTTAGTCCGACACACGTCTACTTGAACCAAAACCACATAAAACGAATCAGATGGTGAAGGTGTTTATTGGGTGAAAGGATAAGCACACAACTCAAAAATTGTAAATTCGCCGATGTTGTAATCTCTATGTGAGTACTTATTTATCAAAGCTATAACAAATATTACGTCGAAGGCACAATAGGCTAAATAGGCTATATCATAATATGATGTAATAAATTACAATTACAAATTACACACAGCTAATAAAGTTTGATGTGTATATAAATTTAAAACAAAACCATGACATGCATTTTCTTTTCTATATGTATACTTCTTATTTATTTACTGATAAGAGGCTAGGTCAGTTCGACATTCTTATCAAAAAGCAAAACCATTTTTTTACCCGTAAAACAATAAACATTTACGAAACCGGCATTCATATTGATTTATTTTTGCTAACTCAGCATGTATTAATTTAGTGTTTTGGTTTATCCCACCAGTCTCACATAAGAGGACAATGAGATTTAATTTTTATTTGTACTTATTATTTAACAGAGTAGAGTCCTATATTAATTTAATACTGGTAGAAAATAACAATTACCAGAAACACCAATTTGATTTTCATCTTTACTAAACCGAATCTTCAATTTCTTAGTTTTGTCATTAAATACTAGACATTTCATAGATCAGTGTAAACCAAGTTATTCCGAGGTTATGGTAGTTAAGGACAAAGAAACAAGTACTTATTTTATATTTCCCATTATTATTATAACTTAATTATAATTTCGTCATTCAAAAATTTAAAGAAAAGTTTCAATCAATGTCAAAGTCTCAATAAATAAGTATATTACGTGACTCGAGTTTCGCCGTGAGTCAGTTGGCTACTTTAAAACCACGGCACAAACGATCACATCTAAATACATTCTTCACATCTTTCTTTTGACATTTCACAGCCAACTAGATGACATTATGACAACCCCTACTAACACTTGAGTTTTACTTGCTATTCTTCCTACAGATTCGACCCCAGTGTGGGCTTAAGGCTGGGGTAAATTTTCATCTGATTCCATTCCAACATGAATAAACACAAATCGCGTTTTCGGTTCATTCTTCATGAATAAGTTTGGTCGTCGCATGCATGTGACCAAGCCCATGTTCTACTCCCTGTAAGCTATCCGCTATCAAGTACTTTTGGCAGATGATTCCCAACAAACATTGAGGTTCGGCGCGAAAATGTCTTAGATAAAGTAACTGAAAAATAGAGTTGTGTGCTATATCTGCTTTACTTAACCGACCTAACCTTATTAAAGGAATTGCGACCAGTATAGAATTTAATGATTTCAAGATATTATGATTAGTTTTCCCTTGAATGTCGCCTCGTTAATTTAATCTGAAAGGTTTTACTGTTGTGTAACTCGAATTCTTGCTCTTGCTGCTTCCCAGATTTCATCTGCAGTCAATGGACCAACACGATGAAGTTCTAAGTATCTTGCGGTGTGGATGAATTTAATCAATAAGAAATCACCCACTGCATTTTAGTAAAACTAGAATATTTGGATAATATTTTGTTGTAAAAATAAGCCGTGGTTTTTTGAACACATAATTAAATTTTTATATATTCAGCAATATTCTTTACATCACCGCTTTGGTCTACATTTGGAATCTACGCCCCTATTGTTGACAATTTTGGCTCTTTGACGTACGCAACTCCAACGGCAGTGACAAATAAGGTTTCAGATGTCGGAAACTTTCTTTGCAACAAAAGCAGATCATCGGGAAGAATGAGACTTTATCCAAGCAATTTAGTCCGACTTAGTCCACAGGTGCACCGACATCACAATCCGCTTGGAAAGTGTAATTCTAGAAATAAGTTTAGCTATTAGTAGTGCTCCGCATATTTCCACAACAGAAATGTTTCCAATTGTGAGACCCTACATATCCCAAAGGCCTTAGGGGTATCTGTCTCATATTTTATTATATGTTTCCTATTTAGTTTCAGATGAGATTGCCTGAAGAAACAGTAGAATTGGATTCATTAAAGCAAATTAATTTCTGCAGTATCTAGTAATTCTGTTAATTGAGACAATGTAATAATGTTTCTTGTCAATCTAATAATGTTTCTTCAGGATCGGTACCATGTTTGTTCAACATATCTCTAGGACCTTAGAGGTGTTTGTTTGAGGTTGCTGCATCCAGCAATATGCGCACGGGGCAGCATTTGCAACGTTGCCACATATAAAATGCAAAGTTCTTTGAATAAAATATTTCTGCGGCTCATAGGGTATATTCGTAATAATCATATATAAATAATAAAGTTTCGCTAATTTATCAATTGTTTTAATTGACACTTATTATTTAATGACATTAATTTATATACTTTTATGTGATTTTGGCAATTTTCGAGAATTAATGTAGATATCTATACTGAACCAGGGATAACTTTGATCCTCCAACAAGCAGAACAAGTTATGTAGTTATAAATTGATGGTTATATTATGTATATATGGGAGGTTGACCTAACGTCAACTCGTTGTCTTAAGGACTAACCCATTCCTAAGGTTCATGTAAGGGAATGTTACGATCGCAGCAACGCCGCATGGGAGGCGGGGCAACGCATGGGAGCGTGTTGGTTGGTGGAGCTTCGCGACCTATCCGCGCTGCGTCATGGCTGACACGAGTGATTTATTGCTCGTCTGGCTTAATCTAGAAGGCAGTTGTTTACAACCGTTTTTTTTTATGTGAGATTATTCAAGAATTCTTATAAAGAACTTTCTAGGTTTTTCTGTAATTTTAGGATTGTATATAAAAGGCGCATAGAGCGGCGGTTAAGTAGTAGTCGTATTTTAATCGAGCTATAAGTAAGATAAAGTTACGAAGCGATAATAGAAGGCTATAAAGTGTTAAGTAGTGAGTTATTTAGTAGTCGTGTGTATTTGTGGAGTTAATAAATAGTGTTTTCGTATTAAATCGTTACACTGGAATTATTGAACCCCGAGTTCGCAACAATTGGTGTCAGAAGTGGGATTCCAGTGGGAATTTGAGGACCAATATTACTGAACTGCAAGTGAGTGATTCATTGCCGGACATTACGTGTTTATGCCAGTGACTAGAAGCCAGCATCAAGCGATGGAGGATCAACTTGCCGCCCTGCTGTCCCTTATGCAACAACAGAGGGAAGAACAGGAAAAACGCGATCAAGTACAGGAGCGACGTTATCAAGAACAGGAAAAACGTGATCAAGTACAGGAGCGACGTTATCTAGAACAGGAGAAACGTTATAACGAACAGAAGGCAGAGCAAGAAAGACGTTATAAGGAACAAAAAGAGGAACAAGAAAAACGTGATCAAATACAGGAGCGACGTTATCAAGAACAGAAGGAAGAGCAGGAAAAACATTATCAAGAACAAAAGGAAGAACAGAAACGGTTTAAAGAAGAATTAGTGAACCATCTCGCAGCTAGGGAGCAACAATTGGAAGAAAGAATAATGCAGTCCGTGAACGAATCCGTTAACGGCGTTAACGAAGGACTCGAAGCTGTCAACCAGAGGGTTCTCGAGCTAGAAAAGAAATTCCGGGAACAACTTGAGGACGACACCGTGTATACAGAGAGTTTTAGCACAGCCAACGCTAAAATCAAGCCTCCTGATTATAACGGTACTACGGCGTGGGAAATTTATAAAACCCAATTTGAGGCAGCTGCAAAAGCTAATGGCTGGTCCGAGCCCCAGAACGCTACATCATTGGTGGTAGCACTTCGTGGAAAAGCGGCTGAATTACTCCAATCTCTGTCGGCAGCTGATCAAAGTAATTATGCGGCTTTAGTACACTCTCTGCAACTACGATTCGGAAATGAGCACAAAGAAACCGTGTTCCAGGCCCAGCTGAGGATGATACAGCAAAAGTCAGGTGAATCCTTACAAGAATTTGAGGCGGACATAGACAGACTCATTCACCTGGCATATCCATCGGCCCCTGAATCTTTTCAAATGCAATTTGCAGCCGAAAGGTTCATTGAGGGAGTTCGCGATAGTGACATGAGATACCACTTACGTCTAGTAAGGCCCAAGGATATCAGCGAGGCACTAGTTCGGGCCCTGGAATTCAAGGCGTCACGAGTGTCATCTAGTTCAGCTCCGCGTGTAAGAATGGCAACTTGCAATGAAGAGGAAAATACGTCTATGGCTGAATCCATGGCCAGTTTACATAAAGCGATGAAGGATATGGCAGTCAATTATACAAGACCTATTGGGAAGGACCCCTCGATCAACAGACAATCGGGGCATAAAATGTTTTAACTGCGGCAGACTGGGTCACATCAAGAGTAACTGCCGTAATAGGGCAAGAAGTCCGTCGCCGTCGTTTAGAAGACCAAGCGGCGACCAAGGCCCCCCTAGGTCCCAGGAAAACTAATTCCGGTCAATGCAAGGGGGCAATTGACCGGGGCCGCTAAGACCCCCAGGATCTCTAAAGTCAATAATTTGGGTGGCAAAAGTCTCACAGTGGCCGGACGCATTAAAGAACAGAAGATCCAGATTACCATCGATACAGGAGCAGATGTGACCATTGTAAGGCCAGATAAGCTTGTCGGATATACCATACAACCATTGCCCAACCCTATTATGTTAAAATCAGTCACTGGAGAGTCTTGCCCTATAGACGGAGAAGCCGATGTCACCATCATTATTGGAGAAAGACTCGAAGTTCGGCATAAAGTGTTGGTTGCCAGGATCAAAGACGAGTTTATTTTGGGAATGGATCTCATCAGGAAACATGGATTCTCCTATGATCATAAACAGAATATTCTCACGTTTGGAGATGAGGAGTTCGCATTAACCAATGGAAATGTGGAAACTAGTGTCCGCCTACTGGTGGTAGAAGATGTGAAAATTCCTCCAAATTCAGAACAAATTATCACAGTGACGTCTGAAAATGATCCTGGGTGGTCCATAGGACTTATAGAACCTAACCTGGATTTGACGACTGAAATCATGGTAGCACGCACTTTGACCGACACGAAGAAGACTATGCCAGTACGAGTTGCAAATATTGGAGAAAAGACCATCAAGCTCAAAGAAGGAACAGTTCTTGCCAATTATGAGCCTGTGGAATGGGTATGCAATTGTGTCGACGCAAAGACACCCAAAGTTAAATCTTCTAACCAAGCTTCCCCAGAGGTTATTGATGCTTTCAAACGACATTGGAGTCATCTGTCAAGGGAACAACTTCAATCTGCCATAAAATTTGCTATGGATGAATCTGATATGTTCAACTTCAAGAGCAACGACATTTAAACTGATTTAGTTGTCCATAAGATCAACACAGGAGATGCCCAGCCAATACGACAACACCCACGAAGGGTCCCTCTGGCTAAACAACAAGAAGTTAACAGTTTGCTGAATGAAATGTTAAAGGAGGGCGTCATAGAAGAATCATCTAGTCCATGGTCGTCGCCTGTGGTTCTTGTTAAGAAGAAAGATGGTTCAACGCGGTTCTGTGTTGACTACAGGAAACTTAATGACGTGACCAAGAAGGACAGCTACCCATTGCCACGTATAGACGATACCTTAGCAACTTTATCGGGATCAAAGTGGTTTTCCACTCTAGATTTAAAAAGTGGGTACTGGCAAGTAAAGATTGCTCCCGAAGACAAAGAAAAGACTGCATTTTCTACTTGTTCTGGACTATACCAATTCACTGTTATGCCTTTTGGATTGTGCAATGCTCCATCAACTTTCGAGCGACTAATGGAACTTGTCTTGAGGGGGCTGACTTGGAAAACTTGCCTGGTATACTTAGATGACATAATTGTCATGGGACGTGATTTCGACGAGCATTTGAAGAATTTAAGAGAAATCTTCAACAAGTTACGGAATGCTCACCTGAAGCTAAACTACAAGAAATGCAGCCTATTCCAAAAGCAAGTCGATTACTTGGGGCATACCATCTCAGAACAAGGCATTAAAACTAGCCAAAGTAAAATATCTGCCATTAAAGATTGGCCAGTTCCCCGAGACAAACACGAAGTAAGGAGCTTTTTGGGACTATGTACTTACTACAGGAGATTTGTAGAGGGATTCGCCGACATCGCAAAACCGCTGCACAAATTAACAGAAAAGAAAACACCGTTCTTGTGGAACCACGATTGCAGTCAGGCGTTTGCAAGGCTTAAAGCTGCCCTCTGTTCTAGTCCAATCTTGGCTTACCCTATAAAGGACGGACTGTTTATTCTGGACACGGATGCAAGTAACTGTGGTCTAGGTGCAGTACTCTCTCAAAGACAAAACGGGCAAGAGAAGGTTATTGAGTACTACAGTAAGACTTTAAGTAAGCCAGAAAGAAACGATTGCGTCACTAGAAAGGAGCTGTTGGCCATTGTTAAAGCAGTCGAACATTACTATCGCTACTTATATGGAAAAAGGTTCCTGATTAGAACTGACCATGGAGCCTTGAAATGGTTATTACAGATGAAAAACTCTGAAGGTCAAATAGCCAGATGGATAGAGCGCCTGCAGCAGTACGATTTCCAAATTGAACATCGACCAGGAAGGTCTCACGGAAATGCCGATGCATTGTCTAGACGGCCATGTAAAGAAGATTGTCGGCATTGTCAAAGAACTGAGCAGCGTGAGGGACTTCCTTCTGTACGGAGAACGTCGGTGGAAATAAACGATGGCTGGACCACACAGACCCTTCGAGAAGAACAAATGAATGATCCAGATATTGGACCCATCCTCTCTGCAAAGACTGACGACAAGAGACCAGAATGGCAAGAAATTGCTGGTAAAAGTCCAAACCTGAAGGCGCTATGGGCCCTGTGGCACTCTCTTAAAATAGAAAATGGATTACTGAAGAGAGCGTGGGAGAGTCCGGATGGCAAGTCCGTAGTCAGTCAGTTGGTTGTTCCTGATAGCAGAAAATCAGATGTACTACAGGAAATGCACAACGGAACAAGTGGATTTCATTTTGGGGTCAATAAAACCTTGGCCGAAATTAAAGAGCGGTTCTACTGGGTGAATTATCATGAAGACGTCGAATCTTGGTGCCGCAAGTGCGAAGTTTGTTGTGCCACAAAAGGACCTCGAACAAGATCACGCGGCCGGATGGTGCAGTACACTATAGGTGCTCCATTCGAGAGGGTAGCAATTGATGTCGCGGGACCGTTTCCTCAGACTGAGTCGGGCAATAAATACATCTTGGTCGCCATGGATTACTTCACTAAATGGCCTGAAGCATACGCCCTGCCTAATCAAGAAGCAACTTTCTGTGGCAACGGTGCTAGTAAATGAAATGTTCTGCAGATTTGGGGTCCCTCTCGAACTTCATTCTGATCAGGGCCGAAATTTTGAATCGGCTGTTTTCCAGAAGGTCATGGAACTTCTCGGAATTCGCAAGACCAGGACAACTCCTTTGCATCCACAGTCGGATGGGATGGTAGAGAGATTTAATCGGACCATGGAACATTACCTGTCTAAAATGGTGGCAGATCATCAGCGTGAATGGGACCAACATCTACCTCTCATGTTGATGGCATATCGAGGCTCTACGCATGAAGCCACTGGTTATACTCCGGCGAAAGTGATGTTCGGAAGGGAAATGAGGCTTCCTGCGGATTTGATGTATGGAACACCAGAAAAAGACTCACTCAACTCTGAGAATTTTGTGGAGGAACTTAAGGAGAGGCTGGACAATGTTCATGAACAAGTCAGGAATAAACTGCGGATATCCAGTGATCGAGCCAAAGCAAGATATGACTTACTAGCTAACTCCCGCGGCTTCCAGGATGGTGATTTGGTGTGGCTATACAATCCGCGGCGAAAGGTGGGGAAGTCGCCCAAACTTAGCCAAAATTGGGAAGGACCTTATACAATTATAAAGAAGATTAATGATGTGGTGTATAGGATCCAGCGGACCCCTAGGTCAAAGATGAAGGTCGTTCATTTGGATCGATTAGCACGATACCATGGAACTCTATCTGTTCGGGACGAACAGACTTAGGAGGAGGGCAATGTTACGATCGCAGCAACGCCGCATGGGAGGCGGGGCAACGCATGGGAGCGTGTTGGTTGGTGGAGCTTCGCGACCTATCCGCGCTGCGTCATGGCTGACACGAGTGATTTATTGCTCGTCTGGCTTAATCTAGAAGGCAGTTGTTTACAACCGTTTTTTTTATGTGAGATTATTCAAGAATTCTTATAAAGAACTTTCTAGGTTTTTCTGTAATTTTAGGATTGTATATAAAAGGCGCATAGAGCGGCGGTTAAGTAGTAGTCGTATTTTAATCGAGCTATAAGTAAGATAAAGTTACGAAGCGATAATAGAAGGCTATAAAGTGTTAAGTAGTGAGTTATTTAGTAGTCGTGTGTATTTGTGGAGTTAATAAATAGTGTTTTCGTATTAAATCGTTACACTGGAATTATTGAACCCCGAGTTCGCAACAGGAATTATAAATTATTTGCTGTAAATGAAGTATTTACCTAAGCGATACCAAACTTTAAAGAATATGTTATTTTCCTTAAACTGTGGTGATACTCTACGCATGAATGTATGCTTCATCATTATAGATATTTAAGGATACCTATTCTATAGGTAACCTATAATGTATTTTCATGTAGTAAAAATCATCAGTTAGAAGTTCTTAATGCGTGTCTTCGGCCAAAAATTAATAATAGAATAAAATGAATAGAGGATAAATCATTATAATTATTCTATCTCTTTGCGCGCGGTTGATTAAAGATAGAAATATCACATCGGCAACCTTGCACTAGAGGCGGTCCTTAAATTTACTATGATAGTAAAGATAAGATGTTGACGAAATTTTGAGGTTAGTTTGTTTTTGTTATTATTTTTGCCAGATTTTGTATACCTTGTGCCCATATTGTGTCTATTTTTTTTATGAATATTGGTACATAAAAATTAGAATTCTTATCAACCTATTAAGAAAATAGAACACAGGTTCCCAGCGATTATAGTGCCTGAGTGCCATGTCTATTTAGTTTCATTCTCGATCAGTTTTGCCATTCTTCATCAGTCCTGATGATTTTGTTCATGCACACTTTACTTAACTTACCCCTATTTGCACCAAACAAATTTAGGTAAACCTAAACTTAAGGACCCCTTAGCCATAGCTATTAGCATGAGGAAGTAATAAGGAAAGCCTTAACTAGATGTACTTGAAAATTGTGTGGTGCAAATGGCAGTAAGTTTCATTATATATAAGTGAATTAAGATAAGAGGCACTGGAGTAGGTACCTACATATATTTGCGCATCTTGGACAATAAGATTTTAATTACGCAAAAATGCAACCAACCTATGCATATTGGAGAATAACCCTACTGATAAGTATACACTCAGCAAATGGTTACTGATAACACTTTAGTTCGTTGAAAGCCCACTCTTTATGCAAGAAGCCTTACAATTCATCATTATTCTTATACATAAAGTTAGCTTTAGCTTTGTTGAAATGAACTTACTGGTGTGAGTAAAAGCCCTTTTTGGACACAACGAACACAAACACAATTGAAATCACTGGATGAAGCTGACTTACTATCACCTTCATCTTCAGCAGTGTTTGGTGATGAACACAGCATATTTTCTTTGAATTAACTTGACTCTGCCCTAAGACTGAACTTAAGAGTGAGCTGTGTTTTCTCAATATGTTTAATAATCGGGGCAGGGTGACTTAACTATAAAACTGGGTCCAAACAGAAACTGCATGGGCCATTAAAACTGGGTCCTAAGAGAAAGTGCATGTGCCACTTTAGAGTCAGTTGTAGAATTGTGGTTCAACTGAACTTGAGTGGTACTTGACCAAGACAATTATTCTACAGAAATGGGTGGAAGCGAAAGTGAAAAGTTTTGAGCCTTTAAGGTTGCTTAAAGATGGGTGAGAACCAATTTTGCTTGGTCCCTAACTACAAGGAAAGAGTGAAAATGAAGGGATAAATCGCCATAATCATGTAAAAAACACCTAAAAGTCAAACTGAAAACTATTAAATCAATAACGAAATTCACACTTTCATGTGTTCAAGTAAATAGACTTTTATTCTTTTGACGTTTCTCCCGCTACTTTATCGTGTACTTATGTTGATTGCTAAGCTAAGATAAGGAAATAAATAAATATATACATAACATAATTTTAAATATATTATTTGTCTTTTAAGGTTGGTAGACACATATCAATTACTTAGTAACAAATTAAATATAAGATTTGTTGAAAGACGTAACAACTTTTTTCATGGGGTAACAAATGGTATCACTAACACTTAAATAGGCAGTCAAATATTACCAATAAGCTTATTATACTTAACTAGTTGAATAACATCTACGTTAAAACAAATCACGAATTATTATGATCTAAAAATGTGACACTGTAGCAAAGGGTATGTATTTCTTGCAATGATAAGATGATTCAAATTCAAAAACCTATGTGTAGGTAAAAATATGTACCTAAAATAGGCTCTACTGTACAATATAGGCCATCGTTGGAAAAAATTTATTCCCCACTACTAGTTCTCAAGTTATCTGACTGTCTCAAGTTAAAAAGTCCATCCTGTATACAATACCTAACTTTAATATAACATAGTTAACTTTATTTAAAAATGTATTTAATAAATATCAATTTGAGCTTTTTTATGCCTACCTGTTTTTAATTGACCCTTTTGCATTTGCATATTGAAGAACTGTGTGGGATCCTCTCTTAGTCCTCCGCTTATCTGTCTTCTTATACACAAAAAAACTTTTGCAACTATTGGTGATATTGATTTTAACTAACGAAAGCTTTTACGCAGAAACTAAACACGAACAGGTAGGTAGTAAAAAAGTTCCTCTCACAATCTTAGTTCCTGTTCTTCCATGCCCTGTTATAAAATTATAAATCTTTTGATTCGGATAGTCCACATTAGCACAACATTCCTTTCATTCTTCATTAGCCCATACTGCCATGTGTGGTGCTCTTGTTTGTTTCCGATATTTTTACATGGCTCCTGTTTATCTTCATGTGAGATTGTCAGAAGAAACTATTGAATTGGAATAACATTTATGCAAATTCATCCCTGCAGATCTTAGTAATTTGATAAATTGAGGGTGACTTTTCAATAATGTCTCTTTAGGCTGGGTAAGATGCAGCCGACGTAGCACTGAGAGGACAACTCAGCGGCATCCATCAGATAATTGTCCTCGCTTGTCGTTGTCAATTATATTAAGAAACGAATGCTCAAGAAAGGCGCACTATTTCTCATATATGCGGTAGACTTAAATGTTTGGAGTCGCAATCCAACCATTTAAGTCTCTCTTGAGAACTTTTTATCCGTAATATGTTTTGCAGAGAACGTCTGTATCGAGTTCTCCTTGATTGGACGACAGGTAAAGAAGGCTAAAAGAACAAAAAATATCAAAGAGCTTAGGTTGAACCGTCCTACTTTGAACATGACATCATTCAGGAAATAATTCATTGTAGTTTTCATACATGCACCAAACATAACACGTAATTTTGTTGCAATGCTGTATAAGCGTATGAAGCGGTGCAGCAGGTGAAAAAGGTGGGTAAGTGGTGAGGTAGAAAGTACTTCACTTCCGAGTCTTTGTTCCTGAGTTGAACTGATAGCTCTCTAGCATGCCCCAAACACAAATATTCATCGAAGTCTTTATATTGCGTAAAAAGATCCGGCGTTTTATGCATTTTTTTTTCAAGTGTGAAAAATCTCCTTTGAACTTGAAAAAACGTGTGATGTTCGAAGAGACTTTTGAGGGGATGATTAACTTGAAATTGTTCATTTAATAGACTTACCGTTTTGGCTTAAAAAATTTGCTCAGCGAAGGTGTGTTCTTCTGACATGAGTTTTCATTCTCCATAAAGCATGAAGTTGCGAGATTTTAAATTTAGGGTGTGCGTATTTGCCTTAATTGTCTGTGTCATTGTTACTGTCGACATATTAATTTTGCGCTGCGGTTAAATTTCTATTTAAAATAATTCTAACAAATAAAGAAAATGTGTTTTCAGTAGAGTATTATTTATGTTCTTTAAAAATAGGACCAAATGATAGTCCAAGCATAAAACAAGTATTGTTAAAATATGCTAAACATTATTTTTAATGGTAGCCCCCATTAAAACTGGAGTATTATCAGTTGTTGAGAAATTTCGTCACATTGGAATTTAGTTAAATTCCGAGCTTATGTCGGAATTTAGTTAAATTCCGAGTTTAAAGTCGGAATTTAGTCAAATTCCGAGTATATGATTCACAAATCAGTGGCGTAGACGCAAGGTTAATAAAACATTTCTATTCCATGTTGTACAAGAACGGCAAAATATTCTTTGTGAACCGGATCAATGTTTTGTTAACTACGACGTCATGGCGGGTGTCCTAAGTTTAAGACTCCTATTGTGATTACTTTTAAGAGCTATGATCGATTCCTCGGGACGTTTTTTGCGGTATTTTGTTTTTTGGTCTACACGAAGAGTTACGGAGCGTTTACAAAAAGTTTTAGTGCACCATCCTATAAGTGTTTTTCGGGAATACCCGCGCCAATAAAACACATAGGCTTTAAAAGATCATTGATTTTAAAATCATTGACGTATATTGATAGTTAATAATGACAAAAAAAAATAAAATTGTATAGATAATAAAATAAAAAAGAAAACTGCTAACATATAAGATCGATACGACATAATTTTTCGTAATTTTGAAAGCGTTTTATCTCAGAAACCACTTGTGATCAGTTCATAGTTTAAAAAAGCTCTGGAAGAACGTTATTTCTAGAACTAACTACCTTGGGCAATCTTTAATTAAACCAGTCTTATCAATGTGATGCGGTGTAAAACTTTAAAATTTAACTCACTCCATTTGATATCTACGGTAAATCTTAACTTTCCGCTGTCATGTCATTTTATAGGCCTGGTAGATATCTCGGTACAGGTTCGAAGTTTTTTTTATGCAAAAAAAAATAGTTACAGGATAGTTTCAAAAAGTTTTCAGTTTTTTAATTGTTGCTCTGTATAGCGAGTGTAGGCTACCTGATTTTAATGAGATAAATATGGAGACGCTAATAATGTGTGGGTCCACGGAAATGTATAAGCCATTCACTTATTATTGTCGTCAAGTAGGCGTTGGAAATTTGACTTTGATATTTTTATCGTATCTTCTCAACATGTGCTAAAAGAAGATGGGTATTAAAAAAATGAAGGTTTCAAAGGTAACTAGATGACGAAAATAACTGAATGGTTAATACATACAATAATCAGCACGGAAACGAAATGAACAAAGTATGACATGTCAAAGACATAAATTTGAAGCATCTGTCACGAATATGTACTTTTTTGAATTCTCAATTTATAATATTTCGTTACTAAGTGAAAATGCATTACAAAATATTGTGCGGTAAGTTTCATTACTCTTTGAACAATGTAGAATATGAAGAGTAATAATTTTAAACAGGTTGCGCTGGCGAGGTCTGACTTTAAGCAGCATTGCTGATTTACTTAGGACATCCAAAACGACGATTCAACGGTTACTTCAAAGAAGTAAAAATTACGGTGTTCTATCTTATAAAATGCTTGGACGTTGCAGTCGCGTAAAAGCTACGACCCCTAGAGAAGATCGGGTGATGAATTTATCTATCAGGAGGGGAAGGATTCTAAATGCCAGCAAAATGAAAGCAAGAGTACAAGCAACAACGGAAACCAAGATATGCACCTCCACTGTTAGAAACCGTTTGCATGATCGAGGACGACATACTAGAAGACACGTGCCGCGTGCCCAATGCTTCAAACTATCCATCGAGTTTCTCGAAGGCGTTGGGCAGAAGAACGTTTGCACTGGGGAATGGCAGAGTGGAACAATAATTGCATTTTTATAAATGAATGTAGATTTTTGTTGTATGCATCAGATGGACGTATTTTAGTGTTGAGAGGCCGGAATGAACGAAACCTGCTAGAAAATATAGAACCCAGAGCGCCATTTGGGGGTGAAAGTGTGAGCGTATGGGGAGGCGTAATGGGAAATAGAAAGACTGACTTAGTGGTTTTGATTGGTTTTAATTTTAGCCTGAACGCAGTTAGATATCGATATTTGTGTATGAATGAAATTGTTATTCCCTTCACTCAGAACTTTGGAGATGGCACACATTATTAAGTACATAAATTTGTAGATTTAGTTTACCTCATTAAATTTTTGAATTGCACTTGTATCTTATTCGAGACCAAAAAACAAAAATCCCCAAAACCGTTCCGAGATTTATCAAACCTATTAAATGACACTTCAGTTAAGTTAATAGTACACTTCTGAAGTTACAGCAAATGAGCTGGGAAATCATTAACAGTGATGATGGCACAGAATTGAAGTTCCCAGTTCAGTCACAGAAACTCGGAATTTAAGTAAATTCCTTTAAACTCGGAATTTAAGAAAAAATTCTTGTTGGCCCTTCTACGCCTTCGTACTTCCTATCATATCTCATGGAAAGAAAACTTTACGCTACCGAAAAATTTGCTGACAATTCCCAAGGATTTCTTAATTTGTATAAAACTTAAATTATGACAAACATTAGTCTTCTTTGATCAAGCAGAGCTAAACCATAAAATAAATGAAATATCAATGCCAGCAGTCACTTTTGTAATATGGAAGTGAGTAACTGAAACTTAGAGTCTTGATAATTCTAACTAGGTGTGAAATAATATCACCTTCAGAATTATATTGCTAACTAGGAGGAATCAAACCCCGATCCTCGATTAAGCATTCTGTCGACTAAGCCCGAATAAAACTTCCTCTTCATTTGACTTTGATTTCGACAAATCCAAACACAATAGAACAAAAGAGGCCCTGAGCAGTTCAATCACGTTTTACAGCACATTTTCGGGGCTAGGGACTTCGAGTTTCGGAAACTAGTTGTTAAGTGCTTCGGCCAGCCGGGGGCGTCGTGGATTTAGTTTTATTTAGAACCGCTGTCGATATTTGTGGCCCGGAGTTAATGAAGTTAAGGACGAACAAAGTACTTTTCCTTGTTTTCTGACAGGCGTTGCTTCGAGCTCCTAATTTAATCGCCACCGACTTGGGGTTTGGGCTACTTTCCGGGCATCTAAATAGTTAACCATTAAGTTAATTTGATTGACGCTAGTAGATACTCCAATGTGTACTATCCTAAGATTTGACAATCACCTTCTTTGGACGATTATAAAGTTTCACCGGATGAGAAACGAAAGAGACCATCTATAAATTAAGCTGGGGGAGCTTACTACCGGCAACTAACTGAATTGAGAAGAAATTATAATTAAATATCAAATTATGACAAAATGTTTGTGATATCCTTCTACCCTTACAATCAGTTGTTTAAGCTCTAAACTTAAATTCATTTCTTTGTTTTTGATTTAATTAGAACAATAATCGAACTAGGTATTGAAAACCTTGAAATCGTGGTGGCCTGTTTTTGGAAAATAAGGGTCTACCTTGAGAAATTGACCCTTTCTTTCGGGTTCTTACAGAGTTCTTCAAAACATATATAGTAGGTATCCAGATGAACATAAGCAAATTTTAATTTAATTATTTATAGTTTTCCATGTAGTTTTGAAAAGCTATAACAACCTTCTATAACCATATGATTTACATCCGTTAGGACATCAATTTTGGTACGACAACTTTAATAAAGAGGTGTGCGTCTCCTCTAATTTGGTCTTTCGAGCTTGTGATTCGTGTTTCGAGAATTGCGTAAAGGATGCACTTGGCGATAGAGCTGCTAGTTCCATTTCGCAATGCGAGTTGCATTTCGGAGTTACCCAGAACGGATGGTTCCTGTTTCTGTTAATAGCGTGGGCAGTTCTCCACTCCATTGCTAATGCCACCAATAAGCAGGTAAAATGTCTTTAGGTAACGTAAAAAAAAATGCAAAATACTTGAAAATTTCTCTTCAGAAAACCCAATCATCAGAAATTCAGTTGTCACTTTGCTGTCCCAGAACGAACTTCAACTCAGAGGTGCTCCACATAGTTCTGGTTCTCCACCTGCTTCACGTCTGTGCTGCAGTGCAACGACTGAGCATAGAATCTACACATTTTCGAGATTATAGCTTTTTTATTTATAACCATATATGTAATGCTATCATTACAAACGTCATAGGAAGGTGGGAAATTACCTATTACCTACCTCTAAATTAGACGTAGGTAATGGGTGTTCATTACCACCCAAGGGCGATAATGGCTTATTACCTACCTCTCTTTCAACCCTCATTTTCCATGCTTATTTCACGGCTCCTAAAATTTATTATGTCTTTATAGAATTAAAAAGGTGTCCCTAGTAGCATCGAACTAGATAAGATAGTTAACTGGAAATTTTTAAAAAAGATAGTTAAAAATATTATAAATATCTTATACGAAAAATATAAAATTATATTATGTAGGTTGTAAATAAAACACTATACACACCTCGGTAGGAAGGTTCCTTACCGTCTCGAGATTTCATACTTCACCTCGACGCTGCGCGTCTCGATAAACTATCAAATCTCTCGACAGTAATGAACGACTTCCCCCGGTATGTAATATACTATTGCCAAGATGTTATATTGTAACATGACTCCTTGCTAAACCGTCAACTTCTTCCTCGGGTCGACGTCTCAGAAAATAAAAATATTCCTGATATTGTTTTGCGAAATCATGGATCTCAATCTAATGATTCACTTGTTTATGCGAATGATCAACCTCCTACAAATGACCCTCAAGTTCAGAGAATGCAAAGCTCTTCTGCTTTCAGTGCGGGGGTCACAAAGATCTTGTGGTGCTCTCTACAGTAGTAGTAAAAGTATGGATTTCGAAAAAATGGATTTCTAAACATGGCTTGTGTCCTATTGGACAAGGAATCTCATAATTATAAGATTGTGAAGGCTTTCACGGCCGGTCAAAATACAATCTAAAGATATTTCCGCGCGTTGAAGCTGTAGTCCAATGGAATTTTTTCCTGACGTTTCGTCTACACCTGCGGCAGACATTATCAAAGGCGATGAGGCAATGGGCGAAGTGATCTCCCGTGCTTCCCGATGTTGACTGATTTGACTGTGGAGAGCTCCGTCGTATTTATTTCCCCGCAGTCACGCTGCTGTGGATGAACTGGGGTGGGGTGGCGCGGGATTTCGGCGCACTTGAAGTATGTCGTAGAACTCGCTTCCAGTCTGCATTTAGGAACGTAATTTCCCCTTTTCGGTTAAAATTGTTGACATGTTTAAAGATCTCAATGGCCAATCTCGTTAGTCTCGGATAGAAACGCTGCCACTGATATAAGATATCCACCTCGTTGAAAAGGATGTCGCGGCCTTCGGAGAGAGCGTGATTTGCTACTGCTGAATTTTGTGTTTGTCGCAGCCTGCAACTCCTCTTGTGTTCCGTAATCCTCGTGTTGACACTGCGTTTTGTGGTGCCAAGGTATACCGAGCCACAGCTGAATGGAACTTGGTAAACTCCGGGCGCCGATAGGGAATCTCAAGCTCTGTTTGTGTTTGGTGTTGTATTGTATGAGTGGATATAAAGACAGTTTTAACACTCTGCTTTTCTAGTAGCCTGCCGATCCTGTCCGTTACTTTGTGGATGTATGGTGGAATAGTCCATCCGCGCTTTTGTTCATCTTTTTTCGTTGTTCCTTCCTGGAGCTCTACATTCCTTGGACGGACGGCCTTATCGGACTCGTGCCTGTTGTATCCATTCCAACCAAAGACTCTTTTGAGATGCTTCATTTGCCGTTCCAATTCAGCCGGCTCACAAATTATTTTGGCTCTCACAGACAGAGTCTTTATGACCACTTTTCTATCTGGGATTATGATTTGATCCGTTATTGAGGTATCGGTTAGTGACCGTTGGTTTTCTATAAAGTGTACGCAAGCTTCCCATACGGCCTCTTGTTGCAGTTTTTTTTTATATCAGTATTTTGAAATTTATTTCAGCATTTTTAATGAATTATTTATTGCTATCGGTTGACAGAAATCAAACAGTTACCTGATTGAATAATTGACTAGGAATCCCTATTGTTTATTATTGTGCCAAAGACAATTCATAGTACTCCACAGTGATTGGTCAACAATATGGAAGCAGGGTATGACATCAGTACAGCTGCAACCAATCATAATAACCAGAATTATTTAGTACCTACAATTTTGCTACTTCTATGTACCTCTTGCCGCCCGAGATAGAGTTACTCTTGAGAACTGACGTTTATTAAGTCTCTCAAGAATTGATTGGTTTAGGATTTCGTAACCCTCTTATACTCATGAAGAAAGTACTTAACTGGGTTGGGTGATAGCTGGTGTTGTTCCATCGCAATGTACTGCCACGATTCCTCCTTCGGAGGGTATGGTGGACAAAAGGGACGGTTATAATAAAACGTAATTCACTGCTTCACTGCCCTGAATCTTCTAAGCTAAACTGTAGAGCTTAACTTTATCCAGCCTTTAGAGAGCAATTGTCCGGAACTACCCCAAATCGGAGAGTTGTCGTGAGTATAAGGACCTTATTAAATTGCGCCACCCACTTTAATGAGTTCTCTCTTTAAGGATGCTGGACAAAGGTACTCAAATGATGCCAGAGCACTAGTAAAAGCGGGAAACCAGGTAACTGATTAGCCCAGCAGAGACAGTACCAGATCCGCAATTTCTAAATTTAACTTCGAACAGTGTATTCAACCACAATTGCATTATTTACAGTACCATTACCAAGGAACGTCATGTGAATGTTACAAGTCCAAGTATACCCCAAAATAAAGAAAAAGATAATTACCCTCAATACCCAACCCCAGTGGGGAAGCATAATAAATAAATGAACCCTTATATCCCTGTGGTTTCTCCAGTTACTGGCTTACCTTATTAACTAATAATGTGACTACACACAAAAACACTGGTAGTCCCAAAAAGATCTTAAATAAACACGGGGTACACTTTCGTACGGAGCATATGTACATATGCCTCGCTCACAATGAGGCTCTTATTACACTAGGAACTTAATAAAGGGTGAGTTTATATGTAAGATAAAGTACCAGTCAACCGGAGCTTATGAATGGATTGGTTGCTTCGAGTGTTCACCAGGATTGATGAAGGTCGATAAGTATTAATCAAGTCAGCCTACCTGATACTCCTTGCCTACACAATACCTCAGTCCTGCAGTTGTCCTGTAGGGGCTTTACTAGGCCACTCTGGTCCTAATCACCTGAGGTGCACTGATTAATGTCAGGCTGCTATTGAGTATGGCACCAAGAAGGGCAGCAGGAATGAAGCACCGAAGAAGTTGAAACTACCGTGAAGCTGAATGTGCTGAACTTGGATGTGAATGTGAATGTGAAGCTGATGGTAAATGTAGTTGTAGAGGTAGATGTAGAGTGAAGTAACCGTAGAGTAGAGTAAAGTAAAGTAAAGGCCTAAGATGAAAAATGAACAATAATCACTCTCGAGCATGTATGTTCCAAATGGTTCGCTAGTATAAGACTACATTTTTCTTTATAAATGAACTTTATTGCTAGGTAATATTGAATATATTTCACTTATTAAATGAACGGGTACATACATTGGATGGAGGATGGCCTTAAAGAAATGAGTTCCCCTTTAAATCCGCTATAAGCGCAAGCTTTCCAAAAGCTAATAGGTATCTAGGGGAGTAATGTCAGAAACCAGCAGCAACTTTTTAAATCCGCTAGAGCGTTCTTCTTCTATGGCAGCTATCTTTATAGCCAAGCACAAAGAGAAGAGATCAAATTACAGGTGCAAAAATCCTCAGTTCATGTGCGTTTTTTTTATATCAAAATTCCCAGCAAATTTCATTCTTCAATGGGTCAGCCTCTCATTGGTCAGAATTTAACCAATCAGAATCTTTGTTTTGAATGAGAGTACCAAAATCAAGATATTTAAATTTATGAAAAGAAAGGGCCTTATACGAGAAGAATACATGATTTTAGCATCCATAAATACATTTTGATGTCTTATCCCTATGTAAAAAGCATCAAAACAAACAATTTTAGGCTAGAAAATTCAATGTCGAAGTCGAATTTTTCAACCCGTTATAGTACAAGAAACACTGTAGGTCTTCACGCTCTCAGTACTAGTTGGACTACTTGTTGACTAGGTCTTGGAATATAAATGAACTACTAATAATTTTTAAAATGTTTTTTTTCAGGAGGACATTCTGTTGAAATTCTCTTCAAAACATTGGTTGATTGGACTATTATTTTCACATGGCTCCTAATTGTATTTTCTCTCTCTCAAAAAGCGTTTTAAAGCCGATCCTGAGTTGTTCAGTCAACATCAACAATTCATCGAAAAGTATGTATCTCTTGGATATGCCCTATTTGTACCTCTAATCCTGAATAGAGATTTGGAGAAATAAAAATGCATAATGTGTTCCCCATTTGTATGTGTTTCGTGATCTAGTTCCATAACTAAGCTCAGAGTTCTATTTCATGCCTCGGTTAAAAGTTCTTCAGGATACTCAGTAAATGACATGAATGTCAAAGGTTTTCGACTGTTTCTGTAAGCACTCTCTTCTTCTTTTTAAGTAGCTTTTTTTGATTGTTTGTTGTCTATACAGTCCCACAATATACCTAGTTTTATACCCTACGAATTCCTGGCACGCTATTTATAATAGGGTGGGTAAACAATAAAACACAAAGCTCTGCTTAGTGTTTGAATAATAGGTTTCCCATTGTCTATTAAACGAGTTTTCGTTCGAAACGGCACCGTGTCGGCTATTCTTTTGGGTTATTTCCCTGACTTGCGGCTCACTGGTAATTATGTTCTTAAATCTTGATTTAGTGGTTTCGTTGCTATGCCGTTATAAATCAAGCGATATTAAAACAACCGCTTGCCGGGATTTTTCCTAAATTTTAGTGGAAAGCCCCGTTTTGTTTCATGTGGAGTTGCGAAACCATAAATTCTTCTTTAGCGAAGGAAACGTCTAAATTAAAGAACTAATTTATATTGAAATGGTGGCCGATTCTGAGGAGTAGGCCAACATTATTTATACGTTTATGCCTCCACCGAGCGGATTCAAATCACACAGTTCTTGCATAAACGTTACACGCTTTAGCAAGGTTGTACTTTAGTATGAGAAGTGGTAGAAGGGAAATTTCTTGGAAAATTCTTTACCTCTCCCCATCTCACCTGATGTTTTATCAATGTCACGCTGCTACCTAATTGCTTACCATGAACCAGTTGCTGGCTCTTTCCGGCGATAATCTGTCCAACTACCATTATTAATAATCATTTAAAGATAGTAAACAGAAGCCTGGAAATTTGACACTTTATGAAAATAAGAGAAAAGTTACATTATCGCGCTAGAGACAATGACCGACTTGACAGGACGTCATTTCAGTGATTTCACATAGCGTCCTGTCTAAGTTGTTTAGTGTTAGGATGGCAATGGTTTAATGGTTAGCTTATGCTTGATGATGTCAAACTAAAAGGATGAAGCAACTAAGTCCATTAACTTTAATTATGTCATCATTTATTTCAAATCAATCAAATCAAAATCACATCAAGGTTTCTATCAAAGTTTGCAAAATTCAAACCCCGATGAAAAGTTTTACGAAATGGTTTTATTCGAATTCGTACCCTCAATGTCAACTCTTTATTTAGAAATATGTCCATTAATAGTGTTGGCTTTTGAAAAAAAAAACATATTCAATGACTTAACATTTATTTATTTTTTGAATTAATAGGTTTTATACGGCCGTTTGGCATATGTGTCAAATATTTTGCTCCAACCGATAAAATAGTCGCCTTTAGGATCCATTTCCAGGCTCAAAGAAGCATTAATATTAAGGAAATTATATGCGAGATTCACTTTCTCCCAAACTAAATCTTGCAAAAGTTCGTCTTTAGTAGGAGTAGGATTCCTTTAAACATATATTTAATTGTAGTGCGTACGTAGTGAGATCAATAAAAACTTACAAATATTTTACGAAATTAGTCCACAACTTCATCATACGCATGTGGGTGAGACGGTCTGGCTCATCCAGTTGATCCAACGGTAGTGTGCTCCAGTTATATTTTAATTCTTCCGCGTGGGCAACACTATCGGCATCTAGGAGAGATGTTTCTTGAAACTTCGGTTTAATGCTTAGAAAAGTTTTTCACTTTTTTTCAAAACATTAATAATGTTTAACACTATTTGATCAGGAAAGGTTCTCCATTTTTTATATACAGAGTGAGAAAGTTTTATTTTCTTCCATTTTCTTATAACTCTTCAAGGTTTTGAGCTACTTAACTCAAATTTGGAACATAACACACTAATCTGAACGAACTATTTATGATCCACATTGGTGGATATACAAACTGATGAGAATCTAGTTTTGTATTCTATTTTACCTTTTCCAAATTTTTAAAGCGCGCCACTGATCACTTCTTTTTAGCGACCTGAATTCTGTAGTCAATTAAGGAACTTTATTACTTCTAAGACTGTGTAGGCATTCACGGCCGGTCAAAATATAATTTAAAGTGTTTTCCTGGCTTTCAGGCCGTGCACCAATGGAATTCCTTCCTGACGTTTCGTCTATAGCTGCGGCAGACATTATCAAAGTGCGAGGTGATCTCCCGTGCTTCCCGACGTTGACTTATTCGACTGTGGTGAGATCCGTGGTATTTATTCCTCCGCCGTCGCGCTGCAGCAGGGGCACTGGGGTGGGGGTATTGTTGGCGCGGGGTTTTAGGCAAACTTAACGTATGTAGTAGAACTCGCTTCCAGTCTGCATTTAGAAAGTTTTAGGCGTACTTGAAGTATGTCGTAGAACTCGCTTCCAGTCTTTCAGTCTGCATTTAAAAACGTAATTTCCTCCTTCCTGTTCGAATTGTTATCGTATCTAAAGATCTCAATGGCCTTTCTCGTTAGTCTCGGGTAGAAACCCTGCGATTGCTATAAGATATCCAACTCGTTGAAAAGGATGTCATGACCTTCGGAGAGAACGTGCCCTGATACTGTTGACTTTTGTGTTTGTCCCAGCATGCAACTCCTCTTGTGTTCCATAATCCTCGTGTTGTCCGTCATATCTTCGTAAAACTCGGTAAACTTCCAATGCCGGTAAGAGATCTTTGCGGTTTTTGGCCTTTCTCAAGCTCTGTTGTATTATACGAGTGGGTTTGAACACACAAGTTTTAACACTGTCCGTTCCTATCCGGAGCCTGCCGATCTTGTCCGTTACTATATGTGGATGTATGGTAGACTAGTACACCCGCGCTTTTCTTCATCTTCTCCCGTTGTTCCTTGTTGGCGCCCTACATTCATTGGACGGACGGCCTTATCGAACTCGTGTTTGCTGTATCCATTCCAGCCAAATGCTCCCTCCAGATGCTTCATTTCCCGTTCCAATTCAGCCGGCTCACAACGTCTCTTGGCTCTCACAGACAGAGTGTTTATGACTCGCCTATTCGGTTCTCAACTCTATCAACCCAAAAATTCAATTCACTATGGAGATAGAAAAGAAAGAACGCCTACAGTTTTTGGATGTTTTGGTATCAAAGAGGCCGTATGGGAAGCTTGCGCACACTGCTTACGGAAAACCAACACACACTGACCGATACCCCAATAACGGATCAAATCATCATCCCAGACAGAAAAGGGGTGTCACAAAGGCTGTGACTATGAAAGCCAAGAGAATTTGTGAGCCGGCTGAATTGGAACGGGAAATGAAGCACCTGGAAAGAGCCTTTGATTTGAATGGATACAGCAAGCACGAGTTAGATAAGGCCATCCATCCAAGGAATGTAGTCCAAGGAATGTAGTCTACCATACGTCAACAAAGTTGTTTCAGGATCAATTTGTTAACCACACAAACCGATCCCAAACTAAGGGTTGAGCTTTCAAATATTTTACTTGCTCACTTTAAGAGTTAGTGAAACTTTCCAAAGGTTGCCAATTTTTAACTTTATCTGCCTTCATGGAGGTTGCAAATAAATACTAACAACAAACTATAAATCTCAAGTGTATTTAAAAGAATAAGAAATAGATATTAACAAATTAATTATAGAGTAATAGTAAAAACATTAAGGCTTAAAATTCTTAAACCCTGGCTTAAACTAAAATCAGTGAAAAAATGAAAAAACACACCAGTTGTACCTAGCTACCAAAATGATTAATTAAATCGCTAATCTAAAAATAATAAAGTATACATTTAAATACCTTAAGTAAGTCTGCGGCAAATAGCAAAAATACGTATTAGGTAATGTAAAATGTGCGGTAAAATTCAAATTCTGGAACTAATTATCCCTGCGCAATAGGCAACTGTCCCTGAACAATCGTAGCAGTCTTTCTCAATTGTAGGTTGAATAAACTGTTTAGATCCTACCTTGATCGTCGGAAACAACGTCGGACATCAGGATTGAGGGCACAGCACATTAAAGTCTAATGAAGCTGGGAGATTCCTATAATACTTAGGAATCAAGGTGATTCTTCCAATCAGTCACTGCCTTACACCTTTTACTAGCACAGTGAATACAGGGGATGAACTTATTTGAATTAATTCATCAGCCAAAAGGGGCACGCGAAACTATTTCGACGTGGAACCAAATCAATTTTAACAGCACCACTTTTGATGCGAGTTTTTAGAGCAGAAACTTCCGAAAAGAGACTAATTCAGCAATCTGTGTAAGAAGAGAGAAGAAAGAAGAATGCGAACGCCACACATTTAGTGTTTCCCTATCGTATGCATGAACTTGATTGACTCCTCGATACATAAACAAAACACATCCACCACTCCGACTAATCAGAACCCGAGTTAGGAGCGTCGGCCAAGAAACCTTCCCCTAGAAACCTTAAAAATTGCCCTAAAAAACAACTTAAAGTGGCATTATTATATGGGTTGGAATAAAATTTGGGCTATTAATAGAACCAACGGTGATAAGTGGAGTCTGCATACGTGAAGACTGCTAGCATTGAGTTCGGACTTAACAGAGATACATCAACGAGTTTTAACATACAGAACTTGTTGAGGAAGTTTCCGAAACAAAAGTAGCGGACAGGATTGACAGGCTACTGGAAAAGCACAGTATTAAAACTGTGCTTAAACCCACTCGTACAATACAACAGAGCTTAAGATCGCTCAAAGACCGCTGAAAACCCCGACCGGCACCCGGAGTTTACCGAGTTCTATGCAGCTGCTTGCTCCAATAATGGTCACCCGTTATGCCCAGACCCTTAGCGAATCTGATGAGTCTCTCGGGCGACACTGCGTTCGATCTTGAGGTTCAATGATCGTGTTTCCGAACATTGAGTGTCTCCATCTTGCAATAGCCGGGCAGTCACGTAGGACGTGCTCAACTGTCTCGTCGTCCTCCGAGCACAGCCGACACTCCGTCTCTTCGGACATTCCAAGACATCTCCTCTGCATGTGAAATTTTAAGTGGCTACGTCCTGTGTCCTGCGGCAGTGGCCGCTCGGATTTGTTTGGGCTTTTGCTCTCCCTGTTCCCGTAATAATTTTTTTGGAGTATGATAGTCCGGGTAGGTTCTTCCACCAGTTCTGGGACTTGGCATTGCTCCATTTCTGAATATCAGTTTTGACCAGAGATAATGGGACTCACTCAGGGCCTATGAATGCAGAGCCCGCTAACTCCGAGACTAACGAGAGACGCCGTGGAGATCTTTAAACACGACAACAATTAACAGGAAGGAGAAAATTATGTTCCTAAATGCAGACTGGAAGCGCGTTCTTCGACATACTTCAAGTGCGCCGAAACCCCGTTCCACCACTACCCTCGCCCCAGCCCCTCCACTGCAGAGCGACGGCGGGGGAATAAACACCGTCGAGCTCACCACATTTCAGTCAGTTAATGTCGGGAAGCACGGGATATCACGTCCATTGCCTCATCGCCTTTGATAATGTCTGCCGTAGTTGTAGACGAAACGTCAGGAAGAACGTCCATCGGGCCACGGCTTCAAACCCGGAAAATAGTTTAAATTGTATTTATTACTTCTGTAGGAAATGACACAGCACATTTAGCCTATGTCGGGTGCATATAGATCTATCTGCTGCAGAAGATTAATCTTCCATAACCCAGTGAAAAATTTCACCGAAAGATTGTGTGAGATCATCAGAGCGTTACCTCCTAAGACGCGTTTCGCTCCCACTAGAACTGACCAGTTGGGTTCACTTTGATGACCTCACACAGGGAAATGAGTATTTAATTTATTACTTCTTCTTATTTTTGTTTTATCTCCCACCGTCTTCGGAAAATTAGCAAAAATGGGAATGCACCCATTTTTTCTGTAGGAAATGGCTATGTGTTCGAAATTAAGCTCTCAGATATTAACGTAAGTTAATAATTTCTTCTGGAAAACTATGTTTATTACTAGACAGTTTTGCAAATTAATTGAAAATGATGGGAGAATACAAAAATGCTAGAACCAAAAAGTTTTGTATATTAAATATGTAATTCAGATCTTTAGGAAGGAACGACCAGTAATGCGCTAATCGTTGGGAAAAAAGAGTTGGGAAAGCAAAACGGGAAACAACCTCCGAAAAAAAATAAGACTTTATAGATGATCGCTATCAATTGGTACATCTCAAGATGTAAAACATAAATAATTTGTTATATTCTAAATTTCAGTAAAGCATCTCGAAAGCTTTGAGAAATGTAAAGAGAAAAATTGAAACTTAACTCCCTGTATCTCGAAGATGAAGTTTTGCGGGTCAAAGTTTGTCGAAACTTTTGACCTTATTTCTCATCCTAAAATATGCTGTTAAAATTTGTTGCATTTATTTGGTGACACTCTATCTACCATTTCGATATGAATATTGGATATTGATAAGATAGTTGGACAAACCTGGAAATGTTTCATTATGACCTCCTGCTATACCATCGTAAGAGAAGATGTAGAAATACACATCGTTGAATTTTGCCATCAATTGGCCCTGTTCAATGACGCTTCTTGTGTACTGGTTGTCGCTGCTCAACTAGTGACATGGTAAATAAAAGTAAATATTTACTTGCTCCAATCTGGTTCAGGAAGTTTCTTGAAAACTTTTACTGACCCTGATATATTTTCCTAAGTTGCTTTCCAATGTAGAGTTTCCAACATATACTCTACGAATCTCCTCACCAACTTCTAGTGAAGTAATGTTGGACTTGAAATTAAAGTTAGCGGGAACTAAAGAACCGAGGTTAGCATCAGCACTAGCTGCATACTTCTTCAGCGTGTCGATATCTGAAAATAGAATCTATGCTGATTAATGCTGGTTGCAACGAAACAACATTCTCACTTGCTGCTAGCGTAATCTTTTCCTCAGAATTCACTCCAACTATCATCGGTACTGTAGTGTAGTTACCTACACTGAACAACTCATACATGGGTTCAGTTATAAAAGCATTAGGATGAACAGGCTCTATAACTGGTAGGGAGGTTTTCTAAACAAACGTTTACTAAGGAGGGCTACATACATTGTTAAATCTCCTTACCGAAATACCTGTTGAAGCATTGTCGATGATTTTTGGGTCTAGGCTCTGTAGATATAGCACAAGATCCGCTGTGGATAAGTCCGGCAAGGAACTATTAATAGTATTTGCTAGTGATCGAGCATAATCTTCTGGATTATTGTTAAAAGCCCATGTGTTCATTGGCGAGCCACTTTCTATTATGGCTCCCTTAAATAATCCTACAACACAGGTTTAGTTCTCATTGCTTTTTAAGCATTTCATAATCCATGGCTCTGAAACTTTTGTTGATCACAAACCTGACACTTCGTTGTTTAATAGCTGCCATCCCACAGAAGACCCTCCAGCACTTTGACCTGCAATCGTTATCCTCTCTTTGTCGCCTCCAAATAACTCAACGTTGTCGAACGTCCATTGCAAAGCCAAACTTTGGTCTTTCAATCCGGCGTTTCCTGGAGCGGACATGTCTCCAGTTGCTGTTAAAAAATATCAATATGAGTAGGGTTTTAACGGCGGAAAAGGTGACAGTGTTACCTAAAAAACCGAATGGTCCGACACGGTAATTGGCTATTACTACTACAATATCCTCGTCCATCCAGTATTGCGGCCACCAATCAGCACAACCGTTGATGAAGCCACCACCATAGATCCAGAAGACGACAGGTAACTTTGTCACGTTTTTCATCTATGGAGTTAGGGATATAATAATAAATAATATTGCTTGAGTAATATGTGATGTAGAGCAGATATGATACAACTATCTTTCTGAGTAACAATACTAGTAAGTGACATATTTTTATTGTTTTAAATTGGTCAGCTTTCCCTACAGAGATAAAGGCTCTCTTATATATAGGATGTAATTTAATGATAGGTAAGTAATTTCAAGGTAGTAAGTAATTCCAAATCAAATTCAAATAAAAAGTTTATAAAAATATGTGTCTTATGAAGTCTGGTTTTCAAGATACAGGATGCAAAAAATACGAGTTTACATCAATGGATCTACACAGTGTCAACCGATTGCGTAGTGATGAATTCAATCAATCAATCAATCAATCAATCAATATTTATTGCCAGCAAAACAGTAAACATACTACAAGGCAACGTCACAAAAAAAAGGGGTTTTCAATACATTTTGAAATACATAATAATATCTTACACTTACTTGATAGAAACATTTGGATTCTTGTTATAATTACTTAATATATTATATTCCTTTAGTCAGTATCAATGAATACAAGCACTTATCCTTCAAATGTGATACTACTTCTTTTCTGAATTGGACCGGGTTATTGATATTTGTTATTGACCTTGGCAGCCACTGATAAGCTTTGACTGCACTATAGTAGGGACTCTTCTGGAAAAAAACTGACTTGTGTTGAGGAGTTGCCAGATCCCTCCCACTTCTGGTATTTATTAACATGTCCGGTGCATGGTTCTCATAATTCTTGCTGAACACCACAGAATTCCTCTTAACAAACATCACCAAACTAAGAACATACAGGGAGGGCACAGTTAATTAATTAAATTCTAGGATGAAGACCAAATATCGATCGAATCAGCCTTTTTTGTGCAATGAAAACATCTGTAGCCCCACTAGAAGAGCCCCAGAATGAAATGCCATAATTTATTAATGACTGGATACATGCAATATAGAAAGTTCTAATGGATTCCATAGACAAAACATCACGAAGTCTTCTCAAGAGGGCGCAGTAGCTATTGAGTCTTGATACAAGTTTGGACGTTTGCTCGTACCAATTTAATTGGGGATCAATAATGACGCCCAAGAATTTTACTGATTCGCTATGAGGAACTGATTTTTCTTGCATATTTACATATAAAGAATCAGACTGCGTTTTTTTTTAATAACAAATCATTCCAGTTTTTTTGGCATTTAGTTTCAAAAAATTTCTTTCACGCCACTGACACATTTCAGATGCGGCCAATGATGAGATGCCATGAGAGACCATCCCTTGTGTTATGATTCAAAATGACTGAAGAGTCGTCAGCATATTGGCACACTAAAGAATTGCTAACATTACCTGACAAGTCATTGGCATAAAGTATGAAAAGAAGTGGACCCAAGATTGATCCCTGGGGGACACCTTGTCTGAGTTCCTGCATTTTTGAAAAGTATGCCCTCCCATTGTAGTTTACACAAATGGACTGTGATATATTTCTCAAGTAAGAGACAATCAAAGAACCGCATACTCCCCGCAAGCCAAATAATAATAAGTTGGAAATTATGGACTAGAAGATCATGATTGATGGTATCAAAAGCTATGTATAATAAGTCGAAAAAAAGCCCGCACACCCTGTCATTTTGATCAATATGTTCGACTATAAATTTAAGAGTGTTGAAAATTGCCATTTAAGTGGACCTCTGGGGAACAAAACCAAATTGATGATCTGCTAACAACTTGTTTGCTTGTAAAAATTTGAGAATTCTGCTATAGATAGCTTTTTCAAAAACTTTGGAAAATGACGGCAGCAAAGATATTGGCCTAAAGTTGGAAATGGCCAGCGGGTTGCCTTTTTTGAGGACTGGGACCACTTTAGCCACTTTCAAGGCATCAGGAAAGACTCCAGAAGTGAAGCAGTCATTTATCAAATCAGATAATGGTCTACATACATATTGGGCAACAGATTTGACAATTGAGATTGGTATTTCATCAATTCCTGCGGAATATTTGTTGAGTAGGCTATTTATTATTGTCAAGACTTCGTGTTGATGTGTGGGGCTGAGAAATATTGTTCTGTCATGGGTGTCCTTTAGAAAAGGTTCGACATTATTATGAGAAATGGGTAGATTAAATTGTTTACTAAAGAGTTCAGTTAAGGTGATGGGATCATCAATTTTTATATGATTAATTTTTAAATTAATATTGTTCTGGGGTTTGCTTTTATTTGTAAGTTTGCTAAATATAGTCCAGGCAGTTTTTGATTTGTTTGTGGAATTGATTATTTTATTGTCATTAATGGCCTTGTTTAGTTCATGGACGTAATTTCTATATTGTTTTCTAACTTCCTTGTATTGTAAGTAAACCCGTTCACTTTTTGTCACTTGATACCAAACATAGATATCTTTGGTGAAACCTTGAAAATTCCTTAATTTCTCTATTTATCCAAGTTTCAGAAGTTTGACAGCCAGCTTTGATTCGAGTTTGTGGAAAACTCTGATCAAACCAGTAGGAAAAAATGTTTGAAAATATAATGTACTCGTCGTTTATATCTGCAGCTTCATACATCTCTTGCCAAGAGTCAGCGACAAGAAAGCTCAGAAATCGTTGGATATTAAAGGAGTTGTAAATTCTTTTCATCCTAAAACTAGACTTACAATTTATCATCTCTGAGTTGGCGATATAAAGAAGAATTCCGTAGTGATCAGAAAAAAAGTTTTGTAGATTTGACAGCTTACCTTTTCCGGAACAATATTTGTAAAAATATTGTCAATTTGCGTCGACGAAGTGGCAGTGACTCTGGTAAAACCGTTCACTTGAGGATTTAAGCCATAAGTGTCCAATACTTGTAGCAGTGCTGTGGAGTTGCCATTTTTAGTGGAGAAGTCAACATTAAAATCATCACATATTACAATGTATTCAGCTAATGAGAAGACCTCATGCAATAGATCGTCCAATTCAGATATGAAGCAGTCTAGATTACCCTTAGGAGACCTATATATACAAATAATAGTAATTTTTTGCTTATTTACGTACATTGTAGAGATGCACAATTCACATTCGTTGAATTTCAAATACATGGGCAGTTCATATTTTTTGATGTTTTGATTCTTGGAAAAAATAGCAGTACCACGGCCCTTCTGTTCCACCCTTGATGAGTATCTATCGAGTTTCCAGTCAGTGAGATGAAACTTTTCAATGTCCGAGCCCCTGAGCCAGTGTTCTGTTATGAGAAGGATGTCTGGAGATAATTCAGCTAAAGTACTTCTAATTCACAAGTTTTGTTATTGATACTTTGTGCGTTTAAATATAGGAGTTTCACACAGCTTTTATTTTCAGCATCTGATGCAGAATATTTGCCTGTCCAATCTCCCTTTAGGGCATTGGTTTTTACTTGTTTTTTAGTGAATCCGCATTGCTTGTGTGGAAATTTCCACCCATATGGGGATCGACGCGGGCTTGAAAAATGTTTTTAATAAACTCCTGGTGTCGTTTAAAATCAAGACGCCCAACACCCACATGCTTTGGCCAGAAACTTGATTGGTAGAGAATGTCCTTACTTTCCAGAGGGGCAACAACTACAAAAGACTTCAGTCTATCCTCTTCAGTCGGGATCTCTCGTACTAGGGTGTCTGCATCCTCAAATCAGGCCTTTTTTATTATGTAATTTTTAACCCCTCCTCCGTTGCGCTTCTTTTCACTCTATTTATGTAGATCCAAGCTCTACGGTCACCTCCCTCGAAACTTAATTCGGCTGCCCCAGTACCTAAATTTCTCTTTTTTTGCTCTTTTTTGAGCCACTTGGGAAGTATTATATCGGGGTTTAAATTGCTGAAATACATTGTTTCCCATGGGCACATGGGATTCTCGGCAAAGGGTTTCTCCCTTGCTTCTAGGTTTTTCATTATTTTCGAGATCAGCAATAGATTCGCAGTCCGAAGCACTGCTATCTCCTTTTCTCGAAACTCCTTGTCGTGGTTTACGTTTTGGGGATTTACCATTTGAACCCGAGCGATTATTATTATTGTTGTTATTTGAGACTAACAAATTCTTGTTAGTCCCTGGTAATAACGGTAGTCTCGTATCGTGACCGTTCCTTTCAAGAGGTTTAGTGTTTAACACTCCACTGTAGGTCTGTTTATATTGCCCCGTGTTTACATTTGTAAGATTGTAAATTTTCTCAGTGAGCAAATTAACATTCTGCTTAATAATATTGTTTTTATCCATTACCTCTTCAAGCATTTTCTTCAGGTAAGTTATTTCCAGATTCACTTGGGACTTAGTTGCTTCGCAGAGCTCAATGTTATGATTGTTGTTAATTTTGGCGCCATTTTCTGACACCACAACAAACGAAGTTTTGTTTCATCAATTCTCCTGAAACGGGTGCCTTGCCGATTTGCACAACCATCATGATAGATCGCAAAGCAATTGATGCATACACTAACACCTCAATTTTTCTTAACACAGCACTTAAAACCATACTTTTTATCGTCTTTTGTTCTAGCCTCCGAATCGACATCAGATCCGGCGGCCATCTTGAGCAGGCTGAGCAGACTGATTGCAGCTGAGCAGAATTGTCGCACGAACTTTTGATACGTGGTCGTGAGTTGGGAGATGCTTCGGTTCACACAAAGCGTTTCCTGCTTCGTTTTCCCCGATATAGGGAATCTTGGAACCAGTGTAAAACATTTTGATCTCACAGGTAAAGTGGCAGTGTCTGGAGCCAAGCTCGAAGAATTGGTGAGTGACATTTAGGAATTCGACAATACCAACCGGGATAATGAGTACTCTTGGATAAAAGCACGCCTAACTTTGGAAAGGAGAAAGAAAATATCGGAGTTCTATACCAAGAAGAACTGATAGTGATGAAACAAAGGATAGCCGAGGATAGCAAGCAAGCTTTTCAGAAAATAACAGGAGCAGCAAAACTGTTTGACCTACTCACCGACAATGGTGACGAAAGGGCTCCCCCACCATATGCTTCCCCAGGGAAAGACAATATGCTTGATGACATGATAAATGAACTTAGTCATAAACTCTTCGTATTACATAATTCTCAGCGGATGAAATTTTGCAACTTACCTACTCCGTCCATTGGAGGGGCTCTAGGTGGACCATTCACTCTGTGCTATTAAACTGCAGCAGGGAGAGAAAACATCAGGATAGTTCGATACATATTAGCATATGGGGCCGCAAATTTTGTCCACCAACTAGTAATACGAAGAATATATTAGAACCAGAAATGGCATATCGACGTCCTGCGAGACGTCTGGACGTTCATGCGGTGACGAGCAGCCAATCAGCAGATAACCGACCACCTTTTGACGTACAACCAAGAACGACGGGAGCACGCGACCACAAGAAATGGTCTCTTGATCGTGTATGCTGGAATTGTAAACAGACGAGACATGTAAGCGCACAGTGTAAGGAGTCATTGGTTTTCCTTTGCTACAAGTGTGGTCATCGCGGAGTAACACAGCACTTAAAACCATACTTTTTATCGCCTTTTGTACTAGCCTCCGAATCGATATCAGATCCGGCGGCCATCTTGAGCAGACTGAGCAGACTGATTGCAGCTGAGCAGAATTGTCGCACGAACTTTTGATACGTGGTCGTGAGTTGGGAGATGCTTCGGTTCACACAAAGCGTTTCCTGCTTCGTTTTCCCCGATATAGGGAATCTTGGAACCAGTGTAAAACATTTTGATCTCACAGGTAAAGTGGCAGTGTCTGGAGCCAAGCTCCAAGAATTGGTGAGTGACATTTAGGAATTCGACAATACCAACCGGGATAATGAGTACTCTTGGATAAAAGCACGCCTAACTTTGGAAAGGAGAAAGAAAATATCGGAGTTCTATACCAAGAAGAACTGGTAGTGATGAAACAAAGGATAGCCGAGGATAGCAAGCAAGCTTTTCAGAAAATAACAGGAGCAGCAAAACTGTTTGACCTACTCACCGACAATGGTGACGAAAGGGCTCCCCCACCATATGCTTCCCCAGGGAAAGACAATATGCTTGATGACATGATAAATGAACTTAGTCATAAACTCTTCGTATTACATAATTCTCAGCGGATGAAATTTTGCAACTTACCTACTCCGTCCATTGGAGGGGCTCTAGGTGGACCATTCACTCTGTGCTATTAAACTGCAGCAGGGAGAGAAAACATCAGGATAGTTCGATACATATTAGCATATGGGGCCTCAAATTTTGTCCACCAACTAGTAATACGAAGAATATATTAGAACCAGAAATGGCATATCGACGTCCTGCGAGACGTCTGGACGTTCATGCGGTGACGAGCAGCCAATCAGCAGATAACCGACCACCTTTTGACGTACAACCAAGAACGACGGGAGCACGCGACTACAAGAAATGGTCTCTTGATCGTGTATGCTGGAATTGTAAACAGACGAGACATGTAAGCGCACAGTGTAAGGAGTCATTGGTTTTCCTTTGCTACAAGTGTGGTCATCGCGGAGTAACACAGCACTTAAAACCATACTTTTTATCGTCTTTTGTACTAGCCTCCGAATCGACATCAGATCCGGCGGCCATCTTGAGCAGACTGAGCAGACTGATTGCAGCTGAGCAGAATTGTCGCACGAACTTTTGATACGTGGTCGTGAGTTGGGAGATGCATCGGTTCACACAAAGCGTTTCCTGCTTCGTTTTCCCCGATATAGGGAATATCCAATGTAACCAATGTAAAATATTTTGATCTCACAGGTAAAGTGGCAGTGTCTGGAGCCAAGCTCGAAGAATTGGTGAGTGACATTTAGGAATTCGCCAATACCAACCGGGATAATGAGTACTCTCGGATAAAAGCACGCCTAATTTTGGAAAGGAGAAAGAAAATATCGGAGCTCTATACCAAGAAAAACTGATAGTGATGAAATAAAGGATAGCGAGCAAGCTTTTCAGAAAATGACAAGAGCAGCAGAACTGATTGACCTACTCACCGACAATGGTGACGAGAGGGCTCCCCCACCATATGCTTCCCCAGGGAAAGACAATATGCTTGATGACATGATAAATGAACTTAGTCATAAACTCTTCGTATTACATAATTCTCAGCGGATGAAATTTCGCAAGTTACCTACTCCGTCCATTGGAAGGGCTCTAGGTGGACCATTCACTCTGTGCTATTACACTGCAGCAGGGAGAGAAAACATCAGGATGGTTCCATACATATTAGCAAATGGGGCCTCAAATTTTGTCCACCAACTAGTAATACGAAGAATATATTAGAACCAGAAATGGCATATCGACGTCCTGCGAGACGTCTGAACGATCATGCGGTGACTAGCAGCCAATCAGCAGATAACCGACCAGCTTTTGACGTACAACCAAGAACGACGGGAGCACGCGACTACAAGAAATGGTCTCTTGATCGTGAATGCTGGAATTGTAAAGAGACGAGATATGTAAGCGCACAGTGTAAGAAGCCATTGGTTTTCCTTTGCTACAAGTGTGGTCATCGGGGAGTTACCATAAGATCTTGTCCCATATGCACAAAAAAGTAAGAGAGACGGCATCATTGGAAGGCCGAGCTATGGTGACCGTAATGTTTACTCGGTCTATCGATCGGATACAACGGATTTTGTCCTACATTTTTGCAAGTTGTCCTCGGGATAACCGACCCTATTTGGAGGTTGACATCTTGGGAGTAAAGTTCTACTGGTTAGAGGAGCTAACTGCACAATAACAAATGGTGAATGTTGGAAGATTTTGGATGGTTTGGGTTTGGTTTTGTCGGCGATTCCAGTGCACTGTGGCGAATAACGAATTTTTTACAGTGTTGGGTAGTGTTTCTACTCCTGTACGTGTAGAGAACCTAGTGCAGCTGGTGGAAATATTGGTGATTCCAGCACTTACACAACCATTGATACTGGGGATGGATTTTTTTGGGTGGCGATAGGTATCGTTTCTGACTTTAACATTAAATGTTGGTCTTTTAACAACATTGGATCATTACCAGAGATTAGTACTATCACTATAACTTCCAAATTGAGTATGGAAGAGGTGGGTACTCTCCAAAAACTGACAAACTGGTACTTGGAAAAGATGGATGTGAAGTTGCGATCGACCAACTTGGTGCAACCTGCACCTGGTTGGAGATTCTACTGGATGGGTCAGTGGAACCAATCGAACAGAGGGCTTACCGTGTATCGCTAGCAGTACAGGCTCGCATTGATGAATAGGTTAAGATGATGCTTGAAAAAGTTACAATCGAACCATCTAACAGTGCTTGGTGATCACTAATACCAGTGGTATTAGTGCCAAAAAAGGTATCTATTTTGTGTGGATTATAGTAAATTAAACAGAGAGAGTAAGAAAGATGCATATCCCTTGGTTTTTATTTCTACCATTTTGAATCGCCTTCGCAATGTTCGTAATTTAAGTTCGTTAGATATCAAATCAGTCTGCTGGCAAGTTCATATGCATGAGAAATCTAAGGAACTTACTGCGTTTACTGTGTCGGGGAAAGGTTTGTTTCGTTTTAACAGAATGCCGTTCGGGTTAACCAACAGCCCTGTAGCATGGCAAAGATTAATAGATAGCGTTCTTTGCGAAGGATTGGAGCCGTTTGCTTTTGTGTATTTGAATGATGTGATAGTTGTGACAGAAAGTTTTGGAAACATTCTAGAAATCTTAGCCGAAATTTTTGGAAGATTAAAAAATGTGGGGTTGACGGTGTCCTCAGAGAAGTCTCAGTTCTGTAGACCTTCTTTGAAATATCTTGGTTATGTGGTGGATGTTAAATTATTGCACGTGAATTCCCCGAAGGTAGAGGCTATAATTCTGTTGGCTCCGAAAAATATCAGTAAAGTGTGGAGAGTCGTAGAAACCGCTTCTTGGAACCGATGCGTCGGTGCAAGCCAGATATTTCCACGTTAATAGCGGCGATGACCAGTCTTTTGCAGAAAAAGCGGAAGTGGGAATGGAGTGCGGATTGTGAGAGATCTTTCCAAGCTATCAAAATCCACCCTATATCGGCTCCAATTTTGTCCTATCCCGATTTTTTGCGCCCATTTTTCGTACAGACAGACGCGTCCGGATATGTCATTGATGCTGTCTTGTCGCAGCACCATGAAGAAGGTTATAGCCTATGTGAGCCGGTCGTTATCCAGACAAGAAAGAGCATATTCTATTACAGAAAGAGAATGCTTGGGTGTGGTGTAGGCTCAGGCCATAATTAGAGGGATACCGTTTCATGTAGTGCCGGATTTATTGTCTCGGGCTGTGCCAGAATTGTCTGAAGTGGTGCTAGATATAAGCAATGTTTCACGTAAATCGTGGTACGCTAAACAGAGCGCGAGAGTGGTAGCCGAGCCCTTGAGGTATTCTCAGTGGAGGCTAGAAGATGGGAAGCTCTATAAACATTTGAAGCCTGTATTTCCTACACTGGATGACATTGCAAGCTTATTGAAGAAAATGGTACCAAAAGCTCAACGCAAAGAAATTATTAGAACACTGCACGATAGTTCTACATCTGGACATGGAGGGATTTATAAAACTTTCCATCGATTGATGACTAGGTACTATTGGCCCAAGGTTACGTACGTACCTGCAAAATTAGCTTAGCAAACAAACTAGAGCAAAAACCACCCTGCTGGCTATTTGGTCAGAAAGCAAGGCGTAACAAGACCGTGGGAATTGATTTCGGCGTATATAGTTGGACCCTTACCTCGATCGACAACTGGTCATCAGTATATTCTAGAGTGCCTGTAATGAGAGTTTGGCCATAAGGACTTGTCCGCCATGTTTTTTACAAAGATTAACATTGTTCTTATGGGCGAAAGCCTGCAAATGTTTTTTTTTTTAGACAAACGATGAACTATAATTCTTCCTTCCTACTAATAAGTAAACGCTTTAGTTCAAGATACATTATGAGCAATTGAGAATTGTTGAAGAATTCACAAATTTCCACAACAACCAAAAAAAAATGAATTTAAGTACAGGTAATTTTTGAATATTCCGCCACTTTTAGATGACGTTTATCCATCATCGAGTTGACGTAGTGAGTACTGACAGCCGACGGAATTCCAAATTGCTCTTAGAGTATTCTTGTGCTTAAATTCATATTGAAGAAACAAAGGACGGGTATATTGCCAGGGCGTAGTAGGGCCATAACCCGAAAATGCATCAAAATGTCATATGCCATATATGTCAATCTGACCATTGACTTCTGACTTTGGAAAAAACATGGCGGCACCAATAGAAGACGATACCACCTTATGGCCACACTCTCATTACAGGCACTCTAGTATATTCTTTATATTCAGGATTACTTTTCCTGGATTGTGCCACTTGTGGTAATGCGAACATCCAGAGGTGAGGTCACTGGATTCACACCTTTCCTCGTGTTATTTGGAAGAGAGATTCAGTTGGATGGAAGTGGGAAGACAGTGACCACGGATTGGGAAAGCGATCCTGAGGATCGGCACAATCCTGAGGTACGCAGTGCATAATTTCAAAAACTTTATATAACACATGCAGAAACATTGAAAAATGCACAGGATAAAACTAGTAGAAGGTATAATCTGCGTCGACGAGATGCTCAGTACCAGTTAGGCAACCGAGTGTCACTGTCAATTTTGTCACTTCAAAATTGTTGCCCAAGTTTGTGGGACTCTTTTTCATAGACAAAAAAGTTAATCCTTGGACGTACCGTCTTCGCGATGATCAAGGTAAAGATGGAGGTCTTTGGAACGTGAAATATTTAAACCCGAATGCAATGGATGTGAAAAATGATGACTAGAAATGGGTGGACTGCGTTCTATTTTTAAATGTCAGTATTTTAGGGATTGGTATACTGCTAATAAGGTATACATAATTTTGTTTCCTTTTTTTTGGTAATACAACAGCCATGTATCAGACGTACTTTGTCTGTGTCCGTCTTATTTGAAAATAGGAGGTTATCCTAACACCACTCAACTCGTTGGGCAGCAAATAGCCCAATACTTTTGAGAAAATATTGTTGACACCGCGGGTCAATAAATGTTTCTAAAGGGTAGAGAATGGATTGCTTTTTGTCTGGTTATCGTTGATGAGTAGCGGATATATTTGGAGATAAGACACTGCAGATTTGATATAGCAAATTACCGGTTGTCTGTCGTCCATAAGCATCTTTGCACATGGTAGAATGTTGTTTTTTTTTTAATTGAAATTAAGAAATTAAAATTTTTGTTTAAACTTATTAAAAAAGGAAAAATTTTGAGGAATTTTTCTTGGAAGTACGGGGAGGATCTGTTACGGTTCAATTTTGAATTACGAGTCATATCAAGTTTCGAATGGTTTAATACGGAATAAATTGCGCCATCTCTCGATGCGTCGTCGCGGTACTGAGTCATGTTTGGAAAACCAATCACAGGTGCGTTGTTTTCGGCTTTGGGTATTATAGTTTTAACATGGCGGCTTCTGCAGCTGCTACACGACCAAGCAGCGACTTTGTGGTGTTCTGTGGTATGAGGCGCTAGAGGCCTCAAACATCTTGGCCAAGCAGTGTCAGACTAACATGAGGCAACACGCACTTCGTCGATCCTGCTACCTAATGCAGATAGGAGCAAGGTCGTACAATACGTTACCCACTTTTTATATTGATGTTCTAAGTCCGTTACGATCGCCCCTGTACATAACTGATAATTTATCAAAGAATTCCAGTCCAAGCTCGAGTTTTTGGTATAAGCACAGACTTATACATCTTAACTACAATACGACAACAGATCTCCAAGCCATTTTATTTTGGTTCGTCTACAGCACAAAGCTGCATCAACGTTTAATTGTATCAAATGTTTTAGAATAATATTTTATTATTAAAAGAGTTAAAACAACGGGGGAGGAATATTCACAACACGCTTAGTTGTTAAAGGTTTTATGGAAGAGCAAGGATCTTTGTTAAACTCAAATGCTCTGCATATGACTTTAAATGAAGAGCATTGAGCACAAATTGACAATCGGCCTTAGGTAGGTCTAAAAAGTTTTCTACGCGTTTTCTCACAAGATCGGCCATGTATGTGGTAAAAAAAATGGTCAGCCATATTGAAAGCGCGTTGTAGGTAGTAATAATTACTCTTCAGTTTAAAACAGACGTGGTAGTTTGCAACCAAGTTTGTTGATTCCTATCAATGAGCGATTACACTCGATTGAAAACAAGCAGTCAAAATGAGCTTAAATGTGGTTTCAAGACACTCTTAAAAACGTTATCCAGATCGAATAAAAGTTTTATGATAGACGTATAGAAGATTTAGCGCACAGCGTCATAAGGCTAAATGCTCTTAAATTGGTCCTAAAAGGTAGTCTTGAAGGGTTTTTCTAGAGTTAGAGGTTTTATAGCAGGTCATATGTGTTAACTTTAAAGAACCCTTCGATACCTTAGATAGAAAACTTAAATTGTAACTTGGAAAGTAGCGTTTCAGGGTGCAGTCTTAGGAATAATATTGACACAAAAATGTATACCACTAACTTTTTTTTAAAGCTTTGCATTTTTTTCATTGCTAAAAATATTGTCTCGTTATAATGTTGTATGAAATTTTTATTTCGAGAAAATAGCACATTATTGCATAGCAAATTGTTGTTAAATTAATATCTTAAATTAAATTGCCTTGACACCGTGTACCTTAAAAACTAGTAACACACATGTTTGTATAAACTTTTCTACTTAAATTTTGGAATTACGGTCTATCGTTAAAGAATACCCTGTATATTTAACTGCTCATTTACTTCGTTTTAAAAACAAATTATACTACCGATGACTTCTTCAGAAATGTCGTCCTATTTTCTTAATTCAATCGAATTCATATCTCATATGGATTTTTGAGATTAAATGATTTGGGTATTTATAATGTAAAATTATCTCAATTAATTCATAGGTTCACTTCATTCAGTGTCTGTAGTCAGTGTGTGCACTAGAATCTCCTTTGAAGAGCGTAAAAAATATTTAAACTTACCCTATCAATAATTGGGGTGAACACGTTTAGGTGTAAGCAATCTTCATTCTCTCGCTCGAAGTCGAGTGTTACTGAGTAGCAACAGTGCTTTAATTCTGTGGTATCTAGGGTACCGTTCCATTTATCCATAGGTTCAGGAGCCTAAGAAAAAAAGAAAAAAATTTCCGATAAATTCGATAAAAATGCCTGAAATTGTTACCACTTGAGTAGTTACCTCAAAGGGAGTTTCCTAGGCAACAATAAGAAAGATATTTTTTTTAACTATTCATTAATTAGTTAATAAACTTCATTAGCGGTTTTTCAAATTTTCATTTGTGATATTTCTACATCGCACTAAGATGTTGCACAAAAAAGGCAATGACAACGAGCGACTATATTGAAAGGAGATAATTTGACATTTTGATTGAAAAGTTGTTTAACAATCTTCCATTCAAATTTTATTCTCGTTGTTTTGGTTCAATCGGCTTTATTTCAAGTGAACGATCATTCCTCAGGGTTTACCTGCCACTTGCTTATCGCATAAATATTCTTCCCATTATATAAAACAAAACATAATCGAGAGTTGATTCTGGCATTTCCTCAAATAAAATTTTATTTTACAAATACGATGCAGGATTTTTCTACATCGGATTGTGCATTCGATGGCACTATGTTGGATAAAAAGTTACATTTCCGTTAATAAGGTCCTGATTAAGATTTACATATTTTATGTGCTCACGCAATGACCTAGCAGATATGGACAGAGCTAAAAAATGCCGATATTTTCCTTAAAATGGCTTCCCTCTTTGGCTGGAAGTCCGCCGCTTCAAAGTTTCCCTTGACGTAATTTAAAGCCGGACCCAGAAGGGGATATAACGTAACCTAGTCTTGATACTTTTTCAAAAATGACAAACATTTTGAGGTTAGAGCGAAGAAAACTGCAGCAAACGGTGTTCTATGTCTTCTCTCACAAATATGATCACCCTTCCTTTAATGGGATTTCTTTTGTCTATACCCCCGGAACTCTAATTACGTGATATCGGATCGCTCCTAATTGTGGGACACCGATGTTTTTGGAACAACGATGTTTCTGGTAACGAAATTTGCTAACGATAAACTGTATAACAAACCAGTTGGCTCTGCTGCAACATTCCTGTTATTTGTGTCATCGGACTACACCACAGATTTTATTTTGTTGCAAAGAAGTAACGAGTCGAAATATGTGACATAATTGTCGGCTTAAGTAATAAACAGTTCTGTGGCATTTTCTAGACCTATACATAAGAATGAATTGCGCTACCAAAGGACAACCGAGCAATTTCACTAAGGCAGATATTATCTATGAAAAATGTATGGCCACAAGAATCATTGAATATTTAGAGAAAAATATCTATTTTGCGTTCTCTCAGTATTGCTTTAGGGCGAGCAGAGGTACAAAGGATAGTATAATATGCTAGACTTAACAATTGTTGGAGGAGTTTAATAACGCAAACTGTGATCGAGTTACCTTTTGTGATCTAAGCAATTCCTTCAAAAACCTCGACCTCGAGATCCTTATTAGTAAGTTCAAGAATCACAACTTTGAAAAGTCTAGTATACATTTATTGTCTTCATATCACTCAGGCTGAAACCAGAGTTAGAGTGTTGGTGATGTAGCTTGGGTGAGTACGAGGTCACGTGCGGTATCCCTCAGGCACCTCTTCTGGGTCTTTTTCACTTCTTGATGTACAGCGCGATCTCCCTGGTGGCCAGCAAGGTTCAACTTGTATGCGAACGATACAACCACAGTTTAAGAACAGAAACAGTTCGAGCACTCCTGTCATATCTGGGAAATACCGACAATTTTTTGCTGTGGCCTTTTCAGACTAAATACGAGGGTCTGAATTCCAAAGCTAACGTGAGTGATGTGGGTTTTACGCACGATGACAGGACGATGTCCTTCTTATCGCGTCGACACTGTATACTACACTGCTAGCCAGCGTAGAGATCTAGGGTATGGGGGGACAGGGGCAGAAAGTTTCG
Source organism: Taphrorychus bicolor (assembly GCA_951812265.1). Classification (NCBI taxonomy): domain Eukaryota; kingdom Metazoa; phylum Arthropoda; class Insecta; order Coleoptera; family Curculionidae; genus Taphrorychus; species Taphrorychus bicolor. The sequence goes on from OX638297.1 coordinate 36,179,653, forward strand.
GCGCCAACCGTCGAGTGATCGAACTTGTTATATTACTGAACGGTGATACTCAGGGTCCAGTAATTCTCTATGGTAAATTATGTTATGAATCCCTTAAAATTCCGACAAAACAAAAACCATAGTTTTTGGGAAAATATTCTCATTTGTCTGCTCTCTCCATATTATCCAAGATCATTGGCGCCATCTAATCGACTCGGAACTGTATTGGGTTATGTGACCAGTTCAACCACATGGGACGTTAACTTACTTTTGTTTTATTTGTGGAATTTCTGTTTGCCAATAAGTTAAATTTATAGGCATAAGAGAAATAAACCTTATTGCAACACTTTGTGTATTCTATAGGTTTAGCAAATAAAACTTGCACTGGAACAAATCCACTACGTCGGCTTTAATAATACACGGTTTTGGAGTACATAACAGTGGTTTATCGGCCATGCCAATAAGTTGTTTTGTTTATTCCAGTTGTATCTTCTGACGTCGTAAATTATGGTTTGTGAGAAAGGCGATAAACCACTTCTTATACGTGACATTACTTTACACAAAATAACTTACTGTAGGGAGAGGTCCTAGGTCCTTATCGAGGAAACTTTGCAACAAAACGCGCGAATATCACGACTTCTGCATTTCAATTCCTCAGTTTAAAATATTATCAATTTGGCTGTTGAATACTGGGCATTCAATAATAAATGTCAACAAATATTCTCTTATTTTGTCCGAAAAAAACGAAGCACTAAAAGTTAATTCTGCTTTTCTCCAATCAACGCAGAGCTAATTTCATTACTTTCTTTTTGTTTACCGTCTGTTGAGAAAATTTACCATTTAAAGACAATAAAAACAAACTAACAATAAAAAAAAATTTGTGGCTAATAGTAAAAAAAATGACTTGCATATCTTACGAAAAAGCTATAGTACCAATGAAGCGAGTTCTCTTATCCGGATTTATTTGTTTGAGAAAAAACAAATTGAGACTATTTCGCAAATCTCAACCGTGTACGTAATTGCCATTCTATTAGGAATCCTTATTGGACGCCATTTAATATTTACGTCCAAAATCAATTAGATCAGTTTAAGTAACCTTTAGATTTAGAAAGCACAATAATTTCTATTATCGGACGTTAATTCCATATATTTAGCACTAAAGTGAAACTGACAACAAATAATTATCTAAGGCGTGAAAACTTAAACAGTCACAAACTCCATCAAAAAGAAATTTTTGGTCACTGACACATATAAATTCAAGGCTTTTTATTTCGAAAAAAAAAACCCTGTATTACTTAACAGCAGAAGAATGATATCTTAACCAAAAATAAATAAAATGTTCGAGATAATCGGCAATAAATTGTTTTAAGGGCTACAAATGTGCAAGTTGCTAAGTCTTACCTGAAATCGTAGATTTCCCAAAGGTGGTTTTGCAAAAGGAATACCTTCGAAAGCAAGGTAACTTTTATTAGTAAAACTTAAAAGTTCATGACCCCGTATCTGCCCTAACGGTAGGTCAACAATAAGCTGCGCTATCTAAAAAAAGCGTTAATTGAATCATACAATTTAGTTTATATTATGTAAAATAAAAAGGTATTCATAAAAAAAGGTCGTGCCAAGCGAAGGAATGAAAACTCATGTTTGAGATAAGTTCAGAAAAAAAGTTAAGAAGTAAGTAATCGGAACATTTTATGGCATCTTCGACTTTCAGTGCTTTTTATGAAGTCATCTCAGTCTTATATACCTCATTCCGTGGCCTACTTGAGGTTTCTTTTTAAATGAACGCATGATATTATATTCAAACATATTAGTGTGTTTGCCTTGCTGCGGTGAATTAAGGTTTTATCATTGGTAAGTTATTTCATTTATAATATTAACAAAAATTTACTGCTAATAACAATTAATTTCAAAATTTTATGGTGTAACTAAGTTATTTTTTAAAGCAGGGTTGAACCCCAGCAGTAAATAATTATGATTTAGCTAAAATACGTAATTGAATGTTATATAACAGGTGAAAACTTACCGAACCAACTATAAGCAATAATAATGTGATCAGTTTCATGACTACTTAACTGGAACGAGATTCCAATAGCACTGTTTTTTTCAATGTTATTTCAAATAATGATAAAGTAAAATTCAAAACCACTCATCTCGAGTTATCATTATCGTTCATGCAAAAATCAAGTAGCAAATATGTGACCGATAATATGTTCTTAAGCCCACTCTACTGTGTTTCGAAGTGGGATGTATGGTTTCTATGGACTTGTCAGTTGCCAGTTGCAGAAAATTTCTACACTCGGCGTTATGTCAATGTGTAGGCACTTTCAAAGTTTCCTTTTATATATACCTATTAAACTACCTTCTAATAGACTCCTTTTTTCTGTTTTGCTTTCATTAAGGAAAATGTTTTGCATAATATGTGGCAATGAACACATCTCAAAGTCAAAAAATACCAAATCGCCTCTTAATAATTTTCGTACAACGCCTTCACTAAAAATCTGTCAGTATAAATTCATCCAGATGAATGAATTGTGGGACATAAATGTACTCGAAGAATAAAAGGAAGTTCTTTAATTATTATTTTCATCACTTTTTTTTCAAAACCAAATGATTCCAGGTCACTCACATATAGTACCCAACCCTTCACCCCCTTCTACAGCTTTGTAGCCAATTGGTCTTTTACAATGGTTTAACGGCTTGTTTAGATTTTCTTCTTGTGTTGTTGACTGATCAAAACCTTTGTGAACTGATCAAAATTTAAGGCTGTTGGCTGTTCCAGTATTCGATCAAAATTGGTATTGTCGAAATCTTGTACAGAGATTAGAGCTCAAATAAGTCAAAGAGCGTCTTAACTTAGACGCCAGAAGGGCCTTTCACCGAGCTACCAAAAGAGGTGCGCATGAGTGAGATGGATACAACGAAGCCCGCAGAGAGTTCAAAAAAGAGTTACGGCAAAGTAAAAGAGCGAGTTGGAAGAAATGGACTCCTTCTAGGAAACGGCCAAATTGCTAAGCTCAGTAAGAAGAAATCATCTAGGTACAATGAAGAAACAGGACGGTACATGGACAGAAGACCAGGGAGAAACCCTATACATTCTCCTGGATACCCACTTCACCGGAGAAAATGCTGCTCCTCCGGAGGGGGGTCCGTTTCAGGAGGATTGGACACTTGCAAACGAAGTAGTGACGAACAAAGCCACTAAAGGGGTGGTGTGCGAATTCAGTCCATTTAAGGCAGCGGGACCAGACGACGTAATCCCAGCAATGCTGCAAGAGGGACTGGATAATGAGCTCCCGTCGCTGAGTAGAGTATGGCTCTGGGATGTGGCTCTGGGATATCTCAGGCGTGGAGCGAATGCGGTCTTCATACCAAAAGCTGGGAAAGGTGACTATAATTTCGCCAAATCGTCCAGACCCATAAGTTTATTATTCTTTCTAATGAACACCTTAGAAAAGTTAATCGATAGGCACTTACATGCAGAGGAAATTTTGGAAAGACATCCCATAAACAAAGAACAACATGCCTACAGCGAGGGGAAGTCGACCGACACGGCTCTGCACTCTGTAGTGTATAAAATAGAGAACGCAAACTCGAATAAGGAAGTGCTATTGGCACTCTTTTTCGACATTGAGGGAGCATTCGGCAAAGCCAGAACAAACAACATCTGCGAGACCTTTAGGGTCCGGGGAACCCCAAAACAGTTGGTAAGCTGGGTCAGATCGACACTTCGCAACAGTAAGGTTACGGCTTCTCTGTGACATCACCGGAGGGAAGTCAAGGTCGAGGGCGGATGTCCACAAGGCAGCTGCTTATCACCTCGACTATGTTGTCTCTTAATGGACGGTCTTTTGAAGAGCCGAGGGGTTCAGTTCGCAAGCGTATGAGGACGACGGACTGATCATGATACCAGGAAAGTTTGTTGACAGCGTTTGTGATCGAATGCATCGAAGGGCATCTAGAATGGCTGTCAGTCAAACCTGGCAAGACAGAGCTTGTGCTCCATACCAAAAGAAGGAAAACTACATGACTCCGCTCACCCACGCTGAACGGTGAATCTCTGCTACTAAAGCCTGAAGGTAAGTACCTGGGGGTGACCATTGACATCGGGCTGATCTGGAAAAGTCAGGTGAAAAAGGTGGCCAAACCAACAGAAATAAGGCAGGGAGAGGAGCAGGACATCTACATCTACTCCGACAGTAAAGGGAGACTTCGTCAGGAGCGGAAGGAGTTCAAACTTCAATCAGGATTGCAGGGATGCTCTAGAGTCACTGGCAGAAACAAAAAGGGTAACTCTGGGATGGGTTCCTGGGCATAGGGGTATCTAGAGGAACAGGTGTGACGACGAGTCGGCCAAGCGTGGTTCCCAGACATGTTTTACTGGACCAGAGCCATGTCTAGGAGTAAGTAAAGGTACGTCTCACACTCTGAATGAGTGGGCATGGGAGAGTACAAGGACAAACTGAACACAGTCAGGAATATGTAGGCAGACCAAGGAAATCTACCCTAACCCGGATAGATCCAAGGCCTCGTGGCTTCTTGGAAGGAGCCGGCAGTGCCTGGGAGAGCTTATAGGAATCCTTACTGCACACGCAGACTAAAGGGGCACATGCACCTCCTAGGAGTAGCTGACAGTTCACTCTGCCCCTGTGCCAGTCCACTGTAGGGCAAGGGAATGGTCATCATACCACTTTCGGGGAGTGTGTCACAGGTAGGCGCGACTGCGCCATAGGACACTTGGAGCCGCTTTTCTTCATCGAAGGGACCTTCGGACTCTGAAATGGGATAATCTCCTTCATTAGAGCGCCGGGTCGACTATTGGAGGAAATAAGGTAATGAGGGCCCTGGTGGAGTAGGGATGGGACTGTGAAAAGGGCCTCTAAGGCGCAGTAGCAAGGCTTCGGCCCCTCATTTTTTACTTCTACTCTAACTACTATTAGCTCAAATAAGCGTGGAAAAGCAAATCGGTATTTGGTTTGCAACCTCTACGATGAACTTGGCATCCTTCTCATACTTCAGTAATTAGTTTAAATGAAGCTTTATGAGCCTTATAATTATCATCTGCTCCCACTTGAAAATTATGAATTTGAATATTATTATTAGAGTCGAATTGATAGATTTTAACGTTGCGTCCAAATAACACTTCAGCAGGAGTCCGGCCATCTCGGTGATGAGTGTAATTGAATGCGAGAACAAGAAATTTGATGACTTATCCACAGCTGTTTTGATAATGTGTACCATTCTGCAAATCCATTACACTGTGACATTCGTGAGACCGACCTTCAGATAGGTGTATCATCTTAAATTCTGCTCATAACTGCGAAAACACGGGTGAGAACCAAAATGTCGGAAAGAAAAAACTTAACTATTTTACTGCACACCTAACTGTAGCAGGATTTATCCCCTAAGCGGGTAAAACTGTCTTTTATTATAGATCCAGGATTTTTTACCCTCTAAAGGGCAAAGACAAGCCTTTGTTGTTCTGGAGGCAATTGAAGCACAATGAGGCACAGAGAGAATACTATATCGTTTGAGTTTTGACGAGTTTGGTTGACAAGATCTAGAGAAATATCCAAAATCGTTTATCTTGATGTATTAAAGATTGGCATGATAACCGAAAAGGTTTATCCCATATTTAGTTGTGCTCCAGTACGGTCGGTGAGTCTCTTGGTGTTCGAAGTGTGCCAATCTTGATTGTTGGTCTCTCTAAAAAATAAAATGACATCCCGAACGAATTTGTGAAAGCACTCAGCTGTACTGACAAGTGCAAGAGTTTCGGATAATAATGAGTAGAATAGAATGAATGAACCCTTCTCGAGCGTTTACGAGGAATCTTAATTAGTAGCTGATTGTAAACTTATCATAGTAATTTCCAAGCTCAAGAAGAAATTGTAACTTTTCTTGAATTGTTGAGTGACGCAATTTTTCAATAGTTTCTGCGGGTGCCGGCTCGGCACAGCTGATCCGGTGACGATGATTTTTCTAATGATTAGCGGCCACGATCACATAAGCAGCTTTATATATTGCGTTAGAGAAATAGCAGGGCTGTATATAACCTTAAGGGCCGGTTGTATAAAGAAAGCTTAAGCTGCTGCTCTTGTAAAAACCTAGTTTATATCTACTAGACCCTTGTTCAATTGTTGTTTTAGCTATAAGCTTGGTTTAAAGTAAGATTTAACTTAAGCCAAGATTGCTCATGGTTTAAGCTCAGAATTTAAAATTCTAACCTCAATTCGTAAATAAATAAAATCATCAACATCAAACAAAACAACTGTTTTGCTCTTTATTAACGAATTACGAAAGGGTACGAGTTCATCAGGATGAAACCACTTGTTCGATAAGAAGGGATTAGTGATGACGAAGAGTTTATGGAGTTGGTTAATATTGTGGTACAACCTGAAAGAAGACAACGATTATTCAGAGTGAGAGATGATATGTTCATTAAATACAATGAAGAAGACTTCAGAAAACGATTTCGCTTTTACAAACAAGCAGTTAGGTATATTTTGGACGAAATAAGAAATGAAATTGCCACTCATACTCAAAGGTAGGTAGAAAGTACCCAAAGCCCAGAGTAGTAGTTAATACATACGACCTTTGCGGAAACCTACATAAACTTTTGTAATCTGCCCAAGTAACGACTAGTAACATCAGAAGTGACAAAGATTATTTAGAACAAAATGACATATTTCATGTATGGTAGTTATGGTGGTTGTTAACTTGAGTAGGCAGTTAGTTTCCGAGAAAGCTTGTAGATGAGCTAATAGCTGAGCTTGGGCAATATTCAAAACTCACCAGTGAGTCTACTGGTACCACGTGGTCATGCACCAACCTTAACCTCACTTCCTTCTATGCCTATTTTATAGCGTTTTCACGTAGCTGATCTTGACCGCTCGGGCGCTTTGAGAGAATTGTCGTTGTTCCTTACATGCTTATTGAGAAAGCAAAAGATGGAGATACTCCAAGAACGCTCTACAGCGGCCACCTAAAAACACTATAAGATGGCAACTTATAGTCATCTGAGCCATCTGAGCTTATCCTAAGTTTAACCAAGCCTAGTTCATCTTTTCCCTCTACAGCATATTTTAAGCTTAGTTTAAGCAAAAACCAAGCTTCGCTAAGTGAAAGCTTAAGCTACTTTTATACAACCGGTCCTATTGTACCGATTGTACTGATGGAAGTCCCAAGTTGCGTTTTGTTCGTACTTAGTGGTCGACTAGCCTCGTCCAGAACAAGTTGATTGTATACCTAAATAAAATCAAACTGTAAATAAAATTTTCATATGGCCTAGCCATAATTTTCATAATATTAGGAATAGGAGTTGCAGATTGGGACAAACAGAGAAGTTAGCGGTCCCGAGCATGCTCTGTCTCAAGGCCGCGATATCCGTTTTAACCATAATCTTACATCAGTCTCAACGTTACTATCCGAGACTAATCAAGGAAGCCATTGAGATATTCAAGCACGAGAACCACTTCAACAGAGAAAAGGAAACTACGGCCCCGAATTCAGCAAATGGGAGCAAATTCTGCGACATACATCATGTGTGTCAAACCCACCCTCTACCCCCACCTCACTTCAATAGTCCAATAACTCATCGTCAGGACGGTTCGCCCATGTATTCGTTGTCTTTCATAAAGTCCGTCGTAGTTGTAGACGAAACGTTAGAAAGAAATTCCATTGGACCACAGCGTCTAAGCCCAGGAAACACTTCAGAATAAACTGTGTTTATGTTTAACAATGCAAAACAATTAAAGTTGGGAGGATTTATTTTCTGCGAGGTATGTTAGAGTTTTGAATTTTTAGCTTTTTCGTAGGAATCTAAAGAAGTAGATATGTTTTCAAATTTCCAAGTTGTAATTACATATGTTCAATTTTCGCGTATGTTTAAAAAAACTGGTTCAGTTTTCAGAAATAGAAAAATACGAAAAAGATACGTTTTCAATTTCCAAATTGCAAATATATTCATATTTTACATATTTTGTATTGCAATAAAAAACTCGATCCTTTAACAGCAAAGTAATTTCTTATTTTTTTTAAAAAAACTTTAACACCGCGTATTTTCGGCAACATTATTACTCAGAACGCGTGACGAAACTGTCAAATCAAGAAATTCTTTTATTTTAAACCTTATTAGCAAGAGTCTGTAACTTTGAAATTACGCACTTTATCTCATGTCATTGAAATTCTACCCTTCAAAGAAGCGGTTGGCCAGGCCAGGGTAATTTAACGATGACAAATATGCCTGTTCACAAAGCAGTGAAAACTGTCGGCCATCGCAAACCCACTCGCAGATCAAAGCTGCCGCAGAGTGTTTGCAATTCTCTTAGGGTTATATAGTCTAATTTGCAATTACAAAGCGCATCCAGAATGTAATTACCAACCACACTTAATATTAACAAGCTCTTGGGCTGTTTTATGTCTGCAGGTGAAGCTTACATCAATCACTCTATTTGTAACTTAATAGGATGTATATACTGTAAGGTAAATAATTATTATTCTAAAAGACTGTCTCTTTGACCGAACTTATGCCTTCCTAGGTTCCCTCTCAGTGCTGAGCTTTTTGCAAATTTTTAACCTATGTAGGATATCGTCCAGATGTGATTTTTTCCATCTGTGGTAGCTGATTTGGGATCGAATAAGTCCATGGCTGGCGCTGTCCAGAATGCGGCGAGCTCGATCGAAGACTGCATCCTTACTTTACTATTCTAGTTTATTGTTTATTTTTTATACATTACTATTCTAGTTTATTGTGTGTATTTAGTATTGGTTTTTACTAATTATAACAAATGAGTAAGATGATTTTTATAGGGCTCTAAAATGCTCTAAAATGTTTCAACAACGTATACGTTTTCTGCGAACTATAAACATTAATAGATCTCGATGTTTATAGAACAATCGATAATTTCTGACCACCTACATTTCAAGTCGAACTAAAACATCTAATCTAATGACGGTTGAAGCTGAAGCACTTAGCAGGTACCTTTATTTTGAAAAGGGCACGAAGTTAGCCGGTAATTAGATTTGCTCTGGGATGTGGTGTTTGGACGGAAAATACGAGGAAAGTCGAAGAAACCCAGATGGAATTTTTCTTATGCATTACACAGGACAGCTGAAGTTTCACCCTTGAGAAATTTATTTATAAGCTGTGTTATTATTAACGTTCCTATCGAAACATTCATCAGTAAAGTTGTAGCTATTTTTGTTTCGTACCTCAATGGATTGAAATTTTAAGCAGATATTTTCCGATTACTGGAAAATTGACAAGGATTAACGTTTCAAAAAATGACGCTATATTCAAGACACAATGTTTGCTTTGCTAATGCCCGTTCGCACCAAGAAAAATTTAACTATACTTAAGGTTAAGTGGCACATAAACAAGCAATACCATTGCACCACATAATAAGCATCATTTTAAGGGTGGCTTGTCTAGGCCTAGAAATTCCGCGGCTTATTTCGCCCTTAACTTGAAGTGAGAATCGTTTGCAGGTGCAAAATGGAAAGAAAGTCAAACTGTCAAACAAAAATTACAACTGAATCTAAAAAAAGTAAAGAATTTTAATTGTTTTGCACTTCGGCTATCATTTTAATTTGTGTTTTCTCTTCATCCATACGTATTGTCTTTAGCAAATGGTTCTGGTGGAAGATTTCGTCCTCCAGTTTTGTAAGATTCATTTTGGTATTCACTAACTTTCTTCCTAACTCTTTTTTCTTATTTTCATACAACTTTTTCAAGGACTCTGCACTTCTAAAGCATAAATTAGGAGCTACTGAGTTAAACTCATTTGACATTTTCCTCCATGTATTGGGCTTTTCGCTTACAGATACAGCATGTGTTTTCTTATTTTCAATGTTGTCTTTATATGTTGCAGATAAGCTCACTAGTGATTCTCTTTCTTTAGCTGTATTATCAGCTGATCTAGCTTTCTTAGCCTCCATAATGATTGCTGATGCTTTAACTTTATGCACTGATAGGCCAATATAAAAACCAATTTTCTCAACTCCCCTATACTTAAAATACTCAATCATCAGGTACATATTCCAACATGTCTCATCACATACTGGTGAAGACTGCTCTGGTCTCCCGTTCAGAACTGCAATGATCACACTTGTGAGGCTTTAAACCATCATAATCAAAAATCATTTTAAAAATTCTTGGTTAATAATCCACCTCTAGCAGAGCTTTCCTGGAACTTTTGCGGCCACAAATGTTACAAATAAATGGCTTAATCTGTTTATAAATGTCCTTATTATGGAATTTTGTGGCTCTTGGTTTTGAAAAGAATGCCAGACATTTGGCGCACTGTTTAACCTTGGACCATGGGCGTAACTATTGCCTTAAAACAACAATAACAAGACGACTTCAGTAATACTACCTCTTTAGGGGATTTGTGCAGAATCTAGTTGTTTCTGAGCTGGGTAAATTTATTTTATCTATGCAATTTTAGAGCTCCGGTTGACAAATGCCAAAATGATAATTATTATAGATTCTGTTATTGGTAAAAATGAAAAATCCCTAGAATTCGCCGGGGAGATTCAACATTTCCAACAAAGGAATGGTGCAATACAGATTGACACAAGTGTCACTTCACTTTTAAGCGGCCCTTACCTATTCGGAACTTAAGGTAATATTGGTGAGAACGGGCATAAGAGTACCTACTTTAATCAGTAATTAATTATAGAAGGGTCAAATCAAGACTTTTTGTCTTATAAACCTGTGTTACAAAATGCACTCGCTCGACTACAAGCAATATAACTTCCGAAAGAAAAATCGATTATGGTAAGTTGTGAAGAAAGCATTTGTCAAAAGATTTTTTAAAATATCATAAATTAAAATATTACAAAAAAAAACGTTTTTCTGTGATTCTCAGTGGAAACATGAACTGTTGTATAATAGAGGTGTATACCATATTCCAGCTGCTCTAAAATTAAGTTCAATTATTTTATCTTCAAATTTTATGAAGATTTGATCCATAGCTATTGATGATGGCTGTAAAAGTTGTATTTAGGACACATGTCTATAGGAAGAAAAAGTATTTGCATAGCATTTTGAATCTTCCTACACATACAGAGTGTGTAAAAAGCCGCGTAAAAGGGCATTTTGCACAAAGTGTTACAACTGTTGTCAGATTTAACAATTTCCAGGAATCTACAAAAAAAATGGTTTTAAATAAAATGCTTTTTTATTTGAATATTTGAGTTGAAATATTGGTGTGTTAATAGTATTTGCTTCATAATTTTGTAAAAGCCACCGGACTGAATTTGTTGGTGAGAAAAATTAACTTTATTATTTGTAAACTATTTAAAGACATAACATAATGATATTCCCTCAACTCACGCCTTCTCTCTCTTTTAGATGAGTTTTGCAAATATTAAATGAACAGTGTATTGACATTCTTGAGCGCTTTCATACTTTTTGGAAGTGATGTATAATAAGGTCCTTCGTGTTATAAAAGCTTTTCGTTTAGACGTTTTTATCTTGGAATTCAATTATTTACACAACAAAAGAGATAATGATAATGTATTTCAGGAGGGCTGATATATTTATAAGAAAGAGCAACGAAAGTAACAAATAATTTATGAGATTAAAGAGAGCCGCTTGTGTGTGGGGTAATTCGTTGTGGTCTTTCCAAGCTATCTCGCTGGACCTGCTTCAAATGAAATTACTTCAAACCTGAGAGCAAGACTGAGTTACATTTGGTACAGAACTAAATTAGGTTTTGTTTTAAAACTTCAAATATAAAGAAGTTAATGCTTTACACATATTAATATTTCAGGGAGTGTATTGTTGCGAACTGAGGGTTCAATAATTCCAGTGTAACGATTTAACACAAAAACACTATTTATTTGTCCCACAATTACACACAGGTACAATTCGACTACTAAATACCTCACTACTTAACACTTTATAGCCTTCTATTATCGTTTCGTACTTTAGCCTACTTATAGCTCGATTAAAATAAAACTACTCTTACTCCGCGCGCTCTATGCGCCTTTTATCCTAAAATATTTGTATATATATATATTTTTTTTTTTTACATATATAATAATATTTTTTTAACATAAAAATTAATCCTAAAATTACAGAAAAACCTAGAAAGTTCTTTATAAGAATTCTTGAATAATCTCACATAAAAAAAAAGGTTGTAAACAACTGCCTTCTAGATTAAACCGAGCAATAAATCACTCGTGTCAGCCATGACGCAGCGCGGATAGGTCGCGAAGCTCCACCAACCAACACGCGTTGCCCCGCCTCCCATGCGGCGTTGCTGCGAATCGTAACATTGCCCTCCTCCTAAGGCTGTTCGTCCCGAACAGATAGAGTTCCATGGTATCGTGCTAATCGATCCAAATGAACGGCCTTCATCTTTGACCTGGGGGTCCGCTGGATCCTATACACCACATCATTAATCTTCTTTATAATTGTATAAGGTCCTTCCCAATTTTGGCTAAGTTTGGGCGACTTCCCCACCTTTCGCCGCGGATTGTATAGCCACACCAAATCACCATCCTGGAAGCCGCGGGAGTTAGCTAGTAAGTCATATCTTGTTTTGGCTCGATCACTGGATATCCGTAGTTTATTCCTGACTTGTTCATGAACATTGTTCAGCCTCTCTTTAAGCTCCTACACAAAATTCTCAGAGCTGAGCGGCTCTTTTTCTGGTGTTCCATACATCAAATCCGCAGGAAGCCTCATTTCCCTTCCGAACATTACTCTCGCCGAAGTATAACCAGTGGCTTAATGGGTAGAACCTCGATATGCCATCAACATGAGAGGTAGATGTTGGTCCCAATCACGCTGATGATCTGCCACCATTTTAGATAGGTAATGTTCCGTGGTCCGATTAAATCTCTCTACCATCCCATCCGACTGTGGTTGCAAAGGAGTTGTCCTGGTCTTGCGAATTCCGAGAAGTTCCATGACCTTCTGGAAAACAGCCGATTCAAAATTTCGGCCCTGATCAGAATGAAGTTCGAGAGGGACTCCAAACCTGCAGAACATTTCATTTACTAGCACCGTTGCCACAGTCGTTGATTCTTGATTAGGCAGGGCGTATGCTTCAGGCCATTTAGTGAAGTACTCCATGGCGACCAAGATGTATTTATTGCCCGACTCAGTCTGAGGAAACGGTCCCGCGACATCAATTGCTATCCTCTCGAATGGAGCACCTACACTGTACTGCACCATTCGGCCGCGTGATCTTGTTCGAGGTCCTTTTGTGGCACAACAAACTTCGCACTTGCGGCACCAAGATTCGACGTCTTCATGATAATTCACCCAGTAGAACCGCTCTTTAATTTTGGCCAAGGTTTTATTGACCCCAAAATGACCTCCACTGGTTCCGTCGTGCATTTCCTGTAGTACGTCCGATTTTCTGCTACCAGGAACAACCAACTGACTCTCTCTTCAGTAATCCATTTTCTATTCTAAGAGAGTGTCACTGGGCCCAGAGCGCCTTCAAGTATGGACTTTTACCAGCAATTTCTTGCCATTCTGGTCTCTTGTCGTCAGTCTTTGGCAAGAGTATGGGTCCAATATCTGGATCATTCATTTGTTCGTCTCGAAGCGCTTGTGCGGTCCAGCCATCGTTTATCTCCACCGACGTTCTCCTTACAGAAGGATGTCCCTCACGTTGCTGAGTTCTTCGACGATGCTGACTATCTTCTTTACATGGCCGTCTGGACAATGCATCGGCATTTTCGTGAGACCTTCCTGGTCGATGTTCAATTTGGATCTTCTGTTCCTTAATGCGTCCGGCCTCTGTAAGACTTTTGCCACCCAAATTATTGACTTGACTTGATTGATTGACTTGACTGATACTGGGGGTCTTAACGCGCTCGGTCAATTGCCCCCTTACATTGACAGGAATTGGTCTTTTCTGGATTCTAGGGCGGTCTTGGTTGCCGCTCGATCTTCTAAACAACGGCGACGGACTTCTTGCCCTATTACGGCAGTTACTCTTGACGTGACCCAGTTTACCGCAGTTAAAACATTTTATGCCCCGATTGCCTGTTGATCGAGTTCTTCCCAACAGGTCTGGCATATTTACTGCAATATCCTTCAACGCTTTATGTAAACTGGCCATGGATTCAGCCATAGACGTATTCTTCTTTTCACCGCAAGTTGCCACTCTTACACTTGCAGAAGAACTAGATGACACTCGTGACGCCTCGAATACCAGGGCCCGAACTAGTGCCTCGCTGATATTCCTGGGCCTTACTAGGCGTAAGTGATATCTCATGTCACTATCACGAACTCCTTCAATGAATCTTTCGGTGGCAAATTGCTTTTGAAAACATTCAGGGACTGATGGGTATGCCAGGTGAATTAGTCTGTCTATGTCCGCTTCAAATTCTTGCAAGGATTCACCTGACTTTTGCTGTTTACCATTAGCTTTTACAGCTGCCTCAAACTGAGTTTTATAAATTTCCCATGCAGTAGTACCGTCATAATCGGGAGGCTTAATTTTAACGTTGGCTGTGTTAAAACTCTCTGTAGACACGTTGTCGTCCTCAAGTTGTTCCCGGAATTTCTTTTCTAGCTCGAGAACCCTCTGATTGACAGCTTCGAGTCCCTTGTTGACGCCGTTAACGGACTCGTTAACGGATTGCATTATTCTTTCTTCCAACTGTTGCTCCCTAGCTGCGCGATGGGTCACTAATTCTTCTTTGAACCGTTCCTGTTCTTCCTTCTGTTGTTGATAACGTCGCTCCTGTACTTGATCACGTTTTTCTTGTTCTTCCTTCTGTTCATTATAACGTTTCTCCTGTTCAAGATAATGTTTTTTCTGCTCTTCCTTCTGTTCTTGCATAAGCGAGAGCAGGGTGGCAAATTGATCCTCCATCGCTTGATGCTGGCTTCTAGTCACTGGCATAAACACGTAATGTCCGGCAATGAAGCACTCACTTACAGTTCAGCAATATTAGTCCTCAAATTCCCACTGGAATCGCACTTCTGACACCAATTGTTGCGAACTCAGGGTTCAATAATTCCAGTGTAACGATTTAACACAAAAACACTATTTATTTGTCCCACAATTACACACAGGTACAATTCGACTACTAAATAACTCACTACTTAACACTTTATAGCCTTCTATTATCGTTTCGTACTTTAGCTTACTTATAGCTTGATTAAAATAAGACTACTCTTACTCCGCGCGCTCTATGCGCCTTTTATATACAATCCTAAAATTACAGAAAAACCTAGAAAGTTCTTTATAAGAATTCTTGAATAATCTCACATAAAAAAAAAGGTTGTAAACAACTGCCTTCTAGATTAAACCGAGCAATAAATCACTCCTGTCAGCCATGACGCAGCGCGGATAGGTCGCGAAGCTCCACCAACCAACACGCGTTGCCCCGCCTCCCATGCGGCGTTGCTGCGAATCGTAACAGTATTATTCATATAAACTATGCAGGAATTCCGGTATTCTCTGCAAAGATATAATACGAGAAAATTCCTAGCAAGAAATGACTGAGATTATTTCACTCATGCATAAATTTTCCCATAAGGGAAATGTGTTTATCAAAAAATTACAGCGGTATGTTCACGTTGTCTAGACGACGTGGTATTATAACTTATACTAACCTAAACCTTAATCAATGTCTTCCTCGTCCTAAAGGACTCGTGAAATTATGGAAAACATGCAATCGCGAAAAATTATCGGTAATTTTAAAGTTCTCATGTTATTACCCCCGATAACTACCTACCATGATTGGCTCACATTGTCTTGGATTTGAAAATGGTTTAGATATACTGTTACAGTAATTTTACAAATTATTTACCAAACTGTAGTTCGCAGGTTCTGTGCAGATAGTAGATTGCCTTAAATGCACTTTGGTTTTTTGTTTCTTGGTAAGTCACTTTATTTGGGACACTCTGTAGGTCCATCTAACTTCCAAAATTCAGGTCAACTTTACATCTCAGTAACTATCATCTAGTCTGCTTCAGATAACTTTAACATTGGGCCTGCGTCGACAAGTATTTCTTGGCACCACTTTGTAAATATGATGTCATTGCTCTCAGAGTTTTCAAATCCCTTATTTATTTATTAACATCAGAAATTTACCCTTTTTTTAGTAAGGTCATGTTTAATACTCTATATATTCTGTTTAAATTAATTTAAATGAAAAGCCAACAATCTGTCTGGATGTTTTACTTTATTGACCTCAAAATTTGCATTGAACGGTCAAAATTATTATTACTGTTTCATCAGCAAGCAATTAAACATCTGTTCAGTTAATTGTTGAGAAAAGACTCCAATCAATATTAATGGTCAAAACATTTTGAAAGTCAACACCCTGTAGAAAAATCTTATATCACTATCTCTTGTTACTCACCAGTTACTTGATCAGCAGGACGCTGAAATTCACAATTGTCTGAAGAAAAAATTAAGAAAATCCGAAATGTGGTACGATATTTAACATCGGTTAAATTCGTTTATTCTAAATTTATCAAGGGTTGTCCTCAATTCACAAAAAACAAAATAAAAACTGAATCCTAGATTCTCGGCAAAAAAGAAATTTTGTAAAAATGTAGTCAACTTATTTATCACCTTGTATACACCATCTAAATAAGTAATTTTGTTCAAAGTACTCTAGAATGACTCCTCTATAGATCCTTCTAGAGACTGCTGAAAACCTCAGATTGTTATTTCTTGGAATTTTAGAAATATCTCGCTTCACAAGTCATCCTGAAATATGTTTGTCCCGTTTGTTATGTCCAGCAATTTAGTTACAAGATACCTTAATACTGTTTTGGTATTCGATCAGGTTGTAAAATGCGAATTTAAATAACAACTAACGATATTGTAACTTCTACCTCCTTGGTTATTTTACCTATATAACTCCCAGATTCCTGGATGCATTACTCCTTTCTTGTCAGTACGGTTTCATAGTTCTATAGTTCGTTAGTTTGACTGTTTTTTTTTAGAGAAGAAAAACTTAGTAATCTGTTTAAAAACTCGCATTCTGTAATGTAGAAAGGGAGCTGAATTACAAATATAAATTATTAAATTTGCTTCATTGATTTGAATTACGTATTAACGTAAATTCAAATTTAATAAAATAATATATTGATCTAAGCGTCTTAAATTTACAAGTCTATCCCCTTTTGTAAATGCGCTTTGTGATGTGGCTTACACCAATATTAATTTTGTCTTGCATAAGATAATTGTACGAATGTTCTAGAAAAGCAGGTTTCTGATTTTACGTCTATTCCACGAAGCTTACTGAAAACTTCTAGTTGATATTGCTTTATTTGTCATCAATTATTAAAAAATAAGAGGTTGGTTGCAGAGGGCGTGTGTTATCTTCAGTTACAACTAAAAGTAAATAGACAGTCGCATATAATAAATAAAGTTCTCATCAGAGTTTTGTTTTAGGTTTGTTAATCTTAAAGGCAAGAATGAAGGTTTTTATTAAAGTAGGTAAATGTAAGAGATATTTGCGCATTTTGGGTGTGTGACGTGTGTTCTTATTATCTTTCGCAGAAAATAAATATGGCGCGCTTAGAAATAAAGATACCTATTTAACGTTCAATAGCCCATTTACCATATTATTCTTCGTTCTTTAAATATACGGATTCATCCATGAATAGCCCCGAAAAAAGAAAAATTATATCTTGAAGGGAATGTTATAGCCTTTCCTTTTCAAAGCGGTATTTCAGAATTTTTCTTAGTTTGTAAGCGTTTCTTCTGGTCAGAAGTAGATACCGTTATCCTTTTGGCTCTGAATATTATTCTCAATCAGTCTCAATCGATGGAAAGTGGTAGAAACGTTTAAAGTGCATTTTACATTATTGGATTTTTTCATTCGATGTGTAATTTATCGAATCAGCCGATGGAATTTCTATGTTTACACCGTTCTATTTCAGTATTGGACTTGTTGTGTTTGATCTTACTTTCGATATTTCCGTTCGAGTTTCTGGAATAGCGCGGTAGCTATTTTCAATTTGTTTTTTTTCTTTGGAATCTCCTTTGGGCATGCGCGAGTGGTGGCTAAAGTGTTGATATTGTCAAATATCATTGTCACATTTCTATTTCTTTCTGCAATCTAAATTGGCGAAATTTTGCAAAGTATGGACATCGATGGTGCTATGAAACATCCTGTGTACCAGGAAAAAAACGAGAAAAGTAAGAAATAGCAATGCTAGCCATATATATACGTACTTAATTAATGAACTCCTTATTTTAGAACCCAGCCTGGACCAAAGCCACCTTAATCAGGTTTTTTGAAGTATTTGAGGCCTTTCCATGTTTATATGACACAAAGTAAAAATTTTACTCTAACAAACACGCAAGGTCAGAAGCTTTAAGCAAAATGTGCAGCTCATTGCAAATTCCAGAGCTAACGGTAGATGAAGTGAAGCAAAAAATTGATAATGTCAGAACCCAAATATCACATGAATTAAAAAAAATTAAAGCTGAACATAGTGGAGATGGCATCGAAGACAAATATAAACCAATTTGGTGGTTTGATTTGGCCCAGATTTTACTTCCATTTGTGAAAAGCCGAAAGACACATGATTCTCTTGTGGAAAGTAATGTAAGTAATTTTTATTGTTTTAAAAAATCAATTATCTAATGCTTGTTAATACTAAAAGGGTACTCAAGAAAGTGGACCTGCTTCGGGTACCTCAACAGATGATGAAGGTACTGTAAAGAACAACAAAGATGGTACTCCTAGGAATCAAAAATTAGTTACGCAAAGAGTTGTTGACAGTGAAGTGGCTTATCATACCACTTTGCACACTCTTCAAAATTTAACTGCTAGCCTTGCAACTCAAAATGCCACCACCAATTGGCGGTTAATTATAAGGAACGTGAACGTGACTCATCTCGTTAGCCTTGGAAATTTGACATATTTCACCCAGTGTATATAACGGACACTGACAGTGATTGATAAATGGGTTTAAGGTTATCGATATTGTTTACACTTAAGCCTACATAGATGCCAGACTCTACTAATTATTCCAGGTTTTTAGGCAACTAATTTATTCATAGTTCTTAAGTCTCGCGATTCTCTATGTGGTTTTATTGGTTAATTTAATTATCGAACTTTAACGGTTATTAGCAATAAATGGATATAACAGACTTTTCTTCACTTTTCGCTACTTTTCATTCAAATCCAAAACTCTAAGGTTATTGTCATTCATCATCATACCTATATATATATATACTAAGGTATTAAAATTCGTGAGCCTATTTCTTTTTACATATATTGAGCGTTCCAAAAAGTGAAATTTTACAGTTTTACAATTTACCTTGAGGTTATAACGTTATTTACATAATATAAATAATAAAAAATAATAAGCTATAGCTATATTATGTTTAAATAAATAGGGCTATATAAATGTAACATTCTGAAGAAAAAACAATAATTTATTCTGTAAAAAGTAAAAAGTGTAAAACTTTTTTTTACGTCTTTCTATTACTGGTGTCACATGGTCTGCTTCATCCTTGTCGAGGGCGTATTCTTATATAATGTTTTGTACAGTTCTAGTAGGTACTCACCTAAAAATAAAGTACATGTAAAAGTATATTGAAAACTCATCTATTTAATAAATTAGATTCAATAATTTTCTTTGTTTATCTTAAACTGAAAGTGCTACTAAATATGTTTATCTTTACCAAACAACCAGAATATGCACGATCTTTATCACATTTGGTAGAGTAGTTCTTGGTGGAGTACTTGGAGTACTCCTATACAATTTGTTATTTACAGAACTGAGGTTCTAGTAGGTATATAAAAGCGCAGTGTCACTGAGTGAACATGATGATCTCTTTTGTAAACCCAAGCGAAATATGTCTCTCGTATATGAAAATTAGGCTTTTAGAAAATAATTAATGAATACCTGGTAATAAAAATGTATAAATGATAAAAAACCTGAAAAAGCCCTATTTCCTTACAGATCGTGTATGAAAGCGCTTCTTTGCACCCCCCTAGACGGGGCAATTTAAATTTGAATGGCTTTTTGGTATTAGTGTTAGTAGCTTTCTATTCCAGGAAATCTTCTAGACGTGAGTCGCTTTGCAGCTAATCATCGTGGGTCAGGAGACCTTTAGGTTTTCTGGATGAGCGTCTCCTGCTACTCAAAATGTCTTCTTCTATGATTTTTCTTTTCGCCTGGCGCACTTTTTGTAATGTTTGCGTCTCGAGGTTTCACTCCTGATGTTCAGCCCTTCAATAGTTGGCAGCTGGAAAGTGGATTTGTGCAAGGGCCGAGGAGCGGAGTTAACTGACATGTGAATTGTAGTACTGTCGTGTAGACGTTTTCGGGGGTCGGGGGTGCTGGTATCTACCTAGGTTATTTTGCTTTGCATATCCTGGTTAATAATAGCTATTAATGTAACCAGTTACGAAAAGTCCGATTTTGTGTAACGAATGAATGTTTGCGGGACGAGCGCAGCGAGTTCCCGCAATTTGAATGAGATACACAAAAAAGGTTTTTCGTCACGTGTTTCATACAAGATTTTTTCTAATTTTGACTACAAATACCTACTTAGAGAGAGAATTATTATTATTAAACTTCAATATTTACTTTTAAACCACTTTGTATCTACTTAATACCGTAAAACTATAGCAAGGTGTGCCACAGCCGAAACCTGCAACTGGTGGTGACAACATTTTACTTTTCGTAACTAGTTACGAAAAGTAGGACGTTACGTCACTGTCATCAGTATTAAAAAGTGCCACTTTATATGTCAAAATTAGAAAAAATTATTATTGTTGTATTTCTCTACCCTATATTAAGTAAAACTACAAAAAGCAATTAACTATAGTACATAATACTTTTATACTTATAACATTAACAGCTTATGAATGAAGACATTCAGTAGGATTTCCAGTCCTCAAATAGATCCTACAGCTATTGCAAGAAAAAATTATACTTATATGCGTACTTACCTCAAAAATATTGCAAATCTTTTTTTGGAAAGCTCTTTTTTTTATAAATTCTCGAATTTTCTTGTCTATTATTTTGGGCATTTTAGAATTCTGATACTCTTTAATCCACTTAAAATGTTGATACACGTATTGAAAACTGACAACGACGCAAATTCAATTTGACAAAATCTTAAAGCTTATTGGAGACAATTGCGACTAAAAATATCAATTAGTAATTAGTTTGACTGTATTGGTTAAAAAAAACATGTCAAGCGATCTTATTGGCCAGCTTTCAAATTGCCGATTTTAGTTATCACCTTCCAATTCTGTATTTACCGTATCTGCTTTGACGACAAGTAAACGACAATTGCCATCGATGTTATACAGGGTAAATTCCATGACAATGTAAGATGCAGAAAATAATGGAATATGGTATAGATGATGTAGAATTACTAATAGAAGCTAAACATGAAATTATTGACATAGTATTTAGAACAAAAAAGCAGTGGATATAAAGGTTCAAAAATACAACTTTTGAAATCGTTGAGTAAATCATGTTTTATGTTATATAAGTAATCACATGTAATATATATTCTTAAAAATTAAATTTAGATATAGCATTTTCTTGCCAAGGAACAGCACCTACCCCATTGAAGCAGGCAGTAAATTTATCTCTTATGTCTAATGTTTCATTAGAAGATCTGTTGCCTGCATTACGCTGTAACTTTGTTAAACAAATATTTCTTCTCCATTCACCTTCCATTATTGATACATCAGTAACACTTTCAACATCAACGCCAATTAAGTATTTTTTGCCATCCCTGCTTTTAACAAAGTTATGCAAGCAACAACATGCTATTGTAATTATTTCAACTGTTTTAACAGGCAGATTTATTTCTGATTAAAGCACTTGAAATTTGTTACTTAGGATGCCAAACGCATTTTCTACAATTCGGCGAGCCTGACTAAGTCTGTAATTAAATATTTTTTTCTGGTTTGTAGTTCTTTGTCCCCAAGGTCCCAGGTAAAAACTCGTCTTCAGGAAAATTAAGTGTATTGTTTTCCACAGCTTTGTCCACAGTCCACAGTTACTGTAAACACCACCATCACTCACTCTCCCATTGCAGCCTGCGTTTACATATATGAAATTGTATTCAGCATCGACTAGAGCCAATAGTACAATAATGATCCTTCTTATTTTTTAGGCCTAAAAGCAATATGTTTGCCGTCAAGGGCGCCCAGGCATAAAGGAAAGTTCCACAGTTTTAAAAACTTCTCAGCAACTTTTTTCCATTGCTCTGCTGATGAAGGTGTCTGTGATAAAAATAAAAACTGGGATATATTATATATTTTGTTATAATAATAAAATTAATAAGTACCTGTAAATAATCTTTATATAATGTTACATATATTGCTAATACTGTTTCTGGTACTATGCATGAGTGTAAAATTGTAAATTTTTCTCCAGTTGCAAGAAACCGTAGAGTAACAAGCAATCTGAATTAAATACTTATGTATATCATCTCATAGATCTACTTGATAGCTATTTCTTACCTAGCATCAGCAGATATAGATTCTCGAAATCAAGTGTCATTTTTTTTTATATATGGATCAATTTTGGCGAGTAATGCTTCAAATGATGAGGTACTCATTCGTGTAAAATTCTTGAAACCAACTGGATCTTCAATCCTCAGTTCATCAAAAACCAAGCGAGCTGCACCTCGATCTTCATTTCTACGTAACAACCATTTTCTAGACCATAAGGATCTGGTTCTTCGTTTTCGAAGGAGTCTTTGCTTTCTATTTCCTAACTGTAATGTTAGAAGTAATAATGTGCTACACAATTGCAATCCAAGATCAGGATTGTACTCCATATTGCATCCAACTATATCAACAATATAAAAGAGATTTAAAATTTTTCATACTTAAAAATGTATTAGCAAAAGGGACTTCTCTTTATTATTTTTTTTTGTAATTTAATATATGTTTTTATCTAATATTTACAGGTTACACTGACGTTGATTACATGACAGATGATACCTGATAGAAAATAGCTGACAGTAAATCTAATTGAAAAATTGGATTCATGTGAAAAGAACTAATTATATATCCATAAATTTGGTCGAATGAAAATGTCAAAGAGAAAAATCGAAAGTAATTATCTAATAATTTAAAGTGCACTTTACAAATCTATTATTTCTTGACAACTAATCAATTTCAAAAATCTAATCTAACCTCACACTTCCAGAAAACAGGGTCTCTTTTAAATGCATTTAGCGGAGCTACTAAATAGAAAAATTACATTTTTAGTATATTGATAACCAAACCTTGAAGAACATGATTCCATTAAAAAAGGGGCAAAAAAGTGACAAGAAGTTGCAAAAAAGCTACATCGAAAAACGCAAAAACCCCATTTAAGAACACAGGAAAATAAATTATTTGCCTGAGCAACCCCATCTCTTTTGCACCATACCTGTTCTCGATTGCTTTTATGGAACAGCTAACTGATCGGCATATCCATTTAATTGACATATCGATGGCTACGTCTAAACAGCAACATAGATATCACGAAGCGTTTCAAACTCATCGCGAATTTAAAGGGCCAAGGAATAGGTTACCAACCTAACAGATCAAAGATATTGACTAGGGACCAAATTTATCAGTTTTTGAAGAGTGCACCAGATGACAAATATCTTCTGATGAGGGTAGTTACGTAGCTATTATTTTAGGAAGATTTGGGCACTTCATTAATTGTTAAAATATCCGATACCAAAACTAATGTTCCACGAAGTTTCACCATCGTTGAAAAGGTATATTTGGATTTTTATCGGAAATACATGGTGTATTGGCCCAACGAATAATGGACTGTAATATCACCTTTTGGTTCATGCTTCGAGAAAATGATGCACAACGAAGTCAAATAGACATTTATTTATTATTAAAACAACGATATTTATTATTTGTCGCTCAAAATACAAAAAAGAATTATAAAAACAAAGCACACGTTGTTGTGCCAAGCGACCCGACCCCTGATCGCCTTCAGGCGAGAGTCCGATTCGCCCCGATCACTCGCGAAAACACCCGATGACGGTTTCTCGCGACGGTGACACCAGTGGCGGTCCTGCGCTCACGGACAATGCGCTTAGTTATACGGAGATCAAAACATGCTTCCCGCCTTGAAGCACTACACCTTGTCTTCAACACTGCATCCACTCTCCACATCTTCTATGTTGCTTCGATGTTCTACTGGCAAAGGACACACTTTCGAAAACACTCGTCTAATAGTTCCATTGGCCGTTTTAATGTCTGCGACACGACTAACACCGTCTGACCCGGGAAATACAGCGGACACACGACCCAAGCGCCATTTCGAAGGTGGGCTGTTTTCCTCCTTAATTAAAACCATGCATCCCTCCTGAAGCTGCGATGGCGTCCGTTTCCACTTCGTTCTTTGCTGAAGTTCGCTCACATACTCCTTGCTCCAGCGGTTCCAGAAGTGTTGCTTTAGTTGCTGGATTCTTTGATAAAGCGTTAATCTGGATTCTGGTATATGACGGACGTCTGGATCAGGTAAATCCATAAAGCTTCTTCCAATTAGGTAGTGGGAGGGAGTTAGGGGGTTATAATCATTAGGATCGGATAAGAGGGGGGTGAGAGATCGGTAATTTAGGATTGATTCGATTTGTGCCAACAAAGTAGTCAACTCCTCAAAAGTCAAACTAGCGTTACCTGAAACCCGCTTTAGCCGATTTAACACCGGCCTCCCATAGGCCACCAAAATGGGGAGAGTTTGCAGGTATAAAGTGCCACTGGACATTTTCACGAGAATACAATTCAGTAAGACTCTCAGCATTTTCTTGCAAGTACGTCCTAATTCCTTTAACTCCCTATTAGCACCCACAAAGTTTAACCCATTGTCAGAGTACACATGACTTGGCTTCCCTCGGCGCGAAACAAATCTTCTAAAAGCCATCAGAAAACATTCGCTAGTAAGATCTGATACTACTTCAAGATGCATCGCTTTAGAGGCGAAGCATACAAAAACACTTACGTAGCACTTGGACAATTTTGCACCCCTGTCCCTTTTGTTTTTAATACTAAGAGGACCCATATAATCCACTCCAACAGAATCAAAAACATTACCACCCTTCAACTTCCTTTCAGGTAAATTTCCCATAATAGGCTGTAAGCTTTGCGCATTAAATCCACAGCATTTAACGCAATTGCAAACAACTGATTTCACTAAATTTCTACCAGCTATAGGCCAATAGGTTTCTCTTATAGATGCTAATAATAGCTATGGACCTGCATGCAAAGTTCTTATATGCTCCTCCTCGCATATAATTTTAGACAAGCGATGATTGCTCGATATTAACATGGGATGACGCTTATTGAAACAAAATTGAGCATTCTTTAACCTACCTCTTACGCGAATTGTACCATCGTCATCCATGAATGGTTTTAAGGAAAGTAATCTGCTTTTAGAGTGTAATGGTTCTTTAGATTCCAAACGTAAATAATCATCGGAATATGAAATTTTTTTAGAAAGCCGTACCAACGAGGTTTTTGCCGAGTCAAGTTCTTTTACTTCAATATGACCATTAATCGGTTCTAATCCCGCCATCTTACGCTTGCAATTATTCATGAACCTATAAACTAAAGCGGTTACTCTTATTAATTTAGTAAAACTAGAGAACCTATCAAAAATCCAAGAATCAAGCTCAGTAGCTAAAAACGATAATTTTTTTTTAACACGCAAATCGGGTAAACCATTTGCAATAGATTGAGGCCAATCCGTCTCATTCAGAGCCAAAAAATGTGGTCCTAAAAACCAAGTTTCTAGCCCTAAAAACTGACCTGGGTAGACACCCCGAGATAGAACGTCAAACGGATTGTTCTCAGTTGCTATATGCCTCCATTCAAAATCCTTTGTTATTGATTGTATTTCGGAAACTCGTTTACTAACAAATGTTTTAAGCATATTAGGAGGTGTTCTATGATTGTCGAATCCGTCCATAGCAAACATCTATTAAGCTTTAAGTTTGTTGAGCTCAAAATCTTACCAACCAAAAGCGCCAACACAAGAGCACCACAAATTTCAAGACGCGGAGTTGTCAAAGTTTTTAAAGGACTCACCTTACTTTTAGCACATATCAAACGCACAGCAATCCTACCATCATTGTCAATGGTCCTCATATATACCGCACCTCCATGTATGTGCTCGGTCGCTCGCATCCGAAAAGCCATGCAATTCATAGTACACTGCATTCACGCAAACAATATGCCTTGGAATCTCTAGTTTATTCAACTTAGGCAATTCCTTATAGAATTTAATCAAAATTTGGTGAAGATCACTAGGTAGCGATTCATCCCAGGACAATTTTTCAAGCCACAACCTCTGGAGAAGTATTTTTGCTACAATGACGCAAGGAGCCAGTAATCCAAGGGGATCAAAAATCTGCGAGATGCAAGACAAAACAGAACGTTTGGTGACCTTAATAGGCTATCCCGGTGTACCAATTTTGTAAGTCAAACTATCGGAAGAACTTGACCATAACAAACCCAGAGTTTTAGTTTTCTCCTTTTCACCAAAGTCGAGGATATTAAATTTCTACGATCCTGCTTTTACTGGCTCCAGGACACGAGGCTCGTTCGAAATCCACTTACGCAACTGAAAGCAACTCTTGCTTAGGACTTCAGAAACCTTACCACAAATATAGGCTCCTTCCTTTGATGCTATCAACGGAACACAAGAAATCGTCGACATAAAAAGAGGTTTTAATTATATTTGAAATATGTGGAAGTTCAGTCTCACACTCATTCGCCAATTGTACCACGCACCTTACCGCCAGAAAGCTAGCACACGCTTGACCATATGTCACTGTGTTTAAATCAAAGACCTTTATCGGCTCCTCAAGTGAATTGCGCCAAAGTATTCTTTGCAAAGGACGCTGAGATGGTTCAATTAAAACCTGGCGATACATTTTTGTAATATCGGCTGATGTCACATACCGACCTTCTCGAAAGCGAATCAAAATGCTGAGCAAATCAGGCTGCAATACTGGGCCAACGATTTGAATGTCATTCAAAGACTTTCCTGACGTGCTCTTTGTACTACAGTCAAAAACAACGCGTAGTTTCGTAGTAAGATACTCCATGATGGGGCATATAGTAAGCAACTGTTGGTGCCTGGTCCCTTCCAGAAATGCCTCCAAACTTACTCACTTCAGTCATGTGTTCTAGACTTTGATATTCGTCGATAAACTCACGATATCTTTCACGAAATTTGGGATCTGATTGAAATCTTCGCTCCAGAGAGCAGAAACGGCGCTTAGCTATTTCTAATGTGTCACCCAAAACAGTTGGTGCTTTCCTGAGAGGCATAGATACCACAAATCTTCCATTCAAGTCTCTCTTAAATGAATTTTCAAAATCAAGCTTCCACATTCTCTCTTCATTAGACAACGACCTATTATTACCTGGAAACTCATGCTCAATATCCCAGAATTTTTGCAAGTCGAACAACATTTCCGAATTGTTACAATTCTTGCTGAAGTTACAAACTGACTTACGAGGATAAGTAGTCGGAATTGGACCTGACACCACCCATCCAAAACGTGTTTTCTGCAAAATTGGATTTTGCGGTCCTAAATTTATTTGACCTACACATAACAAGCTATAAAATAACTCACATCCTATCAAAATATCTATGGAGCTAGGTTTATGAAAAGAAGGATCTGCCAAAATGATGTTTTTGGTAATATTTAAGTTTTGAACATTAAACCTGTTTGCGGGAATGGAATCAGTTATCTGAGGCAAAACCAGGCAATCCAATTCAGACTGATATGAATTATGCAAAGCCCTAATGCTCAAGTGATATCTCTTTGACACCCTGGCATTACTCTGACCTAGGCCTCCAATTGTAAGATCAAAACTGTCTTTATTAATTTTTAATTTGCACTAAACCTATCAGTCACAAAACTAGATTGACTACCCGAATCAAGAATAGCCCGTGCAACATGCCAAAAGCCTTCACTATCTTTAACTTCAAGTAAAACTGTAGAAAGTAAAATATCATTACCAACTGAGAGGGATGAAAGTGCTATCTTGGCTTTTGAAGTTGTATTATCTTCAATAGGTGAATTATTATTGGCTGATTGCAAGGACCCCAAATGCAGCAAAACATTATGTTTAGATCTACATTTCGAAAAAAGATTTGCTCGACAAACTTGACTGAAATGTCCAGGTTTAAGACAATTTAAACAAAACTTGAAAACTTTTGTCTTTATGACCAAAACGACGATGTCCTTGAGAACCCAATGGCTCTAAAGGTTTTTCTGACTTTCGACGCTCTAATGTCTCAAGCAGGTCCGCACGTGACTTTAAAAAACATTTCAAATCATCCCATGAAAGTTGGCCCTGACTTGAGCCCTTAAATTGTTCCCATTCATGATCAGTTACACTATCCGATTTTGTACCAAGTATGTACACAATCATAGAACCCCAATGTTCGTTGCTTTGTCCCAAAGCCTTTAAAGAATTAAAAATTTTTGACACTGTGTCTATTAAAGTTCTAATTCTAACGGACGATTCTTTTTGTATTGTTTCTAATTAAAAAATTGACTTTAAATGCATGTGAACTAATAAACGAGAATTATTATATCTCTCACAAAGGGCAATCCAAGCGATACTGTAATTTGCACCTGAAAAATCTAACGAGCGAATTACCTCTGAGGCTGCATCCTGCAAGGAGGCCCTTAAATAGTGAAACCTCTGTATGGGACTTAAAAACTCATTTTCATGAACTAAACTACTAAATATGTCTCGAAATTCAAGCCATGCCCTATAGTCACCAGAAAACTTAGGCAAAGTTATAACAGGAAGTTTAACACCGCCCAAATTTGAACCAAGCTCACCTGAATCGCCTTTTTCACTGGCGTTTCCGCTAGAATGCATGCTGACATTTGCCTCACTTTGACTTTCGGCACTGCATTTTTGAAGTAAACTTTTTGCTTTTGACTTTAAAACGAAATAGGGATCATCAAAATTAACACGCTCAAGAGCCTGAGCATCTTGATCTGTATGAATAAAATCTAACTCCTCTTGAATCATTTCAAATTTCTGATAAATTGTGTCCAATTTTGTTAACCTCTCTTCCAATTCACATAGCTCGGCATCATTCAAAATAAATTTTACCTCAAACCTTTCCAAAACCTTCTAATAGGCGGTCATCTGAGCTTTACAAGTGCCTCTGCCCCTAACTAATTAATCCATATTCGAAACAATCAAAACATTAACTTGATTATTGGCCGAGGCACCTGCACTAGCCTCTTCACTAGCCATTTTTAAACATTAGCGACCCAAACGTACACAGTACTTACACAACAAATGATGAAATAAAACACAATAGGTACTCCACTTTGTTGGCACAACGAAATCAAGAAATGCATAGGAATTTAATAGGGAAAGAAAGGACTTACCCACTTCCTATTGTTTTTTGCCAACAGTCAACTGTAGCTCCTCCAAAAAGCCTCAACAAAGCCCCGAGCACGACGATTACCTGGGCTGCAGGTCAAACGACGATCCGGCTCGAAAATGACCAATGTATTGGCCCAACGAATGATGGACTGTAATATCACCTTTTGGTTTGTGCTTCGAGAAAATGATGCACAACGAAGTCAAATAGACATTTATTTATTATTAAAACAACGATATTTATTATTTGTCGCTCAAAATACGAAAAAGAATTATAAAAACAAAGCAAACGTTGTTGTGCCAAGCGACCCGACCCCTGATCGCTTTCAGGCGAGAGTCCGAATCGCCCCGATCACTTGCGAAAACACCCGATGACTGTTTCTCGCGACGGTGACACCAGTGGCGGTCCTGCGCTCACGGACAATGCGCTTCGTTATACGGAGATCACAACACATGGCTTTTCATCCAGCAAATGTCGGACAACGGCAACGTTTCGTAAAATACGTGGGAAACGTGTGTACGAGAAATTCTGTAGGCATTAATACGATCGAAAAAATACCTCCTGCTGTAGCAATATACCTGAAACTTCCAAATTGGACCCTCTATACAGGACATTGTTTTCGCCGTTCTGCGAGCTTGCTTGCTGATGCTGAAGCAAATTTGATCACAATTAAGTGCCATGGAGGATGCAAATCGACCGTTACTGAGGGCTTCATCGAAGATTGTTATTGTTATTGTTTAGTATTCTCTTTATTAGTTTTATTGGGTAATGGTTCTTTGCTTAAAGCTTTTTATTAAGTTTTTTGAAGCAAATGGCCATGGACATCTGACAGGTTAGGCATGCTTAAAATATGAACGGTGTCAGGGTTTTTGGGTATATTTTCAAAATTAGTAATGAAGAAGGTTAAAAAGTAAAAATTATTTAAAATTAGTTCATTATTGCTATTTTATTAATTTCTGAAAATATATTACTGAAGGAATTCTAAAACTATCACATTATACTACTAGCTAATAGAGTTGCGACATACCTAACCTAATTAGCTGTTAACGGAAAAGATCGATAGAGCATAACTTTTTGTCATTTTTGGGGGTCTGTATCTGGAAATGCCTTAGCCGAAATTTAAAAACTAAAGAGATTTTGGAATGCCGTTTCTTCTAAAATCACAGCGGGAGATTGATGTTAAATAAGTTATTCTCTAAAGGATGTAGAGGGTATAGAAATAAGCACGGCAAAATGGTTGCATCTCAACCCACTGCATTTGGTAGGTAGCGTAATTTTAGAACATTCATTGTTATGGCATTTAATGGCGTTAGTTGGTATCTCGGGATATGTTCGGCAGTTTTCGGTTTTTTGGCCTACAAAATAAATTGCAAGGGATTTTCATAAAGTTGACGCTCTTTTGTAAGTCACCCTGTATCGCGAGAATGCCACAGCCGTTTTTAATAAGATAATTGATCTCTAAGAGATAAGTGGTTGTAAAATCAACGGCGTAGACTCATAGTTAATTAAACAATTTTATTCCATTTTGTACAACGATGACAAAAATATAATAAAAAACGAATTAAAATTTTGTTTACTACGATGTCGTGACGCAAGCCTTAACTATAAGCCGCTGTTTATAATGACATTTAAGAGCTATGGTCGACATCTCGGGACGGTTTTGGCGGTTTTTTGGTTTTTTGCCTACTAAATCAGTTACAGGGCGTTTACAGAAAGTTTGAACTTTCTTGTAAGTTACAATACAAGGTATTCTGGAATTAATTGGGAAATCCGTAGGCAAAAATAGAGAATAATATTTATATAAACATAACCCGCAAACGCTTCGTCTCCGAGATACAGGGTGTCGATTTTTTTTTTCATTATCGCTCTTAGAGTTTTCGAGATATTTAACTCAAGTTTTGAATATAGGTAACCATTTATTATCTACATCGTTAGATATATCAACCGCTAGCCAAAATCGACAGGGTACTATTTTCTCTCAGGTTGTTTCTTTTTAACCCTCACAAACTTTTTTGTAGCACGCCACTGATAGTTTTTCTTAAAATTCTGAACTCTTATTCAATTTAGAAGCTTTCTTGCCTGTTGCATCCTTCTCGTATCTCCCACCGTGTTCGAGAAATTTGCAAGTGTCTAGAAATGCACATAATTTTTCCATAAGTGACTCTTTTTTTCTGGGAATTTAAATAGGAACGCAGAAAACCGTTATTTCTTATGGAAATATTATGTGCATTCTTAAACACTTTTGCAAATTTCTCGAAAACGGTAGGAGATAAAACAAGGCAAGAGGCAAGAAAGTTTCTAAATTGAATAGAGAATTCAGATTTTAAGAAAAAAGGATCAGTGACTACAAAAATGTTTGTGAGGGTAAAAGGGATACAGCCCCAGAAAAAATAAGACCCTGTCGATTTTGTCTAGCGGTTGGTATATCCAACGAGGTAGATAATAATTGGCTACCTATATTCACAATTCGAGTTAAATATCTCAAAAACTCTAAGATCTATAAAGAAAAAAAAATCAACATCTTGTATCTCGAAGACGAAACGTTGGTTATGTTTGTATGAATATTGTGCCCTATTTTTGCCTAGGGATTTCCAAGTTAATTCCAGGAAACCTTGTATTGTAACTTACAAGAAAGTTCAAAGTTTCTGTAAATGCCCTGTAACTGATTTATATATAGCTCTTAAATGTCATTACAAAAAGAGGCTTAAAGTTAAGGCTCCCGTCATGACATTGTAGTGAACAAATTTTTAATTAGTTTTTTATTAGATTTTTTGCCATACTTGTACAAAATGGAATAAATTGTCGCTGATTTAACAACCAGTTATCTTTTAGAGATCGTTTACCTTATTAAAATCGGCTGCGGCATTCTCGCGATACAGGGTGACTTAGAAACGAGCGTCAACTTTTTGAAAAACCCCAGTAATTTATTTTGTAGGCCAAAAAACCGAAAACTGCCGAACATGTCCCGAGATACCAACTAACGCCTTTAAATGTCATAACAATGAATGTTCTAAAGTTACGCTACCTACCAAATGCAGTGGGTTGAAATGCAACCATTTTGCAGTGCTTTTTTCTTTACCCTGTATATCCTTTAGCGAATAACTTATTTAAGATCAATCTCCCTCCGTGATTCTAGAAGAAACGGCCTTTCAAAATCTCTTTAGGTTTTAAATCTCGGCTAAGGCATTTCCGAGATACAGACCCCCAAAAATGACAAAAAATTTTGCTGTATCGATCTTCTCCGTTTATATCAAAATATTTATTAACGATCACACATTGGCACATTTTGCAAACTCCTTTCTTATTCCTAATGGTTATAGCAATTTATTATTTGGTTTTTGGAAGTTTATATATAATATTTTTTGTGTATTTTTATTGTGCATTTCGTCTGATTAAAAGGGCACAGACGAAATTTTTGTAAATGATTACGAAATATATTACAATAAAAAATACAAGCGATACAATAGATACACTCTACACTGATCGCAGAGTTATTAAAACAAGCTGCCTGTTGTTGGTGAGAGATTTTAACGATTCCTCATCTGTTAGTTCCATTTGTATCCTGCGTAACAGTTATTCGTATGTGCCTCTTGTATGACGAAAAACATTTTGCAGGCATTTTAGGGCCTTTTGCAAAACAGGTAAAGGAGTCTAAAAGTGTGGTATAAGTTGTGGGTTTGTAGCAACTCGTTGTAATGTGTTTCAATCTTACTTACTTAGGTGTGGAAAGTATTGCGGGTGTAGGACTTGAAAAATGCACTTCACACTTTTGAAATTAACAACGTTTCGATCCTTTATTGGATCTTCATTAGGGCTAAAACATTACAAATTAGTTACCATTATTATGATATACATCTCCACAGTGTAAATAAGCCTGAACAATATAAATTGAAAAACAAAACTACATAAAAGAAGATAAAAATCTAAAAAATATATCTCTAAGTTGTTAAAATTGTGCATACCTTTTTCAGTGAGTGAAGATAGTCGAGTTGTAAGGTGTAAAATTCTTATCCATTAAAACACGCGTAAAGTCTATGGCTGGTTTAAGAACATGTGGCATTCAAGTAGCTTTAGCGTGGACTGAGGTGTCCTTATCTGTGAAGCAGCTCGGACTATTTCTTCAAACATTTTAGTAAATGTTAGAGTTCTTTTTAGGTAATCGATTTGGTATCCTTTCTGAGAGTCCCTTAACATAGGGAAATCTCTAATAAGTAACCTGAGAACACTCCCGCTCACCGAACGCAATTACGATATGATCTTTATATGTATTCCATATGGAGTTAACAAGGCTTCTCGGGTAGTTATTGGCCTTTAAGTTGTCCTTTACTTTACTGATGTTAGCGTTATGAAAAACTGGGCTGCTAAGTTTGATAGCTCTATAAAACAGATTTTTAATTATAGCAATTTTTTGATTGGTAGCGTGTGCTGACAAATAATTAACAACTCTTCCCGATGCCGCCGGTTTGACATACCAATCCGTTTGGAGATCCCCGCTTTCACGTCTTACAACCAAGATGTCCAAAAAAGGTAGTTTGTTGTTAAGTTCTGATTCCATGGTGAACTGAATTTTGGGATGATAAACCATTAAAAAACTGCAGAAGTTGTAGTTTTCTGAAGACGGACATGCCAAGATAGTGTCGTCAACGTACAATTTAATAAAAGGTATCTCGAAAGGCACTAACTTTAGAACATCTTGTATCGAGTCGTTCATCACCAAATTGGCAAGGACTGGGCTTGCCGGATTTCCCATTGCCGAACCATCAAGTTGTTTGAAAAACCTACCATCAAAATTGAAGTAGCTACTGTCAAACAGGAACTGCACTATATCACAGAAAACTGTCAAGGGTAAGGTGGTGTATGCTGAAATATAGCGCCAGTTTTTTTTAATTATAGCAAGGACCAAGTCACCGGGAATATTCGTAAACAAAGAAACAACGTTCAACGAAACAAGAGCGTTATCCTCAGGCAATCGGACAGACTTGATAAAATCAACAAACAGAAATCTATTTTTTACATTATAATGACAGGTTGTAGTAACATTATTGAGTGTCTGGTGTACTAGCTAACCTATATGTTGGTGATTTGGTGCAACTAACTACAGGTCTAAGGCTTAGATCAGGTTTATGGGTTTTCCTTAGGCCATACATTCTACGAGTCACGCCATTATAAGTTTTTAATTGTTTGGCCAAAGTTTGGTCTATGAACCCGTCCCTTTCCAGCCTTCTAACCAGATCATTGACTTTAGTCTGAATGCGAAATGTTGGTCATTCAACATATTCATCGTCGCATCCAAATATTCAGCTTTATACATTAACGCAGTAGAGTTTCCCTTGTCAGAGCGTATGACCAACAGCTCGTTATGTTCTTTAAGAACGGCTCTTGTTGTATTAAAGTCCCTTACCAGACCATTACTTTTGCTTAAATTACTTACTTACTTACTTAATCATAGTCGATTTATTACAACGGTTACGCACGTCTTCCTCTGTTATAGCTTTGAAAATGCGTCAATGAACGTACAAACGTCATTCTAATTTCTGCGAAAATTAGAAGTTTTTTATTTTTTATTTACTCCCTCTCCCCGCTACACCATTTTTCATCTAATCTTCACTCTAAAGTGTTTAAAATACGAATTCCATTTGATCATTATCACCTAAAGGCATGCATATCTGATGGGCGAGCCATTAACATGTCTTCGCCGTCCGGTTAAGCCGTAAAGCTATTATATCGGCCATACACGGTAAAAATGATGATCCAGCAAATATGGGTCTTCCCGCCTTTATAGATTAGTAACGTGAGAGGAAAACGTACCCCATTATTTATTGACGTCAGCGCAAAGTTTTAGAGATAACTGCAAAATAGATACATAGCATCCTTGTTTTTTATACAGAAATGTTCCATTTTCTTCAGTATTATAAATTTGTTTTTTTTTACACATTAACTACATTATGTAATATAATCCCATTCCGTAACGAGACAAAATACCCTTAACTCGATGCACATTGGAAGGAAACCCTCTGGCAGTGCATCAGCAAATGAAAATTCGTTTTGAAGCCGTTTTAAATTTAATAAATGAAAAGCTCTCTGAATTCGTCTGATCTAAAAGGACTTGTTTGTTTCCATATTTTTCGTTAAAGCAAGTTTGTGTGTTTTCCCAACATGCTTCGGTTTTATTTCATTACTTTTAGAGTTTTCACGCTATCCGGTTTCATAAAAATATTCCTTTGAGAAGGTGGATCTGCATTTTTGAAATATATATCCTACACGAAATTATTTTCCAAGCGAGATGCTCTGCTTAATTGAGCATGGTTATTTGCGCTCAGCACTTTTATAGGAAATAACTTGATAGTGTCAGCTAATTCCGTCGGCTATAAACCTCGAGGGTAATAAAAGAATATAGCGATAAAATTAAAAATAATATCTCAAGGCAGAGACAGGAAATTGCTCTATATCAGTGATGCTGGGATAAAATTCCATTAGGATAACATGGCCGGGAAAATCTGTGTTTAATATAAAAATAATAGGGTGTGCGAAAAATATGTCGTGGATGGATTTTAAAATCACTGTAATGGAAAAACAAATAGAAAGTCGTTAAATCAGGCCTGATATCGACAGCACCATTTTTTTTTATTTAAGTAAGGAAATTAAACATCTTATTTAGCAGAAAGATAAGAATTCAGTATATTGTATTTAATTTTGAATTCCAAACTATTACAAAATTCCTTCAAATTATATGGTTCAAATGCTATCAATAAGTGTTTTACTTCTTTCTTAAAACTCTTTTGAGAGTTGATTTTTTCAGGTTGACTGGAATGGTTATTTACGTTATAAGTCCGGTAAATATAGTTCTACAGTAAGAGTAAGATGTTTCCGGAGGAGGCGCTAGCCGAATCTGGAATTTCGAAACGACTACTGTAGCACGTTATCGGACATATGACATTTTACTTCATGCTTATTCCAAACAGGAAAAAATGAATTTTATGCGCGGCGAATATATTTCTGAGAAATCCGGTATAGTTTCATTACGGTATCCTGTACTGGTACAGGATACTATGGATACAATGGAATTATTATGCTCAATACTGTAAAATTTCTTTTTCTAATTTTGACATATAAAGTGGCACTTTTCAATACTGATGACAGTGACGTAACGTCCTACTTTTCGTAACTAGTTAAGAAAAGTAAAATGTTTCGTAACTGGTGATGAAATAGCTATTTATGTAACCAGTTACGAAAAGTCCGATTTTGTGTAACGAATGAATGTTTGCGGGACGAGCGCAGCGAGTTTCCGCAATTTGAATGAGATACACAAAAAAGGCTTTTCGTCACGTGTTTCATACAAGATTTTTTCTAATTTTGACTACAAATACCTACTTAGAGAGAGAATTATTATTATTAAACTTCAATATTTACTTTTAAACCACTTTGTATCTACTTAATTCCGTAAAACTGTAGCAACAGTGTGCCACAACCGAAACCTGCAACTGGTGGTGAAACGAACTTTTCATCACCAGTTACGAAAGATTTTACTTTTCGTAACTAGTTACGAAAAGTAGGGCGTTACGTCACTGTCATTAGTATTGAAAGGTGCCACTTTATATGACAAAATAGAATACTATACTACGATATTAGATACTATACTACAATAATAGAAAAAGTTTGTTTTGTCACCAGTTGCAGGTTTTGGTTGTAGCACACCGTTGCTACAGTTTTACGGTATTAATTATATACAAAGTGGTTTAAAAGTAAATATTGAAGTTTAATAATAATAAGTCTCTCTCTCTCTAAGTAGGTATTTGTAGTCAAAATAAGAAAAAAATCTTGAATGAAACACGTGACGAAAAGCCTTTTTTGTGTTTATCATTCAAATTGAAGGACGAGCGCAGCGAGTTGAATCGCTCGTCCCGCACACATTCATTCCTTACACAAAATCGGACTTTTCGTAACTGGTTACTTAAATAGCTATTACGATATCCAATCCTGTAAAAAGCTATTTACCGGATTAAAATCAAGTACGTAAAAATGTCCTAAATGATAGCGCATGAAGTAAATGTATTAAACAATTTAGGGCACATGTAATGGGGGCACTTTTCCGTCATTGCCAGTCGGTGCGGTGTATTGGGTAGTGATCATCTAATGTCCTTGTCTTGTAATGATGTTCGAGTTTATTAAAACTATTAAAACTATCTCTATTTTAAAAGTAAAATAACACATTCTCATATAGAGTACTCAACAATTGAAATGGAAACGGCAAAATTTTAGGTCACATTCAAATTCAAATATTTCGCGAACCACTGGGTGGATTTCGGTGCCTTTTGAAGAGTTGGAGTGGGCGGAGATTTCTCTTCATGGCTCGCTATGAGTGGCCGCTAATAACGATTTACACTTTATTACTCAGGGTGTTAAGTAAAACACTGCAAAATCTTTAAATATACATTCTCTTGCCTTTCTTAAAAAAAATATATTTTTTGTCAATCGATATATCAAGGGGCATAATATCTCTAGGCTCTAGCTTTTGGATATTTTTTCGAAATTGTTCTTGCTAACCAAACTAAGACTGTTTTTTAGGTTACCGCTTAATTCGCACTTCCTAATAATCCATAATAATATGCATGGCGATAAGTCTATTTTAAATATACAAGGATATAGAATATACAAAGGATAAAACATATTGTTGCGAACTGGGGTTCGATAATTCCAGTACAACGATTTAACACGAAAACACTATTTATTTATTCCACAAATACACTCGACTACTAAATAACTCACTACTTAACACTTCTTCATTAGTACACAGCCTTCTATTATCGCTTCGTAACTTTAGCTTAATTATAACTCACTTAAAATAAGACTACTTTAACCGGGCGCTCTATGCGCCTTTTATATACAATCCCAAAACTACAGAAAAACCTAGAAAGTTCTTTACAAGAATTCCTGAATAATCGCCCATAAAAAAAAAGGTTGTAAACAACTGCCTTCTAGACTAAACCGAGCAATAAATCACTCGTGTCAGCCATGACGCAGCGCGAATAGGTCGCGAAGCTCCACCAACCACACGCGTTGCCCCGCCTCCCATGCGGCGTTGCTGCGAATCGTAACATTGCCCTCCTCCTAAGGCTGTTCATCCGGAACAGATAGAGTTCCATGGTATCGTGCTAATCGATCCAAATGAACGACCTTCATCTTTGACCTAGGGGTCCGCTGGATCCTATACACCACATCATTAATCTCCTTTATAATTATATAAGGTCCTTCCCAATTTTGGGTAAGTTTGGGCGACTTCCCCACCTTTCGCCGCGGATTGTATAGCCACACCAAATCACCATCCTGGAAGCCGCGGGAGTTAGCTAGTAAGTCATATCTTGCTTTGGCTCGATCACTGGATATCCGCAGTTTATTCCTGACTTGTTCATGAACATTGTTCAGCCTCTCCTTAAGCTCCTCCACAAAATTCTCAGAGCTGAGCGACTCTTTTTCTGGTGTTCCATACATCAAATCCGCAGGAAGCCTCATTTCCCTTCCGAACATTACTCTCGCCGGAGTATAACCAGTGGTTTCATGCGTAGAGCCTCGATATGCCATCAACATGAGAGGTAGATGTTGGTCCCAATCACGCTGATGATCTGCCACCATTTTAGACAGGTAATGTTCCATGGTCCGATTAAATCTCTCTACCATCCCATCCGACTGTGGATGCAAAGGAGTAGTCCTGGTCTTGCGAATTCCGAGAAGTTCCATGAACTTCTGGAAAACAGCCGATTCAAAATTTCGGCCCTGATCAGAATGAAGTTCGAGAGGGACTCCAAACCTGCAGAACATTTCATTTACTAGCACCGTTGCCACAGTCGTTGCTTCTTGATTAGGCAGGGCGTATGCTTCAGGCCATTTAGTGAAGTAATCCATGGCGACCAAGATGTATTTATTGCCCGACTCAGTCTGAGGAAACGGTCCCGCGACATCAATTGCTACCCTCTCGAATGGAGCACCTACAGTGTACTGCACCATTCGGCCGCGTGATCTTGTTCGAGGTCCTTTTGTGGCACAACAAACTTCGCACTTGCTGCACCAAGATTCGACGTCTTCATGATAGTTCACCCAGTAATACCGCTCTTTAATTTTGGCCAAGGTTTTATTGACTCCAAAATGACCTCCACTGATTCCGTCGTGCATTTCCTGTAGTACATCCGATTTTCTGCTACTAGGAACAACCAACTGACTGACTACGGTCTTGCCATCCGGACTCTCCCACGCTCTCTTTAGTAATCCATTTTCTATTCTAAGAGAGTGCCACTGGGCCCAGAGCGCCTTCAAGTTGGGACATTTATGAGCAATTTCTTGCCATTCTGGTCTCTTGTCATCAGTCTTTGCCATGAGTATCGGTCCAATATCTGGATCATTCAGTTGTTCTTCTCGAAGTGTCTGTGTGGTCCAGCCATCGTTTCTTTCTACCGACGTTCTCCTTACAGAAGGATGTCCCTCACGTTGCTGAGTTCTTCGACAATGCTGACTATCTTCTTTACATGGCCGTCTAGACAATGCATCGGCATTTCCGTGATACCTTCCTGGTCGATGTTCAGTTTGGGTCTTCTGTCCTTTAATGCGTCCGGTCTCTGTAACACTGTTGCCACCCAAATTATTGGCTTGACTTGATTGATTGACTTGACTGATCCTGGGGGTCTTAACGGGCTCGGTCAATTGCCCCTTTACATTGAGCGGAATTGGTTTTTCCTGGATTCTTGCCCTATTACGGCAGTTACTCTTGACGTGACCCAGTTTACCGCTGCCTGTTGATCGAGGAGGTCTTCCCAACAAGGCTTGGATATTGACTGCCAGATCGTTCAACGCTTTATGTAAAGTTGCCATGGATTCAGCCCTAGACGTATCCGCCACATCATCGCAAGTTGCCATTCTTACACGTGGAGAAGAACTAGATGACACTCGTGACGCCTCGAATTCCAGGGCCCGAACTAGTGCCTCGCTGATATCCTTGGGCCTTACTAGACGTAAGTGGTATCTCATGTCACTATCGCGAACTCCCTCAATGAACCTTTCGGCGGCAAATTGCATTTGAAAAGATTCAGGGGCCGATGGATATGCCAGGTGAATGAGTCTGTCTATGTCCGCCTCAAATTCTTGTAAGGATTCACCTGACTTTTGCTGTCTCATCCTCAGCTGGGCCTGGAACACGGTTTCTTTGTGCTCATTTCCAAATCGTAGTTGCAGAGTGTGTACTAAAGCTGCATAATTACTTTGATCCGCTGCCGACAGAGATTGGAGTAACTCAGCCGCTTTTCCACGAAGTGCTACCACTAATGATGTAGCTTTCTGGGGCTCGGACCAGCCATTAGCATTTGCAGCTGCTTCAAATTGGGTTTTATAAATTTCCCACGCCGTAGTACCGTCATAATCGGGAGGCTTAATTTTAGCGTTGGCTGTGCTAAAACTCTCTGTAGACACGGTGTCGTCCTCAAGTTGTTCCCGGAATTTCTTTTCTAGTTCGAGAACCCTCTGGTTGACAGCTTCGAGTCCTTCGTTAACGCCGTTAATGGATTCGTTAACGCTGTTAACGGATTTGTTAACTGATTGCATATATTAACGGATTGATAACTGAATGCAGTTCGAAGAAGAAATAGTGACCCATCTCGCACCTGCGAGATGGGTCACTATTTCTTCTTCGAACCGTTTCTGTTCTTCCTTTTGTTCTAAATAACGTCGCTCCTGCACTTGATCACGTTTTTCCTGCTCTTCCTTCTGTTCTAGATAACGTTTTTCCTGCTCTTCTTTTTGTTCCTTATAACGTTTTTCTTGCTCTTCTTTTTGTTCCTTATAACGTTTTTCCTGTTCTTGACAACGCCGCTCCTGTACTTGATCACGTTTTTCCTGTTCTTCCCTCTGTTGTTGCATAAGGGACAGCAGGGCGGCAAGGTGATCCTCCATGGCTTGATGCTGGCTTCTGGTCACTGGCATAAACACGTAATGTCCGGCAATGAAGCACTCACTTAGAGTTCAGTAATATTAGTCCTCAAATTCTCACTGGAATCGCACTTCTGACACCAATTGTTGCGCACTAGGGTTCGATAATTCCAGTGCAACGATTTAACATGAACACACTATTTATTTATTCCACAAATACACTCGACTACTAAATAACTCACTACTTAACACTTTATAGCCTTCTATTATCGCTTCGTAACTTTAGCTTACTTATAGCTCGCTTAAAATAAGACTACTTTAACCGGGCGCTCTATGCGCCTTTTATATACAATCCCAAAACTACAGAAAAACCTAGAAAGTTCTTTACAAGAATTCCTGAATAATCGCACATAAAAAAAAAGGTTGCAAACAACTGCCTTCTAGACTAAACCGAGCAATAAATCACTCGTGTCAGCCATGACGCAGCGCGGATAGGTCGCGAAGCTCCAACAACCACACGCGTTGCCCCGCCTCCCATGCGGCGTTGCTGCGAATCGTAACAATATACAAGGTTAGTTAAAATTACGGCCCTAAGGAATAAGCTTTACTTAGTCATGTCTAAGTAATATTTTGTAAAAGCACTATTCTAAATAAAGCAGTTACTGGCTGATGATATTGAGAATTATTAGAAACGTAGTAATGTTTATCCTCCCATCATCTTTATACGGTTTGGGATTTACTTTGTTATTTTTTATACAAACGGAGCTATACACTAAGCATCATTTGAACCGTTTAATAGTATATCAAGTATCAAGAACAGTAAGGAAGTTTTACCGGTTGAAGACAAAGTTTGGAGGCTGAGCAAAGCGAAGCCTCCAATTTGTCTGAGACCGGTAAAACTATTACTGTTTGTGTTGCTTATAACATTTTTTGTACGATCACTTTTGCGTAATCATAATAATTTTTTTAGGTAATGGAACTTTGAAAAATACACGACAATATTATTAAGATCGACATAACCAGCACCAGACGCGTGGCCATATGTGTGCCCATTATTTGGTTGCCAAGGTTATGAATGATCCTTCTCTTTATTGATGTCGAAATATTAATCAATTTGCGTCAACTTCTGAATCACAAACTATTAATTTCGTGTGTTCTGGTTGAAACTGCAATCCTTGTGTGACGAGATGTCTGAATCGGAAGAATCAGATATTGAAAATGCATGGCAAGAAGGACGTTCTTCGTTAAATATGAGTTATTAGTGTGTGAGTAGCTGAATTGATGCTTGAAAGTGTTTAAAATATCGGATTAACCCCACATTTTACTTACCATTAACTTACAGTAAGTAAATCACTTACCGTTTTGTTAGCCTTAGCAACTGGGAACTTGTCCTTAATGTTTCGAAAGCAGGTACGGTAAACATGCCAGAATAGACAGGTCGTACAAAAAAGAAATTTTA
Organism: Taphrorychus bicolor; assembly: GCA_951812265.1. Lineage (NCBI taxonomy): Eukaryota > Metazoa > Arthropoda > Insecta > Coleoptera > Curculionidae > Taphrorychus > Taphrorychus bicolor. The sequence continues at coordinate 36,222,363 of OX638297.1, forward strand.
GAACCAATTGCTAGAAGTGCATTATTTTGTAATGCATCAAAATATGCCTTCTTGAGGCAAACATTTACCGATACTAGAAACGTAATATGATTTTCAAGTAAGTAAGTTTCTACAAGGTGCTGCAAAACTATGCGATAATATTATGAATACCCTGAACGTTCAAATGTGAATCCACTCAAGTCCAACAAGATTTCAGGTAATATTTTGCTGCTTATTTTATTAAAACATGTACAGGATGTCAAAGCACTGTATTCGAAATTCGGCAATATTTCCTTTTCCGTAATCCTGCTTATTGGCTCTAAGCTGACTCGTTTTTTCAAAGTAAATTATCCAAGTCAATATGTATTCAAGATGTTAGTCAAAAGTTAAAATCATCTCGGTGAGCTCGGAATATCCGAATTTTCTTAGTGCATAGTCCAATATATTCAAGCCTATGAGTATATCCTTTCTGATGCATAAAAAAGCTGACCAAACCCTTAATGAGTTCTTGGGGTATAGCGTTCGAAGTTTCTCCAACACAGCGTTCCTTAAGTATATGTAACCACGACGGTAACCATGAAAATATTTTGATCGTTTATAAGTATCATAGATAAAGGAGTGTTATAACATATATGATAAGTACACTTTGACATTGTCACGAATAAAAGTGGTATAGCAGTAATTTTTAAAAATATGCCCCGATTGCCGAATAGCGACTTGCGCTCAGTAATTCCCCTACAAGAAAACGGACGCCAAATAGAGGAATTGCTGGAAATTTTTAATGTGTCGGCTCACGTCGGCATCTACGATCCATCGTGCAATACAGCGTTGCCATGAAAGAGGCTTGGTGAACTATGGATACGGTGGAGCTCGAACAAGGAAGACTTTACCTGCCCAGAACCGGTTTATAAGACTTTCAGCTCGAAGGGTGCCAGCCAATAACGCCACTCAGTTTAACAACGGCTTAAGAGCTATGCCGGGAGTGTAGATTTCGAGTCAAACAGTTAGAAGGAAATTACATGAAGCGGGTTTGAGAGCAAGGCGTCGTGAAGTTTGCCCTTTGCTCCAGATTCAAATCGTGCTGCCAGACGCATATGAGCGGCTGAGCATAGGAACTGATAAATGGTGTAATGGTCTAGGTGCATGTTTACAGATGAATGTAGAGTTACATTGTGTCAATCGGAAGGAATAATTTTAGTATGGAGGCGTAGGAATGAAAGGTTTCATGAAAGAAATATGAATGCAAGGATTGCATTTGGTGGAGGTGGTATAACGGGATGGGATGGGATGGGATAATGATGAATGGAAAAACAGATTTAGTGGTTCTAGTTGGAGAGAGTATGAATGCAGAAAGGTATTTGTATTTGTATTTGTGTTTGTATTGTTTACACACAGAGCCCGAGTTATTAGTGAGGAGCGCGTCAGAATAATACAGAGCGAATAGAGTGGCTTGCTATATTACCAGATATGAATATTATTGAACATGTGTGGAGTAGGATGAAACTGAGTTTGAGTCAACTTGCATAAGAATTTCTAAATTTTGAATGATTTGAGGAATGTTGTGTTGGAAGAATAAGAGGCAATTCCCCAAGAGTTTATTAACGGTTTGGTTAGAAGTATGTGGCAAGCGTTGTTAGAACCAGAGGTGGCCCGATAGAATATTGATAAATTACTGGGTAGATTATGGAAGAAATAATTTGGTTGGGATTCTAAGAGTTTGATAATGTATACCATATTCCATTAATTTCTGCATTTTACATGGCCATGGAATTTCCCCTGTATGACATCGATAGCACTTGTAAACGTGTAATCGGAAAATGATAATTAAATTCGTCAATTTGAATGCTGCCCAATAGAATAACGTGATAAGAATTTTTCAATCAATTAAATCGAACTAAGCACTAACTGGTATTTTTAGTCGTTATTGTCTCCAATACGGTTTAAGACTTTGTGAAATTGAAGTTGCGTTGTTATCAATTTTTCATTGGTGTGTCAAAGTTTTAATGCAATATTTTTGCTTCATAATCCCAAAATGCCGAAAATAATCGACAAAAAAGTTAGCCTAGATATTAAAAAGGCCTTAAATCCAGAAGACAACTCCTACAACAAATGCTCTGGGACATAATACGACTGTTTCAAAATATAATGGAGACTTGTAGACAAAATACTGTGACCGCTGGGTAATCTGTCAATCGACAGTATTCCTCTCTTTATCATTTCACTTGAAGAGTCAGCTTGAGATACAGATGATTTGTCAATAAATAGTAACTCATCAAGTGGAGGTAGAAACCACTGACTCGACTTTCACAGACTGATTAAAAATCGAATAACTGCAATAATTTAAATTACATAACTTCAATATGCGACTTTTACTTTCAACAAAATATCTGGAAACTCAAGTAGAAAAATAATATTGAGCATAAATGTCTGTGGTGATACTTCCCTCTTGTATGTATTCTGAATCAATATACATAACTATAAAAGTAACAACACATTCAACTTTAATAGGAAAGAATAATTATGGATTTTAAGATGGGGAATCCAGCTTCCCCTATATAGGAAATTCTAGAGTAAAAATAAAGGTCACAAGTTCCTATAACGTTTGTTCGAAAACTCAAAGATAAAGGATCTATAACATTTTAAAGTTAAAATTTTGAAAATACATTTTCTTTAATATTTTTTTTTTCTTAATCAATCAATTTGAAATTTGGCACGCTAATTACTAATATTCACGCCCATAAACGCACGAAATTTGATGTTCATCCCTCAAACCTAAAGGTCTGGAACTGCCCATAGTGCGCATAATAACCCTGTCATGCACATAATAACTAGAAATTTTTTTGCTTTTGACTTTTTGCTAATTTCAATCACACGAGATAAAAGATCACACAAAAAAATCACGCAACAAAGGTTTACTTGTTGCACCTTCGTAAATTGAACCGTTTTCGAGAAAAACGACTTTAAAGTTTGTATTGCACAGCAAGCACGACAACTGATTTATTTTATTTTTAACATTTTAACGAAGTGAACCTTGAGAACAAGTGCTATACAGTTTTGTGCATCTATGAGATCAAAGACAACCATATTGAAATATCAAATTATTTATTTTTTTATCAAAAACGAAGAATCTAAATAATTAATTGCACACGCAATAACTCACAACTCATAATTTAATTTAATGACAGCTTTAACTTTTTATAATAGATTTTCGAATTGCCGTCCGTCTTCCTCTATGCATAAATTAAGTTTTCTGAAAAAATTATGACGAACTCGAAAACAAATTTCTTCCTTTTGTGTAATTGCATCACAATTAACGATAATTCGCTCTCTCACCTCTAGTGCGCAGTTTACTGGCGTCTGGTACACTAAGGAATTTAAATGGCCCCAAAAGAAAATGTCCATTGGGTTAAAGTCTGGCGATCTGGGAGCCCACTCTACATACCCACAGCGTCCTATCCACGTGTCGTTCGTTTAAAAACCTCTTTACGGCTACGCCATAATGTAGAGGAGCTCCATCTTATAACAAGTACATTGAATTTCTCACGTGAATGGGTACATTTTCCAGCAGAACAGGCAACTGATTTCTTAAGAAATCTACAGCTGGATCCCTGAAAGGATGCCGGTGTGACGTCAATGCAAGGTTATAAATTTCGTATGAATCAAATCAAAGTTTTCTGGGTGGAGCTTGCAGTTACGTTAACCTATAAACGGGTGTGATTTTGATCCCGCATTATCTATAATCTGCACTCAGTTTAAATAAACGGCAAAATGTATTATGGATATGGCTCATGAATCATGAGCAAAACAAATAATACAAAAAGAAATATAATTAAGGTCTTCCAGTAAAACCAGGTTAAAGTCAAAGGGGCTTTAACCCTTAATTTTTACTTTTATTTTCTATCTAAATATACCAGACAGTGGAACCGTCCTTGCCAAGGGATACTGATGAGTAGCACTGCAGAAGCGGCTATAAAAACGCCATTCCTCACCTTTCGCTTTATTGGACATAAACACAGGAGATGCGGATAGTACAAAGTCCTATGTGCAGCGACTATTCGGGAGAAGGCCTCTAGTGGTAAAGGATGGTTGTAACGTAAACATAAAAGATAACGGCCCCACTGGTACCAGCAACGTTCATATCATATAATCCACATGTCCGCTATGGTTTTTCCATCTTTTGGAGATGCTTTTCTAAAAAGCCGTCGTAAAAAAGCTTTTGACTCCAATAATCCGTTTTAACTCTTTTACTAGCTCGCTTTGGAACACTTTCCTCTGCCTATAAAGATTATTTTAAGCATATCGTGCATTAGTACTGCTAATTCTAGTTGAAATGTTGCTGCAGGGGCAACCTTCCCTTTATTAAAGGCTGCTGTTATTTCATCATATGTAGGTACTTATTTGCGAAGCCACATGCTATAATTTTTCCTTGATTACTTTTTCAAAATAATCCCAAAAGCTTGTTCAGATTTTGTTGTTTTTCTAGATCTGGATCCGTTCTAGTATCGCCTGCCTCCATAAGATAATTTCACTGCTCAGTTCCAATAATTTTTTTCATTTTTTGTTATATTGGGATTGATTGTATTTGGTAGTCTACTCTTGTGCCTGTCTACTTGATATCTTCTGAGTCTGTTTGAGTAAGTACATTATTCGTAGGACTGGTATGTTTTCAACTGTACCTTTATAGCCCTTTCTTTCAGGGGCCTCTTGAGCTTTGTAATTTACTTGGTTCTTGTACTTCTTGCGTGCTTCTTGCTTCACTGCATTGGTGGTTGGTCGACTGAGCATCAACTAATGGAGGTTGATCGCTTGAATAGGGAGTGGTTTGGAGGTCCAATATCTGTGATTCAATGGCCCCTCCATGTTAATTAGAGACTCCATGTTTTTTTTTATCTGGAAGGAGCACGCGTAGTATTCTGAACAGTTTCCTCAGTATGTAGGTACCTACAGAGACACAAACCATATAGATTTGTTATTGCTGATTCTGCAGATTTTTACCTTAATTTCGGTTCTGCGATATAATCATGAGGAAGTTTTATAGTATAGGATTTCTTTTGTAACAACTAAATCTTTTTAAATGGTTCATGATGGATATCTGTATTTCACAATCGTTAATATTAACAGTCTGTTTTACTTTCATAACTCTTTCGCGTTTAGATTAATTTTGGGCCCTTCTTATTTAAACATCGCTGTTTTCGTAATTCTGAGGGTCTCAAAAGTGGTTCTTCATCCTATTATGCGCAAGCAGGTTCTTCCTTTTGACAAAACCGCTAGCTGATGTTCATCTTCCTTCTTGGTAGCACACACGATTATTCTATAATTTCTAGACCAACAGCTACACTCTAGAATATAAGTAGGTAGTCATTAAAATGGAAAGCAGCATGAAAAATTGCAGATGTTTCTTAGTACCTCTCTCCTCTCTAGAACGGAGAAATCCGATTCCAAGAGCTCGTCATCTTGTTCCTCCATTTGAAAGTACTTGTAGATGTTTTATATATTAAGTTGCTGCGCTTGGAACTTGATTTTCTTTTCTGGCATTATCTAAAGATTAGGAACCTGCACATATAATCTACGTTAGACTTAGATTAACAGATTAAAGGAAAAAAAAATGAGGCAATAAGAACTTCTGTAAGCTTTTTCACCACGGTCGCTCCTAGATTTTCTGCAACCTTATCTCCATCTCTACCTGTGTATACCTCGAAGTCACAAAGATACCCCAACCTGTCTGCTCTGGACCAAATCTTATAGCCTCTCTTTATAGGCTTTAGCGGTAAATATTGTTTGAATGATATGCGTCCCTTGAACTTGACCACCGTTTCATCAGCTGCCTGTTCCATACTTGGACCATAGTATTTTTGAAAATTTTCACGCAATTTGTTTATGAATGGCCGGATTTTATACAGTTTATCGTATTGATGTTTTCCTTTTGTTGGCATCACAGAGTTGTCGTTGAGATGAAGATGAGAAAGAAGGCTGCTGAATCAGTTTAGGCTCATTACGTTAGATATATATTCATCTCGCAACTGAGGGTAACTAGTCTCTGTAACTAGGCGTTTCTTTTATACCAATAAGCATATTTATTGCTATGAACCTGCGTATTTCGATGGCATTTGTTGGCAGAAAGTGATCACCGTTTTGAACGGCACACACTGGCGCATTTTCGCTATTTCTTGGTCATAGTAGAAAAAATAGAAATCATTAATTTTGCAAGTAATGCTTTAATTTCGTTTTATTAATTAACCCTCTTCAACAAGCGATCTATTTCGCTAAAGAAAAAGACGGTAAATAATTAATATGTTAATTCAAAGTTGGCCCATTGGATATCTTTTCAACTTAGAATATATGATAATTTTAAAGGCGCATATTTTAGAAATACGCTTTATCAAAACTTTACCCCAATGACAATATTTACTACACATCATATTTCTGGATGTATTTACTTTATCCTAGCTTTGTTAAATGCCTAAAATATTTTAACAGATTTTGATAAGAGAGGTAATTGTATCCCCTTGTCGATGTATAAAAAGAAATTGTGTCTGCTACTTTCTCTAAGAAATATATTTTTTGTTTAAAAGGGTTTACCGGTAATAAAGTAAAAACTTATATATTAGGATGTTTTGTAAGATTTTCTATTAACATTTTATGCGACCTCTTGCGACTTTTCCCACAATAGTATGTTAAATTCTGACGGTTGTACAGTCCAAAATTATATAAATGGGGATAACAGAAACCTCTAAACTTATTTTAATGTCAGTAAGTGCAAATGAAGTTTGGTATTATTATGCTTGTTAAATTGTATTTTGGTTTTTTGCTTTCAGTATATACAAGGTTAAATCCACATCCCGATTTTTATAAAGGATGTTAATTTAATACTCTCTCGAACTCACATATTATGACATTTTGTCCTTCCTCTTGTAATTGCATGTAAATAAAAAAAATTCCACATTGTACACATTGCATTGTACATATTAATAAGACTCATTTGGTAATCTTATAACATATTAGTAGTTTCTGAGGTAAGTTCCCTGATTAATAGGATATTTAAATAGGCATGATAGGCGTGTTTTTCTATAGGTGTTATAAATTTATATAGTCATTACTTATGAAAATGCTCTAAACCGAGAAAGAAACTTCACATGATCAATTAAACTTTATGGAACAGTTACACAAGGCTCCATAAAATTGATTCAATAGTTCCCAAGAATCCACTCGATTACATTTTGGAAGATTAAAGAAAAAAACAAAAATCAAACGATGGATAGGCATACTGTATCTCCACAATGAAAGAGATTCGCTTCAGAAATGTTTTCACAAATTTCGATTATCTTTTAAAATGAAGGATTTATAACAGTTTTTTAAAAATGCACCATTTTGGTTTTCCCAAAATTTCCCAAAAACCACAGCTTCCCCGTTTTTGTCATTACATTACTAACATAATTGTCTAGAACTATCCCCATTTAACCGACTTCGTAGCTCCTATAGTTTGCGAGATCCCAATACATGGAAGACCAATTTGGAACACACTGTATATTAGCTTTCTGGATCATTTTTTGAGCCACCCTATACTATCTAAAACAGAAATCAACGTCGTATTCATTATAAAACGACAGGAAGTAACAAATAAAATCGATTACATGTTAAACGAAATAAATTAAAATGTTAAATAAATAAACGAAAATTTCATGTTAAACATATGGGGCTCTCAGAACGGCCCAAAAACCTAAATTTTGAGAGCAAAATCGTGCCTTGTGGCCTTTAACAGCTGATATCTCGTTTCGAGGTAAGGTACGAATTTTGCACTTTTTTTAAATTTTCTCGAAAACCGTGAAAGCTAGCTTCTTTCTGATACATGCATCTGATAGCCCTTAATAACCTCTTCGTACATCATATTAACCTGCGTATCGAAAAACCGTACCGTTTGCAAGATAAACAGAAAAAAGTAAAAAGTTCAAAATTTTCAAAGGTCGTGAAAATTTTCAGCCAAAATCGATTGTAGTAGATTTTATCAAGAAGAGTCTCATATGAAAGAAGGGACAAAAATATGTAAAAAATTTGCAATTTTGGAATTTTCAGTAATTTCCTTCCCCTTCAAAATGGCGCCAAAAACGTAATTTTTTCACTTTTTATCAACATTTTAAAACTTATATCTACATCATTCAAAAACTAAACATGGTATAACGATACTATTAACTCCAATGAATAGAGCATTCTTGACCACAAAATACCGGCTTAATTTGTCGTTCAAGGTTTTTAATTTAATTGACGTAATGTTCGATCAAATAAAAACACAAAATTTTATCAGTTTTTCACTTCCTATAAGACTGTTATTAAACTAAGCAAAATGATAATTAACGTTTTGAGCAATATTTGAGACGACTCACACTTAGTTGAGACACTGTTGTTCTATTGTCATAAATAGCTTTGGAATAAAATGGCAAAAAAAGTCACTGTTAAAAATTATTTTTTTTTATGTATGTCTTCTTTTCGTACGTTTTCGAAATGTTTACTCAGTTCAACAGCAAATCATAACTAATATTATACTTGATTCAAATTTTTAATCTAACAAAGCCCACTTAAATTTATTAACAGTTCATAGAAAAATATATTCAAAACAACTAACCAATTGTTACATAGGAGGGGGTAGTAAACTATTGAATATTTTTGAAGTTTTCAAAAAATTCTATTAAAACCAAGTAATATACAGAGTGTCACAAACTACAAAAAATCCGTGTATCAACAAAATATTTTATTTTTGACTATCGCACTGAATTATTCAGAGGAAATAAAAAAAAACTATTCCATTTACACTTTTCCTCTATCTTTTATAAAACCGGATATAATTGATGGAACATTAAAGTGGGACACCCGGTACATATTAAAAGCACATATTATTATCCTTATTTCTTTTTGACATATTGAATCCAAACATAATTTGATAATAACAATAATAATAATAATAAAAATAATAGGTTTTGTACTTTCATTTCGATTTTAATTTCTCATAAGTATTAGTTCTATCATAACACCCTGTAAAAATTGTTCTATCACTTTTATACTTTCAGTAAAGCTACACTTAGTATTATTAAAAATTAATATGTATTTTTCACCTTATTTCATTATCAAAATTAGCTTTATCAGTCACTAAGTAATATTGGCCACGAAATCTTGAAATTACGCCAGTGTGCGGCATACAAATTAGTCTGAAAGACAATTTCTTCGATCATATCGAAAAACAGCAAAAAGAAATCGACGGAGTCCTGTAGTCCATTTGGCAAATCTTTTGGTCCAACAACCTCCTCAAAGTTTGCTTGAACTCTTGCTTCCTCCATGTCCCAAGATTTGCCCAAAAACTAAGGGGCAAATCATCTTCGTCACTAAAATTGTCATTATTATTTAGGGGCCGAAGTTCAGGTTCGGAATCGCTTGAGGGGAATTCTCGTTGAGTGCTCAGATCTAACGTACATTCCCGTACTAAATCCTCAAATGTCTCATCTACTTCAGGAAGATCTGGAATATCAACTTCAGAATCATCACCAGATGGAATTTCGTCTAACAAGTCATAACATTGTGGCGATATTAGTTTGTCCAAGTCCAAAGAAATTCTTTCCATGTCTGGAAAGAATGTTTTATGCTTAGAGCAATACTGCTTCCAGATTAACAAAGATACTGTATGCTGACTAACTATATGCTGAAAAATTATAATTTAGCACTTTTTCGAAAATTAAATTTTAGCTGTTAGTACATAGTGGTTTACAGTGTTACAGTGTAACCACATTAAATAATTGCTTTTGGTACAAGTACTTCACAAGTAAAGTCTTCATTTTACTTCTAGACTATTTCCGACAGAGTGAACAATGAAGTAATAATGTACTTACCGGCTAATTTAGTAAAAACTTGAAATATAACAGAAAGCTCTTGGAATTCACTGTGCTAATATAAAAAAAGCGCCAAACACATCTAAAAAACACTTTTGAAAAGCCATTTTGACATTCTTGCAACTTCAAGACGTTAACTACAGCTACTCTACAACATATGCCGCTAGTGGTTCCAATGTTTAACTTTAAAAACCACTGTGAGGTAAACTGCAGATATTTGATTAGATGGCTTTTCCTTAAAACCACAATGCCAGAAAGGGAATATCGTCAATTTGTTCGAGCTTTGACGTAAACTGCAAATGTAATGACGGAAACCTAAAGCGAAAAATTAAATAAGATCTGAGTTATATTAATTTAGTGATAATAAACATAAAATTTATATATACCATAAACCACTTAAATTAGTCATTTTGGTCAAAAGTAAAAAAAATATGAGCAAACTGAAATGAGTAACCGCGAAGTACCTATAGCTTCCAGTAAATTTTATAATACACATGAAGCCTATGAACACATCAGTTACCCTAAAATCTAGACTAATTGAAACAGTCTAGCAACTCTGTAGTCATAACCGTAAACAATAGTCATAACCTCAAACCGATTTCTCAATCATTGTCACTGTCAGTTATATAGGTTTCGTGCAGCACGTGACCTGTCATCGAACTTGGTGGTAAACAACCTCAAAAAATTACATTGATGTAAATAGAAAAAATCTGCGTTTATGCATATAAATCCGTTTTTCTATAACATTTGTTAAGATATATCCCCTGGAACAAAAGTGAATTGATCTGAGCAGTACACTTCCCATATCCAGGTCGGAGCTTTTGGATAACATTGCCGCATAACTGAACAGGAATTAAATAAAATTGAAACATTGCAGATTTTGCCTACACAGACCATAATCTGCGTCAGGTATAATTTAAAAATGTACATTCAAATCACACTGTTGAGATCTGGGCATTGCGTGATTGGAACAACTGTTAAGTAGCTCATTATTTCAACTCCAAATATTTTGGGAATAAGAAATGCTAAAATCAAATTTTTTTTTGTTTTTACTTTGGAGTGCTTGTTTTCATAGTGATTAACTTAACCAAGGCCAAGGAGGATACAATAATACTAAGAAGTAAGTAGATGCTTAAGTTAAGGATAATACCCACATTTTGAGCCGAGCTAACAGCTCAGCTCAAAGTTGCCGGCGCAAACATTAAGAAGGCCACCCTCACCAAAGAAGGCTTCAGGTTGGCGCCTGACACGGTAGAGGACTACCGCAAGGTGGTACGCGTGCTGGCCTCCGTAGAGCGTAGGTTCCACACCTACACTCTGCCGGAGGACAAGTGCACCTACGCGGTGATCAGAGGTCTACCTGAGGATGTGGACTTAAAAGCGGTGGAGGCGGAGCTCCTCGAAAAGGACGTCGCGGCAGACCTATTCCGCATGAGTAACAGGAAAACCAAGCAGCAGTTAGCCCTAGTTTTGGCTAAAAGTACAGACAACCTTATTTTCAAGGTAGAGAGGCTGCTTGGTCTTTCTGTGAAAGTCGAGGTGCAGAAGAAGAAAAAGATTGCCACCCAATGCTACCGCTGCCAGCGATACGGTCATGGGCAATCTCAGTGCCACCATGAGGAGCGATGTGTCAAGTGCGCGGGTTCCCATACGGGCCGCCAGTGCACGCTCGCGAAACCCGCGGACGGGACCCGCAATGCGAAGTGCGTCCTTTGTGGGGCAGAAGGCCACCCAGCCAACCGGCTGGGTTGCCCCAAGGCCCCAAAAGGCGCACAAGCGAGGCCCAAAACTCCCCAGCAGGAAAAGAAGGCGGGGGGTAAGGCGCCGGGCCAAAACCCGGGCGCAAACCCGATACACAAAAAGGGCAAAAACCCCAAGAAGGACGATGGCCTCATCAAGGCCATCGAAGCCAAGCTAAGCAACTGCTTGGGAGGATGGATTCGCGAGGCACTTCGCTCAAGTGATGGATGCCAGACACCCCGAGTCCCTCACCATTATGTCCTGGAACGTCAACGGGCTGCGGGCCAGGAAGTACGAGGTGGAGCTCCTCTTGGCGGAAAGGGAGCCAGAAATTCTGGCTCTACAAGAAACCAAGATTGGTAGCCACATTAGTGTAAACTTCCGAGGGTACCGCACGTACCGTTACGACAAAAGAAATCCCAATAATGGCGGGGTGGCCATTCTGGTGAGAGACGACATCGTACACCATTGCCTGGGGGTCCAGGACACGGAAATTGATGCAATCTTCGTCGTCGTGGGCACCAGCCTTGGTCAGATGAGGGTCACGTCGGCGTACAAGCCTCCGCAGGACAAACTGCAGCAGGAAGATCTCGACATTCTCCTGGGTGGCCAACAAGCACTAGTGCTGGTTGGCGACTTCAATTGCAAGCACCGCTCTTGGAACTCTGCAATTGATAACAGGCAAGGTGTTAGGTTATTGGAAATGACGACCGCTGCCAGGGCAGTGGTCATGGGGCCCGCGGAACCGACATGCCTACCCAACGGAGGCGGGAGACCGGACGTACTTGGCATCGCGGTGTTGAGGAACGTCCGCTTCTGGCCGGAGTTGGTGACGGTGAATGAAGGTACCTCGGATCACAATCCAATATAAACTGACCCTTGAAGCGAATGCCAAAATCAAAACGATTCGCTCTAGGCACACTAATTGGAAACGGTTTCAAGAGCATTTTAACGCACTTGCGACCGTCCCAATTATTGCTGATGTGGCCCAACTGGAGGGTGCCGTGCAAACGTTCGAGGAGGACGTGCTGCAGGCTCTAAGGTTATCCACAATTGAACGCGAGGTGCAAAAACCACGCGGTCAATATGGAGAAACCCCCGAACATATACGGGTGCTCGTTCAGGAACAGAGACGGCTGCGTAGATTATACCGCAACGGCCCCTCGATTGAAAACAGCCTTGCGGGAACACCGCGGCCTATGCTGGGAAGATAAGCTGAGCGAGCTGGAGCCGGGCTCGTCTGGCCTCTGGCGGTTGCAGAAAAGCCTCAGGCGAGACACAAACGCCATACCACCGCTACACAGCGTAAACGGTGTGGCGTACAGCGATGAGGACAAGGCAGAAGCATTTGGCCAAACACTCGAAAGAGAGTGTAGGCTAAATAATCACCCTGACGATGATGATCGTCACATTCTAGCGGTTGAGAGGACCGTTAGGCACCTGAGGGGCGAGGACCCCAGGGGTCAGCAGGACCCGATGGACCCGGTTAGCCCCGGCGAAATCATGGATGTCCTGAGGACCCTTTTGGAACGAAAGGCTCCGGGGCAGGACGGCATCTCCAACAAGGTGCTGAAAAACCTGCCTAGGAAGGATGCAGCCTGTCTTTGCGCCGTGGCGAACGCGAAGCTGAGGCTTCGGCACTTTCCATCGAGATGGAAACAGGGAGTGGTGATAATGCTGAACAAGCGGGGCAAGAATAAGGCATATCCGCAGAACTACCGGCCCATCACATTGCTGTGTGGGGCTGGTAAGGTCGTGGAACGTATTATCCTGAGGAGACGCCAAGACGAGTGTACAAGCCTAAATGTCGTGCCCCTAAATGTCGTGCCCCGTCGAGCAGTACGGTTTTCTGGGACTGCATTCGGCAGAATTGCAGGTCCTGAGGACCGTAGAGAGCATCGCTGAAGGCAGGAACTCCAGACTAACCTCTGGGTTGGTCCTGCTGGATGTGGAGCGAGCGTTCGATAGGGTCTGGCGAGAGGGCCTGATCTACAAGCTGAGTGACTTAGGTTTGTCGGCAAACATTTGCCAACTAATCGACAGTTACCTCACAGATCGGACAGTCGTTGTAAGGGTCGGAACCTCCCTGTCGGCGCCTAGAGCGCTAGAGGCAGGTGTCCCCCAAGGGTCGGTATTGTCGCCGCACCTGTACACGAGCGATATTCCTAGAACACCAAGGACTACGCTCGCGCTCTACGCCGACGACACGCCTCTTTTATCCAAACACCGGAGAAAAGAGGTCGTGCGGCGGAATCTGCAACATGCGTTAGACGACCTCCAGGAGTGGCTGGTACGTTGGAGGATTAAAATTAATCCAACCAAATGCCAGGCAATCCTGATAGGTAGACGTCGCGATGCCATCCCTGATCAACTTGTGATCGATGGAATCGAAGTGCCGTGGCAAGGCTCAGCCGTTTATCTGGGGGTAACCTTGGATAAAGGGCTGACTTGGGGCCCCCATGTCAGGGTCGCCGCTGCTAAGGCTAGGGGGGCTATGGCCTCACTATACCCCCTGCTCAACCAAAGAAGCCATCTGCCCGTGAGAGGAAAACTCCTGCTGCTGAAAGCCATCATGCGACCGATCCTAACATATGGATCAGCCTCATGGGGGAGCGCGGCGGAGGCCCACCTCTCAAGGATAGAAGCTGTTGAAAACATTCACCTCCGTATCGCGGTGAATGCTCCATTGTACATTGGTAACGAAGAAATTCGTGCTAATCTGCAATGGCAAACAGTGCGCGACTTCATGAGAGTCAAAGCCGAGAAGACATTCCGGCGAGCTGAAGCACATCCAGACGACCTGCTGCGGGCTTTGGTCGATTACGAGCCGGATCCCGCATCAGGGCAACCCTGGAAGCGGCCACGGCACCAACTGTAATATCAAACTGCAGAGTAGAGCGACAGCAGAGACGCAAAAACCGCCCGAGAAGAAGGGCCACATCTTCCTCAAGATATGTCAAGCCAAACCAGCCAAGCTGGAGAGGCTATGAGACATGAAAACAGGAAAGAGCGCAAACCAGAGAAGTCTGCCGGCAGCAGATCGGGGATTTATAGGCAATCGGCCCGGAATCCCCAAGCGTAAAAAACATGGGGTTTTTTAGTGGGTAAGAATCCCACACTACCGGACAACGTCGTGCGGTAGTTGTCCGGTGTCTTTAGAAGATTTTTTAATGCCCCGGGGTCGCTCCCCCCGAAAAACAAAAAAAAAATCTGTCTTTGTACCATACAACGGCGAACTGGTAACATCAATTTAAAATTAGTGTAAATTCTTTGAGTTGTATATATTTCATTAAACTACTAAACTTTCTTTGTTGTATGTTGGTCCTTCGAGTATTTACATATCAGAGATAATCCTCCCGTTGATAATATAACTGAACCGCGGATTCCTCAAACAAGTGTGTTCTTTTATATGTGATATACCCCAAAAAAAGAATGAAAGAATATGACGTAAATGATACGTCGAAACCCTAATCGATACCTTAAAGAAGACGTAAATGATACGTCGAAACGTAGTCAGTTTTTCGAGTTATAAGGGTGTTTCATTGTTCTAAACCTGCTAACCACCATAACTATAAGTACTTAAGTACGCGAATTATCATCAACAAGTAGTATGTAACTCAAAGAAAGGATATATTTTAAAAAAATGTAGCAAAGTGGCTTCATGGCATATATTTTTAAACATGTGTACTTAAGTAGGTACCTAATTGATTTATCGAGGTACCAGTATGTATTAATTTAAGTAGGTACCTAATTTAATTTAAGGATATATTTTTATATTCTAGTAGTATCAGTGAGATTGTATTGAAAAAAATCTTGAATAAGTGTTTGTTTTAAAAAATTGTGTGTTCCATTACGAGACAGGTCTTGTTTTAAATTCTTCTTATTCTATTCTTAGATAGAATATCTTAGAAATTCTTCTTCTATTCTATATTCTATTCTTCTGCTTAAGTTGGATATTTTCAACTTTTCGTCAACTCGTCTATTTAGGCCTCTTTAGTATGATTCGTGCAGCCCTTAGAAGTGGTTATGTAGAGCTCTCCTTACGTTCGGCATTTTTTAGTATCGAGTAAAATATTGGTTTGTACGAGTTGGTCGAAAACGTGGACATCAACTTCGTGCAAGTAGAATTACCATTCGATATTTTATGTTATGCTAGTTGTTTTAAATGTTTTATCATAGTATGATATCATAGTATGATATGTATATGACATGTATGATAGTAGTTTATGTGCAATATTGTTGTAAACATTAGTGTTCCCATATGGGCCCGTTAGGCGTTACTTCAGTTGAACTAATATTTTTAGCAAATTTTTTGTTTTAACGGAATTAGCCTTCAGGAGACGTGGGATATGGCTAACGATGACGAAATTTATATTGAACCTCCAGAAAGCAACTTACCGACGAATATTCAGAAGATGAGAATGAAGGTGCTTTAGTTGACAATTTAACTGCTAGGCAACTTACCGCTAGAGCAGAAATGTTTTAATCTAATAATAATAGATTAGGAACTGATTATGATAATATAGAAGAGCCGAGTACTAGTACCATTGCTAGATGTACCATTGCTACCCACCTAAATCTGCCACAACTAATTTTATAAAAGGAGATTTGCAAGAGCCGCACCGAAAATTTCCAACAGAAAATTATTCAAAATACAGCACAATGAGCTGCGTTGAGTTATTTGAATTATTTTTCTCCCATGACGTGCGACAAAATATAATAATAGAAACAAAAAATTATGCTTTACAGATATACTGCCCCGACCCACAAATAACCACTGAAGAACTAAGAGCGTCTTTAGGAATTCTTAATTTGAGTGGTATAAACATCTTGCCATCAAAAACGCCTTAAATAATAAAAATAGTTACTCATAATTTTAAGATTTTGTTCAAAAACAAATTACTTTTTACTTTTGTGCTGTTGCTTTTTACTCCTGAGTTTATGCCTAAAGGTCCCATATAGGAACACCGTGTTTCTAGTTAAGATAAAGAAAAAAAAGTGTTTTATTGTTAAAATATGTTAAATAAAAATGTTTAAGTATGTTTATATTAAATAAGTGCTTTTTTTCAAAAATTTTTATTTATTGGCATTAATGGGTTAAATTGAGGAGAAACGTTTACAATTTATTCTAAATACCACATCTTCTTCACTAACCACCAAGGTTGTGGTCTGGTAAGCTATGAAAATTATTTTGCCTTAAATATCACTGCACAATTCAAGTGTTATCTATTTCTGAGGACAGCAATCATCAAATTTTTTTACAGTTATTTCCTTGTATTCACAAAAGTGCTTGACTTATATGGATTTGGTGCAAGATTTCCAAGTCCAGGGCATACATGCCTCAGAATTTACGCCTACAAGTGTTTAAATATCATATTCCAGCTTCCAGCCAAGTAATCATATTATACCTTTTAACAATCCACTCCTTTCTAGTTTTTATGGCAATGGAACCTACTGGGAACGCCAAACTTCTATTTCCATGTTCCTTTGTCTGAATTTGAAGTAGTTTTGAGACATGAAAAGATTTCGAGTATTTCTAACAATTGGTGGTACTTGGTGGTAGATCTAGCCCACAAAATATTGCTCTCCTATTCCACTTATTTGAGCATAAAGGTAATTCTTTCTTGCTTCACTATCAAGAATGATAATTCTAGAAGGCCTCCAGCGAAATTTAAGTTTCATTCGATTAAAGATGATTGAAAAAAATGTAATTAAATGCAACAATGTCATTACTTTATATGTATTTTAAATGGGTGAGGTTATGTTGTTGTACCCTAGGTTCTAATGGTGACGTCACCCTGCATAAAACCTATATGTCAAACCTATATGTGAAATATGTCAAATTACATACGACATACCGAGCTGGTCCGTTAAACGTGCATTTCCACAACAAAATTCCTGAATAAGTCTTCCTAGTAAGCTAAAATTAGTGGATTATGCACCAAGAAAACTGGTATACCCTGAGTTGACCAAAATGATTTTGTCTGAAATCTGTAGTGCCCATTATTTTGGTTAATTATTGCTTTGAAGAAACGGATAACTTTAGACCAAATAAGCAGAGTTATGGAAAGGAATATACTGCCAAGTTTGACATTTTATTACCCTGAGTATAGCGTCATAAAACAACCAATGTTACAAAAAGTTACTTGCAATCTGGTTGAACCAATGAGTTCGTATTCAGAAATTTATTGAAGTTTATTGAGATTTTGTATAAGTTTGTCTTCTGAATATTTAATTTACAAAATTTTTCGGAAATTTTTGACGTTTCAGGAAAATTAAGAAATGCAAATTTACCCAATTTACCCGAATTTACCTGTCAAATATAAAGTCTCATTTACATGGGAGCGAATTTTTTAGTGAAATAAAATGCCATTTTTCCACTTTAGTTACCCTTAGTAAATTTAAAAAACGACCTTTCAAAATCTATTTGTTATAAGATTCGGCCGAAACTTTTCTGAGATACAGGCCCTAAAAAATTACAAAAAAATCTGCTTTACCGATCTTTTCCGTTAGCACTTTAGATGCTTCTGTAGAAAATTCCATTTTTGAATAAGTTATTCTAACAATAAAAATTACAATATAGTCAACTTGTATCCTCGAAAATGTTATGTATGCTGCAAAATAATTCTACCAAACATTAATTTTAAATATATATATTTTGATCTACTTTATATCCGGATAAGAACAACTAAGGGGCTACCTAACTCCCAACACAATTATTGCGCTATAATATATGATTTTTTTGTAGCTTCTGGTTTTGTCTAGGATTTCTGCGGAAGTTTGTTCTATGCAGTCTGGAGCTGTTATTTTGTTAGTTGAAGCAATTGCTCTCAGAAGAGTTAATATATCACCTTGTTGTTCTCACTAGTCCAAATTTCATCTCAGTGAAAATATAAATATTTTTTTTTATATTATTAAAATTAAATATACTTTTTCTATAGTATCACATTTTTCACATATTACTGGTTGATATCTAGAGAACCGCATTTTTTGAGTAAACAATATTTGCGAAATATAACACCACCGACCTGAAAAACTCGGAAACGTAACCTTACTCCGCGTATAGCACCCATCCGCCGGGCGAACGTATTGAAAGGAACATAAAAACTTTAATATAAAATTTTATTGTGAAATGGACCGTCTTGTACAGTTCTACTCGAATTGACATTGGATATAACCCTCGAAATGGTTTATTTAATATCAAACCCCAATATAACTTCCCTCTGTCATATCACGTATCTCCCAAAAGCGAGATACAATTTTTACGGCCCTGCGAACATATTGCAATATAAGAAATTGTAGTTTTTAGTGTTGGACAAAAAGTCGAACTGGATCCAATTTTCCACTTGATTTCGCTGGAGTTCCTGCATTTAATCGCCTTATCATTTTTCAGCTCCAGAGTGATTGTGCAATTTTCCTGCAACTCTTTCTCATTTAGAACGAAATTTCTTTCGATTAGGCTGAAGACTTGCCTGACAATAGTAGAGAGGTGACTTTAAAAAACTCTAAAACCCAGTTGTGATGTAAAGATACTTCAACCTTTTAAGTAGTACATGCCTACACATTTATTCAAGTTCAAAACTTGCTATTTTATCTAACTATTCCTGTTTGAAATGGCGGTATACGAACCAAACCATATGTATTTTAAAGAAGTTTTGTTTAAATTCAAAGTGATTTCTGTTGAAAATACCCATGTATGCATGTAGCTTTCTTATTTAATAGATGTGTTAGAAAAGAAAAAATATATACATATACACGTTTACTCAAATTCGGCGCTGATTGTTAGAATGTCGTAAATAGTATGGCCGCAAGGCACGATAAAGCAATAAAAACATTATTTTTGTTTTGCCTTTTGTCTTGCCTCAGGATCTTCAAGAACCCTTCAAAGCAAGTCAATACAGTGTTGAGAAATGGCTATATCTTGTCTTGTGGGTTGTCTTACCTTGCTCAGGGACCTTGAGAACTATTTGCTAACTCTAGAATGCAGTTGGTGCGGTATTAATTCGAAGTTCGCAATGTGCTTTGCTAAGGTTACGTGCAAACATTATTGCGTCATTTTTATTTTTTAAATATATCGAATATTTTTTACCTGAAGCAAAATAATGGTTTTAACTTTACTGACATAGAGAACTGTGACTAAAGAATTAAAGACTAGATCTATATACCCAGAGGTGACAGTGATTTAAGCTGTAATGATGTTAAACATGCATATCAAAATAAAAAAAAATTTAGAAAAGAAAACTATGAATTCAAACAGCACAATGTTCATGCGAGTAGATTGTAGAATTAAAACGATTATATCGCACATTGTCTCAAAAGCGTTCAAAATTCATAGCCAACTTAATTGCTTCTTTAGAGTCTTTGGAGTCAACGAAAATAATTAAAACTTGCCTCAGAATGCGTCAAGCATTTAAAATTTGATTTTTTTTTTTAGAAATTCAGATTAGTGTTAAGGACAAAATCAGTTAAAAATGAGTAAATGCATTTAAAAATGCAAATTGAAAGTTATGAAAATTCAGTAGGATTGGTGCCAAAATCGGTAAAGAAACCCAAACTAATACCGATTAAAAATTAAAAAAATATTCAAATTAGGATTAAAATTAAATTAGTTAAGAATATGTCAAGGCATTTAAACATGCATATTTGATGTCTTTGGAAAAGTTTTAATTAGGACTAAAGGCGTTTAGAAGTGACCCAACTCGTCTAAAAATTCAATTTTAGAATAAAATTAAGCAAAACTCATGCAAGATTGCATTTTCGAACCGAGATATTTAACTCAATATCCCTGCAGTATGCAAATATAGTAATTTTGGCTAGAGTTAGGCTAGTTTTAAGGAATCGGTGAAAAATTACTCAGCGCTGTTACAAGTACAATTTTGTGGTGTTTGGAGAATTCAATATTTTGACCAAAATCGGTTAAAAATGACTCAAAGCATGTAAAAAATGTAAATTTGAATGTTTCTGAAAAATTCAGATCGAATCTACATTCAAAATCGGTTTAAAATGACAAGGCGACAAAAGAATCAAATTTAGAATTTCTTGTAAATACGGGTTAGGATTAAGGCCAAAATCGTTTAAAAATTTTACAAAAAAGAGAAAATGCAAATGCGGAGGTCTTTTTATAAATTGACGTTAGAGTTAGGGCTAAAACATTGTCACAATAAATTGTCTAAAATTGCAAATTTTGATGTTTTTGAAAAAATTCAATTTTAGGCCAAAAATCTAGCAAAGGTGAATAAAATATTTTTTCTACAAACGTCAAATAATGACGCATTTTATGCTTTCATCAGACAAACGAAAACCTAACCATTTTTGAGGATCAGAATGTGAGTTCACTTTTCCGCGCGTTACCCAGGACAGCAAGCGAAAAAGATTTTATCGCTTGCTGTCAATAGCAACTACCACCACTCAACCAATTATTAAAAACGTCATTGTCACCTTGATTTAAATTTTTAGATTGTGTCTTCAGTTATACTCAGTTGTGATTCACATTATTTGAAATTGATCATTTGCAGAAAAAACGTTGTATGCATTACGAGCAAAAAGTAACTTTTTTGCTCTCGAGTGATTGCCGCTCTCCGTTCCGCGTCGAGCGGCAAACTTCACTCTCCGAGCAAAAAAGTTGTACTTTTCGCTCTTAATACATAAATAACTATTAATTTGTGTGTAATTTGATATGTAGGTTGTTATTTTAATTTATTTTAATTTTCGTTTCCACTAATGTACTTATCTAATACTAAGGTACTTACCTTAAAATAAAAATTTGAGAAATTTAGGTTAGGATTTGTAGTTTCAGGGAAATTTCAATTCCTGTTTAGACCAAAAACGGTAAAAAAATACTTAAATCGTCTAAAAAAGGGTAAAATTGACCAAAATCCTTTAAAAATGTAACCTGTTGTTTTTAGGGAAACTCAATTTTAGGACAAAATCGGATAAAATGAATTAAGCCTTCTAATTTGATAATTTTGGTAAAGATTAATTTTTGGATTTAAATAAGTAAAATTTGACTAAAAATACCTCAAATTGAAAACTTTGTATTTTTTCGTGACAATCAAGTAAGGATTAGAGCCAAATGTCATCAAAAAAGGTTCAAAGCGTTTAAAAATACAAATTTGTTGTTTTTTTAAAAACTCATATCACGTTTAGTGCCAAAATAAGACTTAAATCCTCTAAAAATGCGTCTTTGAACTTTTGGAAGAATACAGGTTACAACTAGGGCTAAAAAGATGACTCAAATCCTCTAAAAATGTAAATTGTGATGTTTTTGTAAAGACTCAATTTTAGGACAAATTGGGCGAAACTGATTCAAGTTTTCAGATTTTTTTTTGCGTTAAATTACACTTCTGGACTAAATAAATGAAATTTGGCCCAAAACGCGTCAATGAGCAACTTCGGTATGATTATTGCCAAAATCGGTTGAAAATGACTCAAACAATTTAAAAAAAGCTTTTAAAAAACTCTGGTTACGTTAACTAACAAAATCGATTAAAAGGTACTTAAAGTGACTAAAATCGCAAATTGAAAATTTTTGGAAAAATGCAGGTTAAGAGAAGAACCAAAAATTGGTGAATAACTCAAGGCGTATAGAAACGCAAATTTGGAGTTTGATGAAAAATGCAATTAAGGATTAGGGGCAAAATCGGTAGAAAACGACTTAGATCGTCTAAAGACGCTAATTTGGAATTTTTTGAAAAACACGGGTTAGGACTAAGGTTAAAATTAATTTTGGAATTTTAAATTAATTTAAAGTTATTCAGAGCAGTTAAAAATATAAATTTGGAGTTTGTGAAAAAACTTAGGACTGAGGCAAAATTCGATTGGAAATGACTCAAAACTTCTTCGAATGCAAGTTTTAAGTTTTCGACGTATTTCAGATACAAATTAGGACAAAAGTTTTGACTCATGCTCTCTTCTCTTGTCGATTTTTTTAATTTTTAAATTGGACAAGCTGCCGCAAGACAAGACTTGTCTTGCTCTCTTCTGAAAGTAAATTGGTGCTAAGGTACGCATTTGGGTGTTAAAAACTATTAAAAAAAATCGAAGTGAAACAAAGGCTGAAGCAGTATTTTAAAATAAATTAAACTAATACATGGGGAATTAGCTCTTTAATTTTTGTTCTGATGTTTGGCTTTTCTGAGCCATTCTCAATTTCAGCTCAATAATCTTACATTTAAACATGAAAAATTTAAACCATTTTTATTACATATTTCTTGAACACTCTAGAAGCTAGTTTCTGTTTCTTCGCTAATCGAAAAAATTAATCATGCTGTATCAATGTTTGAAGATCAAACTGATTTATTTAGGAACTACAAAAATAATCTGTTGCAGTTTTATGTTATTTTATAGTAATTTCTTAAAATTAGCACTACAGAATAAGTTTTTTATTTAAAGCTAAGCAGAAAAGTAATCGCGTTACGAACTGTGGAAAAAATAATTATGTACATGGGAAAACAAGTAATCGTAATGTCATAATATCTCTTTAGTTAAAAAAATTTGATAGCATTATTTTTTCTATAAAAATGGAGCCCAATGTTTCTTATTTAAGAGCCCTCAGTCAAACTTTGAATATAAGTTTTGGCTCCCCACATAAGGCTTTAGGCGGGAAGGGCAACAGCCTGTAAAACAAAGGTCTAAGAATCACGAAACGTGTCAACGTCGCAATTTAATTGAATATAAATTTACAAAATGTTGTCATCAACACGAGGCAGACATTGTATTTAATTCATAGTCTATCTATGTTTATTAGTAAAAATCCTCTCTATTAGACGTCGAGCTTATATACCGCTTTTTATTCACTGGCTATTCTTATGCTATCATGGCTATTCTTATTCCTTTTTATCAGCTGTCTAAATAATTGTAAAGAAGTCATTCCAAACCACGGGCACCACGTTTTGCTGCCATGAGTTCCTTTCTTCCTAATTGGAGATCCTCCAGGCTGCTTCCAAGGATAACAATATCATCTGCGTATCTGATGTTGTTTATGGTTTCGCCGTTTATTTTAGTCTCCAGTGCTCCTGAAATCCCTGCAATCCTCCAGTGCCTCCTGAAATATATTTTCAGAGTAGATGTTAAATAAGGTCGGCGAGAGGACACACCCTTGGAGAGGACACACCCACTCCTTTTTGGATCTTCACGTCCTCTGTTTCGTTGCCGGCTATGTTCACGTAAGCTGACTGGTTCCAATACAAACTCGTATATGCTTGCTATCTAGGTCTACCTCCCTCATTACTTCCACCAGCATTGTGTGCCCTGTCAAAAGCCTTTGAAAAATCTATAAAGCATGCTTACACATCTCGGTTCAGTTGTCCCTAAAGCGTTATACTAAGACTTGTAATGAAAAGATTGCCTCTCTAGTTCCCAGGGCATTTCTAAATCCAAATTGAGATTCGCTGGTGTATAAGTCATATTTTCTGTATATTCTGCAGGCTTAAGTAGTCTGATAATCTTCAAGAGGTGATTTCAGGCATTATTTTAGGGTAGAAAGTTCCAATAAAACAATGTCCTTGGAGTCATTGATAAGAAGATACAAGATTGATTTAAAACTATACAAATCCATTAATTTCTTCTAAATTGCTTGAGATATTTTAATGACATTTTATAGGTTTAAAGGGTTACTGAACTCACATTTTCTTTGCAAATAGCTCCCAGTAACACTATGGTGACGTGGTAGCGATATTTGTAATGAAAAAAATTGTATACTAATGGTTCACGCGAGTATAATATATTAAAATATTTTCGACTATATAAATAAGAACATTTTAGATGTTTTTCGATATTCGGGGTAATCCCATATCGTTCGAAGTAGCGTAAAGTAGAGCGGTCGGTTTCATTTATCTTGCAGTTTAGTTTTGACCACCAATTTATCCATCGCTGAAAGCCACTTCGTGAGCGCACTAGGCCCAAATACAATATTTTTTTAACAGCTATTGATATCAACAAATCAGGATTCTACTGGATATCCTAAACAAACAAATTGTTTAAGGTCTCTTGAATCATGCAAACATCTTGCGCCGATTGCTTTCTTCATATTACAATATATTTACCTTTTTTTTAAATATTTACAGAAATTTGGCCAAGTAAACATCGTGCGTTTATTTAGCAAACAGTATTCCTGGGACAGAAATGTTTATTCCAGTTGCCTGTTGAACTACACCCCATTCGTGTTTGAATTGGAAAACTCAGTTTCCATTACAGTTTCCGTTATTAAAAAAGTTGATCGTTCCACGATGGAAATTTTGTATTATCGAATATTGACTTTTATTGCATATTGATCAGTTGTTTCCGAAACTCAACTTGCTGGCATTACCGCAAAATTGAAAAACTTTATTACCATTTTGGTCCGAAATTGCTTATATTGATGAGGTGATTTTTGTTTTCCTTTTATCATGTAACACAGACTGGGATAGAAAAGGAGGTAGTGCAAATTACTAATAATTATCAATCAAATTCATTATTTACTTTGCAAAACGTTTCGACTTTACAAAACTTTCTACTGGAAAATTATCTGCAGTAAATGGCCCTAATTGCATAGAAACTTGATTTACCTGTAAGATAAATCTCGGTTCCAAGTTTTCAAATAAATAACTTGTTAACTACCGTAACTGTTCAACTTTCTCCAGTATTAATCGTTAACGGATCATAAAATTCGACGAATGCCTCGCCGATTTTTAGCTTCGGAATGGCATCGTTTACCTTTTTCTCAATTATTTAGGTAGAGATGTTTCCTCTTAAATTTGATAAATATAGGTTTGTTTGCTCGAAAAGAGCAATTTTTTTATAGGATCAAGAATATCAGTTTGTATTTTCAGCTCATTAAAGTATTTCTTTGCTATAAATAAAAAGAGAGCAGAAGCTCTAAAAACAAATCTTTGTTAATCGTAAATTGCTACCTTGTTAGGTACCTATTAGTAGTATTAGGTTCGGTACTCGCAGTTTACAGTTCCTGACCTAATACCGAGTTTATATTCGCTGTTCTGAAAAAATGCCATAATCAAAGTAAATGGATTTTAGTTCTTTCATCCTTTTCTTTTCTTTCGACATTTCACAGCAGATGACGTTTTAGAATCAATACTCAATGAATACGCACTACTTTGGTGATGGTGGTTTGCGCTAACTGTTGTGGTGGCTAGTATAGTTGAAACAAAATAAATGCATTTTAAATCAGAAAACGTCCCACGTTTTGTCGTTTAATGCACGTCTTCTTCGGGGCTGTAAACATATTACCTATTCACCCAATTTTTTTTTTAGTTCACCTCCTTTTAGCACATGATAAAAATGTTAAAATCAAATTCTCAACGCCTACTTGACGATAATAATAAGTGAATGGCTTATATGTATAATGAACTAACTTTATGTATAATGTATAATGAACTATATGTATATTGAACTAAGTGTAAAATATGATTGATTATGTTGATTACGTCATGCGTTCTTATACATATGTTTTCAACTCTGAAGAACATATTAACAACCCATGAAAAATATATAGTGTGTCCGATTTAAAAAAATATACAGTGTGGCCCATTCAAAAGCGGGACACCCCCATAACTTTTTTATTTACTGTTCGATTTTGACAAACTTTTTTTTTGGATTGTATGGTGTGAAAAACTGTACTTTAGGGCAAAGTATCACATTTTTATTACAAATACCAAGGCCTACTAGGTAATTTTTTATGGTCGAAAATTCAAGGAAACTTATTAGCTATTTTTTTACAAACAATCTGAGTACACCGCTGGATTAAGCGCCTTTTCAAATGGACAGGTGCCAAATTTCATTAAAACATTTTGCTTGGTAAGATTTCTACGACAAAATTAAAAATTATCTTCTTTTTATGAAATTTACTTTATTTTATGAGCAAGCCATGTAATGATATGTCAAAAATAACTGACAAGATCAAAAATATACTAATCATTAGTTCTCACATGTCAGAGTCTTTAAAAATATTGCAAGAAGTGTGCAACTTATGGTAGTTTATAATGGAACAACTGAGTGTAAGAGACAAAATTGAAATTGTGCGTCTTGTGGGCGATAATATTCTTTCGGCAAGAGATGCGGCCAGATAATTTAAGAACAGACATCCCGATAGACCTGCATTGAGCAGTAGTACTGTACACCGAATAAATAAAATTTTCAACGAAACAGGCAATGCATCAAGGCATATTCGCAAAAACGAAAATAATCCACTTCCAGATATGAGACATACTCAGCGAATATTGGAATACTTTCACAATAGTCTTAATTCAAGCTTAAGAACGGCAAGTCTAGACTTAAATATCCCTAAAGAATCTATTAGAAGGTGCCTTGTAAGAAGTAAGATAAAGCCTTTTAAGCCTAAGTTTTTGCATACTCTTGAACTGGTAAGGAAGATATAAGGGAGTAGGGAGATGAGGAAAGAAGAATAGAATTCTGTTTGTGGGCGCAGGTACAATATCTGGAAAATAGGAACTTTTTAAAACAACTTTTGTACAGTGATGAAGCCACATTTACAACAAATGGGGTGGTGTCGTCTCAAAGCTCACGCTATTGGTCGTCTGAAAATCCTGAGTGGGTCATAAACGCAAAGAGACAGTATTCACATAAAGTAAATGTATGGTGCGGGATACTTGATAATAAAATTATTGGCCCTTTTTCTTTTGAGGGTAATTTAAATAGACATAGGTTTTTGACTTTTCTAAGAAATTAATTTTGGGACGCAGTGCATGACTTACCACTTCTTATTCGCCCGAAGGTGATTTTTCAATTAGATTTATCTCCCGTACACAACGCAGTAGTGGTGAGGGAATAGTTGAACGAAAATTTTGATAATCGATGGATAGGAAGAAATAGTCCTTTTATTGAGTGGCCGCCGAGGTCTTTGTGGACTTGACACCACTGGACTTTTTTTTTGGGGTGTCCATAAGCAAAGATTTTATAAATCAAGACCACAGTCGGTTGAAGAACTACGCGCTAGGATAAGAGAAGAATGTGCAAATGTTACTCCACAACAACTGGGAAAATTCACCTCGAATACACGAAAACGGTATGATAAATGTATTGCAATATACGGCGGATTGGTGGAAGCAACCAGAATTTGATTCTTCATGGCATTGTATATTGGCGAGTTGTCGAATATTGTTATTAGTAAAAGTTGTTTTTGACATTTCATTCCATGGCTTGCTTCATAAAATGAAATAAGTTTCATAAAAAGAAGATAATTTTTTATTTTGCCCTAGAAATCTTACCAAGCAAAATGTTTTAATGAAATTTGGTATCTGTCCATTTAAAAGGGTGTTTATTCTAGTGGTGTACTCAGATTGTTTGTAAAAAAATTGCTAATAGATTTTCTTGAATTTTTGGACCATAAAAAATTACCTAGAAGGCTTTGGTTTTTGTAAAAAAAAAATGTGACATTTTGTCCTAAAGTACAGTTTTTCACGATATACAATCAAAAAAAAAATTGTCAAAATCGGACCCTAAAAACAAAAGTGATGGGGGTGTCCTGCTTTTCAATGGGAGACACTGTATATTTGATTTGTCAAACTCTTTTGGGACACCCTTTCTACACATAATATGCTATGTGCAAATCCCTGGCTAAAACTCTTTAACTGTTATACAAAAAACCTTTTTTGGAAAATAAAAAACAATAAAGTTAAAGTGGGTATCGTTTATAACGACACCCTGTAGGCAATTTTTGTTACTGGTGCATTATTGTCAAAAAGATTTTCAAGAGATTGTGAGAAGCCTATTGCAACTAACCTTGCTTTACGGACTTAAACGGACCCAATTGCCCAAGTAGACTTTGTTGATATGTTGGTACTTTGGGGCTTTGGGTACATCCTGTATAAAATTTTACAACATGAAAAACTACACATGCTAATTCATAATTTTTGCATTTAACATGGTTCCACACGATTAAAAAGAAAACCTCTAAGAAGGGAGCTAAATACTATAATATCGAAATTTAGGCACCATTTATCAAGGAAACCAAATAAGGATAGGTACATGATATGCTTCATAAAAAATGTTAGAAACGTTTACGGAATATGAAAAAGCATAAACATACAGGGTCTTCAATTTAGAAAATTATAACTTTGGTATGCCACGGGCTGTGGGTAGACCCTGTATAAAGGATTCAGTAATGAAAAAAACTACACCTAATTATCAACAACTTTCGCATTTAACATTTTTTCGAGTTAAATTAAAGCCTTTAGGTGGGTGGTTAACTTATAATCAATGACCCTGTAACTTTCAACCACTTTAATGGTATAATTCCTTCTCTTCTATTCTTCTTCGATTTAATGTGACATGAAAAGTCTTTGGTTCAATTTCTCTTCTTCCATTCAGGCTTCCGTCATGCAAAGAGTCAGACGGTGAACTTTGATGTTCTTTATTTTGAATCTCATTTTCATCAAATACGTCACCATCGGGGTAGTATTTAAATTTTAATCTTTAGGAATCATTTTTCTTAGTAAATTCGCGCCTTTTTGATTTTCAAGATTTTTACGTAGACTATTTTACTAGAGTATTTTACACAGGAAAAATGTTATACCAACAGCCTATTTTCTATTGAAAAAACTGCAACCTGGTCCTACCTGGACAAAATCAACATTATTGTTTTTCAGCGACAAAATTTTGTTACACTTTTACAGACATTTTTTACAAAACCACTCGCTTGACGGCGCGTGGATTTGTCGTAAATGTCAATCACGATATTGCCAAGCAACAAACTTTCATACCAATCGAAATATTCTGCCCGAAAAAATTTCTCTCTTATGATATTATAAACGAAAAACTACATCTCTGTGTAAATCAACTTTTGTCCAGTCTGCAAAGTATACTCCGTACTCCGTACACTTTTACGCCTTCACTGCAACCTACCCCTTTCAATTTTTCTTCTCTTCTCTTTTGGTACTAGAACAGATATCGTACTTCTAAATTTTCTTAAGAAATTAATATTAAATGACCAATAATAATAAGGCATCTTGACTACAACTTGGACCTGTTCTGTTTAACACGAACACTGTGCTATTGACTGCCTCAGCCCAGAAGCTCTTTTCAACATCTCTGCTTTGCATTGCATTGATTCATTGTTCTGTGCCAGTTTATATCTCCATTAACTATAAAAAAACTCCATTGTATCTTTTGTTTCCGATTAATTCCTATGAATAGTTATCTTTAAGTAACAATTAATCGCAATTTTCCCAAGGTGTCTCGAAGGGTCCGCACAGATCTGTGTGTATTAGTTTACCGGGCTTGCTTGCCATTAACTCACTTAAATGAAATGGCAACTTGTGCCGTTTTCTCTTCAGACCATTCCCAAAAATGGCATATCCCTTAATTTAGATTGTTCATTCTCAAAAACCTACCAACATAATTTAAATTTACATGCCCTGACTTACCAGGCTATTCATCAACAGTTTCACAAAGTAACAAAAAAAAAATCAGCTCCAGAAAAATTAACTTTAAACTGTGTCTTGTCTTGCTATCTAAACAACATCCTAAACAGTTTTTTACGCACCGTTGCTCCTCTTATTTCTTTATCTTTACTCATAATTTGAAAACAGTCGTTACTCGAAAACATTGTCATGTTCTTTACTTACATTTGCTTTACTTACCGAAAACCGGTGAGACATACACTACATTCAAGACATATGCAATCATCTGCTCACCATACCTCCCTGGAGATGTGGCAGCTGAACAATTTCTTTCTGAGGCGGTGCAGAGCCTCTTCGACCACGCCAAGAGAAGCAATACTCAGCTAATACTGAGATGTGATACGAAGGTCCACCTCACGGTTTGGGGCAGCAGGAACATTAACTTGGCGTGCCTCGTCGACCACGCCAATAGAAGCAATACCCAGCTAATATTAGGATGTTATGCGAAGGCCCACCACACGGTATGAGGCAGCAGCAACATTAACATAAGGGGTGAGTCACTACTTAACTACCTAACACAGGTAGACCTGGAAATTATCAAGACAGGTTGATACTCAGCTCAACTTTTGTAACTGTCAACAGACAAGAAGTTTTAGATCTTGTTGTAGATTGACTAGAATATATCTGTCAACTCTGACATAAAGCGGATGAAAATCTAAGAAAACTTTCGGACCGTCCTCTGTCGTCAGATTCTTTTATATTAACAGATCTCTGAATAAGGAATAAACAAACCACTCACCAAATGCTCGTAAAGACACTAATTTATTACAATGTTTATGTACAAAATCACTTTGATTTGTTACCCTGACTTGTAAATGAATGAGATTAATTTATCAAAAA
Organism: Taphrorychus bicolor; assembly: GCA_951812265.1. NCBI lineage: Eukaryota > Metazoa > Arthropoda > Insecta > Coleoptera > Curculionidae > Taphrorychus > Taphrorychus bicolor. The sequence goes on from OX638297.1 coordinate 36,253,207, forward strand.
GACTAAACTAAATATGGTCAAACCTGAACAGCATAAGGTTCTAAACTTATTTACTTAACCTTAAACTAAACCTTAAAATATCTAAACGTTAAATAAACAACGTATGTTAAAAAGAGAAATCAAATTGTCAGACGCCACTGCTCGGTTCCAAACGTCCAACTCCAAACGAACGCCGCTGCGTGTTAGTAAACAGGCAATTTAATTTTGAAAGAAATTCAAAACTACTTTAATCCAGTGAAATTACTTTAAAATTGAGGGTGTGTGCTACGTTTGATCAGAACAAATAGGGAAAGAGAGAGTCAATAAATCACAAATCACAGTGAAGCAGCACAACTCTTTGTTCTGAGCATTAATAAATAAATAGGAACATTCTCACCAATCTTCAGGGTCTGTCCGCCAGCTTATTCTTCTATGTTTGGAAGCAAGCAAACTGGGTAATTGGGCTGTAATTAGGTCGAATTAGGAACCCTAGCCTTCTCTAGGGTCCCAGAACTGCACCATAGGCGGGTTTTTGCTTGCTATTCAAGCCAAGACACAGCTCCGGGGTCAATTGGCAGGTGCCGAGTAATTGTGAGACATTCTTGAAAGCAACGCGACAAGAGGGGTTGACAAAACGGTGAGACACAAACCAAGGGTGCTTTGTTAAAACTACGCGAAGTTGGAGTTCTTTTGGTGCGAAAATATCACGCGAACTACTAATACACAACGAGAACTGGGATGACAAAACGGTGAGACACAAACCAAAGGGTGTTTTGTCAAAACTATGCGAAATTAACTCTTTGGTATGCGAAATTGAGCATAAAATTGCTTCCGATAAGCGAACGGCGCGATATTGTGGTGGCGACGACAGACAGACAGGCGCTGCTCCGGGTTTTTTTGCACTGGGGTTGTAACTTGTACGGGCACTGAGTACGTGACTTTTTTGATGTCGACGATAGCGGCGGGCGGAGAGGGGGGGGGGGTTCATACATCATCATACAAGTTTTTAGAGTGGCAACAGAGAAAGAGACAGAGAGACAACACAGAACGGGGCAATAAGCATAGGCGTGCGAATATGCAAATATTTATTTTCCCTGTTGGAGATCATGTCTTCAACAGATTTCACGATGAACACGGACCTTATTTCAAATAAGACCTGCAACTGGACAGCATCCACGGAGCAATCTTGCTCCGATCACAAACATATAACCTTTAACCAAAAAATAGGTACCAGACTTCTGGTCATTTTTAGAGATCCTCTTTTTAAAGTAAAAGCACCAAACTGGGCTTCCTGTCGTGGGTCACTTCAGGCACAACTGAATACGATTAACATCTCTTTTGACGGTCCTATCAACATAGAGCTGGCAGCCGAGCCGTTGGCAAAAGCTGCTCTTCAGTCGAATGAAGATAATTGTCCAACGAGAATAAAAAAGACAAGAGACAAACATCCTGGTGGAATAACCGCCTGGTTAGTCAAAGGAAAAATGTCCGACCACTCTTTAATAAAGCCAAAATGACCGGCGACTGGGACACTTACAGAAAAGCCCTAACTAACTGCAACAAGCAGATGAGGGTTGCTAAACGAGAGTCCTGGAGAAGGTGCTGGGGCGGGATTGAAGACTTGCCAACAGGAGCCTGAATCCATAAGATTCTCTCCAAGGAGCGGTGTCAGGACCTTGTATCGACAAAACGGTCCGATGGAACCTACACCTCCACTGGTGGTAACACGTTAGAGATCCTGGCACGTTGTAATTTTTTCAACTTTAGGACTTTTGTCATAAAAATCATAAAAACCTTGTCGGTAAGATTTTCTCCTCTAAGAGAGATTACTCAACTTTTCCTTGATATTTTCGATTTAAAAAATTAAGTCTACTATACCACAGTCCTTACGTCGCAGAAAGAAAACCTTAGCTGCCGTAGGTGTACTGACACCTTAGACTTGGACTCATAAATTGAACTTAGCTTAAGTCACATTTCAGTTGTCGCCTGTCAGTCTAACCTGGTTACAAGCTATTCCTGCGCACTTGCATCACGTCTGTCCAATTTCTCGGTGTTGGTTTGTGGAAGTCACCTCGATGGAATCCCTTTTTGACTTTGACACAATAAACATCTGAAACTTACACTGGCTCCAATTCTCTCCAGGGAATTTTATAATTCCGCAGCGTTCCACATTTTCCAAAAACTATGAACTCCACTAATCGAATTTTTGACTAGTCGAGGATTCTGTTTCCCATCTCTAACCGAAGGGTTCACCCGGCACTGATTTTAACCTTCAAAATTTTCTACCAATTTTTTAATTCCTATACTGCACTGAGCCAAGTTAGAGATTCAGTCCAACTGCAAAGCACATCTAAACTTTTAGTTTAAACTGGAAAAAGGCCAATAAGAATGTGAAGGCTTTCAAGGCGGGTCAAAACACGATCTAATGCGTTATCCGGGTTTTGAAGTCATGGCCCAATGGAATTTTTTCCTGACGTCTCGGTTGCAACTGCGGCAGGCATTATCAAAGGCGATGAGGCAATGGGCGAAGTGATCTCCCGTGCTTAAAGACGTCGACTGATGATTCGACTGCGGGGAGCTCCGTGGTATTAATTTTCCTTGTGGAGGGACTGACATGAGGCTAGTGGCGGCGCGGGGGTTCAGCGCACTTGAAGTATGTCGTAGAACTCGCTTCCAGTTTCTTTCAAGAATTTTCTGTTCATCATTGGCGCGCACTAATATTCTCAATTTTTAAAAGAAAAAAGTGGTACGCCACTGAGATATTTCAAATTAAATATCATTTTTGAGGTTTCCACTCAATTTGTGACGAAAAACCTCTCGTGCTTTTTTTTTTGCATGGGGCGCCGTTTTGTGGCAAAAAAATTAAAAATCTAAACGCGTATTTTCCATTTTTTTAATATATTAGCACTAAATATCTAATACAATAACAGTAAATCAAACACTAATACAAATTTTAATAGGCGCAAAGCTAAAACAAATGTTCAAGATGACCTCCCCCAGACCTGACACAGGATTTAACTTTTCGCCTCATTGATTGTTGTATTCACACAAATATTCCTGGTGTATTTGATATTGTTACGGTGAGCGTTACGCTCTGCGACAAAGGAGCTAGAACCTTCGCGTCTCGCGCCATCCGGGCGCTTCAGCATGGGACTGTCACGAGTGATTTATTGCTCTGTTTATTTAGAACGTAGTTGTTTACGACCTTTTTTTTTATGTGTCTCGTATTAATTATTTTTCTTCTAAAATATTCTAGGCTTTTCTGTATTTTTAGGATTGTGTATAAAAGGCGAATAGCGCGGCGGTTAGTAGTCTTAGTCTTATTTTAATCGAGCTATAAGTAAGCTAAAGTACCAAACGATAGAAGACTATAAAGTGTTAACTAGTGAGTTATTTAGTAGTCGAATTGTACCTGTGTTTATTTGTGGGATAAATAAATAGTGTTTTCGTGTTAAATCGTTACACTGGAATTATTGAACCATCCGAAGGCCAGGACAACTCCTTTACATCCACAGTTGGATGGGATGGTGGAGAGATTTAATCGGACCATGGAACATTACCTGTCTAAAATGGTGGCAGATCATCAGCGTAATTGGGACCAACATCTACTTCTCATGTTGATGGCATATCGAGGTTCTACGCATGAAGCCACTGGTTATACTCCGGCGAAAGTGATGTTCGGAAGGGAAATGAGGCTTCCTGCAGATTTGATGTATGGAACACCAGAAAAAGACTCAACTCTGAGAATTTTGTGGAGGAGCTCAAGGAGGTGGTTAACAATGTTCATGAGCAAGTCAGGAATAAACTGCGGATCTCCAGTGATCGAGTCAAAGCAAGATATGACTTACGGGCTAACTCCCGCGGCTTCCAGGATGGTGATTTAGTGTGGCTGTACAATCCGCGGCGAAAGGTGGCAAGGGCGCCCAAACTTAGCCAAAATTGGGAAGGGCCCTATACAATTATTAAGAGGATTAATGACGTGGTGTATAGGATCCAGCGGACCCCCAGGGCAAAGATGAAGGTTGTTCATCTCGATCGATTCGCACGATACCATGGAACTCTATCTGTTCAAGACGGGCAGCCTTAGGAGGAGGGCAATGTTACGGTGAGCGTTACGCTCCGCGATAAATGAGCTAGAACCTTCGCGTCTCGCGTCATCCGGGAGCTTCAGCATGGGACTGTCACGAGTGATTTATTGCTCTGTTAATTTAGAACGTAGTTGTTTATGACCTAATTTCTTAGGTGTCTCGTATTAATTATTTTTCTTCTAAAATATTCTAGGCTTTTCTGTATTTTTAGGATTGTGTATAAAAGGCGAATAGCGCCGCGATTAGTAGTCTTAGTCTTATTTTAATCGAGCCATAAGTAAGCTAAAGTACTAAACGATGATAGAAGGCTATAAAGTGTTAACTAGTGAGTTGTCTAGTAGTCGAATTGTATCTGTGTGTATTTGTGGGATAAATAAATAGTATTTTCGTGTTAAATTGTTACACTGGAATTATTGAACCCTGAGTTCGCAACAATATATGGAAATATTCCTAATGTCTTCAAGAAGAGCCGGTAACTCTTCCTATGGAAAATTAAGGTAAGATTCGCCCGAGCTATGCATTTATGGTCAACTAATACTGAGAATCAGCGTCAATGATTCCATGTGGATTTTCCTCAGCCCATAAGTGATTGTTATGAAAATTTAAAATGAAAAAAAAAGTATCCTCGTCGGTAAACAAAACGCCAAAAGTTGAATTTTTAATGCGTTTGTGGAAAAAGAAAATATGTCATTGTAAGGTGTTTTATTTTTTGGAGCGCCATAAAAACGGCGCTCTATACGCACAAAGAGGCAAGAGAGAATTTTTGTCACAAATTGAACGCGAACGTTGAACTTGAAGTATCTCAGTGGCGTACATTTTTTTTTAATTGAGATCATTACCTACATTCGCGCCCAATGAGGAACATAAAATTTTTAATTGCATGTCAAAAAAGGCGCAATGACTACCTCCTAAAACCCATCAAATTTCATTTTCCTATCTCCGCCGGTTTAAGAGCAATAAATACAGCGTCAGTTTTTAAGACAAACTTTAACACCAAGTATCTCGGAAACCGAATCATTTGTGGACATATAGCAAACTCTTATTGTTTCAAGCAGAATCACCCCCTGAAATTTGTCGCAATTGTTTACTAACAAACACCCTGAATATTTTTAAACTTACATTTGCCAGTGCCAACATACCAGTGTTTCACTTAAAAACCATTTTGTTGCTTCCAACAGTAACGCCTTGTCATCATTTCAGTCATTTTGATATAGGTTTTAAGCACATGCGATAATAACCTTATGTTGCTGTCAACTGAAATCCTTGGCTGACTCGCAACACTTATATTTTTCTTGATTTTCTATAATAATAGAATAAAATGGAAAGGATTTTATAAGTAATTCATGTTCTACTTTCTGCCCAGATATAAAAAAAAAACAAAAATGGCTGATACAGGAAAAATAAAAGTTGAAGATGGTTCTAGAAGAAATCAAAAAATTTTATTCATAACCCATCTTTATCGGTAAATTCCTCTCAAGAATTTGCTTCTAAGGACTATTATCTTCTAAGGAAACTATTATCTCCTAAGGAAAACAAAATAAAGAGTGGGGATCTAGATTCGTGTTCCTCCTGGCTACGAATGAGTATTTTTTAACAGAAATTCACTCATCTTTGCACAGTGTAAATACATCGTTAGATATTTAGCGGTCATCGGTTCAAGTCATATTTTAAGTACGGTTATTATAGTAAAACCCTATTTTGCACTATAACATATGGTGGAGCCTCAATTTTCTATCCTGGCACAACTTATATTTTGCTCCCCTTCTTGCAAAACGCGTCATATACCGATTCACTTTCAATATTCCAGTTTTCAATCTACTTACTCGACTTCCAAATAATGTGAGAATGTTGCTGCTATCTCGAATCGTCTTATGTTGGAGATAGCAGTCAGAAAGTGTAGCCAAGCAACACATCAGAAAACATACCGTGGGATTTGGGCAATTCCCTAACACTCTCTGAAATTTGACGTCAACGTACGAGGCCAAATAAATTAGAGTAGGGAATACGAAGAGCACGTAGCACATCGACAGAACAGGCTGTGCAATATTAAATAAAAAGTCACCAACTTGACTTGGCGCGGATGTTCATTCCGTCAAGATGCTTTCCGTAACTTTTTCAATCTCATTTTTATATGTTATTTCGACGCTCCCAAGATTGAGCTCTTTCAGTGCGATAGTGCTATAAATGTAAGAGTTATTACCAATCCAACCGCTAACCTTCTGAGACAATTACTGCAAACAACGAAACCTTTTGGCTTTTAATAAATGCGAATTGATTTAAATTAAGCGCAGCATTCTCGCCGGATAAATAGTGGAACGTTGAAAACAAATTTAGGAGCTATTAAACTAAGGGCCATAAACATTCTAGAGGAATTAGAGCGATAAAAAGTCTATTTTCACCTTATCGGCGGAAACCAGCAAACCCGAAGCGCTAACCTTATTTTTGTCGAAGTTAGTGGCCAGTAATGTTTTAGCCCTCTAAATTATGAGCTTTTACTGTATTGGAAAATGTCGGGATATCGTTTATATTGGTCCTACAGATTTCGCTTGCAATCGGGAAGCTGTTTGCACTTCGTTCGTCCTTCTTTGTCCATTTGGGTGGATTAAATTTAAATGGAAAGAGGCCAAACTTTATTCAAAGAGTCCATGTTGAATGCTAGTGAATCAAGTAAACCTTTGGTATATGTGATGAAAAGAGTGCGTTTTTGTATGTTTCCGGTTTTAACAATAAAGAGTCTATGTTGAATGCTAGTGAATCAAGTAAACCTTTGGTATATGTGATGAACAGAGTGCGTTTTTGTATGTTTCCGGTTTTAACAATAAACATTATGTAAAAATTCTTTTAAAGTGTTGTATTTTCTTTAAACTATTTCTTTTGGCCGCTTGAAATGTTGACAAACATGGAGATTTTAAAGTTTTTGGCAACAGTGTTGATAGATCGACAAAAGGTAGTCATATGTCAACAAAAAAAGCGCGAGAGCAAATTATTACTTTTATATTTTTAGAGATGAATTTATAAAAATAAAATAGCTTTTGTTACAATAAAAACAATTAGAAAATGAGCAATAAGACGCTATCTGTTTCAGTCGATCGATGAGCAAAAATGTAGTCCACTAAAAACGAAAAATACATTTGATCAATTCGATCCGGATACCAAAGCCAAAAGGTCAAGCAGTATTTGCATTTGTACTTACACAGTTACAATTTTGTTTTATCAATCACCAATAGATCCAATAAAACAGATTTTATCTTTAGTCCTTTTTGTATTGCTCTATGTCTTCATACATTTTTTATCTATCAATAGCCACTATTATTTTGTTTACTTTACAAACCAACTTGATATGTCACTATAATAACTAAAGCCTAAATCATATTATACAGGGTGATTAACGTTACTCGACTCGGAAGATTATGGCTAAACTTTTAGATTTAAAAAAAGTTTTGTTTATGGAGTGGATGGGGGTCTATTGGAACTACACTTTAAAATTATTGTCATTGTATACAGGTGGTCCCAAAAGTATAAAACTGATTAAAGTTGTATTTTTTTAAATGAGACACCTAGTATATTAAGGTATTTTCGGTACCTACGGGCAAAAGTAGCGGTAGTTTTATTAAGGTTTATGGCATCTAAACTGTATCGTTCTTCAGATATTCGTGATTTTGTGAAAATGCAGCATCAAATTAAATGTTTAAAATCTCAGCACTTGGTTTCTTTCCAACCACCAAAATTGGCTGGGGGGCTAATAGTACAATGGATTTTTTGCGGTGTGTATTAAATATTAACTACTGTGCACCGAATGTCAATAAATGAACTCCAAATTATTGCAAATTTCAAACAGTAATAACTCGTTTAATTTAAATTAGACACCCTGTATTTTATAGTGTCATTAGATGCAGAACTTAGTTTCCTATCAAAACTATTCCTATAACTTGATCTTTGCGTTTTCTTGGAAAATTGATTTTTTTTTGAATTTGAGCTGACCTAAACGAATTAAGTAGTCTATTTTACCTGTTACAATACCTGATTTTAAGAAAGCAAAATTTATTATCATTAGCACTGGGTGTTCACTGGAAAACTTCAATTAGGAGGCTATAAAATTTTGATAGGAAAGGATGGCATAATGAAAGTAAATGGACTTTTGTTTCTCCATTCTTTTCCTTTGACATTTCACAACCAACTAGACGAAGTTTTCTAATGAACTGATGATATATGTCAGATATTAATTTACAAGTTACAAAATTATGATCATGAAGATTATTTAGCAGTCATCTGAATGTTAAAATGTCTTTATTTAGCATAAAATATCAAATAAAGCAATAAAACATTAAATTACAAGAGTTCTTATAAAATTTAGCATCTCTATTACAAAAAAATTAAGTGCAATAATAGTGAAATACAATAAATAACAAGTCAACATAAGAGTAAAACAAACAGTTATAAATTTTGTTCAAAATGACGAGCGTTTGATTCTAAACACAAACGTACTCTGTTTTTAAATCCTTCACTCACATTGCGTAACATATAGGGAGTTATGCTTCTGAAGGCCTCTCTGATTCGTTCCTTCATATTTTCTTTTGTGGTTGGTGGCGTATTATACACGATTTCTTTCACATATCCCCATAAAAAGAAATCGGGAGGCGTTGTTTCAGGGGACTTTGGTGGCCAATGTTGTGCTCCATTCCTTCCAATCCATCGATTTTGGAAACGAACATTTAAGAACTCTCGGACTTCACGATGATAATGAGCAGGTGCCCCATCCATTTGCAGCCACATGGTTGTTCTTATATCTAGAGGAACTTCTTCCAGTAAAATTGGAAGCTGATTTCTCAAAAAATTTAGAAACGACATTCCGTTTAAATGTTCGTCAAAAAAATAAGATTCAATCACATACTGTCCCATTATGCCCCCCCCCCCCCTCATACATTTACTGACCACCTAAGTTGGTTATTAATAACTCTAAATTCATGGGGGTTAAAATCAGAATAATAATGAAAATTGTGTCGGTTAAAAGAACCATCGTTATGATAGTACACACATCACAAATAGAACTGATTCAAAAAAATCTTCTTGTTCTCCAACTTTTTCTAACACCCACATACAAAAGTCCACTCGTTGGCCAAAATCGTCATCGGAGAGTTCTTGATGTGGTTGTATTTTATAATCGTGATATTTATGTTTTTGAAGAATCCTTGATACGCTTGCTTGGCTAATATTTAAGTTTTGTGCAATTTTTCAATGTCCGACATGGGGATTTTCAACAACAGAGCCAATAACGGCTAATTCAGTTTCTTGGTTTTCTGTAACTTGTCTCGTTTTGGCCGTCGTTTTATACTGAACACTACCAGTTTGCCTAAATTGAACCAACAGTCTTTCAAAAACGGCTCTATTAGGTTCGGTTAGGACCTTTCAGCATAAACCCTTGATGCTAAAAGACAATTTTGCAAGCATTCTCCTAGAATGAAGATCATATCGACTCGTTCTTCTGTTGTGTAAACCAGCATTTTGATTAAATAAAAAACTTCCTGTTAACCACCAATTATAACAGTAAAAAAATATTTAACTTTAAATTAATATGTGACAACTAGAAATGACAATAAATTTTGCTTTGTCAAACACCTGAACAGGTAAATTAGATTACTTCAGAATTCAGAAAAAAGTAATTTTTCAAGAAAATGCAACGACCAAGCTATAGGAATGTTTAATAGTTTTTGATAGGAAACTAAACTCTGCATCTAGTGATACTATAAAATACAGGGGGTCTAATTTAAATTAAACGAGTTGTTACTATTTGAAGTTTTCAATAATTTAGTGTTCATTTTTTTACATTTGGTACACAGTAGTTTATATTTAGTACACACCGCAAAAAATTCAATGAACTAGTCGCCCACCAGCCAGTTTCGGTGGTTGAAAAGAAACCAAGTGCTGAGATTTTAAACATTAAATTTTACGCTGCATTTTCACAAAATCACGAATATCTGAAGAACGGTATGGTTTAGATGCCATAAACCTTAGTAAAACTACCTTTACTTTTGTCCGTAGATACCGAAAATACATTAATATACTAGGTGTTTCATTTAAAAAAATACAACTTTAATCAATTTTATACTTTTGGGACCACCTGTATATAATGACAATTATTTTAAAATGTACTTCCAATAGACCCTCATCCATCCGATATACAAAACTTTTTTAAAATCTAAAAGTTTAGCCATAATCTTCCGTGTCGAATAACGTGAATCACCCTGTATATTAGCATGAAAGCATCACTATAAAAATATGTAAAGATATATATTTTATCACCCTCTCTTAATGCTTTGAATTTAATCTCAACGTTATATACATATCTAAAAAATAATTAAATAAATATATTTCCCTCTCTCAATTCAAACCTACATTATACCTGTTAGAATAAAATCGATCTTTATTCTGCCGTTTTGTTAACATGTTAGCTGTTTGAAATTAGTACTCACATATTCCAATCAATGTGTTTTCACTCTTTTATTATTCTCAAAATTCTTAATCAGTGCAATGAATCCCTGATTATCTTTAAAAACTTTGAATTAGCAACCTTTTTACAAATTAACAGCCAATTCCCTTACAGCCACAGAGTGCTATTAGTTCTGCTTCCGAACTAGAAAGTGCGACACAATATTGTTTCCTTGCTATCCAAGTAATAGTATTGCCAAACAGTTTAATTAAATATCCTGTGACTGATTTCCTATCATGTTTATCTGTAGGTTTATCTTATGGTAGGTTAACTTTAGATCTATTGTCCCGTTAATATATCTCAATATTTTTTTGTCCTATCCAAACTTCTTCGTTATCCTGTTCTTGATATCTACTAAAATAATTTACTGCATAACTTATATTTTTGACAATTGGTTTGTCTCACTCTCACTAAATTAAAATTTTGAATCAATAGGTGTCGAACAAGAATTACACTTTTTCCAAATTAAACCGGTTCAATAATTTCCTAATATACGTTTCTTCACCGATTTTCAAAACTCCTTTGTCAGGATTATAATCAACAATCCCTAAAAAAAAATTTTAAATCCCCTTTGCTTGTAATAATAATATTATCGTCAACATACACTAGCAAATAAACTAATTGCAGATTCACCATTTTCATAATATAAACAACAATCTGCAATTGATCTCTTAAAACCCAAATATAATAAATACTTTTTTGTTATATCATTATTAGCTTGTTTCAAATCATATAAAGATTTGTTTAATTTCAGAATATTAGCTAGATTACAGTTCAACCCTCTCTGGCCGAAACACACACATCTTCTTTTAAATAACCATTCAAAAATGCTATTTTACATCTAACTGCTTAAAATAATAATTATATTGATTTCCTACAAACAAAGTGCTAGTGGTGCTAGTATATATCATCATATTTAAAACCGTCTCTTTGTGCACACCCTCTTACCACCAATTTTGCCTTAAAGTGTTCCTTTTCATTTTCCTCATGTAGTTTCTTTCCAAATGTCAACTTTGTTGTAAGTCTGTTAGGCAAGCAAGCAAGCTGTCATGTTAGGCAACATTAAAACTTCCTTCCATGTTTAATTTTTCTGTATTGAACTTATCTCTCGCGGCATTCCTGCAAACCATCAACGTTTATCTTCGCTATTGTAAATATCTGCTATGTTTTCAGATTCCTCGTCCAGATATGCCATTTCATCAAATGCCATATACATTTCAAAGTCATTAAATTTCACCGGGACCCTAGTTTTTCTTTTGTTGTCCCTATTACAACTTGAACTTGTTGTCATTCTCTTATCCTCTGTTCTATTTCTCTATATATTATCATTTGGTATTTCTTGCCATTCTTGAATCTAATCTTGATTTTCTACCCCTGAACTTACCTGTCTAATATCTTGTGTCTTTTCCTGTATAACTTCTTCTTGTATTTCTTGACCTACTTGTATATCCTCATCTTCTCTAGTGTATCTCATCTGTCGTCCTGTACAACTTCTTTCAAAAATAAATCTTTTTCATTAAACTTTCAGGTTTCTATATTCCATAATCTATATCGATTTGTAGTATATCCAACCACAAAAAACTTCTTTGCTTTACCATCTAATTTACTTCTATACTGTTGTGGTATAAGAGAATAAGCTGTGCCACGCCTTTTCTACAAGATGAAGTTCCTCTGGACAAAGTTCAAGGTAAAAAGAAAGCAAGAATCATACCATAAATAGCACCGGTGCCTACGAGGAAGGATGGGAAGAAGTCACGTGTCACATGGCCAATCAGAGAAATCAATTAACAGCGACATCTGGTATGCTCCAAGCCAAGCCTATGAAACGAATTGAAGATAAGTACTTAATAATTGAAGTTAAAATTAGCAAAAGTAACAAACAAATCAGGACTGGTCCGACCCCATAAATCAGACATGAAACAAGTCAGGAGAAGGAAAAAAATTAAGAAATGAATAATGAAATCTCAACGGGGCATCGTTTTAGAAAATCTGGTAAGTGGCATCTTTGCGTCCTTATTCAACACAAGCACAATGCGTCATTAGGCAAAATAAAGACAGCGTCAATGTCATCATCCCAATAAGAAAAATAAGAAATATCAACAACAAAAGAGGTAAAAGGTTGGGCCTATTTGGTATTGCTAATTTAAATTAATCGAAACAATTCGGAAAAGGTTGGTAATCCTTTCCCAGTCATATAAAAACCAATAAAAAATACTGAATGAAATATTATAATTACGGCCTGAGGAACAAGCTTGTGGCTGCAGTGCAACAACAGGTGTGAAACAGTTGTTTCACTGTAAACAAAGGTAAGATAAAGACACTATTTACTGCATAAAACTAATAGTTTAATAACAATAAGGCAGGCCAATGGGAATCAAACTACGGTGAGCAGCACGAAACCAAGAGTGTTCCCTCAGTGGAAGGAGAAACAAAAGTCCATTTATTTTGATTATGTCATCCTTTTCTGTCAAAATTTCATAGCCTGCTAGATGAAGTTTTATAATGAACACCCCGTACTTAGTATGTTTGATTATCCTACAATTGAACGTGAAAGTCACGATAATTCAAGAGATTTCTTTGACTCAATTACGAAACATGTTAGGGCATCAAAACAGCTAGGTGAGGATAAATGGGATCATATTTTTATTTATTTGTTTAGCTCTTTGGGGGAACTGTTTGAACTTCCAAATGAGTTGTCAATAATGGCTAACTTGAATACATTTTTGAAACAAATGAGTGAGTTATTAGAAGAATTTAAAATGTCAGGCAAGTCTTACGTTGCATTTCAAGGACGATACCAAGGACAACAAAGATTCATGCAAAGTGGAAGCAACTTGGAGCAGCTACAATTGAACGTAGGAACATTGATCTTGATCAGTCTTCTCCAAAGGAGTCTTCATTGGCAGCAAGGAGGGCGTCTTTAGTAAACCAAGTTGCGACGTCTCTTCGGTATATCATGCGGTGATACAGCGGACTAGTGCTGGTCGCGTGACGCGCGAGGGTAGCGATGATCCGGCCAATAGAAATGGCGGGCGTAGTTAGCTGTGTTAGTGCATAAGCAAGTAGCCTCGAGCTTGAAGCTCAGTTTCACTTGACAACAAGCAGAGTTTCAACTGCTCGAAACGTCGTGTAAAAGCTCAATATCTCAAATCATCTTTAAGCAAACGTTACTGAACATCATTATAAATATCAGATATAGGTACATCCCGATTATAGTGGTTTATAGAGAATTTAGGGCCCAAACTCAGCAATGAAAGAACATCACCAGGGACCTCCCGATCAGTGAGTTTCACCAACCAATTAACACAAACTTATACCTCGTGTTCACTAAAAAACGTCATATAGCTAGCTGTAAATTTTTGACAAAAAGGATGCGATAATAAAAGTAAATGGACTTCTCTTCTGGCATCCTTTTGTTTAGATATTTCACCTCATTTTCACTTAAAAATGAACACCTACGTCCTCTGTTGTTTGCTAATTTATTTTTAATATATTATATAATTTCAATTGTACAGTTTTCAAAATTGTAATATGTTTCATGTATAAGATAGACTTCTGCCGTACCAAACAAGAATCAAGTAAGTCGAAATTGATGAGTTTGGGGAAATCAGTTTTAATAATTATTTTCTCTAAATTATTGTTTAAATCTCGTGGTAGTTGAAAGAAACACTTTATTTTTGGTATAAACATCCACATACCTATGACACAAAGTATTCCCAAATAATCAGACACAATTTTGAAAATGGAGTGAAAAAAAAGAGTGATATTGACTTACGTAAATGACAATTCAATTTTGAACATCGAACTTTTACCAACGAAAAGTCAAGTATGTACTTATTGCAACCATAAAAACAAGCATGTTTTTTTACTTAATCTATATTGAAAAGTATGTAATATAAAACGATATAAATAATGACTTATTTTCTATTCATTTAGATTTACTAAACTAATCTACTATAACCTCTCCCGCTGAGGTTCCAAAATCCTCTGAGGTTTGTGATACAGGAAGTTGACGCCAAAATAATTGTTTTTTGGTGGCATATGTCCAGCCAATTCTTCTAGTATTTTGTTTTTTTTTTCTCTGGATTAATTCCTCTACACTCTTTTGTTTGCTTTAGGTTTTCTGGTAACGTAGATTTAAATTTTGGCTTTAAAAACTTTACTTCCTTAAATTCTGGTGCATATATCTCATTTTTGTAAAAGAGAGATCTCACTTCTTTTCGCAATTTACATATTTTAATATCATGTAGAAGTGGAATTCTGTTTATTCCTTGCTTTCTGGGTTGGCAGCCATTTTCAAAAGCAAGAAAATCCTCAGCATGAAGTTCAACTACTTTGTTGCTCATACATGACTTTTTATTAAGGTCAAGAAAATCTTCGAACTCCAGCACTTCTTTGGTTTTGTTCCATCGCTTTCCAATGGCACCGTGAATAGCGTCCGCTTTCATGAATGAGTGCCCTGATTCGAAATATTTTATAGTTAGTGAATCGGGTCCCCAATTTTCATTTACAAAAATTACAAAACTGGTAAACAAGGTCCAGTTCTTGTTTTGAGCTGCGCAATTATCAGCCCAAAAAATTGCATCTTTAGTGTTATCATCTAGCTTTTTTAAACGTTGTAAAATGATGAAACTACATCAGGTCCAGTCCAGCAAGAGAGATCTCACTCCTTTTCGGAATTGACATATTTTAATATCATGTAGAAGTGGAATTCTGTTTATTCCTTGCTTTCTGGGTTGGCAGCCATTTTCAAAAGCAAGAAAATCTTCAGCATGAAGTTCAACTACTTTGTTGCTCATACATGACTTTTTATTAAGGTCAAGAAAATCTTCGAACTCCAGCACTTCTTTGGTTTTGTTCCATCGCTTTCCAATGGCACCGTGAATAGCGTCCGCTTTCATGAATGTGTGCCCTGATTCGAAATATTTTATAGTTAGTGAATCGGGTCCCCAATTTTCATTTACAAAAATTACAAAACTGGTAAACAAGGTCCATTTCTTGTTTTGAGCTGCGCAATTATCAGCCCAAAAAAATTGCATCTTTAGTGTTATCATCTAGCTTTTTAAAACGTTGTAAAATGATGAAACTACATCAGGTCCAGTCCAGCAAGAGAGATCTCACTCCTTTTCGGAATTGACATATTTTAATATCATGTAGAAGTGGAATTCTGTTTGTTCCTTGCTTTCTGGGTTGGCAGCCATTTTCAAAAGCAAGAAAATCTTCAGCATGAAGTTCAACTACTTTGTTGCTCATACATGACTTTTTATTAAGGTCAAGAAAATCTTCGAACTCCAGCACTTCTTTGGTTTTATTCCATCGCTTTCCAATGGCACCGTGAATAGCGTCCGATTTCATGAATGAGTGCCCTGATTCGAAATATTTTATAGTTAGTGAATCGGGTCCCCAATTTTCATTTACAAAAATTACAAAACTGGTAAACAAGGTCCATTTCTTGTTTTGAGCTGCGCAATTATCAGCCCAAAAAAATTGCATCTTTAGTGTTATCATCTAGCTTTTTAAAACGTTGTAAAATGATGAAACTACATCAGGTCCAGTCCAGCAAGAGAGATCTCACTCCTTTTCGGAATTGACATATTTTAATATCATGTAGAAGTGGAATTCTGTTTGTTCCTTGCTTTCTGGGTTGGCAGCCATTTTCAAAAGCAAGAAAATCTTCAGCATGAAGTTCAACTACTTTGTTGCTCATACATGACTTTTTATTAAGGTCAAGAAAATCTTCGAACTCCAGCACTTCTTTGGTTTTATTCCATCGCTTTCCAATGGCACCGTGAATAGCGTCCGATTTCATGAATGAGTGCCCTGATTCGAAATATTTTATAGTTAGTGAATCGGGTCCCCAATTTTCATTTACAAAAATTACAAAACTGGTAAACAAGGTCCAGTTCTTGTTTTGAGCTGCGCAATTATCAGCCCAAAAAATTGCATCTTTAGTGTTATCATCTAGCTTTTTTAAAACGTTGTAAAATGATGAAACTGCATCAGGTCCAGTCCTTCCTTTGATAGCTTCATGCCAAATGACACAAAGATTTGTTCCATTTTTATTCAAACTGGCAAAGGTTTCGTTAAAACATATTAACCTGCTAGCAAAAAACGAATTTTTTGTCGTCATTTTTGGTCTAATCAGAATCTTTTGCATATCTGCTGCAAAAATCTCCGTCGTGCTCTCCCACATTCTTTTGACGTCATCTCCGTAGAGCTGTCTTGTAGCTGTATACTGCTTTTTGTGAAGTTCGTTTTGCCTACATACTCCACAGTCCTCGGGATGATTATTAAGCATTTCGTTAGACTTTGTAGTTGACTCATTATCACTTAATCGCATGTGATTACGATACATTACACAAATTGGGCATTCGTCTTGGGTAGGTTTGGAAAATCCGATATTTTCCTTTTCAAAGACTTTTCTGTAAGTTTCATACGATATTTTTTTTCTTTTGACTTAAAGTCCTCCCACAACTTATAAATAGACAAGTCGCTTGTCAAATTTTTTCGATTAGGTGCATGCTGCAAGTTATAGAGACTGGGTTGTATGAAATAAATCTATATGGCTCTTAATTTGCTTTGAGTTTTCTAGGCTTATTTCTTTAGAAATTGCTCCTCTTGCACTCCCTCTTCTTTCTTTGACTTCCGGCAAAGACTCATCCAAGTTCTTTAGATATTCCGTAATAACAGCATCACACGTCTGTCCTATGGTATGCAGAAACTTAGTTTTACACACTTGAATCTTATTTTCTTCTGGTCTATTTAAAACTTCTGTTTTGCTCTCTGGTCTTGTATTTTGTTCATTATCAATATTGGTATACAGAATTGATAAAGGAAAATTATATTTTTGTGAGAAAGGGCGTCACATCGGTATGACTTTTTCCAGAAATTTTCCTAAATATAGTCATTTTTCACCAAAAGTTAAGTGAGTATAATATTCAAACACAGCATTTCTCTGGTCTTCATTAATTCGTTCATAACATGTTTGCCTACACGTTGACTTACACGAAGAAAGCAGCTACCTTTTTCTGTGTGTATTTACTTTTTGATCTTTTATGGCTCTGTTTATATTCCTTTGAATCATTTCGGAATTGTGGGAAGTATGTAAAGCTTCATCAACTTGTGAAGCAATTGGAGATGTTCTTCCTATTCTGAAAACTTCCAGAGCAGTTCCGTCTGTATTTTTATCTGGTGATATTGGATGAATCGCCTCTATTTCACTTCGGTTGTCTTCATGTTGTGAATAGGATATATCCGTGAGAACTACTTTATCAGAACTCATAGAAAAGCTTTCCATTACATCTGAATTGTATTTATCGCAGAGGCAAGGGCCCGACCTGAACCAAACTCCCATTTTCCAATTAAAGGAAAAACAGTTCCATATTCAAAACTGCTTTGTAAAGTTTTTCCGATAGTCGAATCGATTCGAATCGAGTCGAGAAGATTAATCTGATCGCCCTCAGCTGTAAAAAATCTCGCCGCCTCTCTATTTTGTTGGCCATCGTCTGGTATATAGACTGGTCTTTAAAAAAATTGTCTGCAGGCGAGGGAGTTGATAGTGTATATTTGTTGAAAAAATAAGGAATCCTATATAAAGTAGAAAAATTGACGTAAATAAAATGTATTTTTATATCCGGGCTCTATCTAAAAAATTGAAAAATGTACTTACTGATGCAATATGTTGCTTGACGCATTTACATTCGCAAAATTAAGTTCTCTTCATGGTGTGAATAGGATATATCCCTAAGAACTATTTTATCAGAACTTATAGAAAGGCTATCCATTACTTCAGAATAATTTATCGCAGAAGCATAAGCCCGCGCTGAACCAAACTCCCATGTTCCCAGTGAAGGAAAAGCGGCTCCATACTCAAAACTGCATCGTAAAATGCTTCCGATATTCGAATCATTTAGACTAATTTGGTAATGCTCAGCAGTAGACAACTTAGAAACCTCTCTGTTTTCTCTGTTAATGTCTGGGATATAGTTTGGATATTTGAAAGAATCGTCTTCAGGCGATGGACATTGTAGTGGAGATTTTCTATAAAAAATTAAGGCATATCTTGTATAAAGTAGAAAAATTGGTATAAAAATAAAAAAGCCGGTGGTGCACATTTAATCCGGACATAATTTTTTTTAACAAAATATATTTACTTACTGTTGCATTATTTCTTTCTGTGCATTACGCAAAATTAAGCGACTTCTTGTTAAAACTGCGCCGCCGGCGTCTGTGGTGGTAGACCAAAGAATTCGACGATGATTCATTGCGTTGAATATAAGACAAAGGACAAAACCGCACGAAATCACGGATTCAGAATTAATAATGTGCGTATTTTGGAGACGCACACTCAACCCCTACCCCCACAAAAATGTTGGTCACATGCTTACTTACTATTTCACAGCATTAAGTTGACTTGCTTGGTTTTTTAGTTGCAATCGTAATGCCTATAGGAGTCGAATATTTCGACTTACTTGGTTTTGTGTTGGAAAAAGTGACATGCTTGGTTTTAGGTTTGTAATTTTGTCCTATTAAAACTGAAATTATATTTCGCGTAGTAAAGAACTCCTTATACATCGTAGAGTTTGCAAGTAATTAAAATTTTAAGAACACCTGCCTGTAGACCTTCTTACGCCGGATCGATTGGTAACATAAACTCAATTTTCAAGTAACTGGACTTGATGGTTTTTTACTTGTACGGCAGACTTGTGACGTGTGTCGGTATTACGCCTGGAGCAATTTTGCTTATTATCTAGGGGTTTATACTTCTTTCTGACGTGTCTCTCATAGAAAGGAAACTTTAACAAAAAAGTAGTTTTCTGGCAATTTTCAAAGCATCTTTGATTGATCAAAACTAACAAAAAAAAAACGAAATTTACAAATTTGGCAATTTAGTGTTTACAAGAGTAGTTTTACTTTTCCGGGGACACATTGTAGCAAAACGGGGTTCATGGTGAGACACCCTGTAAATATGCATTTTTAACCTTAATCGTTCGTCAGTAATATAACAAAAAAGAAGATATGTGACTACTATTGTGTCATCACCAAGTGCCCAAATGCTAAATGATGTGTCATATTTATGTTGCACAATGTATTTTGAAACTGGGTGACAAAAACCTACTATCCTCAAACTCCATTATTTCTCTGTTGGGATAATTTGCATTAATATTCGACATGCACAATTTCCGCCGGAATAAGTAAATTGAATTTTCCCGAAAGTGACTTTCTGTTTTCGTCTCGTCATTCACATTTACGCATTAATATTTAGATGGGTTTCTTAAGAGAGTAACCTTATTTGTCAACGCTGAGTATACATATTTAAAGAGAACTTGCTACGCATGCTGAATTCAAAACGGATACTGGTGAGGCAGACGGCAAAAGGAGGCATAAAATATTCTCTCTCTGATATTTAATGTTCACAGACAATACTGCGGAAATTCATGAATAAAATTAACTTTAAAATGCTTAGAGCCACCCCCAGGCTATGTTAGAATTACAGTTTAATTTGTAAAGAAGAGAAACTGCCACCGAACTACACCAGAACAACAATTAGTTTTGTAGGGGGCAAAATGTTAATGGAGAAACGTGGCCAAAGTTTCGGGAAAACAATGCTTTTAGGAGACATTAACGCTCGTCCCTATTAGAAATTTTAAAGAGTTTTCTATTACGGAGCTATTTTCGTGATGTTAGGGGTACTAAGATGCTCGACGTTATGTAAAATAAAATTCTGGAGAGATGTGGAAATAATACGAACCCAAATAGCCTTAAGCATAAAAAAGTTGACATCAGCGTAACATTTCTACCACTTTCGAGCACACTTGTGTATTTTTAAGGGCACAACACTCCACGAAAGAGCTTAACATTGAAGTACGCTGCACAGGAAACAAAAGGTGGAGGAAACTCCAGTTACGCAACTTCTTGGAGGGTGCTTGAATCTAGCTTTGTAATAATTATTCTCAGAGTTTTATTTTGTGAGTTACCTGTGTAATAGTCTTTCAGTGACTTTATTGACAAGTGAGACATTGTGGATATGAGGTGTATGTAAGTTTGAAGAACGTGTGTGTCACTTTGAACTTTAGAAAAATAAGGTTTGATATTGACGTTAGAATATTGTACCACTAGACAAGCCGGTGTGTCTTAATAGATTATTCCATCTTATCCTCAAACTATAAAGAACTATTCATCTTAGCTTATTGCACTACATAAACATGTAAACATAAAATAAGGGAATCCTGAGCTAAATTTAACATGAAAAGATCGTATAACGAGGTGCCCAAAAGTACTTCCTCTTCGATCGATATGGTGAAAGCAAAAAATATTTTGTTAGTTTTTCTTTAATTACTACTATATGTTTTTATCAAAATTTGCTGAAAATATATACATATCGAAAGCTAAGCGTTGCGGATATAAGGGTTTATAGTTCTAAATTTCACTTTTCTGTCGTTTCCAAATTTTCTTGAAAACTGATGGTGTACCTAAGTGATATTCGGAATAATTCTGCTTCTCGTTGACGATTCGGTAAACGTTAAAATGATTTGCTCATTTTCAATAGATCAAAGTACTTTTTAATAATAAATGCTAATATACTTCTTTTCAGGAAGATATTGCAGCATTAAGCAGAGCACTAATCATTGATTTATTGTTTTGTTTGTTGTAATATAGGACCAAAAAAAGTCCTACGAATATCAACTAGGTATATCTTTTATATTAAGAGTTATAAAGAAGTCAGTATATTTGTTACACTGATCACATATGAATTTTTAAAGGTGTAGTTAACAGAAATACGGGGTGTTCATTATAAAACTTTATCTATTTGTCTGTGAAGTGTCAAAAGAAAAGGATGGAGAAATAAAAGTCCATTTATTTTGATTATGTCATTCTTTTCTGTCAAAATTTCATAGCCTGCTAGATGAAGTTTTATAATGAACACTCCGCACTCTAAGTAGTCATCAAGTTGCCTAAGAAAATTTAAGAGAAAAGGACGTAGTAAATTCAGTTCTTCCTCGTCTTTTAGCGTACAAAGTTTTTCATTCTTTTCTATCAATAATTTATAGCCAAGTTGATGTCTTTTTCTATTGAACAGCTAGTATTAAGCTTTGTCGTTTCATTATGTATAATAATCCCCATAAAAGAGAAACATATCGTTTGTAGAATTACTTGGTCAATGACTATTTATATAGATAGGGTACATACTAATATTAAGATAACAGTTATATTGTACTAAATTATAACTATTTTGATCTTTATGAAATAAAAAGTTCTTGGAACTGCTAAATTCAGCTGTTTTATTTCAATTAAATCATTTGAATAGCATGTACCTACTTAGTTTTCACGCAGAAGGTAACTATAAAAAGTTATCTGATTTATATCAACAGGATTTTATTTAATCAAAAACATTTTGATTAAAAAAAATATTTTTATTTCTCAGAATAAACATTTTTTAGTTTCGCGACGTCTAAAAAACGAAAACATGGTTCCTGAGAGTCGAAAGAAAACTTGCCAAGGTATCCCCTGGGATAGAAATCCAGACGATTGGATGCACGGTCTCGGCACAAATAGACCTCAAAGTGGCAACTTCAAATTTAAAGTTTAAAAATTCGTCAAAATTAAAAATTCAAAGCTAAAACCTTGGTTTTTGGGCAGATCGAGGGCCCATATATGTGCTACCTATTTCAGGTTAGCTCAGGTTATATTTTGCTGCATAAATGTGGAATCTACAGGGTGAAATGTGAGAAAGTACACAAAAATTAGGAACAAATGTGGCACAGAAAAACTTTTGTGGCTCGCCCGGTATAGTTCTAGTTGCCCATGTGCAACCGAAGCTGGAACCGCTCCATAGTTTTTGTAAAAATCGCAAAAAAAAACTATACTATTTTGGACACTTTTTCTTAACCGTTTTTGGAAATTTTTTACTCGTCCTGTATTAAAGTGATATCTTTGGTGGGATAGGATTAAAAGTGCCTAAGGTGGCCTCCCGTCGGCCAGTTGTCTAACCAAGGATCTAGGAGGCCAAAAAGTTGACCATTACAAAAGTAAAAGCTCTTGTTGAGGACATCTCTAATAAGCGGACATCTCTCTTAACTTTCATGTGCACTGTTAGGTACCCGGGTACCTATTGCAAATTAAGCAAGGTTTTTTTTACATTTCTTGAACACCTACATGTATATCCAAATAGTTTATCCTAAAGGAACCCATTTTGGTTTGAATTTTTATAACACAAAAATGTTGCTGATTTAGAATATTTAGTTTTTGGTCAAAAACAAAGTGTACTCTTTAAACGCACGCAAAGGTACCCCGGTACTTATATGTTTTTTCGAAAGGATAACCTTTAACTCGATACTTTTTGTAAAACAGTTATTAGATTAGACGCAGAAGAATTAAAGCCCAACTCATAATAATACTTTCAAATTTCTTTTATACAAATAAAAAATTTACAATGTACTCTCCTGGCATTTTGTAATAGTTTCGGCATGTTCATTACAAATAGGGCGTTTACAAAAATTACAAAATTTTCTGTTTTTTTTTTTGTAAAGCAGATGATGACCGACACACAAAGCAAATACCTGTATGTTTGGTGCGTCCAGATGTGTCCTTTGGTAATTGAGTTCTTGACGATGTTGACGGTTCAGAATCAATAATTATTGGATGCCTTAACATAACCTCTATGCCAGATCTCGTGGAAAAGTTTCTACAAAACTTCCGATTTTTGGATCGCTCCTCAATAACTGGAATGGCTAATTGTTTCCCCAGATCTTGCAGGAAAGTACGCCGAATGTGTGTTGGCTTGGCTGTTAGCGGATTGTTCTCAGAGTAGATAATGTAGGCTGCTAATAAAGCAATATCTAAGATATTGAAAAACATTGCAAATGGCCCGCGAAGAGTCTTCTTTTTCGTAGTGTAATAAGTGACCATTTTGTCCATATTATCAACACCACCTTTCGTCGAATTATAATACATTATTATTTCTGGTTTCTGACTAGGTCCAGTGATGTTATTATCGCTGTGCATTGTCAATAGCATAGTTACAATTCGGTTATTCTTTGGAACATATGAACAAATTATGACAAGACCATCTTCACTGAAGCCAAACATTCACGAATTTTCTTCTTTGTCTTTGCTCTTTTTTATTTCAACTGGGATGCAGGTCTTACTTTGTTTTAGCGTTCCAACCATCGACATCTTCCAGGAAAGTAATAAACGCGCTAAAGGCAGAGCCGTAAAAAAATTGTATATTTTAATGTTTCGACCAGAACCTTTGAATTGAAGGCACAAATCTATAACGACTCCCTGCCCCTGATCATTTTCTGGACCGCCTGGTCCTTTTCCAGTATACAGTTGACCAGTTAGTGGATAAGAGCTTTAGAGTCACAAACCCAAAAAATTTTCAATCCATATTTCGCTGATTTTGAGGGAATATACTGCGTAAATGTAGTCCTCCCTCTATAAGGAAAAAGCTGTTCATCAACTGTTACATAATCAGATGCCACGTATTTAGAGGATAAATTAGCATTTAACACCAGCCATATATCAGAAATAGCAGCTGCTTTATCCGTTTTTAGCCGTTCTTCTCTAGTGTTTTCGTTATCGAAGCGAATAAATCTACATATATTTCAGAATCTGTTGATCGACATTGTGGCCCTGTATAGCGGGTACGAATCACATTTCCACAAAATTTTGACGTGCTCACTATTCGAATGATGTACACCCATTGTAACAAGAATCCCAATAAATGAGTATAGTTTCTGTAGGGTTACATAAGTCCGGTTCTTGGTAGGTTTCAATGGATTACTTGCATTCCATTTTGCGTAAACGCGATCACCTTTTCTATTGGTTTTGCGCACAATAATGTCTATCATTTCATCGGTAAAGATGCATTTGAAAGTATCAGCGATTGACAGATTCTTGGTTGATGGCACAGGCCCAGGATGTTGACGTAAAATGTTATGCTTTTGAAATCGAGTCATTGTAGGTACTGACTTTTTCCATACTGTGCCGTCTTTTTCAACATATTGTTCAAGTGCTGCGCGAGATCTGCTTACATCTAAACTGCCATCTTTCGGCCTAAGTTATCGTGAAAGAGCAGAAATAATTTAAGAAGTAATAAAAACTATTACGGGGATACCCGGGTACCTACGGGTGCAGAATAGGTTTTGAAATCATGCGTGCACGTAAAGGTTAAGTGGACGTTTTGCTTCGAACCGAACTTCGTCTTATGGTTTTCAATGGACCATACTCAGTGATTTCCCATATTAGACATTTTAACTTGGTTTCCTTTGTTAAGCAGTGGCTATTGAGATTCTTGCGTATGCGTATGCGAAAAGTACCTACATATTTGGAAAAAATGGCTCTTAAAAAGAGAATGCTTTCTTTTAAAGAGAAAATGGAAATCGTTAATGTTTTGGACAGATAAAAAGTATCAGTTCGAGATTTAGCAAAGAGATTTGGTATTGGAAAAATTCAAGCAGCGGATATCGACAAACATATAGAAGACAAAAGAAGCAAATGGGAGTCTGGTATTAATGTGGAGCATAAAAGCAGTTTTTTTAAAAGTGAAGGTTTTAATATCGACAAAAGGTGCTTTGTGTTGTTTGCTAAAGCTCGTAACCATAACATTCCCATTTTTGGACCATTGGTAAAAGCAAAGGCTAAGGAAATTGCCCAACAATTGGGTTATCCTCAATTTTGTGCATCCGACAGAGGGTTGCAAAGGTGACAAAAACGACATAACATCAGTTTTAAATGTGTGGCCGGTGAAGCTGCTGATGCAAATCAAGAAGATGTAGAAGAGTTTATAAAAAAGCTTCCATGTTGCTTGGCTACAAACCAGAGGACATTTTTAACGCAGATCAGAGTGGACTGTTTTTCCGTGCTATTCCAGACAACACTTTAACAGTTAAATCAGAGAAATGCACTGATGGAAAATTCTCTAGAGACGCTAACCATTTTGTTTGTGCGTCAAGGGCTGGCGGAAAGGAAAATTTATTAGTTATAGGAAAAGCAGCTCGTCCTCGTGCTATGAAAAACATTGCCATCAAGGATTTGCCAGCAACTTGGAAATCAAACAAAAAAGTATGGATGACTCTCGACGTTATGTCCGAATGGTGACTAATAGAACACTTGTGACGACAAAAGACAAAAAAAATACGTTTGAGATGGCCAACTGGTCACAATCGGCAACATTGCAGAATCCTGTAACACAGAATAAAATATTCAGAAGCCTCACTCTCTCAAGGTCGCAAAATAATGCATAACCTAAAGTTTGGATACCTTGGTATAGCGTCATTCTGACATTTTGCCGTGGCGGAGTAAAAATAATTTAACTTTAATTATCTTTATTGTTGGTAGGTAAGTTCTGGTAAAAGGTAAGCATACTGTCCAATTTGCTAGATGTCTGTCAGTAAAATAAAAATTTCATATCTTAAGGTGGGTTTATACACCAAATAAAACAAAATAACAAATAAAATAAAATTAGAAATAAGAGTTGGTTTCATGTATATCCCTATTAGCGTTCATCTCCAAATAATATAAATCTTATTTGGTGCATTCGCTTTTAATTTTGTGTATAAACCCACCTTTATTCAGTCAAAAATTGTTTCCGAATCTAGCAATATAGATATAGCAAGTACCGTCAAATGAGGTGAAGTCGACTGCCCGGGGTGATGTCGACCAAACAGGTTTTTACGGTTATATTTGCCGATATGGCAACAACGCCCAAGGAATCAGCTGTTTATTGTTTATAATCGAATACTTACGGTTCTAGCAAGTACTTTTTCTGTGATGCCACTTGAATTTTAAAAGCAAGTTGTATATTAGATACGAATAACTGAAATGCTAAATTGGCCCAATATATAAAATATGTAAAATAAAAAATTCGTACAGACGACCTTATAATCAGTAGAGTCGTGATATTCACCTTATGTTTTAAGGAATGTACTTAAGAACAGTTTTCATGAAAAAAAATACTATTTATTTTTTGAACTTAGAAATTGGACTCTTTATTAGGAAAAAACACAAAATAGCGGGGTTGAGTCGATCATTTGAGTTCAAAGTAAAATTGAGAGATTGTGAGGTTGTTGGAAGGGATATGGAATCTTAGTGGTGAAAGAAACAACAAAAAGGGACGTTTATCTTCTAAAGATTTAGGTGAACCATCAAAGAAAATGTGTCGTGTGGAACATCAATTACATATTTTATTCTCAAAGACAGATGTGGCGCAAACAATTCAAAATTGCTAAATTGTTTCAGAACCAATTTCAAAACGTTGGTTGTGTACCGAAGATCTAAGCATAGAGATCTCAGTATATGGCCCAATTAGTGAATGAAATATAAAACCCTCAGAGAACGTACAGAAAAATTCGTGTTCTAGAACAGTTCATTGTTTTACCATCAGGTAGGTAATACAATTTTACCATAACATAAAACTTGGTAAAACTCTAAAGATCTCCAAGAATATCTCAATCTTTATCAGCATTCTATCTCGAGGGCCATGCGTGCCATGCCCCACAATACAGTCGTGTTTTTCATATTGGTGTTAGAAGATCTCTTTAATACACGTTTTAAAAAATTTGCGCTGCAGAAGTCTATTTCTTAAATGTATAGCGTTGCCAGAAATATTTCTTTACATCCCTGTGTTAATTTCCCTTGAGAGTACGTTATAAAATTGTATTTGACATTAAAATGTATTAACAGAAATTTTAAAGCTGCTGTTCCAAATTCTCATAAAAACCAATTGATTATTTGGCAGCATCAATAACTTTATGGATTGGAGATATTTGATGTAATCAAAAAGGTAAATATTTTTTAATTTTTGAAAAGTCTATAATTCAGGTAATTCAGATTATATTATATTTCCTATATACGTACTTCTACACCTGAGCTATGTTACAGCTGCTCAGCGTGTTACACAAATAGGTTAAGTTTAGGGTAACTTCATAACAAAATAAAATTACAAATAAATTTTTCTATACCAAGGTAGTCAAGGCAGAAAGGTGAGTGTTTTTGAAAGATCAAAGGGACCGTCACTGAGTGGGCTTTCTGTATATTTTATTATGTGCTTGTAACACGTGGTTTACGTCAGTTTACGAGAAGTATTTCTGAATTTCCTGAATGTTTTAACAATTTTCTGCCGACTTTTTCGCTTTTAGCAATCGTTTCTGTGTTTTAATTTATTTTTTAGCCATGGTGAAACAAAGTTTTGTGTGTAAAACTTGAGATTATGTAAACAAAACTGTGAAATTATCTTTTCACCTGTAAGCTTATTTGTGTATTGTGGTTATGTTGTTACTGGGCCCTTGGCCGTTAACCATTGGCGTCGTTTGTATTTTTATTCTATTATTAATCTAAAAAAAAAATCAATAAATATGTATAGCAGGTATGTAAAGCCTTTTTCTTATTTAGGGATTCTTTATGTATTTCAATATTTCTCTATTTTTATAAACTTAATTACAATTTTTTTATTTTCAATCATACATTTAAATATAGTTCCTATAATCCAATTGGCTTATAATCAATATACAACTTTTTCTTACTCTAGCTGTTTTAATAACCTAATTCAGTCAAGCCTAATGCTCAAGAAAATTAAATACTGGTAAAACTAAAAAAGGAGACCAAAGTCGAGAAGAGGAATAAGGGACACATGCCTAGAATACAGGGGGGCTCTGGAATGTAGGAGGGAAGAGAGGGTGAATGGGAGATTGAGCGAAATAGAGGAGAATGGTGCCGGCATCGAAAGGGACTGGTTTACTAATCAATTTTAGGGGGGCACTAGCTAGTTGTCGAAGAACAGCAGGTAACAAAGTAATTGATGATTTATATTGAGAGCATTTATATTATTTACTTTTACATTTTCCCTGGTCCATATTACGAGGGTATATTAGTACTAGACTGTACATGGATTGTTGGAGTTAGTAGGGCAAGAGAGGCCCGACGCGGGGGTGCTTCGGACCCCCTGTGAGTAGTATGATTTATTGTTATTTTGATACAGAACAGTAACTGTTTCATTATTTTTATGTGCATATTTCTCGAGCCTTCTCTATTTGAATTATACCAAAACCACCGATTGATGGCATCGTTATGACCCACAGAAGCATCAAAGCGTAAGTTTATCGTGTTTGTTATAATTTTTATTGAAATCACTTGCTGTTTATACTATTAATCGGTCTCATGCTCCCGGGCTAAAATAGCCAGAAAAGACCGAACTTTACATATGTATAAAAAATCATTTACATATAAAAATATTTGAATGTTTTGGTCTGCATCCCATTATCGTAAAAATCGCAATAGTATACTTGTTTCCTTGAACAGCAGGAATCTAAAAAAAAATATGATACGCCTATGTGTGTTTATGTCATCTGAAGATGTGTCATTGGTGATTCAAATTGCGCCGTGTTGTTTTTAGCAATGTCGGCCATTTTCTGCTTCCCCTCTGCCCGAACAACCCGCAAGCCTCCCAGTTGGCGGTTTGTATATCATGCCAAGTTATATTTGCCACAAATGCCAATTTATGATTAACTCCCGGCGTCTATTTATTTACTCCATTGTTAGTGGTCCGAATTTTTCTTTCAATTTGACAGGAAAATGGGTACTCAGAAAAGAAAAGTGCTCCTATTTCTAGACAATGTAGGATTCCACCCTCGGGAATTGAAAAAAAAAATGTGATAATTATATTTTTACCCCCCAATACGACTTCTGTATCTCAGCCTTTGGATCAAGGCATCCTCAAGAACTTAAAATTTTATTGCAGAGATCTTATTTTAAAACATGTCTTAACAAAAATTGACGACGCCAAATCTGTGACAGTGTTTTGGAGGCATTATATTTTATAAAGACGGCATGGAATAAAGTGAATTCTGAAACAATCAAGAATTGCTTTATTAAAGCTGGATTCAAGAAAGGAGAATGCATTCCAACTTAGTATAATCCAGAAAATGAGCTTCTTTTATCACTTCTTGCCGGGCTAATGCGTCATGCAAAATCCTTAGGATCAGGTGATCCCCAAGCAGAAGAATTTGCAGACATAGACCAAAAGATGCAAACTGAGGAAGAAATCAGTGATTCTACAGATCTTTCCATTACGGTTGCAGAGCCCAATAATAGTGAAGATGATGATAATGTATCAGAAGAAGAAATTATGGCAATTGTACCTAGTGCTTCAGAATCCATAAAGTCGTATGATGAAGCCCTGCGTACAATTTCCTTTTTAAAGACATTCTCAATGAATGATTTTATTGCGTTTCAGCATTTAAAAAACCTGGAAACCCACTTTCAGAATTGCCTTATTCAACAGAAACTTAACTAAACGCGTCAAACAAGTATTTTGGAATTGGTTCAAAATCCAACACAATAACTAGTGTCGTGGTGCTGTACGTATGTGGTACAACACTCGTATGTATGTATTTGTGTACGTATGTATGTGTATTAAATTTTGCTTTGAGAATGTTGGCCTTATTCGTTCTGTTCCGTTCAATTTTCAAACTAGTTAATAAAATAAATTAAAGAAAATTTGTATGTTTTTGTAATGTTTTTCAATACATGTATGCTATTAAGCAGGCATCTCCGATAACCGGACATTTTTCCTTACCAGAGCTTTCACTATTTAAAAAAAAACCGGAATTTATTTACATTTTCCTATTTAACTTATTGAAACTAGGCTTCAAAATTTATCATCTACCCACATGAGAAATTCTACTCATGGGGAGTACTATAACACACATAGCCCCGGAGTTACGGCAAAGACGCGACAAATTTGTGTACTGAAAAAATTGCATTTTTTAATTTGGTACGCCACTGGTCGGCCCCCCAACACATACCACCAAACCGACCATATTTTTGGAAAGCCCGTTCATTTCTGTACTTACGCATCTTACAGCAAAATCCCGACAAATTAACAGTTTCAGAGTTATAAGCGTTATAATCGTTTGGTATTTTTTTACCAAATAATTACATTCACTCGGCTTTATATATATCCTTTCTTCGTTCAAATAGATAAACATCGATCTAGCTTAAAATTTAAAATGTTTTATTAGAAATTTCTATTATTTACGTAACTTAAAATAAAAAGAGCACTTTTGCTAAAGATTTCTCTCATGGACCATAACCCACGACGCCCAGAGCGGAAAACTATTTAAAGCAGGAAGTAAGGAAATGGGAAAAGGATAAACTAACAATCTGAAAGAGCCTAAGACAATGGGGGAGGTTTATTGAGCTGTCGGCCAGAGAAGCTATAGCTTTTCGATTTTCAATGCCTCATTACTGTTTAGGAAAATACTACCGGAAAGGAAAGTGTACTCTTGGAGGACTATAAATGCTGAGTGAGTTTTACGTTGTTTTTTTATTGGATTTTTGTAATTGGTAACAAAATCAGCTTTAGCTGACTCCAGGCCCTTATTATTCTAGGTGTCGTCCGTCCAATTTAACATGACAACCCTTCCTGCTGCACAGCATAAAAATACAAGATTTACTTATTCCACACAAAGACGACGACTTGGGAATTCCAAACTTCCCCTGTTTCCCGATTACAAAAGTTTGGTAGTTAGGCGAGCAGTTC
This sequence comes from Taphrorychus bicolor, assembly GCA_951812265.1. Lineage (NCBI taxonomy): Eukaryota > Metazoa > Arthropoda > Insecta > Coleoptera > Curculionidae > Taphrorychus > Taphrorychus bicolor. The sequence continues at coordinate 36,284,303 of OX638297.1, forward strand.
AGCAGAAGATTGGCAGTTAATATTTTATGCTTGTTCCGAGATTTATATTTAATATGGAAAGTACTTGCGGGCTCCTGCGGAATACAGCAAACAAGATCGATGGGTAGCTGAGTTTCTGCACGAATTATATCCGGTAGAGAGTCCTGTGTCAAAAGCCCAGTCTAAAACTCAGATACATAAAATATTTGAAATTTGTTTGATATTGAAAATTTATTGTATATATATCGTATGATATACCGTTCGTTGACAACGCTATTTTGAAGACTACTGAATAATAGATTCATTCCTGTTTTGATATCAAAATAGAAATAATCTCTATTGTTCTCTCTAAACTCTAAGTGAAAATTATTCACTGCTGGGCGGGTTAATAAGATAAATTTTAGGTGCATGCCCCATCTATTATAAGTAGGCCAAGCATTCCCTTTGTGTCACTAATATGAAGTTATTAATGCGGATGCTCAAAAACAATATGACAGAGCGTTACTTATTAAATGCATAACTCTAGAAAATTAAATGAAGCAGTTAGAAATTGGGCACTCAAAGTGAGAAAAACTTGAAATGCTGGAGTACCATTCCCAAACAAAACATCTGGAATGAGAAACGATTTCATCCCAGTTTGATCAAATTTAAGACTTTAAATCCATAATTGTATTAAACAAAAAAAAATACTTTTCTCTTCTCAAAGCAAAATAAACGCGGAATACACGATAATGGTACAATTAGATGCTGCGCGATTTAAAAATCTTGAATGCAAAAGGTTCTAAAAACAATTAAATACACTTTCGGAGAAGTTTCGTTGAAGAATCAACTAATCTGTCTTGTTGCCAGGCCTCATCAATAATTGTGTTAGTATGTTGAATGTATTTTTGTGATGAATGTAACCTAGAATCAATTGAAACGATACACCCCAAATTTTGAATGAATTTTAAAATTGTCTATCGCCAAAGCCACTCAACCGATTTTCGTTGGAGATGCCATTTTTGTAAGATCCATATATAGACTGATTTAAGTAGTTATGTACTCGTTTATTTGTTTCGCAGGTTTCCTAATAGAAGGTTCAACAAAACTTGATGCATTTTTGTAAAAATTTTTTGAGCAGATAATTGTGCAGAAAAAAAATTAAGAACATTTTTTGCTACGTGAGTATGTGGAGACGCGTTATACTTCGGGACCTCTTTGGTGTTTTTTGTATATTTTACCTGGTTCCATAGATATTTAGTTTTTTCTATAAAAGAGGTATCATTTCACACTGGTGCTCCAATTTGCCCCATAATAGAAATATTGATAAAAATTTCATATGGAGTATAAAGACTATGCACAGGGCAAGATAGACGTATAGGCGTAATGGCGACTATTGGTTAATTCGGTCTGTTTGTATTAACCCAAACAATTTTCGAAGTTCAGTTTCCGGTCAGAATTCAGAATGTAAAGATAAAAAAATGAGGATTAATGCCAAATTCGTGGCTCACCCTGTACATCTAAACAATTAATTAGACATAGCTCGGATTCGTAGATGACTAGGTCCAATTCCAAATCGTTGTAATGCTAATTGAATAGGAGATTTGTTTTTCTTATGGTCTTGAAATGTTACACTTTTAAAAAAACCTACTTTTTTTTAAACCAATGAAGATATAAAGAAGGACAGAAAAACTGCAATAATCAAGCTGCGGAATTTCAAAATCATCCAGTTTGTTCCACATCACTTAATTTTGGACATTCGATTATCACTTCGATATCCGAGAAAAGAAACTTTCTGTTCGCCACTGTGGATGTGTCGAACTTTACGTTATAAAACTTCATCTAGCAGCCTATGAAATTTTGACAGAAAAGGATGACATAATAAAAATAAATGGACTTTTGTTCCTCCATCTTTTTCTTTTGACATTTCACAGCCAACTAGATGAAGTTTTATAATGAACATCCCTTATAGTCATTACGCCTATACGTCTAGCTTGCCCTATGCATAGTCTTTATATTGCATATGAAAATTTTATCAATATTTGTATTATGGGACGAAATGAAGTCCTAGTGTTAAATGATACCTCTTTGATGGAAAAAAACTAAATATCTATGGCACCAGGCAAAATATCCAAAACACAAAAAAAATTTCTAAATTTTTTCCGCAAAATTATCTGCTCAAAAATTTTTACAAAATGCATCAAGTTTTATTGAACCCTGTATTAGGAAATCTCTAAAACATATAAGTGAGTACATAAAGGAGATAATGTTCTTGACCGCCAAGGTAAAATAGTGTTGAAGTTCTTGGGTTATCGGTCTGGGCGACTAGGTATGAAAACTCCTAAACTTCCAAGCTTTCGACAAATTTTATTGTCCTCATCAGGGCAGTTGCATAATAAGATGACAAAAATTAAAATTATTACACTCAAGAGGCCGCAATGTTTTAAAGTTCATTCAAAATTTGGGGTGTATCGTTTCAATTGATTCTAAGTTTATTATTTTTTTGTGAGAGGTTGACATCATTGAACATACAATTAATTCATAAAATACCAAACCTTCTCTAGAGGTCATTCCATACAGTAAATACTTGTTCATGTTTAGCCGTTACAGAACCGATCTTTGAGTCGTAATACCTTTTGCATTCAGACCACTCCAGTTCTATCGGATTGTACTGGCAATGGTGAGGAGGCAACTGTATTACTTTGTGACCGTGCTGCAATTCATCAATTCTAATGAACGCAAAAAAATATGAATGAAAGTGTCAAATACCTGCTTTATTAAGCTTTATTATTTTTATTTATACATATCGTTTGATCGTTGGTAAATTTCTCTTAGCTACACCCCAAATTTGATCCTTCATGGCTCAATCAGGGACAGGAATATGTTTTTCGTTCAACCATGTAATTAAAGAAGCTTTGGACCAACTTACATTTGGAATATTTTCTACCAACTAAGAGTGATATGGCGCATTATCCATAATAGCCAGACACGGTTTTTCCATGTTTAGTAGAAGTTGTTCCGAGAATCACTTTATAAAGTTTGCAGAGTTCACGGCATTGTGATTATTACATATTATTATAAAAAAATATTGTATTTTAGAGGCTAGATACATGGTGATCATGGTTTGCGACCTTAAGGGTCACTTTTACATCTCCAGTTTAACCCTGCCTGAAGTTTAAACTCCGGATTTGATGTATATTTCATTGTTTATCTGTCAAAATCTTTCGGTATACTTCAAAATGAAGTTTAAACTGAACTGGTAAAAGTGGTTCTAAGGATGACTTTTACAACTAGTAAACCAGTAAAACTTCAGTTTGAAGTTAAAACACCAGTAATAATGACAAAGATGTATTCTTACCTCACAGATAAACAATGCAATCTACGTCATATCTGGTGTTTCAATTTCAAACTGAAGTTTTACTGATAATTGTAAAAGTCGCGCTAAATACTTGAAGTTGTAGTGGTTAGCGGGTTTAGATTTAGAATAAAACAAAATACCTTTTTCTAATTTTGACATACCGGGTGTCCAGCAGAACCCTGGACATAGGAGATTAACATGGGAAATCGATTTCAATTTTTTTGCGCCTGTGCGGTTGATTGGATTCAAAAACTTTTAAGAGTAAAGTTGTAGAGCTTATGGTCAGCTATTATCCTGTAATTTTGTTCAATACTTCAATTTTGGCAGTTTTTTGGAAACACGCCTTGAAAGGTGCAAGAATTTGAATTTGGCGCGTCACCCCCGCCATGCTTGTGCAGTGTCGCCAACATAATAATTTTTTATGTCAGAGTCAGAGCCGATTTTCCTTTCTTATTTATTTTGAGGGACTATCATATAGTAATTAACGTGATTATGCAGTGAATATCTATTGACTGAATGGATATGAAGACAAATACCTATTTGTAGTCAAAATTAGAAAAATCTTGTATGAAACATGTGACTAAAAACTTTTTTTGTGTATCTCATTCAAATTGCGAGAACTCGCTGCGCTCGTCCCGCAAACATTCATTCGTTACACAAAATCGGACTTTTCGTAACTGGTTACATAAATAGCCATTGTAAATCGAAAAACGTTCCACGTTTCAACTGTTGATTCGCCTTAAACTTGCGTTTGAAACAAAGCAGTCTTCAGTTCCTGCATGAAGTATAATAAATCTGGACCCTTCTTCTGATTTCTTTCTAACGGTTTGAAGTGAACCATCTTGCCAACTTTTACGAAAACCGCCCTTGCTGTATAGCCACGTTTCATCCAAGAAAACAGGTTGATAACGGAATAAGGAAACTTCATTTTGTATGTATTCACGCAAAAACTTCTGTCTGCTTTCTGCCACATAAGGCTGTTCAATCAAAAATAGTCTGTTCGATATAGAACATTTTTCCACTTAAAAAATATTGAAATATATACTTTCAATATTGACATACAAAAAGTACTATCACAGAAAGCATTACCCGACGAATACATATTGTAAATTATGGTTCTAATTGCATGGTCATGAACAGTGGTAAGTGAATTTCCCCTGGTTAATGCAATAGCTTGGCTTGCGTTATGCTTGAAATCCTCATCCTTATCTTCGCCTTGCAAACTAATTTTCTTGACAGTACTTAAAGAAATGTCTAAGGCATCTGAAACTCTCTTTGTAATTTACTATTCAAAAATACATCAAATATAAACTTACATTGTTACGAAAGACATATTACCAGCATCTACTGGTAATAATGTTTTTCGTGCCACTTTTTCTCCCTGAAAGTAGTCAATGGGTATTGGTATCAAAATTTGTTCCTTTTCGCCGCAGCGCCAAGGCATTTTGTAACAATTTCACAAAATGTTATCTTTTGCCGTTGACGATTACTTGTGAAGTTCTTGGATTGTCACAGACCGACCAGAACATAAAACCAAGAACTTCAAAAGTTGTCACATTTTTCGGTAAAGAACATTCCTTCCTTTTGGGGACGATTAAACCAGAATTTCAAAATTTTACCGACATTTTGACATTAAGCACAAAGCATCCCCATATAGAACGGAAAGTGAAATGTTACACCTGGGCGATATTTTTCAGCGCCATCTGTTAATAGAAAGGCATAGTTTTAGAAATCCTGGCGCATTCACCATTTATAATTCCGCTTTTTGGAAGGCCGTACTGGACGTTTCAAAAGAAGATGCATGTGATTCAATATGTTATTCTACATTTCATTCTAAGCAAAAATGTTCCTTTATACACTTATATCGGTAGAGGCTTGTAGGATATATTCTAATTATATCCCAAGTTTATAGGTACATTTTTGCTTAAAAAATATATAGAATAAGATATTGAAGTACATATCTTCTTCCTGAAACAACCTGCTGGTCTATCTAATAGATTATGGTATTGTATTTATAGGGAGACGTTTTTTTTTATGTGAATAATCTTATAGCTATTTATGTAACCAGTTACGAAAAAGCTAATTTTGTGTAACGGATGAATGAAAATGAATTTGAATGAGATACTGAAAAAAGGGGCTTTTCGTCACGTGCTTCATACAAGATTTTTTCTAATGTTGACTACAAATACTTAGAGAGAGAGTTATTATTATTATTAAATGTTATTTATTTTTTATACAATTTGTTGAGATGTGGTTTTGATTTTTGGGTTGTGGGATCAGGGGTGTTATTCAAAATCAGTTATGAACATGTCGACGTTTCGCCATATATTACAGCATCCTCAGGACACTAAAAGTTTTTATAGAATCCTTTAAAATCATATCTTCTTCTGTAGCTTATTCTGTCCACTGCTGAACAAAAGCCTCTCTCAAATGCTTCCACTTCCCCCGTTCCTGTGCAGCCAGTATCCAGTTTCCGGCTGTTCTTCTTATATCATCGCTCCAGCGGGTAGGCGGTCGTCCTCTGTTACGATATGCGTCTTGTCTTGGACGCCATTCTGCTATCTTCCTTGTCCATCGATTGTCCGTCATTCTGGCAACATGCCCCGCCCAGTTCCACTTTAAATGTAAGATAGTCTCGACAGCATCTCGTGTCTTCGTTCTAAGTCTTATAGTTGTATTTGGGACTCTGTCTCGAAGGGTGATTCCCAGCATCGATCTTTCCATCCTGCGTTGCATCACTTGTATTTTCGTAATGTTTTTTCTTGTAAGTGTTAGTGTTTCTGCACCATATGTCAGCACGGGAAGGACGCACTGGTTGAACACCTTTCTCTTCAAGCATATTGGGAGATTGGACCGAAACACTGATTTTAGTTTTCCAAATGCTGCCCAAGTCAGACCTATTCTACGCTGGATTTCGCGTGTTTGATTGTCCCGTTCGATACTGATTTCATGTCCTAGGTATTTGTATGAATATGTCTGTTCTATATTTATGTTGTTAATTTTTAGAGAATTGTTAAAACAAGGTTTGTCATATATTGTGTCTTTGACAGATTTATTTCAAGGCCTACCTTTTCTGCGGCTGTTTGTAAGTCTTGTAACATTGTTTGTGCCTTAGCCGTGTCGTCTGTTATTAGGACGATGTCGTCGGCGAAGCAAAGGTGGCTTAGATTTTCTCCATCGATGTTAATTCCCATGTTGTTCCATCTTATTTTGTTTAGCACACTTTGCAGCAGAGTAACGAATAATTTAGGAGAAAGCGCGTCACCCTGTCTCAGGCCCCTTTCAATTTTGAACTTGTTGGTATGTTGATTGTTGTTTATCTTCACGTATGCTGTGGATGTAGTATATATGTATTTAATAGCTGAGGAGTAACGGTAGTCAATTCGGCATTCTGCAAGTGCTTCTAGCAGTTTCTGGTGGTCCACTGTATCAAAGGCCTTTTTGAAGTCTATAAAAATCAGCATAAGCGGTTTGTTGTACTCTATACACTTCTCAATTATTAGTTTCATTGTGAGCAAGTGATCGTTGGTACCGTATTTTGTTCTAAAACCCGCTTGCTCTCTTGAAAGAAAGAACTCTAGTTTGTTTGTTAGGCGTGTTGTTATAATCTTTGTGTAGAGCTTATAGATGTGACTTAGAAGACTTACTGGCCGGTAGTTTTCAAGGTTCGTGTTATCTCCTTTCTTGTGTATGATGATGATTTGCGCACTTTCCCATTGCGATGGTATTGTTCCTCCGGAGAGGCATTTATTAAATAGGGTTTTAAGGGCATTGATGATGTCTTGTCCGCCCATTTTAATGCTTTCTATTACCATCTCGTCTTCACCAGGTGCTTTGTTGCTTTTCATACTTTTTAAAGCTGATATAATTTCATCGTCATTTATCTCTTCGAGGTCTTCTGAGCCTTGGTTTAAAATTATTGGAATATTGGATTTTATTTCTCTATTTGGTGTTGAATATAGTCGTTTGTAGAAAGCTTCAATGGTCTGCGTTATTTCCCCCTTGTTTGTCACTATTCTGCCCTCTGTGTTTTTGATTTTATATATATTATTTTTTCTCGCTAGATTTTTCCTTGCCAGAACTTTCAGACTTTTATTCTCTTCTATTGTAGTTTTTATGGATTCCGTATTTTGTTCTCTTTTGTGTTTTCTTATCTCTTTAGCTATTTCTTTATTGATATTTCTATCTTCTATTGTTGTTTTGTCTGTCAGTTCTCTTCTTTGTTTCATTAAAGATTTTGTTCTTAGGTTGAGTTTTTGGTTCCTGTTTTTGCTTCTGCCGCACTTTTCAATTGTTGCATTTACGCTGTTTGTAATGTTCTCATATATTGCGTTAACTGTCATACGATTATTTACGTTTAGAGATTTAGATAGTTGCTGTTCATATTCATACACGTTTTCAGGCAAGTTCCATTTTTTGTGACTCTTTTTTAGGATCATGTTGTTTCTTTCCTTTCTTATGTTTAGTTTTATTTTCGCTCTTACTAGGCGATGGTCGCTGCCTGTTGAGAATCTATTCAGAACATCTACATCACTGACAATATCTTTTCTGCTGCTGCATATGAAGTCGATGGCGTTCTTGGTCCTTCCGTCTGGACTCATCCATGTCCATTTTTTGTTGTCATTTTTTTGGAAGAAGGTGTTCATTGCGAAGAGATTTTTGCTATGCAGAAAGTCTATCAAGGTATTTCCTCTTTCGTTTCTCTCGCCCAATCCGTGGTGCCCAACCGCGTTTTCAGCTTCATCTATTTTGCTTCCGATTTTAGCATTAAAGTCTCCGATTAGCAGAGTATAGTGGGATTTCTCGTCTTGTATGGCTGAGGATATATCTTCGTAAAAGCATTCGATATCTTCCTCTGTATGGTTGCTTGTGGGCGCGTAGGCTTGAATGATTTTCAGAGAGTATTTTTTGTTAAGTTGGATGGTGATGAATAAGACTCTAGGGCTTATACTTTTGATGTTTATAATATTTTCAGTGTGTCTTTTGTGGACCAAAAAACCTATTCCTCTTATTGCAGTTTCTTCTCCTGCATAGTGAAAGATATGTCCTTTGTCCAGAGTGATTTGACCTTCCCCTATGCGTCTGACTTCGCTTAGGCCCAATATGTCCCATTTAATGTTTGTGAGTTCTTCCTCTAGTTCTAGCATTTTCTCGTTTGTTGATAATGTTCTGGCGTTGTAAGTTGCTACGTATATCGGGTATTTTCTGTGACGGTGTGTATTGTTGTCTTTAGGTGATGAAGGCGATTGTTTGCTTCCCCCAGAATCCATGAGGCAGACCTTTTTCAAGGTGTGGGATTTGCCAAATATTGATCTACCCACCTGGGGTGTGTGTCCTTTTCTCTTTGGAATCGCCATATTGAGAGGTTTATAGCCAAATTTTCTTCCACGTTGGCCAGACGGGTTGGAAGAGGGATAGGAATGTTAGAAAGGAAATAAGTGGTTTTATAGGAAATTTGGGAGTTTTGACAATGGTTTCCCCGTATGGTCTTTGGAGATAAACCAAGGCTCGCGTGGGCAGGGTCGCATTCCTGAAGTAGATCTGTCATCTATCGGGACTATAGATGAGTATCTACCCGCTACCCGTATGTATAAAATCATATATATATATATACATATAAAAAGAACAATACTGTTAAAAAGGGGGGACGAAACAAAGGCCAAATGAAAGTACTTATGCGTGCTTAACCCTGTCCAGAATTCCAAAGTAAGCGGTGCTCAAATTTTCGATATCTGTTTGTTTATTAAAAGTTTCCTTTTCCGTTCTTATCGATATCATTTCGCTAAAGAGTCTCTTTCTATAGTTGGGTTGGGTGTCCAGAATGGCTTCATCATCAAAGTTAAAATTATGGCTAGTATTTATTTTATATTCCACCAAAGCTGTAAGGGTTTGTTTTTTTATGGACAATTTTTTGGTCATTGTTAAACAAAAAGGAGATTTAAAGAACACTCTGTCTAAAACACATGGAGATGATGGTAATAGAGGCCACGAAACTTGCCACGAAAATGATAACATATGGAGCCTCCACCAAAAAATAGTACAAGAGGCGGCATCTTGTTCACAAGTATCAGAATCTGAGGGACATGATGAACTGAGACATTATTTAAATCGTCCACCTCTCGACATTAAAAATGATCCAATTAAGTTTTGGGAAGAACAAAGGACCACATATCCCATACTGTCAAAAGTATATCTACAATTTTTACCAACTGTTGGAACGTCCGTTCCTTCGGAACGCCTTTTTTCCCAAACGGGAAATATAATGGATCCGAACAGAAGTCGCTTATTGCCTTCGAGATTATGAAATGATTTTTGAATTCACTGACATTCGAAGATTAGATTTTACAGTAGTTACACATATATTATAAAATGTCATTCTTCAAAAGACAGAATTCAAGAAGAATATTTTTGAATTCACAGCCTCAAAGTTTGATAATCTACAAGGCAATAAGCGGCATTAAAGAGCAGAAACATTAGATGTATGATGAATATTTAATAAATGTTCTGTTTCTGTAATGATGTATTTATTTATATAATATAGGTAGTAATTTTTGTGGCTTTCGGCAAAAGAAAATATATAATCGATTTTTACAAATATCGATTATTACATGTTCCATTTATAGTCGAATCGATTTTTTGTACTGCCATTTAAATCGATTCTGAAAATCGATCTTTTTCGAAAATATCGGCATCCCTAAATTAAATGCCCTTGCTTAAAGGCTTACAACGCATTAACGCAGTAAGGTCCAAAGTTCAAAATCCGGAAACAAAAAATATTTATATAACGCCGTTAACCCGCTATTTGTCCCAAGCAATATTTTAGATCGTTTTAGATAATAATTAGATCAAAAAATCTATAAATAGTCTTGCGAGTTGAAAGATTACAAAAGAAAAAGAAGCTAATTTATATATAGTCATCTCTTACCGAATTACGTAGTGAAAACTTAAAACAGCTACACTACACGCGTCGTATTAATTGCAACCCCTTCCCTTTCATACCTACCAGATGAATTCATTCATAATTGTAATTTCTCATGCCGAGTAAATGCTCGCGGCATCTATTAGAATTTATCGAAAGCTCGGTTGAACTACTATAACAAATATAAATACAATGCTTTTGGTCTCCTCTCAATTATGTATTATTTTTATTAAACTTTTTTTGGTACTAGAAAAATACCGCAATAAATCGTTACACTTTTCCTGGGTTAGTTTGCGTCTCGTTGCTTCATGCAATTCCGAAATTTAACCTCAAAATGTTTTTCGTCTGTTTTTATCACGTCGTAATAAAACAAGCAATAATTCAGCGGCAAAACAAGTAAACATGTTCTTATCACGACCGCCTTATTTGGCAACTTGGGTTTATGGGGCCAAAAACTGAGTGGAAGTTGTGGCAATTCAAACTTCCTAAACTAAATCTATAGCCACTTAAGGAAACCGTGTAAATATGCACTGTTTTTATTTCAAGCCTTTCGGCTCATGAAATCCATAGATATGAAGCGGTAAAGGACGTTCGTTGATTTTTTAATTGTTCCACCGACCTTTTGACCCAAAAACCTAAAAGCGTTTCTCAAAATGTAACTAAAGAATGATGCAGTATTAACACCACTCATTTTTTATCCCCTTTTTCTCTTTGTAACTGAGTGGGCTATCTCAAGTTACAGCATTAACCGACACAAAGCTGTGTAATATTTCACGCGTCAGGTGTCATCGAATGAACGAGCAGACGTTTGCGTAAAGTGTTATTTATGGAAACTCTAATGTTCAAAGCCTCATATTCGTCATTTTAACATAATGTTTTATCTCTGTTACTGTGTTTTTGCCCTTTTAGTGCAAGGCGTAAAGCGAAACTGATAAATGTAGGGTGAGCGCAGGTTCATTTTTGCATAATTTTTGTAGATGTAACTAGGCAAATATTGGAAATTTGTGTTTGGGTCCATTAGTGATGATAAAATTTAATTTCAACTAACTTGTTTATACGAATTTTTTTCGTAATAAAATGTAATTAAAATATCAGGCTTAATACATGCTGAAAGAAGTAGCAGAAATGCTGAGAGGAACAAAAATCCTCTTTTAAACGTTTCAGCCATAAGTTTTAGTAGAGCACTAATGGCACACCTGTCACTGGAAGAAATCTGGAAGTGTGATGTTAAAAGACTATCAACGGGGCATAAGATTAAAATAATTTGAAGATTCCGGCAAATTCGGTTATTCCGGAAAACTTTCTTACTTGAAATACCCTATGCAGGGTTATTTAAATTGGCCACTCGTCATTGGAATCTCGTAAACCAAACGAGACACGAATTCGATTAAATTGAGGCAAACTTGCGAATTTTAATAAAGATCATGTTATTTTAAAGTTTTAAAAATGTTTTCTGCTTTCAAAGGTATTCCAAAAAAAAAACGAAAATTATGAAAATTGTTTTTGTTTTTTCCTGAACTTATTTGAAGCCGTGTTCTAACAAAAATTGCACATTCTCGTGGGGAATTTTTTAATGTACATTACAGTACTGTTTTTAGTTCGACATTTCGACTTCTCTGGGGCATCATCAAGTTCAGTTTTTTAAACATGGATTTTACATTTGAATTACAAAAATTGAAAGGCTTTTTTATTGCAAATCTAATGACGTGTAACTCTTTATACTTTCGTTAGTTTATGTCACTTTTAACGATTTACTTACTTTTACACAGAGTATTCAGGTTACTGAAATTCGTTATTAAAATTTCGGAAATCGTAAAATATGCGAACTAAATAGATTAAATTTGTAATACAAAATCCGATTTCTGCAGAAAATCATCGAATAAAATCGACATCTATCATCATTTCTCTGAAACTATTAAAAAGTTGAAAAAAAGCTGAAACTATTAAAACGTTTCGAAAAATAATTTTTAATTTTTTATTGTTATTTTATTTTCTAAAGGATTTCTAATATAACGTTTTGAATTTTTGGTAAGCTACAGAATTTTTGGTAATCAACTATTTTTTAGTAGGAACAACATTACGTATTTATAATTTTTTAGAACTCTTTAGTTTTCTTACCTGGTTACACCATCTTGTACAAAATAAAAAGTACGAACGAGAATAGGGAATTTATTTTTCAACATCTTAAGTTAAGAAAAAAGATTGTAAATTTAAGAACCATATCTTGTTCAGTCTCAAAAACGGGCTAATTTGTTGCAATTTAACCTAATTCGACAAATCTGAATACCGGTAAACATTTCGTAAATGTAAATAAAGCGTTAAAAATTTCATAAATTCTAACGAAAATACAGTACGTTATATATGATTGAATTTGTAGTAAAGAAAGCTGCCAGTTTTTGATATTCGTATTTATAATTAAATATATGTTTTTATTTGTTGATGATGCTCCAGAAAGTTTGAAACGTCGAACTGTAAATTGAATTGCAGTCCGTCTTGTATAGCATAATAATTCTGCACAATAGAACCAATGTTCTTTTCTTCAGTCTTGCAGAATTTTAAATATAATGTTTATTGCTAGTATCCGAATTTATAATGGAGCTGGCTGGTTCCGTTCTGCAGAAAGCAGTCGAATTACGAAACGGAAAACCCTAGTAGCCTTAATGATTTATACGAAATTTCATTATTCGTACACGTACTCCGCATCAATGACAAAATGTATACAAGATATACTATTAATAAAAAATTAAATATAAAACTCTGTATATTCGAAGTAATTTTAAATTGTGTCGGTTAGTTTTACTTACCCTCTGGTAAAAACTAATATATGTGAAAATAATATCATAAAATCAAATGTACCCTTTTCAAATTGATATAATAGGTATTATATAAACTAGAATACTTGAATAAAAAAAATAATAACGTGGTCCTATTAGAGAGGAATTTAAAAAATTCCTCTGGAATCCAAGATGTAAATTCATAGAAATGCTGCTATGCCCATTTCATTTAGAGTCCTGATATTATCCTTTCTAGTATTATCATCTTGCCTCGGTTATTCCAGATGTAATAATTTATGACGCTTACCTTTACCGAGCCAAAGACAATTTCAACACAGAGAAGATTTATTGACGATATCACCTTTTGTCCATTTTTAGTGTCACTTTATCACAATTATTACAATCCTTAATGTAAATCTCAGGCAATTTGCAAACTAGACGTATTAGGAATGATAATTTAAAAAGCTCTACAACTCGTCGAATTATGTTTTGTAATTTAGAGTATCCATCAGTTATCTAATTTAGTTTACCATCATTGACAACATCACTTTTATAGTTGATTTTTAAAATTAAACTTTTCTTTAACAGAAATTTAAAAAATACGTACATAGTGGCAAATGTATTTACAGCAGTTTATTTATGCCACTCCTTCTGGTCGCACTGCCTAATCTCGTTTCCAAAATTGTAAATTGTCAGGTCATCCCAAGATCTGAATGAATGAATCCGTGGTCCAATGGAATTTATTCCTGACATTTCATCTACAGCTGCGGCAGACATTATCGAAGGTGATGAGGCAATGGGCGATGTGATCTGCAGTGCCTCCCGACGTTGACTGATTCGACTGTGGTGAGCTCCGTAGTATTTACTCCCCCGCCGTCGCGCTGCAGTGGAGGGACGGAGGTGGGGGTAGTGTAGGCGCGGGGTTTCGGCCCACTTGAGGTATTCGTAGAACTCGTTTCCAGTCTGCAACTAGAAACATAATTTCCTCTTTCCTGTTGAAATTGTTGTCGTGTTTAAAGATCTCAATGGCTTCTCTGGTTAGTCTCGGATAGAAACGCTGCGATTAATATAAGATATCCACCTGGTTGAAAGAACATCCCAAATTTCCTGAGGATAAAAAGGACCTTCAGATTTAGTCAAGCGAGCGAGAGTACAATTGCATATAATAATAAAACAATTTTATTTATCAATTTAGAACTACCTAACAGCCTGCATTGAAGCGACTGTGAAAAGGTGGATTGTTTGACACATGAAAGGAGGATTGCAGCACACGCCGTCGCAGCGAACCCAACAAGGAAGAAATTTGACGCACTAAGTGCCACCAACAATTCGCCGGACACGTTAAACCTTACATCCGAAGAGAATCAACTCAAGGTTGTAGTCAATTCGACCGAAAAAGAACTGTCCACAGATGAGCTGAGCGCTCTGAAGAAGGGAGGAAATTTCGCCATAACTCCTACCCAGGATACCCGTGAAAGACATCGTAGCAAATGTGGAGAGCGAAATCCGGCAGCGGGCTGCCAATTCAGACGGCTGAACAAATAAGGATGGAGACATCACCAATTCTACAACGCGCAAAACCACCAGAAACAATCTCACCTTCGCAGAAAGGAAAGCTTTGAAAGCCTTGAACGCAGACAAGGATATTCTCATTTTACCAGCAGATAAAGAAAACGCAAAACGCTACGGTACTAGTGTCGGCATCGGATTACGAAGGAAAAATAAGGACACTGTTAGATCCCAAAACCTACAAGAAGCTACCTTGTGATCCAACCGCCCGGATTCTGAGGACCACCAATAATTTAATCAAGGACGTGGCATCGGATGAAATGACTAAGCTTAAAAAATCAGAAGCCTTGCCATCAAGGCTGTACGGTTTCAAGTTCAAACTTGGTTCTCAGGTTGAAAAGGCTGCAGTTTCTCATGCACTCTCAAGTAATCTAAGTTACTCTTACTACATTAAGATCATCCTCTATCAACCCTTTGAAAATGACATACGTGACCTCAGTCAACTCAACCCACAAATAACAATAAAACGTACTTGCACACTTTGTTTCTGCAAATTCAGTCGAGACAAACTACCAAATTTTCACTTTTTTCTTATAACTTGGTTCTTAGATTGAAAACGCTGCAGTTTCTCATGTACTCTCGAGTAGTTTACATTACTTCTAAAACCAACTCCATGGTAACTGTCCGTTTAGATTATCTCCTATCAACCTTTTAAAAACGTCGTACGTAACCTCAGTTAGCTCATCCCACAAATAATAATAAAGCTTAATTAACCACTTGCTGCAAATTCAGTTTAGACAACACTACTAAATTCTCACCCTTTTCTTATAATTTGGTTCTTAGGTTGAAAACGCTGCACTTTCTCATGCACTCTCGGGTAATCTACATTACTTCTTAACCCGACTCAATGATATCTGTTCGCTAAGATTATCCTCTATCAACCCTTTAAAAATGACGTACGTGACCTCAGTCAGCTCACGCCACAAATAACAATAAAACGTAGTTGCACACTTTGTTTCTGCAAATTCAGTCGAGACAACACTACCATATTCTCGTAACTTGGTTCTTAGGTTGAAAACGCTGCAGTTCTCATGCAGTAATCTATGTTACTTTTTCCTACTCCTTGAAAATGATGTACGTGACCTCAGTCAGCTCAACCCACAATTAACAATAAAACGTAGTTGGACACTTAAAAATCGGTTTTTTTTGCACAATTAAAAAATGTTGACTTTCATTTATCTTCATCTCAAAGTTAGAGACAAACATCTGCGGCAAAGAATGTGTTATATATTATTATGTATTTTGACATTTGAAATTGTACCAAAAATAAAGTTATTTGTTGATAATTTCGTACATATTACATTTCATCACATCAGGTAGAAAATGTAGAACCTACGAAATCGCGTAACACCTCACAAAACTACTGCAACATAAAATAGGAAATACTGACAGCTTTATAAAAAAACTGCCCTCATTTCGTCGAAAAACTGCATTCTTTGACTTTCCAGAAAAAAATCTCCTTAGCTTCAATGTCGTTTCGCTCTTCACGATGGTACCCATTAAGGAAGTCATGGAAAATATTAACCAGGAATTTCCACAAGATAGTGCCAAGTTGCTTCAACACTGCCTAACCATTACCTATTTTCAATGGAAGAAAGATTTCTGCGAACAAACTGATGGTATAGGTATGGGCAGCTCCCTTGGTCCAGTAATAGCCAACTATTTTATGGATATTTTCAAGGCCAAGGCGAATAAGAGGTCAAAGTGCTGATTCCGATACGTGGTCGACACCTTTGCTATTTGGGGACATGGCGAAGGCGAACTTCAAAACTTCCTCTTGCACCTTAATTCTACCAAATTAAAAGTTCAATTCTCCATGGATATAGAAAAGGAATTACCGTTTTTGGATGTTTTCGTATCAAGGAGTCCAAATGGGAAGCTTGCGCACACCATTTATAGAAAACCAACACACACTGACCGATACCTCAATAACGGATTAAATTATCATCCCAGACAGAAAAGGGGAGCCAAAAAGACTCTGTCTGTGGTCATTTGGAACAGGAAATGAAGCATCTGGAAAGAGCCTTTAGTTGGATTGGATACAGCAAGCACGAGTTCGCTAGGGCTTTCCGTCCAAGGAATGTAGAGCGCCAGGAAGGAACAACGGAATGGAACGCGGATAGACTAGTCTACCATGCATCCACAATGTAACGGACATCGGCAGGCTACTGGAAAAGCACAATATTAAAACTGTCCTTAAACCTACTCGTAAAATACAACAGAGCTTGAGGTCGGCCAAAGACCACAGAGATCCTTTATCGGCACCCGGAGTTTACCGAGTTCCATGCAGTCATGGCTTGGTGTACGTTGGCACTACAAAACGCAGCGTCAACACGAGGTTTACGGAACACAAGAGGAGTTGCTGGCTGGGATAAACAGAAAAGTTTGCCGCAGCAGAACACGCTCTCACCGAAGGTCACGACATCCTGTTCAATCACCAGAGACCAACGAGAGGGGCTATTGAGATCTTTAAACACAACATAAATTTCAACAGGAAGGAGGAAATTACGTTTCTAAATGCAGACTGGAAGCGTGTTCTATGATATACTTCAAGTGCGCCGAAACCCCACGCCACCACTACCCCCACCCCAGTCCTTCCACTGCAGCGCGACGACGGGGAATAAATACCACGGAGCTCACCGCAGTCGAATAAATGAACGTCGGGAAGCACGGGACATCACTGCGCCCGTTGTCTCATTTTGATACTCTCTGCCGCAGCTGTAGACGAAAAGTCAGTAAGAAATACCATTGTACCAGGGCTTCAAAGCCTGGAAAACACTTTAGATTGTATTTTGACCGGCTGTGAAAGCCTTCGTAGTGTTATAAATTACACATTAATTCCAAATAGCTTAAAGCATTTTTTTTTGTTTTAAAATGTACTTTTAAAAGACTCAAAACTTGTCTATAATTTGAAAACAAAACGTCCAGATATTGTGCAGTACCAGTAACATTACCCTTTATCAAACCGATTAGAAAATAAAATTATTCTATTTCATTTCCTATAAATGTGGTTAAGTCCAAGCAGTCGATCATAGATAACATTATCTATCACCGCTTGAAATGCGTCAAGGAGAACCATCAAAAGTTTAAGATTTTATGTAACTTGGTTCTGGTTTAACCGCTTTAACTATTGCAGAAGCCTGTACTTCTGTAGGGGTTAAAGTATGTACTCTGATGAGAGAGGAATTTTAAAATCTCTGGGGTAGGTATAGGTAGGTATAGGTATGGGTAGTAAAAGTTTAACATATGACCCACCGATTCACTTGCGCCTTGACAAGAAGTGTGGTCTCTTTTATCGATTACAGTTTCCAAAAGAGTAAAGTCGTCTCACAAAGGATACTAGATAATGTAGAACTGAAAGATAGTATGAAAGGAAAAGATAATTACAGCAAAATATCAGTAAAAAAGGTATTGTAATATCATAATTGCTTAACTAGTCAATGTACATATGTTGTTATAGCTGTAAAGTAGGGTCTAATCAGAGGATCAATGAGCTAAGAGTGGATAAACAAAAGGAAAGGCATTACAAGATCTCGTCAAAGCAATGAAAAGTAACATAGTCAAATTTAATTAAAGATGTAATCTAACCAGAAAACTGAATAGAATAATGAATAAAATAAAGTTAGATCCCGATATAATAAAAAAATGAAGAGCTAGTGCCAAACTGCAACCCCTACATCATTACAAAAACAAATTTAATTTAGATTTTAAGGCTGCTGGTAGTTCTGTATTATAGTAGTAGCAGTTATCTATCGTGAATAATATGTTCTGTCAAAAACTACACATTTACCTATTAAAAAATTATGCAATCAATGTTTTTTCTGCCTGAAGTCATTTGAAATTTCCTCTTAAAATTTATCCGGACGCAATATTTAGATATTATACATGCTACTTAATCTCAATCCCATCTAAGAAGAATCATCCTTTTATATTGCTCAAAGAGCTGCACTCTAATCGAGATATAGGTCGAGTCAGATTTTTCCAATCGATTTCCCTAATACACTTTCTGATTGCCTTCAGAGACACCTGTAGCAGAATGATTGATGTGCGAAGTGTAGTGATAAATTAATAATTTTTTGTCCCTTTAAGAAACCGCTTGTCGAAAGTCTTAAAGAAAGTTGATTGCTTTACATAAAGACTTTGTGATATTTCTTTAAATCACTGCGATTATCGTGTTATTATCATAACTCATTTTAAACACAATTTGCTTTAAATATTGCAAAATAGAAAAAAAAGCTAACAATATGAGAGACTTTAAGAGAAGCGATGATCAAGGCATAAAACACGAAAGCCACCTTCCATGTTACATCCATCAACCCATAAAAGAGACCCGCTCCCATACACCATTTCTTTTAGCATTTCCAAACTTTGTCACCATTATACTGATTGCGTTTCTCAGTCACCTGTAGGCCCGTGATTGATAGCTTCCTGAGCGCTAAACATGATTGGTTCTGAAAAAAAAAACGGGAAAACTTCTACTGCCTGTAAAGAGCTTTAGAGAATATCCAACTTTAATTGAATCCCTGCTGTCTCCCGATATCGATTTCGGGGAGGGTACATCGTAAATACCCTTAAAATAGGCTTAACGGAATCCTCTTTGTCGGAATTGTCGTATTCTTTGAATTCGTCTTACAATCTTAGACTCCGAGTAAGGAGTTTAAGAAAAACTTATTTTCAATCCCGCTCTGAGCCACTTCGTTTGAGGATTCAAAGCAGTAAGACGTAACTTGAAATTCTGCATAAACCCTCCTCGAAAAGGTACAATAATAAAAAAACGAACCATAAACTCGTGCTCTCTGTTAAATTCTCGAAAAGGTAAATTAATTAAATAACTATTGCAAGAACTCTTTTGTGTTGAATTTATAGTCATGATAACCCTCGAGAAAGAAACTTGAAAATTGATTGTTCTTTAACCTGAAATATTTAGTTATAATAGGACATTAAGAGACGACAATAGGCAGTTAAATTATGTATATTTTTCTGTTCGTAAATCGACCAGAAATGTAGCATACGCACAGACAATATTTTTCTAAATTCTTAATGGCAACAATAAAATTACGCATTTTTTAGTTTTAGGAAAAAACGATGAAAGCAGAACTCAAAATCCTCTTACGTCGCTTAAAGGTTACAACTTACGTCTGACTTACGTGTAGCTACGATGTAACGAGTTACATTTCTAGGCAACGTTTTTTTCAGTCGCCAATCAGAGGCCCGTCGTAACAACGTGACTGTGATTCTACCTATCAAATCTACTATACGGTGCGGTGAGTAAAACATTTACGTGAGTATTACTTTATCTTGCTACCGGACCAATGACTATCGTCTTTTTATAACACATAATTATCAGTGACTGATATAAAATTTGTTTCTTCATTTAAAAAATCACCTAGAAGGAGGCCTCGAAGCGATAATCAGCGGATAAAAGGCAAACTTTGTGAGCAGAAAATTTTTTTAGGGCGACCATTATTACTCTCAAGTTTAAACCTTACCTGAGGTTTAAATTCTTTATTCTGTATTTGGCCTACTGTTTGTTAAAGATACTAATGCAAAAGTTGGAGAGGAAGTCATAATATGGTAGTGTGTACGCGCAATTTTGTTGCGATCTTTTTCTGACATGTGCAAGGAAAGCAGAGAGGCACCACGGTTTATTTGCAATAACTGAGAAGAAGAACACTCTATTCTAGTGTGACTGCAAGTATATAAAAAGTAAAATAGCAGAGACGTCTATTGAACAAGGCGCAAGTTTCAAATCAAGACCGCAACAAAGGAAATGGAACACAAACTTAGCAATAATTGCTTGACTTGGTAAAAAACCATTTCAGTTAACCAGCAAGCACTTTTAAAGATCCTAAAAGCACAAACTGGGCTTCGTATCGGGAGTCCCTTCAGGTGCAACTGAATAGGGTCAGCATCTCTTTTAACGGTACTATCAACATAAAGCTGACAGCCCAGAGGCTGGAAAAGCTATGAAGATACCTGTGCAACGAGAACAAAAAAAAGAAAAATATCTTGGTAGAATAACCGCCTGGAAAGTCGGAGGAGAAGGTTCTGTGGAGGGATTAAAGACCTACCAACAGGAACCCGAATCTATAGGATTCTCTACAGGGAGCCGTGTCAAGGAGCTTGGTTCGATAAAACGGTCCGACGGAACGTAATCCTGGCAAGCTGTCATTTCCTGGGTAGCCGCCTGACAAATTTGGAGATTGTAGATAACTCCTTAACACAAGCCTCTGGGACAATTACAAGGACCCAACAGGGCAGATTGGGATCTCTCCAAAAAACGGTCAGACCAACCCTGCTAAAATCCACGGTTATGACATTTCAACCATACAGATCCACTGGGGAGGATGGAGTGTTCCCGGCACTATTACAATAAGGCCTGGATCAACCGCTATTAACAAAGCTCTTTAGAGCGAGTCTTGCATGGATCTTTATTGCAAACTGCTGGTCAAGGGTGAGAGTCGTTCTACATACCAAAAATATGACGTCTTGGCAAAGGTCCTAAATCACTCAGGCCAATCAGTACTAACCTCGTTCCTGCTGAAAAGTTTTGAAAATCTGCTAGACCTATACATGAGAGAGGGAGTGCTAACAACGTACCCCTTAAGCACTCCACAACCTGGTGGAGACAATTTAAGATACCCTGGATACAAAGGGTTTCTCCAGATTGATGACCACATCATTAAACAATGACACTGTCAGATGCACAAAAGCGGGAGGTTGTCCACAGGGCGGGGTCCTTTCACCATTCCGGTGATCCTTACTAGTGGACGACCCCCTGGCTACTTTGGAACCATGGGGAATCGAGGTCTAAGCATATGCGGACGACATCGTTATCCTTATAAGAAATCACCCAGACCAACCAATCTCCAACACGTTGCAAGAGGTGCTGAATGTTGTACACCAGCTGAAAACCAGCAATAAACCCTAGAAAAATGCTGATGGTGCCATTTACCCGAAGTAAGAGGCTAGACCCCCTGAACTAACCCCTTTGTTCGGGACGACAATCCCGTTTGCCCATGAAGTAAAACTTCTAGGGTTTATCCTGAACCAATCATGGACCACAGATATAACTCGTACGGTTAGGAGGTCACAGCTCTTCCTTTGGACATGTCTCTACATCACGGGGGCAATGAGAAGGATGCCGACGGCAGCCATAAAGCGCATGCTTGATCTGTTTTCACTTTTAATACTCCTGGAACGAGAGGCAATGAAGGCGATATACCGGCTGCAACAAGTGACTCACATAGTACCGCAGCATTCGATGGTGAGACCAATAATGCCCAGACTGGCTTAGAAAGCCTTGCTGTATTGAACATGGTTTGCTCCGACCTAATGGCATCAAAACGTACATTAGAGACTCGGTACGTCGGTCGTAAGGGTTCCTTCACGGGCATACTGGGACGACCGAGGCGAAGATCTGCAACTTGCAATAAGTACTTGGTACACGGACGGATCCAAAACCGACGAAGGGGCTGGCTCCGGGGTGAACGGGAGATCGAATGGCATCTGCGTAGCAGAGAGCCTGTGCCGATTCACCAATGCTTCAGGCAGATATAGATATACATGCCATTGAATTGTGTGTCCAAGGCCTATTAGAGGAGAAAGGACACAATAGATCAATAAAGACCTGTTCGGATATTTGGGCAGCGCTTCTAACCCTTAGGTATGTCTTTGCGCTGCAATTCCAAAGTTGCTTGAAACTGCCACAGGACTCTGAGCACCCTATCGCAGAAGAACAGCGTCACACTGTTATAAATTACGTGCCATTGTGGTCACGAAGGTAATGAGAAGGCCGTCTCTCTAGTCAGGAGGACAGCGGGCTCTGCATTCGTAGGCCCGGAGCCGGCACTGGGGGTCCCATACTCTCTGGTCAAGGGTGATTTCCAGAAATGGAGCAATGCCAAGTTCCAGGACTGGTGGGAAACCTGCAAGAACTACCACACTCCAAAAAATTTATCACGGGAACAGGGAGGGCAAAAAGTCAAACATCCTTCAGGCTAAATAGGAAACAAATCAGAGGGTACACAGGACATAGCCAACTAATATTTGACATGCACAACCTCGGACTGTCCGAAGAGACGGAGTGACTGCCGGCTATTGCCAGACCGAGATACTCACTGTTGGGAAACACGATCCTTGAGCCTCAAGATGCAAATGCAGTGTCGCCCCAGAGACTCATCAGATGTGTTATGGGTCTGGGCATAACGGGTGACAAACCCATTACCACCCACTGTAGTCAATTGAGTACAGAGGACAAAAAGTGTGTTTGGTACCATCTATGATGTAAAAGGCTTACTAGTATACCTTTCGCAATATTATTACACTGTTTCCTTTATTGCCTGCACGTTCTGAAGCCATTGTATAACCTAACATTATTCTATCGCATAATAGACGATTCCAAGATTACGTCATTTGATATATTTGCCCCTCAATGTCACTGTCAAAAGAAACTTGAAAATCGATCTTTATCATCATGTTTCAGTTTTGATTTAAGATATTTTTAACTACATGTATCCCCTAAAGTCTCTAAGCGGCCTAATCATAATCTGAAGAGTTGCTTTGAATTATGCTCTTATTGGAAATGTCTTATTCTTGTAATGTCGTTTATGTTCAAATTCGTACTAGCGTACTGAATGAGATAATTGAAATACCTTTTCATTCTTTCGATTTCCTGATCTGCCTGGTTAGTGAACAATGAAATGGCTTGGTTGAATTTAAAGCCTTAAAGGAAGCAAAAATGACTTAGCAAGAAACGTATTACCTGATATTTCATAACTGGTAAGTTCAAGAGTAATTATTCTAAAAAAGTATTTAGATAATTATATGTGCAAGTATACTGGAGCATACCTACTTATTTATGTTCAAAATTGTAGGAAAACCTGCATTGCCCTGAAAGACAAACCCAGGCTGGTTGTTCAGCTAGAATTTCGGTTCTTGGAAGTAATTTTAGAAAAGCTAAGTGTGATCCAAACACAGGTATGATTTGTAAATAGAGCTTAGGTAATAAGTGTATTCCTATGTTGTTTCTTTTAGGCAAAAGAAGTTTTATACAATAATTTTAAGAGCCTCCAGTCAAAAGTTGTGTCAGTAAGACAAATACAAACTTTGATAATGAGGTAGTTTAATTTTAGTTTAAACTTAAACACACAAAATTTGATATTAACAATGAGCATTTAAGAAATAATTACTTAACCAAAATCATGCCTTTCTACAGGCCCTCCAAAAAGTTGTAGGTGTATAAATGGTTCTGATCCATACAGTATTGTTTGTTTATAGTTTTTCATTGTAAGAATGTCTAGCCACTTTTAAACATACTATCATATATATTATAGATATTTATACTAAAATTCTTTCAACATTTTATTTACTTTTAAACATACTACTATTTCGTTACATATTATCCTTTTATAAAAGTCCTGCTGAAGTTGCCATTTAAATCCTTATATTCTAAATTCATCTTTAGTCCAACTATGTTCACGACATGTTTATATTTATTTTATCATAAGAAAGTTCTGTGGACTTTTAGACATACTAAAATACTTTAAACATACTATCTGCTTTTAAACATACCACAATGTACTATTTATTAAGCGAAACATCTTGGACTTCCATTGTCTTTATTGAGTATTTTTACATGACATTTTGAGCAGTGGAATCTCTGCTCATTTTCAAGTGAGACTGGAATCTCTGCTTGTTTCAGTTTCACTTGAAAACGAGCAGAGATTCCACTGCTCGAAATGTCTTTTAAAAAAACTCAATATAGACAATGGAAGTCCAAGATGTTTCCATACCACTATTTTAGTACATACTGTCCTTTTATAAATGTCCTGTTAAACTTACCATTTAAATACTTCTCTAAATTAGTCATTAGACCAACCACGTAGAATCCTTTTACAAGACTTTCATGTCTGTTTTCATATTTCATGTCTTACAATCAAGAATTTGGTACATTGGCTGGAATAAAAGCATTACAAAAATATTTTATAATGTTTCAAGTAGGAGCTTTAATTGTTGTCAAAGGTTGTAGCTAGCTAAGTGTGGCTTGAAGCTGGTTAAATTATAAACACTACTAAGTGGGGTTTTATAATGCCATTTTTGAGCTTCCGATCCGATTCTCTCTGAAGTTAGGACAGGGTGTCAAAGTTTAAAAAGTACACAAATTGTTTTTGGATATTAGGCAGGTAGGAAAATACAATAAAAATGTCAAAGTCTAATTTCCAATGCTTACTTGATGTCAATAACAAGTGAATGACTTACATGTAACAGTAGGAGTTCAACAGAAAAGTTCAGGAAGAAGTTCTCAAGTTGGGTATGAATTTTTGACCCAAAAAGTTGGAGTAATAAAAGCATTTAGATAAAATGAATTTCACTCGAGTTGTCACCCCACCATTTTCTTTCAACAACTCGAAGAAAGAGATCTCTCACATTAAAATACAAGTGAAAATAATTTGAATTTTGAATTCATGCACTCTCTTATATCTGCAGTTATATCTGGAGTTATATCTATATACTTTTATGACAGTCATGTTAATTTTATGACATTTTCTGCCTCCTTTGCAACAAAATGTCTGCACTTGACCAACATATGTACATTTTTTAACTTGGTGAGAGATTCCTTGATTCACAGCCCACTTGACTCTGTTGAACCACAACCTTGCAAATGAAGCTTATTGTGTAAGTAAATTGATATCTTGTCTTATCACATGTTCACACAGCTCCTAACACGAGAGGTAAATCACTTCATAAAATATGTTCAAATTCATTCCACTAAGTGTCAAGTAAAATTTCCTTCAATTTCACTAAATAGTACTAAATTCAATTAAATTTCAGTAAATATTCTATGTGCCCACAATAAAACTCAGCCGTAATTGTACCCTGGGGGGGGGGGGGTGAATTTTGAGGAAATCTATTAAAAAATTTCATTTACTTCACCATAAATTCTTCGGAATACCTACAACTAAATCTGCAAAATGTGTACACCCAGTGATTCTTAACCTAACATAGTCTTGATAAGCACCTTTAATAAGAACTTTACTTTAATGAGATTTCTGATGGAATTGAAAAGTTATGTGGTTATGCTAATGCCCACTTTTATAAAGTCAAGTTGTCCTGCCCTAAGTATGTATAAAATATAAGGAGAAAACACAGCTGACAATTGGTTGAATTTCTGCCTGTATGGTTAAACTCAATTTGGTTCATTTTGTGAAAAAAAAAACAGCAGGCCCTAAATTGTCATATGAGAATTCAGAAACAAATAGCTATTCACACCGTTTGATGCATATGCTAGTCTTGAAGTTAAGCCTGTAGCAAAAACTATAAAAAACCGCATAAGCTATAACTTTGGCTAAAGCAGTAGCGTAGTTTAAATTGATCTTACCATTCTTACCTTACTTAAAATTACATAAGCATCCATGGTGACTTGTTTTGCATGGATCGAAAGAACTGCACCAGATTCATACAGTTTAAAAGCTTGTAGCCTTTTATATGCTTAGTACCTACGTATAATAACTGTGCTTTAAAATAAAATAGTCTGCAAGATCCAGTAAGGTCACATTTGGCAAATCACAAATTGGGAAACTCAAATCTTGTGGTGAAAGGGAGTAAGGATCAATATTGTTTATAATTTCCATTTTCTGGTCATAAGGATACTTGACGTCACCAGTAAGCTTGAAGTAATATTCACTTCTAAACATTTTCGGCACAAAAATAGAAATAAACGACTTTTTCAATAAGTTTCCATGTTCAAACCAACAAAGTCGATCTTATTTAAACGTTTACACATCCAAATTAATAAACCGGCAGCGGGGTTGCCATTCTTACTATTTTTTTATACTTAAATTTATTTGTTGTTTTAAAATCGGTAAGAGGAAAAATAATGTGAAAAAATGTTAATACCAACAGGAAAATTTTATTTTAATAAAAGATTTTTTACCCTAAAAATACCAACAACAACTGAATTGTCAGGATCCGTGTTGACCATTTCTGTATAAACACAGAAAGTTTCTTATGTTTGGCTACATGGTTTGTTTGTCCCACAATAAAGTATGGCGGACCTAATCAAAAACAGCTGTTCTGGAATGATCAATTTGTAAGCAAGCGATGTGTAAGTGTCAATCCTTCCGCGCACTCTCACATAATAATTCTCTTTATTTGAAACACTTTAATTTTTACGGTTTTTCCTGTTGTGTGCGCATTTCATAATTCATATTACGTCGATTGATAGTGCTGATTCAACTTATCAGCTTATGATTGGCGAGAGGTATGTACATAAATATAGATGTACTCATTCAAGTACACTGGGATGAAGCACTGATTTATCTTCGCTTGGCTCATTTTTCAAGACATGCTTTTACTGTCTTTCAGAAGAGTTTATCATGGAATTTGGAGATATTTCGGAGATCCTGGCGCGAAATTTCTACTCTTCTTCAAGGCACCAACATTTACAAAGTGCTTTTGACGAAATCGAAGCTGCCGCTGTGCACAATGATATCGATGTTGTGATAATACTACCCGACGTTGACGATCAAACTGATGTGGAAGAATATGATGACGAACTCCTTGGAAATGAAGACGGAACAATACCCAACGATGTAGCTGGTAAAATTGAGCTTCATCACATTTATAGCGATGACAACTCAACAGACGATGAAGAATATGCCTTTGTCAGAATTGAGAGTGAAAATAAAAAATGATGCTCGAGCCGCCGTAAAGAAAAATATAAAACAAGATTCGGAACCTGAGTGGACCAAAAACTTCATAGATACTTCCATGCCAGCAACGTCAGAATATGAAGATCGACTACAAATAATGAAGCATGAACTACAAATTCTAACAGAAGTAGAAGTTTTTGAAAAAATGTTTGACGACAAAGTTTATGAGCTTATCGTTGAGCAAAAAAATCTCTATTCACCTCAAAAGAATAGGCACGATTTCTTTGTTTCCAAAAATGATATGAAGCTTTTTGTTGCGATTCTTCTCCTGAGTGGATATCATAAACTTCCAAGTGAAAGAAATTACTGGAGTTTGGATGGAGATCTTGGAGTTCCTTTTATAGCAAATGCAATGTCTCGCAATCGCTTTCAAGAGATCAAAAGGTTTCTGCATTTGGCAGATAAAAACAAACTCAATACCCAAGATAAGATGGCCAAGATTCGACTCCTCAATCAAAAATTCTTACAGTGGGGAATATTTCATCGAAATTTGTCAATTGATGAGGCAATGGTGCAACAAAATGGGCAAGTTTTTCGGTCGTCATTCCAGCAAGCAGTATTTTAGAGGAAAACCTTGTATATTTGGCTACAAAAACTGGGCGTTATGTAGTTCTACGGGGTATGCATACGCATCTGATACGTATTGCGGTGCAAAGAATGATGGGAAAGCCCGAGCAAATGATTTACCTTTAGGGTCACGTGTAATTACTGATCTTTTGGACAATGTTGCTTTTCCATCAGATCATATAGTGTTTTTTGACAATTACTTCAGTAGTTACGCACTCTTGAAACTGCAGAAGGAAACTGGACAACGTGCTACCGGAACCATACGGGAAAATCGTACCAAGAAATGCCCTTTAGCCGATCAAAAAACTTTCAAGAAGAAGGAAAGAGGTTAGTATGAGTACATGTACGATAGTAAATCTGGTCTCTTACTCGTCAGATGGCATGATAATAATACCGTTACAGTGGTTTCAAATTATGATTCGTTGGAACCTATTGGACGTGTAAAGCGCTGGTAGAGTGCAACTAAAGAAAGGATTGACGTGCCGCAACCAAATATTTTCAAAACCTATAACAAATCCATGGGTGGCGTTGATATGCAGGATCAAGCCGTAACTAATTACAGAATTTCTATTAGGGGGAAAAAATGGTGGTGGGTGCTTTTGACCGTCATGATAAATATGGCTGTCGTCAACGCGTGGAGAGTCTTCCAGATTGCAGCCGATGACACCATTGGTCTACTGGAATTTCAGCGTAATATTGTCCGTCATTACCTTGCTCGCAGTGATAAATCTACTTCCCGCAGAAGCAAGCCACATGGGTCAGTTCCTATTAGCGTTAGAAGACATGAAGGAGGGCACATTCCATTGAAGTTAGAAAACCAATTACGGTGTGCAATTTGCCATCGAAGAGTTCGTTGGAGCTGCATGATGTGTCGTGTTGAAAGGGAATGTTTTGTTTCGTATCATTCTTAATTTTTTTGTAATAAAGTTTCTTTCGTTTCGTATAATATGACATTTTATTATAATGGCTATTCCCATTGTACTCAATTGAGTATATATCTATATCTTGGAGGATATTTATTTCCCGGCATGGGCTCCATATGATTATATGTTCGTTGGGATAAGTGGAATTAGCCTAAAATCCCAAATGTCATTTTTGAAAGAAAAACATGTGTGGGTTCTAACGGGTTGGAGCAAGCAGGGGCAAACCTTGCTGGCAACATTTCCATTGGGCCACAATAGACCGCAGGTCGCTATGGAGGACGCTACAAGTGGTAAAAAACGGGACAGGATCTAGGTTTCTTCACTATTCAAAACTGCAAACGCACAATAGGTAATCCTTAAGACACGGGTATGACAGTGAACAAAGTAGTCCTGGTAGAAACCAAAACTGGTCCAAATAAATGATCATTACGCTGAGAAAAAATTATAAAGATTAGCTCAAACACAGGTAGACAGGAAGAAGCAGAAAAGCCTACTGGACCTAGTATTAGACAAATCCCTCAAACTGGACGAGATTAGTCGCAATGAAAAATAAATAGTAATGCATCATAGTAATCACGCAGTGGACTGAACTAGTGTATGTAGCAGACATGAAATCAAGTGTTTTTCATTCTAAGTAATGCTATTTTTTTCCGACATTTTTTTTCATTGTCTGACCTAAGTGTACTTAGAAATAGACTGTTTCTCGAAGAAAAATTCACCATTCACACACAATTTTAACCACAGTTCTTAAGCTACCATTCACTTCAATTTTCTATTAACTAAAGACACCAATAAAGTACATTAAACAATATTTCTTTTCTACAAACGTCAAATAATAACGCATTTTACGCTTTCATTAGACAAACGAAAACTTAACCTTTTTTGAGGATCAGAATGTGAATTTACTTTTCCGCGCGTTGCCCAGGACAGCAAGCGAAATAGTTATTTACGTTATTAGTCCGATAAATATCGTTTTACAGTAGGAGTAAGATGTTTCCGGACGAGGCGCTAGCCGAGTCTGGAATTTCGAAACGACTACTGTAACACGTTACCGGACGTATGATGTACAACATTTTACTTCATACTTAATAAAAACAGGAAAAAAATAATTTTATGCCCGGCGAATATATTTTTGACAAATTCGCCAATTTGATAAATAGTTTCATTACGGTATCCTGTACCGGTACCGGTTTCTAGGTTACCACGGATACAATGGATTTATTGAAGATGTGCCGGTACTCAATACTGTAAAATTTCTTTACGATATCCAATCCTGTAAAAAACTATTTACCGGATTAAAATCAAGTACGTAAAACTGTTCTAAATGATACAGTATGAAGTAAAATATTTTTTTGCTTGCTGTCAATAGCAACTACCACCACTCAACCAATTATTAAAAGCATCATTGTCACTTTGACTTAAATTTTCAGATTGTTACTTCAGTTATGCTCAGTTGTGATTCACATTATTTGCAATTGATCGTTTGCAGAAAAAACGTTGTATGCATTACGAGCAAAAAGTAACTTTTTGCTCTCGAGTGATTGCCGCTCTCCGCTTTGCGTCGAGCGGCAAACTTCACTCTCCGAGAAAAAAGTTGTACTTTTCGCTCTTAATACATAAATAACTATTTAAATTTTGTTGTTTTGTGTCAAGGCATGGTTGAAATATAGGATTTTGTCGATTTTTAAAGATATTTTTCGAGGCCAATATCTCAATATTTGATATCTTATACACGTACTTGTTTATACGTATATACTTATACATCTACCTGTACCTGTTCAATGGTTCTTGCGCTTGAGGCTTTTTTGCAGCCGCAGGAGGCCTGACGAGCACGACTCTAGCTCGCTCAGCTTATCTTCCCACCCAAAATCGACTGCAGTGTTCACGCAGGGCTGTTTTCTATCGCTGGCCGCTTTCGTTAAGAAGCCTGCGATTGTCCTCTGAGGGGCCTCTGCGCTACAATCTACACAGTCGTCTCTGATCATCTCACACAAAAATAAATAGAAAATTTAATGCCAAAAGTCTACTCAGCTATGGCAGGCCAGTCTTACTAGCGCCATCTCTTTCGCTAAGTGGGCATTTTCTACTGCACGAAATGAAGATACTGACCACTATTCGCTTCGTCGATCGATAAATGTATCTACCGCACGTGCAGTATTTCGGTCTAAAACCATAACGAATGCTATGAATAAGGTGTGTGAATGAATAAAATGAATAAAACCGAATGCTTGAATAATTATTTAAAAAAAATTTTATGTAATAAAAACTGTCAAACCACTTGAGCTAATTAAACCCAATTCTATAGGTGGTAGCAGCTATGTGGGAGGGAAATTTTTCAATAAATATAAAAATTTTGGGTTTACCAGTGGTGCAGATATAAAACGTTGTTAATTAATTTTATTACAAAAATAGAATACACAGTAATTATTTTATGGTATGTCGCACCAATTTCTATTAAAACATGAAAACTGTTTTAATGTGTTTTTTTATTTTATTTAAATGAATTTTAAATTTTATTCAAAATTTAGGGTACAGGGTGTTTTATGGGAAGCGACAGTCAAATTGCATTACTGAAAACTACATGATTATCTCAAGTGGTTTTGCAGTTACTACTAAAATGTTTTTGACACTGTTGGCAGAGCGCTAAATAATAAAAATATTTTTGAAGCCCTATTTCCTGATGGGATAACCCCAGATTTGTTTTTGTCAAAATATTTCCAAACCAGTTGAGGAATGTCGCCAGATTTATGAAAATATTAATTATGAATAAGTTGTAACGTCACAAATTCCTCATTTGCAGTATATTGAACACAAAAAAGTAATTTATTCTCTAAATAAACGCAAAATCTGAGAGCTTATCTGTAAAGATCCTTAGTTTTTTCAGGATGACACTTCACATACATTCGGCATAGAAGCACATTTGAAACAGATAGCAGCTGTTGGTTTGTTGACACTTAGGCAACGCCATCTACCACGGTTTGAAAGATATTGTTATATAATCAAAAAAACCCTCAAAAAAAAAGCGGAAAAATGGATACCTTAGAGAAATCTTAAAATTATAGATATACTAGCGCAAGTTCTCTTAATGATGACATTACCCTCTTGAAATTCAAAAAATAAATTTGTTACCCTACGTTGCTTTTTAGGCTGATAGCTGTCTTTAGTATCAGAAACAACTCGCGATTTTAGCCTTACTCCTATTGCTACATACTCCATCATACTCCTACAATTTTGTTTCAATTCTCACCCAATAACAACAAGCTCAAAATAATCAAAAATAGGGCAAACAGATCATTGTCGTTTCTTAATTTGAATTTTAAGAAAACACTCCTGGAACACTCTATACAGGAAAAAACTCCTAGAATGCTGTGAAATAGGACAAAAGTAACAATCTATTTCAGTATAAATTATGAATTTAATTATGTAAGTAAATTAGATAAATAGATGTCCTGAGGAGAGGTGCGGTAGGTTATATTCCTACCACTGTATCTACTCAAAAACGTCCGGTCTTATATAATAAAATATATTTTTTTCCTAAACATTTATCATCGTTTTCAGGAAAACCGCCTAATTAGAATTATTGTAATTTTGTTCCAGGAAGAACACTGAGCAGAAAAAAATGCGGAAAAAACCCAAACGTTTCCACTGTTTTTTAAACCGGATATTAGATGGGTATATTCAGACGTCCTCCTTAAAAAATAATGAGCGAATATTGAATTAAGGAACAGATCCGTCATTATATTTAAATATTCTCTTAGGGAAAGATTTTTTTACGCGAGACACGGAGAAAGAATAATAAAGAACCAAAAATTACGTTGGGGTATCATTTTCATTCCATTATTTTGACTGCTATTGGGATTACAAAGAAAATTGCGAATTACAAAGCGACGGCTTGAGCTAATCAGATATTCTTGACGTTTCTTATTTACCATTATAAACGCCTTTCTTTATTTCTTAGATAACAAAAGCCATTAACCCAGAAAAAAGAAAACATTTTAAATAATATAATGCCGTACAACCTAAATTACATAGTTACGAAACCGTCTTTTATATTGAATCACATTCGGTGTATTCTAGGGGAAGCATCTGGATACCGTGAAAGTTGGAGAGTGATTTCGAAGGTAAATTTCCCTTTTGTGAGAGTTATTTGACACACGTGTTACTCGAGGATTTTCAGGATTATGAGATTTAGAAAATGATACCTACATTACCGCCCACGTCAAAATATATTTTGGGGGAGCTGGCATGCTAAGTTCTAACTCGGAGCCCTGCCTTAATCTTACTAAATATATATTGTAAGTTTGGGAGTATTGAAAAGTAAGAATTTGAAAGAGTAAAAAAATAACGGTAAGGAAATTTCTCACTTTTTCTATTTGGATTTTACTGAAAGGGTACTTGAAGAAATAAGTGATATTTTCATATCTCTTATCATCAGTAGCCTAAAACTAGTACCCTATCTGCGTATAACTATTTTCTATTGTAATTAAAACATTTATATAGTATAAACTAAAGCAGTCTGGGCCTTTTTTATAAGGTTTCACAGATTTGAGAGGAATGTTTTCGCGGAGCCATTTCACTTATATTTATGACGTAGCTCCCTGGAAAAGTCGACATAAAAGGACAACATAAATATAACTCAGATGGGCTCTTTCCGCAAGGAGCCGCCTTTGTAAGAAACAGCGCGCCCTTTTAAGAGCAATCATGTTTAGAGCTCAGGAAGCCATCAATCACTGAGTTACAGGTGACTCTTGAAAGCAATCAATATAATAGCCTGCGATCCATTAAGAGCAGACCAAAGCAGAGCTTTAATGTAGTAAGTAATATCCAACTGATTACCTTAATTTGTTGAACTTAAATGTGTCATTTTATTTTAGACGATTTACTTCTTGAGGCTTTTTCTGATGATGGATGCTTTGGTCTCGGTTGACAGGTTAACAATACTTCCTGAAATACCTGAATTAAAATTAACTATTAAATAATCTGTTGGATAAAACAAACGAGACAAACACATTTTAAGATGACATTTTAAGCGCGATATTTTTAACACAATACTAGCAAAACAAAATATGAGGTTTTGAACTGCCCCTAGAAGGATGTATCCCAATAAACATTTTTCGTTATATATGAGTAACCGCAAATATTATATCACTTGAGTATATAACTATAGGCTTTATAAAAAAGTTCGCAATACCTCTTGCACACCCTTATATACTGCTTAAAGAGCTTAAATGGGGCAATTTATAGAGGTTGCGGTAACACTGATTTAGTAACGTTATAGGACTTAAGGACTTATAACTATTGTTATGAACAATTTTTGAATACTGTTATATAACTTTGTTGAACACCCTTATATAACTGAAAATTAACCATGACTTATAGTGTTCACAACTCTTCCGTGACTCTTATAAATATTGCCTATAAAGGTGTTCGTAACGTAATGGTTTAGTTGTGTATATTTGCTTACGTTTGACATATGACCGTAGGAGGGTACAAAAACTTGCTTTCTATTTTACACATTGAACTTTTAAATAGCGACCGTCTCATTTTTTTTTCGTCAGGGTAATTGGTTACCACAACTTTGCCTTGCGTTATCATTTTACTGTTCCTCATTCTCGAGTTTTCCTAAATTCTATGCCTGAATGGCGTGCTGTTTTAATCGGATATTATAGTAACATTATTTATCGGGTGGTAATTTTGCGATTCCATGGATGAAAATTTTCCTGCAATTCAAGTTTTACTGTGAATATATGCGAGATTCTTCAGTACAACTCACGGGCCTTAAATATATATAAGTTTAGGATTATTTATGTGAGTTTTATTTGCGCCGGGCCTAATCAGTGTCAGTCAAAACGCATACCCAATCAGGTAAAAGACAAATTTATTGCATGAAAGGTGTTCCTTTTAACTTAAAAGTCATTAAATAACCCTCTTATACAATATGAAAGCCAGTTTGTACCTATTTTTTTAATGACCAAGATCAAATATTTCCGGATTTTAAAATTATTAACACGTAAACATGGCGGAGTAACCGTGACACCTTTATAAACTATTTGAGTCCACTACATCACCTTTGGTAAAATAGTGTCTACTATAAAACCGTTATATAACATGCTCCTTGGGATATTGGTATATGATAAGTCTAATGTCTCGTATGACGAATAGATTTGAGGATTTGGCTTATTCTATTTATTGGTTTAGAAATTTACATAGCAATGCTTAATTATTTAATACACACTGAAAATTGGGATATTAGAAACAAACGAGCTTATAGCCCAGTAGCCACTCCTAAATTGTCATTTGTCATTCCTGACCTCATTCTTACCAAATTTTGATGGAAATGAAATTACGACAATAATTAGGTTATGCCAGATTTATACCTCCAAATTAAGAATTAAACTAATTCTCATGTACACTAAATTAACACTTGTCAAAGTTAAATGTCAACTTTTAATTCGACCCGTTTATACTTCCATTTAATAATTAATAATGAAAGTCACAACAGATCTACCTAAAGGTACACATTTAACTTTGACAAGTGTTTAGTTTAAACAACAATTAGTTTAATTCTTAATTTAGAGGTATAAACTAGGCATAAACTCTGTGGAAATAAAAATAAAGTTACTGTCTCGGGCCAATTTCTGTTATCAAAACTACTTTCGGAGTTTCTAGAGGGGAATAAACATTTATAATTTCCGTTAGCTGTTTTAAGGCTCGCGGTGTGAAAATTTACAGCCCATTTTTTAAACAGTACGAAACCGTTCATTTTTTCTACATTCATCATTATTGTCCTCAGTTTTATCGTCAATAAATTCATTCACCCAATTACTTATTCTGCATTCGTCTTCATTTAAGGCACAAAACCCTGGCGAAAAATCAAGTGAAGAATTATTGATATCCTGATTAAAAATTAGTTGCTTATCATCAGAACCTGACATAGGTTCATCAGAGTCTGCTTTTAAGTGTGATGCTTCATCTTTACACAAATCGACAACACTTATTATTGTTGATTCCACTGAGCTGACTAAATTTCATATATTTTCACGAAATTTTATTGAAACTTTTCTGCTGAAAGCACTATTTCGTTTCACTTTTTTCCATTCGCTCATTCTGCTACCGTGCCTATATAAACAAATTTTTAGAACAAACGTATGAAAAACATGGTTTTGGTTAATTACAACAAATTCGTTCTTTTGACGGGAAGATATAGGTTTAAAATGGGTTTATTGGTAACCACAATGTACCTTAAGAATATATAAAGATGATTTATTGGTCCTCTTATCACAAAAGTTTTATAATGCATTCTTCCATCACCTTCAAACTTACACATTTTATAAAGGTAATGTATTCAATTACTATATATCTCAAATCCCAAGGTTACAGTGAGGTGATGGAGCGCTTTATATAAATCTGCTATATAACTTTTGGTAACCACCCGTTGAAGTTTTATAAGGAAGTATCTGAAATATTTTCATCACTTTCTTATAACCCTGTGAGTTATGGTGAAACATCTTGAACTTCCGTTTTCGTAATTGAGTTTTTTACACGACGTTTCGAAAAGTGGAACTGAGCATTAAGCTCGAGGCTACTTGCTTATGTACTAACGCAGCTAACCACGCCCACCCATCCCTATTGGCCGGATCGTCGCCACTGTCGAGCGTCCAGCGACCAGCTCTTATCCACCGCATCAACGAATGCCATACCGAAGAGACGTCGCAACTTGGTTTACTAAAGACGCCCTCATTGCTTCCAACGAGGACTTCTTCCTTAAACTTTCGTTTCTTCTAGTGGTGTTCCCTATGCACAATTTTGGCTTCCGACCACTTAACATTATGGTGTTCGGACCAAGCAATGTGTGCTCTGCAATTCCCGATTTTGATGTTTCTCCTGTTATCGAATGAGTTCTGTGTTCCTGACATGCAAAGGACGCTTGGTTTCTCCTATATGTACGACATATAGGAGGAACTCACACGATGACACCGATATATCGATGACACCTTTTGTAGGTGGTCACCAATTTTTCGACCAGCCTAAGCTGTACTGATAAGGGGTACACCCCGAAACTAGTATGCAAGTGGGTTGATCGACAAACCTGCTCTTTGCACTTCGTTCTGGCTCCGATAACCCTGCCCTATGGGCTGCTTCTCGAACTGAGAGCCATTTGCCATGCAGTATTAGATCTAGTACGTTGGTGGATGTCGCCTGCTCTTGCTCTGTACAACATCTCACCGCTCTTGCGTAGCTTTTTAGCTATAAGCCGCGAACTCACGGTCTCCAATTTGTCGACCAGCCAAAGATGTACTGGTGAGGGGTAGACCCCGAAACTAGTATGCACATGGATTGAAATTGGTGACCACCACTAATTAATGATATTAACTTTTAAGTAATTTAATTGTGATTTAACACAAGTTGAACTCTAGAGAAACAACAAAAAATGTATGGATAATTAATTTTTTTTATGCTAATGCTGCCGTTGTAAAAGCATAAAAAAATTAAGTGGACTTGTAGAAAAAATATACTACTCTTGTTTCTATCTATTTGGGTTTACATGCAAACGGTTCATTTACTTCGCAGTAACACCTCAAATTACGTGTTAGTAGGCGCCAACGAGTTAATCTGGAGACCCCTCCTATTTTATAGTTTTGGCCCCCGTTTATAACAGTGGAAACCTTTATACTAAAACGACGATATTACCCGGTGCCTCGGTGACGTCATAACGCCTTACGTCAAATTATTGCAAAACAGTTGTCACTGTCATAGTTTTTATTACTTCTCATTTCCGATCCAATTCAATATGGAACTTATACTCATCTCCTAGCTTGAGCGCTAAGGCTCGTAGTCCTTAGCTAACCTAGCTCTAAGGTTTTCTTGCAACTTAACAAAAATCAAAAACAATCGACCGACAATACACAATCGTCGAGCTTTAAGTTGTTATGACGTTAGTATGACGTGCGCTGGCGGCTACATTACTCATGGGAACTTTAAGAGGGCTGGACGTCCGCACAAAAAAAGGGACCATTTTCAGGAAAATAATGCCCAGGTAGCACGATGACGTGAAAATGACGGCAGTTTTACGGCAGATGTAACGTCGAAATCACCTAAAACATGACTTCGTAGTGATGTCAAAATGACGGGCTTAAGTCTTAAGAGAGAGCTTAAGAGAATGACGACTCATAGTCACGTTATAACAACGTTATGTTTAGTCGAACATTTTTTTTTGTATATTTAATGTACCTAATAAATATACAGTTAACATATTTAATTAACTTATATACAAAAAAAATATTAGATGACAATTTCATAAAATAAAATTTCTAACTTCTTTGGCACAAAAATTAATTTAAAATATGCAAACTATTGATGAAATAATTTTTATTGTATATTTTAAATCGGGGTGTAGCTGCTTCATAAAGTAAAATTTTTTAAATATTGCGTTATTTTTTAGGCAAGTTTTTCTTGTTATTTCAAAATTTAAAAACTTTATGTTACTCTTTAGATTAAATTTTCTTATTACTAAAGTCAACACTTCAAAATTTCAGTTAGTTTCGCATCAAAAAAGTTTGGACTAAAAATTTTTGTTACCAAAATCCAAATTTTTAAATTTTGTGTTACTTTTAGAACCACATTTCTGGTTACCAAGCCAAAATTAAAATAATTGTGTTACGGTTACACTAACAGTTTTCAAAAGTTTTAAATTTTGTATTATGCTTTAGACAAACTTTACATTTAGGTTAAAATTTCCTGTTAATAAAGTCGAAATTTTTTAAATTTTGGGTTACTTTTAGACCACAATATCTTGTTACTAAGTCAAAATTAAATAATTTCGTGTTACGTTTAGACTAATATTTCAAGTCAAACTTTTGAGTATTGTGTAACTTCCAGACCAAATTATAGTGAAACGTTTGGATTAAAATTTCGTGTTACTAAAGTCATATTTTATAAATTTTGTTACTTTTAGACTATAAATTGTTGTTACCAAGTCAAAATTTAACAATTTTGTGTTATATCTATATAGACTAAAATTTCAAGTCAAGATTTTGTGTTACTTCTAAGCCAAAATTTAGACTAAAATTTCCTGTTATCAAAGTCGAAACTTAAAGAATTGATGTTACTTTCGGAATAAAATTTCTTATTACTAACAAACAAAATTCAAAAAAAAATATGTTACTCACTATTAGACCATAATTTCGATATATTAAGTCAAAATTTAAATTTCGTGTTATGCTTTAAAATAAATTCTCGCCATACTAAATTAAAAACTTAAAAATGTGATGCCACTTTCGGATAAAAATTTCTTGTTGCGTTAAATAATTTTTTTTTAAGTTACGTTTAGACTACAATTTTGTGTTCTTACAGTCAAAATTCAATAAATTTGTGTTACGCTTAGACTAAAATTTTCTGTTACTAAAGTCAAATTTTGTGTTACGTCTAGACTAACATGTCAAGATAAAATTTTAAGATTTTGTGTTACTTTCAGACGAAAATTTCGTGTTACATTTAGCTAAAATTTTCTGTTACCAAAGTCAAAACTTAAAGATTTTATGTTACTTTCGAAACAAAATTTCTTGCTACTAACTGTTTTTTTTATGTTTGTGTTACGTTTAGACTACAATTTCGGGTTAATAGAGTCAAAACTAAAAAAAAATTGTGTTATTCACCCCTAGACCAAAATTTCATTTTATTAAGCCAAAATTTAAATTTCGTGCTACGATTTAAAATAAATTCTCATCTTACTAAAGTCAAAACTTAAAATTTTGATGCTACTTTCGGATAAAAATTTCTTGTTACTAAGTAAACATTTTTGTTTGTGTTACGTTTAGACTACAATTTCGTGTTCCTACAGTCAAAATTCAATAAAATTGTTTTACATTTAGACTAAGATTTCTTGCTACTAAGGTCAAAATTTTTACATTTTGTGTTACTTTTAGACCAACATTTCTTGTTACCAAGCCAAAATTTAAAAAATTCGTGCTACGTTTAGACTAACACTTTCAGTTAAAAATTTTAAATTTTGTAATATGCTTTAGACAAACTTTTTACGTTACTAGAGTTAAACCATAATTGATGTTACTTTCAGATCAATGTAATAGAAATATTTCTGGTTAAAATTGAATTCTTGAAATTTTGTGTTACGTTCAGATTATAATTTTATGTTACTAAGTCAAAATAAAATAATTTCGTGTTAGTAAAGTCAAATTTTGTAAATTTTGTGTTACCTTTAGACCACAATTTCTTGTTACCAAGTCAAAATTTAACAATTTTTTGTTATATCTAGACAAAATTTCAAGTCAAGATTTAAAAATGTTGTGTTACTTCCAGATCAAAATTTCGTGTTAGATTTATGCTAAAATGTCCTGTTTTCAAAGTCGAAACTTAAAGATTGATGTTACTTTTGGAACAAAATTTCTTATTACTAACTGTTTTTTATGTTTGTGTTACGTTTAGACTACAATTTCGTGTTGATACAGTCAGAATAAAAAAAATTTGTGTTACTCACCCCTAGACCAAAATTTCGTTTTATTAAGTCAAAATTTAAATTTCGTGTTACGATTTAAAATAAATTCTCCTAAAGTCAACTACTAAAGTCAGTAACCTACTAAAGTCAAAACTTAAAAATTTGATGCTACTTTCGAAGAAAAATTTCTTGTTACTAAGTAAACATTTTTTTTGTTACGTTTAGACTACAATTTCGTGTTCCTACAGTCAAAATTCAATAAATTTGTGTCACGTTTAGATTAAAATTTCCTGTTACTAAGGTCGATATTTTGTGTTACTGTTAGACAAAAAATTTTTTGTTACCCCGTCAAACATAAAAAAATTTGTGTTACGCTTTTACTTTAGACTAAATTTCCGTGTTTCTTAAGTTAATATTTTAAAATTTGATACTGCTTTTGCAACAAAATTTCTTGTCAGTAAGTATTTTTTTTTGTATTTTTCTGTTACGTTTAGACTACAGTTTCCTGTTACTACATTCAAAATTAAAAAAAAAATTATTTTCTTTGAGACTAAAATTGTGTCAAAATTTTAACATTTTGTGTAAAATTTTAAAACTTTAAATATATATATAATATATATAAAATATTATATATATAATAATAAGGTATTTTTACACTAAAATTTCGTGTTACTAAAGTTAACTTTGTTAAATTTTTGTGTTACTTTTAGAGCTTATAATTTCTCGTTACCAAGTTAAAATCAAAAAGGTAGTAGAAAATTTGGATTCTAGAAGCTTTTTAATTTTTTGACGTAAAACAAAAATATACCCCTCAGAAGGGAAACCGTTTGTAGAAAATAATGTAAACTAACGTCACTCTCACGTCGCAAAGTTACGTGATTTTGACGTCACAAAGTAACGTCATGACACGTGACAAAATGACGTCATCGGTCTGTGACTTACGTCCGTCATTATGACGTTGTTTTGACGTCATCGCATGACATTGGTAACCAGCAGCTATTAAATAATTACGTCAAAATGACGTCACCTTCCCGCCTGGGTTCAGTTGACTGACGTGAAGCTGACGTCAGCTTTGCTAGACAAAATCACGTAACTCTGACGTCAGTGTTACGTCAGGGAATTTTTTTCGCTATAAAAAATCATAGTTGCATTCTAGAATTTTAACTTTATTATTTTGATTTAAACGGCCAAAATTTATGAACGAGTAAATTGACAAGATGGACGTCTGTCAACGCATAACGTCAGAAGCAATCAATGCGACCCCATAGAGAGCGCCACAAAAAGGGGCAAATCGGCAAATCCCCAACACTTTGCCTTCCTATCTAATACAAAATTATGAGAGAACCCCCTTGCTTTGTAAATGTTTTATTTGTTATTAGTAAATCATTAATATTTTGTAAATATGAACTAGATGACTTAATAATGACGTCTTATCAGACTGTGAATGACGTCTTATTTACGTGAGTTCTATGACGTGAGTTGATGACGTCTTTAGTTCGTCAGCAATACGACATCATATTGACGTCATTATATAGGCTCCATTCTCAACTGACCAACGCGACCATAAACTGACTCATTTGACGTCAGGGTGCTACTGCGGCGGCACTTGTTAGCTCTGTCCATATCTTCTAGGTCATTGCTAGGCGCCGATCATGTCAATAGGCAAGCTGGCCAGATTTTGGACCTGTCCAAGGCTTTTGACATAATTAACGATGACTGGAGGAGAGGGTATCCCAAGTTCCACTTTAGAGACTCTTCTATTTAAATTCTATGCAAATGCTGCTTTTTCTGTGTTCCCAGCCTTTTTTGCCGTTTCTTTACAGATACACTTCTTTTAAATATGTAATTTTTAATGATTTCTTTTTGAGAATCCTCACAAATTTATCATTGCATTTGATAAGCTGTTTAAAATCAACTTTAGTGCAATAAGATTAAAAATTAGAATAACGTTAGAAGCTAGTTAAGATGAAAAAAATGAGAAATGCTTGTTTTTATAAGCACGACACTGCGCGCAAGGCACGGGTCCAACAGGTTGAAATTAAAAAAGTTCAAACCCAAGTCGCATTATATTATTTTAAAGTCTTGGATAAATGCTAATTGGAATGTAGAAATAATGTTTAAAACTTATTTCTATATTTTCTCCTCAACCAATTTGTAACAAATTAAAAAAAAACTTTCGTAAACTGCGAATTATTTAATATTTAACAAAAGTTTTGTAAAACTTCGCTAAAGAAACAACTCGTTCAGTGTCAAAATGAGCATTTTTCCCGAATTCAAATTGCTTCGAATTTGTTTATTTTTCTAAATCGATATACTTACTAAATAATCACAATTCTTTCAATCAAAAGTATTCTCTACTGTCAAAGATCCATTAGCGTGTTGCATAAATTGTTTTCTGAAGGCGCGACGAAGGAGAAAACAAAATGGTGGCAATGCTTTAAAATGATGCATGATGCCCCCAAGCTTGCCTAGAATTAAAACCATTCGTCACGAGGAAACGTCAGTGCCGCTACAGTCTGAATTACACTGCTGATATAGTGATATATAACTCCGGCAAATATTTTGCAAACAAAATTGGCTTAAAATAGGTCAAACTTAGACCATTAAATAAGTAATTCGAAGAAAGTGTAGAGGAAAGTAAATAGGAGTTTAAATTAATGTTCGAATGCGGAGATTTTGTATATAGGAATAAATGTGTTCGAAAATGCCTCTTACTAAACAGTGAAGCCGTGAAATATTGAAACTCCAAATTTGGATCTCACAAGATACCCAATTCTTACTTGTAATCAGGTAGAGACTTATTGCGGTGTGGAGACTATCCAAAAAGTATGCAGAAAAATAAAAGATACACTTTGTATACGAATTTAATATCTTTTAATTTTTTTTTTTAACTTTAAAGTGTAAAATTTACTCATTAAAAATAGGGTTAAAATGGTCTATAAGTTCAGACACAGGATATTACCAACACGTTCAAAAGTCACCACAAAAACAAGAACATGTTAAAATTGACCAAAACATTGGCAAAAACAAAAATTGGCTAATGCAACATATATTCGTGCTTTTTCTGCTGGTGTAGGTCTTAGTTGATTAAAGTTACCTCTGTAATAGGTTTATATATCGACCTTTGATAGAAGAAGGCAAGTTTCGAAATATTAGTTGTTCTAAAAATTTGGGAAAATCGTAGTGAGCCACTTGGCTTATTGCAATAAATCAACGTCCGGCATTTGCTTTGAACATAGTTTTTAAAATTTTATTTTAATGAATTAATAATCATAAAGCAATAATTGCAATAAAAGAGAATACCTTGATGAGGGCGCATAGTAAACAAAAAGGCGAAACGTCGGATAATCTTAGTTTCGGAATCATACTGCAACCGTCTCTTAGTTGTTGCAAAAAATCTAAAAAAATTTAATAATAAAATGTTTGGTTCTGCGATAAGGTTCCAGCTACTTGCGACCTCTAGAACGTTCTATAGGGTAGCTGCATACCAAATTTGAGCGTCCTGACTCTAACCGTTCCAGAGATATCAGCGCAAACCAATTTCTCGACGACGGACATCTTGGATTTTTAAAGATGATTTTGAGGTAATATTATATAAGGAAAAACTACGGTTTCATAAGACTTTATAAAACAGTTTTATCTCAGCTATCGTCCCTATGATAGCTACATTAGCTATTCCAAATTGTACGCCACCTCAGTGGCTTACCTACCATTCATATTTGAACCAACGGGCAAACGGACATAACATGATGATTAACGTATATTGAACGAACGAAACGTTGTAGCGCACCATGTAGCCGTAGTAACGCACAAACCAAATTTCAGCTTTCTAACTTTAAATATTTCAAAGATATCGTTTAATCGCATACGTCACGGCCGCTATGTTAATGAAAGGTATTTTTAGTCTACATTTTTACATTCGAGTTGAAACTCTACATCTGGAAAAGAGGGTCATTGATTTACGTAAATGTTTTGATATAAATCCGGACACGAGATTTTCGAATCGTCCAGACTTTGTGAAAACCTTCTTGAGGACTGAGCATTTTCCCAATAGTCTTCCTAGAAATTATCGAATTTTCTCCTGCTACACAGTTTTTCACGCTTTTTTGCCGATTTTCCTGGGTCCAAGCCTTTATTAAAATTAATGTTTACAATTCGGAAATCTCAGCTGTCATTGGCAGAAGCTGCCGCCGCCGAATGGTTCCGATTAGCAGTTAAGTGACGATCTTCGGAACCAATCGGAATTTCGGGGCCAAAATTTTCAAAAATCTGCATGTTTTGCTTCGAGATTCAATTAAGATCATTTAGCGAAGTCCCAACAAAAAGTGGTTCCTAAGTCCCAAAAAGAGAATAATCCAAGGTATACCCTGGGATAGAAAGACCTCGATACAAATATACCTCAAAGAGGCAGTTTGAAAATTAAACTTTTAAAAATTTGTCAAAATTTCAAAATCAAAGCTAGGCCCTTGATTTTTGGTCAGGTCCGGTGTCATATGTGTGCTACTTCTCTGAATTATTTCGGATTTTTTTACTGCAGAAATATGGTATCTACAGAGTGAAATGTAAGAAAAGTACA
Organism: Taphrorychus bicolor; assembly: GCA_951812265.1. Lineage (NCBI taxonomy): Eukaryota > Metazoa > Arthropoda > Insecta > Coleoptera > Curculionidae > Taphrorychus > Taphrorychus bicolor. The sequence continues at coordinate 36,329,112 of OX638297.1, forward strand.
CCCAAATTGACAAAAAATGTGGCACAGAAAAACTTTTGTAGCTCATCCAGTATAAGAGCTAGACAAAAACTAACCATTTTTTTTGCTCTCCACGTCTTCTAGTTACAAATTTACAACCGAAACGGGGCTTTGCTATAGTTTTCGTAAAAGTCGCAAAAAAACTACTATATTTTGGACACTTTTTCTTAACTGTTTTAGAAATTTTTTAATCGGAAAGTATTAAAGTGAGGTTTTGGGGATAGGACTAAAAGTATCCAAGTATATGCCCTTTCCCATGGTACCACGTTGATTGGGCCAGTTGTCTAACTAAGAGTGTCTAGGAGACCAAGAAGTTGACCATAACAAAAACAATGGGATTGCTTTTAGATTTTCATATTTAACTTATTGGAATTAGACTTCAAAATTTATCATATTCACACATGAAATGGGGAATGGAATATTACACATGGGGAGCCCTATACCCCACGGTGTTACGATTTTTATTGTGTAATGTTATTTCGTTTAATCCGGCCCTGCAGAGGCAGCGGACGACTATCAATATTAGAGTTTAATTAGTTGAACTTTTGTGACTGTTTACAATTTAAGGGAGATAGGCTGATTTTCTATAAATATTATTTTATATTTCCTGATAAACTTTGTAATATTGAAGATGATGGAAATTTAAGTTAACAATTTTTATTGAATTTTCGTAAATAACAACAAAGGTGTAAAACGAAACGGGAGTCGTGATTGGCTAAAAATAGTGAACATGTTGTGACGTCATGCTACTCTCTTCCAATCAAAATGGTGCAAAACATTTAGTACAATGTTGCTACAAAATAGTACCTTAAAACAAATCTTCCTCTTTGACCTTACTTTCTTTTTTTTTTGGTCTTGCTTACCACTACAAAATTTCCTTCTAGAAACTTCTTCATCTTCTGGCTCTTGGCTAAGAAAGCTGTGCTGAAGATTTCGCTCTGCGGATTTTTGAGAGTGTAAAAGAGTGTTAAATTTCCAGTATATTAGTGAAGGTTGATACCTTATAGTCTTTGACTGATTTTACCATACGGAATAATTTAACATCTCACTCCATTTGAAAAAAAAAGGAAATTTGCCAAGTGTAGATCACGTGGTAATTACCATCAGGCCACCCTCTAACCCCAGGTACGTAGCACGTTTTTATTGTGATCAATAGTATCGATCTAATTTGCACCATATGAGGTTTTTGTAGTAGTATTGACAGAGTAGAATTTTGTAGAATTGCGTGGTCGGTACAGGAGTGTATAATTGTACTGTTGCAGTATGATTGTAAATATTAGTACATTTCCCTCAGTTTAAGAGAGTGTGTGGACAGGGACGTACTTAATATATTTTCGTTACTTACTCAGTATCTTGTTTTCGTACTTGGGCTTTCTACCGCTGTATTGACGGTTGGACTTTTCTCCTACATTTTTTTTTCTTTTTCTTTTTGGTGGGGACGGCGTTGTGGCCTATAGGGCCACTAATAGCTTCTTACTTATTAATTTGTTATTATACTTCTAATACTATTAAGAATATTTGTTTTTTTTTTTGGTTTATAAGTGGAATTTATTCTGGTGTTTATTTTCTTTTTGAAATATTTTTTTTTGCATCAGAAATCTGGTAATAATGATTTAACTTTATTTTTAGATAGCTAGATTTGATTCGTTTGTCGGTTGTTATTTTTTTGATATTCCTATTACTTTTCAACATGGAAATTAATTTGCTTGGAAGTGAAGAACTTAGGTATGAGTTACAGATTCGTGGTTTGCATCCTGGTGGTAGTTTCGCTCAGAAAAGGGCTACATTGCGAGTAACATTGAGAGGTGAACGAGAAGGACGGACGCAGGCTCCTCTGGAGACTGACTTTGATGCTGTGGTCGAACTTACCGTTTGTCAGGGAAAACTTTATAGTTTGGAAAGAGACATTCGATTCTTTGAGCTTGACCGTGCTGATAATGAGTACAAAAGAATTCGAACTCTTCTTTATCGCGTGAAATGTAGATTGAGTAGAATAAGGCCTGAAGAAACTTCCGACCTGAAATTGAAGCGTTAATTGAGAGAGTGTTGTGATGATTTGTTGAAGCGTTTAGGTGATGTCGGTCAATCGGATGCTGAGGAATCTTTTGCATCGGACATGCAGACGTCTGGTAGAGCGGTGGAGATTCCTGATTTAATAGTACTTGATGACACGGAGAACGGTTCTCACACCGATTTGTCACAACGCAGAGAGCGACCTTGTTTTTCTTTGCTAGAATCAAGAGGTGAAGACGAGCGCAGGTTGTTGCAACCACCTGAAGAAGCATTAGGCTCTTTGGAGGGTGCGTCTGCGAGAATCCCACATTTCAGAGATATTGGGGATCGACTCGGACCGTCATCCTCGGCAAAAGCATATGTACCTGCCACCTCACGTTCTTTGAATATTTTAGACGTGAATGCTGACCGATTTTGCCGAAGTGAGGTACTAGCATCTACACCTCACCCCAGTCTATTTGAGCCAACTGGTCGAACATTGCGAAATCAAGAGAAGCCTCACCGTCTCGATCTGTCAGATGGGCTGTGCGTGCTGAACCCGCTGATGATGATATTCCGATATCTCGCGGTCCTGCTCATCCGAGACATACTCTTTCACCTGTTCGCAGAACATACATGGTTGACCCTTCTCAACGTTTTTCTGATGATCGTGTTATTAATTATCCTGGAGAACCATTAAAACCTTCCCAACCATGTTCTAGATTGTCGAATTATTCTGATAATGTAAGAGCGGAGTCTTACTCACTTAATTATACTGTACCCCGCGGTCAGGCATCTGGCATTTCTCATGATCGCTTCAGTGACCTTGATGATCGTTCTACCAGGGTGAATGTTCATTCACTTGGACGGATGGATAATTTAGAATATTCAAATCCCTATGTCGATTTAGCGGAACGGCTGGAGAATTTCCAATTTTCCGATTTGCGTGATTCTCAAAGAGAAGAACATAGACCTACAGTTGCAGGTGGGTTTAATGAGAGGCGTGAAGTTTGTTGTCGACCAGTAAACGTTGCCAAGTGGAATTTAAGGTTTGACGGGCAGGGCAGAGTCAATGATTTCCTAGAAAGACTAGAAGAAGTTCCTGTGTCTCGTGGGGTGTCGAAGGAATCTTTATTACGTTCGGCCCCAGAACTTTTTGGAAAAGATGCGTTGTTGTGGTACAGGACCAGATCATTTGAGAATTGGGAGGATTTAATATGTCAACTGAAACATGCCTTTCAACCTTATGATTATGAGTTTGCCCTCTGAGATGAGATCCGTCATCGAACGCAGGGAAGTCAGGAAAAAGTCCTGAATTATTTTGTCGTTATGGAAAATCTTTTCCGTAAACTTCCTTCTTTACCATCTGAATCCAAGCGACTTCAAATGATTCAAATAAATCTTCTTCCTTATCTTCAGCGTCGTTTGTCTTTACATCCGGTCACCGCAATTGAAGAAATCATTCGTGTCGGTAGAGCTGTGGAGGAGATCGAAAGTCGGACACAGAGATTTGTTCCCCCGCCTACTGCCTCTGGACATTTACTTGAACCAGGGTTAGCATACCGCAAACCTGCTCAGGTATCGGCCTTTGAGGCACCAGGACTAGAGAATGCGGTCGACGTTGGGTCAGATCGAAATAAACTTCTTTGTTGGAACTGCCAGCAAAGGGGCCACGCTTTCAGAAAGTGTGATCGTCCTCGAGAAATGTTATATTTTTCCTGTGGATTGAAAAATGTCACTTCAAGGAATTGCCCTAAGTGTGAAAAAAACGATCGGAAGGAAAGACCCCAGGCCTAGGATCCTTTCCTGTTGGAGACGAGCGACCATTTTTGGAAGTGGCCATTCACGGTCATAATTTCTTGGGACTATTAGACAGTGGTTCTTCTCGAACCATTATTGGATCCTGTGGGTGGTCTATTCTGGAATCGCTGTGTAACTTAAGTGATTCTTCTAAGCTTCCTTGTCAAGTAGGTAATAGTCAAATATGTGAAAGTTTGGGTGTCGTGCGTGTTCCTATCCGTCTTCGTGATCGAGTCTGCATCATCGACGCGTTGGTTGTACCTTTATTACCACATGCTCTTATACTCGGCATAGATTTTTGGTCCCGAATGAAGATTATTCCCGATTTGTATTCCGACGAATAGAAGTTTCGAGACCACACCACCGCCAGCTGCAAAGTTCAGGTCAACGCTATAGAGCCGCTGGATGCTTTGCCATGTGAGGAGAGAGATTTGTCGGATGGACGTCCTTGGTGGAGCTTGAAATAAGGACGAACTCGCCACCTATTAAGCAACGATACTACCCCTTACCGCCAGCTCTTTTAAAAGAGGTTTACTCTGAACTTAACCACATGTTATCTGATGGCATAGTGGAGCCTTCTGAGTCTCCTTGGGCGTCGCCGATTGTTATGGTCAAGAAGAAATCAGGTGGTTGGAGATTTTGCGTGGATTATCGGCGCCTCAATCAAGTGACCATTCCGGATGCGTATCCTATTTCCTATGTTAGTACCACACTGGACAAACTGAGAGATGCTCGATAGTTGAGTACCTTAGACATCAAATCCGCGTATTGGCAAATTCCTGTTTCTGAGACTTCGAAACCGTTAACCGCCTTCACTGTACCTGGGCGAGGGTTGTTTCAGTTTCGCAGAATGCCTTTTGGGCTAACTAATACTCCTGCCGTCTGGCAAAGATTGATTGATCGTGTGGTAGGGGTGGATTTAGAAAGATTTGTATTTGTTTATTTAGATGATGTGATTATTTGTACTCAAACATTCGAGGAGCATTCGTCCGTGCTGAAGGAGGTTATTAGACGTCTTCGTAATGTTGGTCTTACTCTTAATCGCGAGAAGTGCAATTTTTGCAAGAAAGAGTTGAAGTATTTCGGTTATGTGGTCAACTCTTCAGGTCTTCTGGTAGAAGGTCAGTTTGCATACTGTCAGTAATGCGCGAACCGTGTCATATTTTGACGGTTGTAGAAAATAGTAGATTATGTCACTAGGAGTAAAAGTGGGTCTTTTCGTGCTGAGCCCAGAGATTGACGGCCGAAGCGAAGCTGAGGCCTGCAACTGGGCGAAGCACAAAAAGATCTTTTACTCCGAGTAACATATACTATTTTTTTTTCAAGCATGCAGGAAATAAAAAGTCTATTTCAGAGTGATTCAGTTTTGCAAATTTCTCTCATCCTCTTTAAGCGGGTCCAGGTACTTACCCAATTAGTGGTGTATATTATTTGTAAAGTAAATAGTGTTAGAACGGCGGTTTTTACTGTTCAATAGATTTAATGGTATTAAATCATAACCAATGGTTTAGACGGTTAGGTAAATTATGGTAAACTGAAATTTTTTAGCATTATTATCAATACTAGATTAATAAAATCTGTCACATATGTCACATATAAATATGATGACGCGCATGACATTTAACAGACAAACTTAGAATTCGAGAACTTATGCGATTTCGACTAATAACGGCTTCGGGTGGTGCTCTCGAGCCCCCTGAGAGTATTCCTATCCTTTGCTTTTTCAATAAGAATGTAAAAATGGAAATACACTCAGATCGGTCTATCTAGTGTTCTAATAATTTTGGTGAACGAAAATCGTTTATCTATGCGCCACCATGACAGTAGTGGTGACTTATGACTTTACTTTTACTGCCTAGGACTTTTTTGCTACTTTTTTGCTCTCAGGATTAGAAAGCCCACTAGGTGTACGTATGGAGAAAACAAATGACGTACTTTTGGTCCGCTTGAAAAAAAACGTAATTTTCGCTTCTAGTGAGAGAAAATCCCATAGCGTCAACTTTCGTGTCTAGTGACGAAAGTTAAGTTGTTCTAATTTCGCGTGTATATCGCCAACGAAATGCGATTGAACTGGCCTATTCTTGTAAAACATTATGGAAAATGGTGATATCATACAAAATCATGTATATTTAGCCTGCCGGGATCGCGTATTCACTGAACGTCTATTGTTAGACCCGAAAGGCAAAGTAAGCTCTCGTGGTTGGCCAAAGAATAAAGGCGCCAAATACGAATGCATCTTATAAAGCCTACAGGGAGATCTCTTCTAAAATAAAGCCCAAAGTTCAAGAGAACATGTGTCCGCACGTGCTTTGTTCTCGATATACAGAGTGTTAAAAGTTTGAATACAAAAATACATATTTATTAATATAACGCATTATTACAATTACAACAAATGCTCAAATTGAGCATCTCCTGCTTCAATACAGGCATACAGCAGGTGTACAATAATTGTTTTGTTCAGTAATTTTTAATTTTAAATTAAAATAAGTACCTACATAATAGCATTGCTTTTAGGCCATCATAAAAGTAGTTTTTGATTTTTATTCATAAATAGTGCATCTTAGGAAAAAGAGACCTTTTCTCTTCAGAACTGAACAAAAATAAAAAAAATAATTTTTATGTAAAAAAACAGTGGTTTATCATTTTTTCTTTGAAAATATCCATCAGTGACATGCCTGCACGAGCGATACTAATGTAACTAGAAATAATGTTTTTATGGTAAAATACGTATTATACTATTATAGGTTTCAACACCACCAAAATTTCGTTAAAATATCTTGTGCGGGTTGCGTTATATTAATAAACTTGTATTTTTTTATTCAAACTTTAGCACCCTCTAGGTATCTCGAGAACGAAGCACTTGCAGACACATGTTCTTTTGAACGTTTTGCTATATTTTGGCAGAATCCTCCCTAGGCTTTTCTCATCACACCTCTGAAACACCCCGTATATTACCGTAATCTAAATTCTTAATACCTTAATTTAATTAAAGTGGAAAAGTTTATCTTTATAGTAAGTAGATAATTATTTTATTAAATAAGGCAATTCAGGGTGGTCCAAAAATAACGATAAAAAATAAATAAATACACACTAGCTTATTATAGCTGTATTATTTTATTAATTTAAATATGACATATTAACATTGTTTGATTTTATAGACACTTGTAAACTTACACGTCTCTGAAAAGTGATATGACAACGTCTAACATACGGGGTGTTCATTAGAAAACTTCATATAGTAATATGTTTTAATTTTTTTTTTCACAGAAAAGGATGACATAATCAAAGTAGATGGACTTTTGTTTCTCCATACTTTTCTTGTGGCATTTTTTTTTAGCTTTTGACACAGCCAACGCGATGGAGTTTTCTAATGAACTCCCCGTAACATCACATACCGTGTTTTCGGATGGCCGCTCTAGACCGCTCTGAGAGTATTTCTATCCTTACATTCCTGTTGAGAAAATAAAGGATGGGAATACTCTCAGAGCGCCCTAGAGCCGGCAACCGAAAGGGATGATATTTTAATGAGATTTGGCATTATTTACATTTAACAAAATACTTTGATGTAAGTTTCGTTTCCTTTTAATAACTTTATTGTATTTACTATTAGTTGGAGGCCTTCTTGCTCTTATTTTTCTGGAGCCTCTAGTAACATCAACTCATCTACGAGCGATTGAGGCTGGTTGTTAGTGACGTCAGTTTGGCAAATACATTATTGAATTCGTTTTGTGTAACAATTTTAGTCATGCTTATGTCGAGTCTCAGGACTCCATAGTAGTAGTAAAATAAGCTTTAGGGACCTTTTGAATATTTCTCTACAAAACGGAAGACCTGAAGGAATTCCCGTCAGTAAAGTGGTTCATTTATACATTGGTCCATGCCTGATAAGTATATTAGCAGTATCATGGGTCTACTTTGTAGATCTCAATCATCTCAAAATTAATGTTTTGCTATTCTTACAGCATCCATTTTGAGTGGCGTAAAGTCTAGCACCACTTTGGCATACTATACTATTCTTTTATTTAACCTGGTTCAACTCGAACTCCAGAGGCACTTTTAGGACACAAAATAAGCTTTTGCTATCTTTTCAATACCCCTTTACGAAACGGCTTCTTAAATGTGTAACACTTCAAAAACCAACAGAAAATTATAACTAATTCCAATTTGTTTTGTTTAGCATCTTCTGTCTTAACGGCGCGGCGGTCGTGTTAGTCATGTAGGACGTCCTTTAAGCTCCCAGAGGAGAGGAGATTAAAGCGCAATGTATTAGCAGCATGGGGAACGTACAGATGAGAGTTTTTTGCTACAGCCTTTGCTACAGCTAACACGTCTTCGACAAGTGAACTCTCAGCCACATGACATGTGGTTGGTCATATGTACTGTAATCTTTTAATATCACGGTAAACATATGATCTCGAGTTTTGTGCTACCAGCCCCAAAAGTGGTTGTTCTTCTAAGTACACAATATATTACTTGCTGCCTACAATACTTTCATAACATTTGTATATTAGTTGCTCTTATCATTTAAGTGTTCCGTGCCCACCTACCTACCGCGTCAACATCCATCATCATGGTGCCACCATTAAAAAATCCCAAGATGACTGCAATAATTGAAGTCAATTGTTCACTATGTTTTATTAAACCGATTTAATGTGTCCATCTATGAGAATCTCCATAAATCACGAAAAGTAATAAATTAGTAAAGGAAAACAAGCTGATATTGGCTCGGTGGTATTTGCACAAACGCGTATCTTCAATCTGCAATAAAGCAAGTGGGCGTGGTTTCCTTAAGGGTATTATCGCCTTGGTATTCAAAGCTCCGCAATCACATGCTAATTCGTCCGAATGCGTTCTGATTTATTTATAAGCCCCAGTCGAAATTCCCACGTTTGCATATCAAGTCCGAATCATTTGAAAGGCAGATATACCGATTTTGAGCCTTTTCCCGTGATTTCCATAAGAGAAAGGCGTTTTGTCTTTTTTCGTAGTGCCCGAAAACGTAAACCGACGACGAAAATGTGATAAAGAGTTCGTGCGACACATACGCTTCGCTTTTATAGCAAACAAATATATTTCATTTAGGAGTGTATAAGCCAATTTTCCGGAATAGTCTTTGCCTTTATTGAAATTAGTTTAGGTTTAAAATGGAGGACGTTCCATCTAGTTGTTTACTTTAGACTCGGAGGCACCGAGGGCACCATATGGTTGCTCTTTGCTAATGTAATTGGATTTCTCATTACGTAAAAAGCCGACGAAAAGCTGTGACAAAGAGGTCGCAGGTAAAACCTGTTCCAGTCGAGCGAGTGTCTTATTTTCGCCAGACAGACGGTATACGTCTTCCCTAACAAGGACCCTATTTCCAGTTTTTGTTTCCGGACATATATTATGTATGAAGATTTATTGTTGCAAACAAGGCAGTTCATACAAATTTCCTTACAAGAGAGATAGATATGTTTTAAGAACAATTGTTTAATGTATGATTTTAACCTTATGGGATAAACCAAAATAGTTATTTGGGAGATACTGTGAAATAGTATATCGTTTAACAAGTGACAAAAATAGCATTTTCTCCCGCAAGAGAATAGCTTACCAACCGAGGCGATGTCGAGTTTGGTAATGTTCTCGAACGATAGAAAATTTGTTTTTTTAACCAGTAAAACACTACATACTTTTTTCTCGACCATGCTAACATTAAGTATTCATTAATTTTAAAAACAATCTATACAAAATTCTGTACCTCAGAGCCAAACTATGTTAAGTCATAAATTGTTATTTTACAGGAGAGGCTTTTTAAATTTTGGTTTAATAGTTATGTCAATATCAAAATATGTATTCAAAAGCGACTATCTTTTTAACAGAACAAGATAAAAATAAATGAAAAATAAAAAGATATGGGATAAAGGAAAGATATGTAGACCGTTTTAGGCATATTGACTTAACATTTTTGTCACATTTTCTTGAATTTGTGACTTAACATAGTTTGACACTGAGGTACACATATGGAGTATTTCTTTTAAAAATTAAGGCGCGTCATTGTCAAATGACACCTCGGTTTGTCTATGAATTCAGTTTGGTCAAATTTCAACACTTTGATTTGCTTGTCTGAGGCCTGGCAAAGACGATCCGGGCGCGTATTCACTGAACGTCTAGTGTTAGACCCAATTTAGTTCGATAACGCGTTGTGATTGGCTAACGACTCGGCGAGGCTGACAGTAGTGACAGATGACTGTTGACTGTTGACACTAAACAGGTGATATTATTTATATATTAACTTCCTCCTAAATAATTTTTTCTTTTGTTATAATGTGTTCAAAATAAAAGGAAAAATGAATTCAGCAAATTATATAACAAGCATTATTCAAGGACTAAATTAAAAATTTACAGTGGTTTTGCAGGAATCAAAAGAGCAGTGTGTTATTTTTAGAGCCAGTCTTATTTCAGAAAACTATGCACAGCAATTTCTGCAGTCATTTAGTGAAGTTACAAAAACAGATTGGATTGTGCAATACAATGTGACTTCGCCTCAAAAGTTAGTGGGTATCAATAACTTTTTTTATACAATGTTTTGCTGAAATATATTCTGGGAAGTAAGGAACCTGACAAATTAGGACAAAACGTGAATAAACATTTTATGAAATATCCCATCTTTAGGACATAATAAGTAGTATAGCCCCTAAAAAAAGATCCTTGAAGAAAAGAAGAAAAAACAAATTAAGCCTAACTTAAACCTAATCCTTATCTTAAACCTAATATGTATAAGAATAATTCCTAAATCTTTGAGATGGATTATTAATTTTTTATTATTTACTTTTAGGTATTTTGTCCCAAAACACTTCTTTTGTGTTTTGTTTGAAGATGTTTATATTTATATTAACCTCAAATATTTTACCTCAAAAAGGAGTAGAATGAAAACCCCTTGATGAAACCTATTTTAATTAACAGCTGGGTGTCTTTCCACTAATTTTACTGTGAACAAGACGGGAAATTTATTCTTCAACATCAAATGAAATATCAAGAAAAGGGTATTTGAGGCCAAAATACCTAAAATTATGTAGTAAAAAATGCTTAAAATCAAAGTAGAAAGTTAAATTTGAATGTATTGATGAATTTTCAATGTTAGGTTATGGATGTGGCCTTAGTTTTTTTCTTATTTGGGGCATGTACCGTTTCCAAACCTGGTTAACTGCCTGGTAAATAATTAGTTTGACATTTGATATACAATGGTTCCTGAAAATGTGGTTATTTTCGGAACGAAACTGGTTACCAGTGACCAGCTGTCATAAATCGGAAAAAAGGGAAAGAAAACGAGGCACTGGATCCACTTTTCTGCAACAAACGGATTAGTATTTTTAGATCTGGGACCTAATACCTGATAAACCACCAAAAACAATCCAATTTTCACAAACAGATAAAACGAATTCAGAAAGTTGACAGATTAATCAAGAAAACCAGAGATAAATGTTCTGTAGCTTCGGTGACACTCTTGAAGTACCATTTTCAGGAGCAAGGTCCCGTATATAACCTTTTTTTCAGGATTGACAGATTTACCATAAATAATGGAACGGCTAACCGTAACCAAGGTTGGAAACGGTACACTCCTTTGATATTTAATCCTTAAAGATATAATTATAGAATTTACTACATGTCCTACTCAACTTTTTCTGCCTAAGAAAAAGAAAATATGCTAATAAATAAATTTTCTTGCTCCCTTTGTAGGGGTTAAGCTTGTGACAATCTCATTTCAAAGAACACTTTTATTCTACTGAACTTTTAGGAAATAGATATAGCAATAAAAGTATTCATTTGATTTAATGTTAGTTATTTTCTGTCTGTTATAGAATGATATTCCATAAAGGATGGTTATTCCAGCATGCTTCTAAGCATAAATCCACCAAAGTGAAAACTGAAAGAAATACAGGATGTACTGTCTCCCTTGGCAGAAATTATCCGTTTAAAAAGGGATCACAACCATAAAATAGGTACTAGCTATAAGGTTCCTAAGAGTGCAACCATAGGTTAGAATATTGATAGAATATTTTATATTACATATAAACTTAAATAAAAAAAATATTGATCAATTTTTTATTAGGTTGTTTCAACATATGAAGAATGCTTTAAAAATGGACTAACTATGGCCGAAGCCATTACCATGCATGAAAGCGAATTATTGCTGACTGACAATGCATATACGGGGTGTTCGTTGTAAAACATCGTCTAACAGGCTATGAAATTTTGACAGAAAATGATGACATAATCAAAGTAAATGGACTTTTGTGTCTCCATCCTTTTCTTTTGACATTTCACAGCCAACTAGGTGAAGTTTTATAATGAACACCTAGTACATCTTTGGCAAATGCATCTATTAATCCAACTCGACGCCAAGTTCAAACAATTAATGATAATTGACGTGAACGAAATTTGGGTAGTAGTATACAGGGTGATTCACGTTATTAGACACGGAAGATTATGGCTAAACTTTTAGATTTAAAAAAAAAATTGTATATGGAATGGATGAGGGTCTATTGGAAGTATATTTTAAAATTATTGTCTTTGTATACAGGTGGTCCCAACAGTATAAACGTGATTAAAGTTGTATTTTTTATAATGAAACACCTAGTATATTAATGTATTTTCGGTATATACGGACAAAAATAAAGGTAGTTTTATTAAGGTTTATGGCATCTAGACCGTACCGTTTTTCAGATATTCGTGATTTTGTGAAAATGCAGCATCAAATTTAATGTTTAAAATCTCAGCACTTGGTTTCTTTTCAACCACCGAAATTGGGTGGTGGGCTACTAGTACATTGAGATTTTTGCGGTATGTATTAAATATTAACTACTGTGTACCAAATGTAAAAAAATGAACACTAAATTATTGTAAACTTCAAACAGTAATAACTCGTTTAGTTTAAATTAGACACCCTGTATTTTATAGTATCATGAGATGCAGAATTTAGTTTCCTATCAAAAACTATTAAACATTCCTATAGCTTGGTTGTTGCATTTACTTGGAAAATTGATTCTTTCTGAATTTGCGCTGACTGAAACTAATTAGGTGTTCTACTTTACCTGTTACAATACCTGATTTTGAGAAAGCAAAATTTATTATTATTAGTACTGGGTGTTCACTAGAAAACTTCATTTAGAAGGCTATAAAATTTTGACAGAAAAGGATGGCATAATGAAAGTAAATCGACTTTTGTTTCTTTTCCTTTGACATTTCACAACCAACTAGACGAAGTTTTCTAATGAACTCAAAAGTATTTGTCAGATATTAATTTATAAGTTACAAAATTATGATCATGAAGATTATTTAGCAGTCATCTGAATATTAAAGTGTCTTTATTTAGCATAAAATATCAAATAAAACAATAAAGCATTATATTACAAGAGTTCTTATAAAATTTATCATCTCTATTACAAAAAAATTAAGTGCAATAATAGTGGCAATTTGAAATACAATAAATAGCAAGTCAACATAAGAACAAATAACAACAAACAGTCTGACACACCTCATGACGACAGTCTGATTCTAAACACAAACGTGTTCTATTTTTAAATCCTTCACTCACATTGCGTAACATATAGGGAGTTGCTTCTGAAGGCCTCTCTGATTCGTTCCTTCATATTTTCTTTTGTGGTTGGTGGCGTATAATACACGATTCTATTCACATATCCCCATAGATCTCCAAAAGAAATCGGGAGGCGTTATGTCAGGGGACCTTGGTGGCCAATGTTGTGCTCCATTCCTTCCAATTCATCGATTTTGTAAACGAACATTTAAGAACTCCCGGACTTCACGATGATAATGAACAGGTACCCCATCCATTTGCAGCGAGATGGTTGTTCTTATATTTAGAGGAACTCCTAAATTGGAAGCTGATTTCTCAAAAAATTTAGAAACGACATTCCGTTTAAATGTTCGTAAAAAAAATAAGGTCCAATCACATACTGTCCCATTATGCCCCCCCATACATTTACTGACCACCTGTGTTGGTTATTGATAACTCTAAATTCATGGGGGTTAAAATCAGAATAATAATGAAAATTGTGTCGGTTAAAGGAACCATCGTTATGATAAGTACACTCATCACTAAATAGAACTGATTCAAAAAAATCTTCTTGTTCTCCAACTTTTTCTAACACCCACATACATAAGTCCACTCGTTGGCCGAAATCGTTATCGGAGAGTTCTTGATGTAGTTGTATCTTGTAATCGTGATATTTATGTTTTCAAGCATCCTTGATACGCTTGCTTGGCTAATTTTTAAGTTTTGTGCAATTTCTCGTTGTCCTACATGGGGATTTTCAACTACAGAGCCAATAACGGCTAATTCAGTTTCTTGGTTTTCTGTAACTGGTCTCGCTTTGGCAGTCGTTTCATACTGAACACTACCAGTTTGCCTAAATTGAAACAACAGTCTTTCAAAAACGGCTCTATTCGGTCGAATTCGGTTAGGAAACCTTTCAGCATAAACCCTTGATGCTAAAAGACAATTTTGCAAGCATTCTCCTAGAATGAAGATCATATCGACTCGTTCTTCTAAGCAAAGAAACATTTTGATTAAATAAAAAACTCCCTGTTAACCACCAATTATAACAGTAAAAAAATATTTAATTTTAAATTAATATGTGAGAACTAGGAATAAAAATAAATTTTGGTTTGTCAAAATCAGGTAACACCTGTACAGACCTGAACGGGTAAATTAGATTACTACATTCGTTTATGTCAGCGCAAATTCAGAAAAAATCAATTTTCTAAGAAAATGCAACGACCAAGCTATAGAAATGTTTAATAGTTTTTGATAGGAAATTAAATTCTGCATCTAATGATACTATAAAATACAGGGTGTCTAATTTAAATTGAACAAGTTATTACTGTTTGAAGTTTGCAATAATTTAGTGTTAATTTTTTTACATTTGGTACACAGCAGTTAATATTTAATACATACCGCAAAAAATTTAATGTACTAGTAGCCCACCAGCCAATTTCGGTGGTTGAAAAGAAACCAAGTGCTGAGATTTTAAACATTAAATTTGATGCTGCATTTTCACAAAATTACGAATATCTGAAGAACGGTACGGTTTAGATGCCATAAACCTTTACTTTTGTCCGTAGATACCAAAAATATATTAATATACCAGGTGGTTCATTTAAAAAAAAATACAACTTTAATCAATTTTATACTTTTAGGACCACCTATATACAATGACAATAATTTTAAAATATACTTCCAATCGACCCTCATCCATTACATATACAAAACTTTTTTTAAATCTAAAAGTTTAGCGATAATCTTCCGTGTCGAATAACGTGAATCACCCTGTATGCATCTTCGGATACTAGACAATATGAGATTTAGTGTAGATGAATAGATACCTTAATAAGTTAAACAAAAAAGATATCTAGGTAGCCAAGATGCAGCGCATCGTTAGACGCGCTGGAGCATTGCGCATTGCACCAGACTTTGGAGACTTTTCCTTGCAAAATACAAATATGGACATAGACTAGACCCAGTTTTATAAGCTACCTACTGTTATTAATTTTAATAAACTAATTATTTTACCAAATTTCAACCCTTATCAGATATCCTCCTTTTCTAATAGAAAAATTATAGGTTTGATTCAATTACTGTATGGTCAAGTTGTGTGTTTAGTGATGAAAAAAAGATTATATCGGAATGGATTTCCGATACCTACTTGTAAAGCAGAAAATGGGTAAAGTAATAGTTAGGTTACTAAGTTAAACGAAAAATATCCAGCTTTTTATGTTGCCAGGAAAAAGTGACCAGTTTATGTTGTTAAGGTAAGCAAAGCCTCAACGCCTTAAGAAATATTAAATATTTTCTATTGGAGACGATTCATTCCTTTGTTGGAGGATGATAGGTGCACACAGTTAGTTATTCACTACCGATCTGGCAAAACAACATTTAATTTTCCTTTACTAGTTTTATCAGTTTTAGTACAGTTTAATATTGTTATAATAATAAAAACACTGTCGAAAGAAAGTGGGATAATACGTCGATGGTAATACTACGAAATAGTAAATATAGTAAGAACATATGTTTGACATTCCTATTCATAAACTCCTGAAATATCATCAATGTCACTCGTCTACTTTTAGGACAAAAAAACATTAGGACAAATGCAGCCATCTCGTATGTAGGCCTTGATTAGGAAAATATTGGGTCCGTTGAGACAATGTACCTGTTAATTAATTAATACAATTGTACATTAATGTTATGAAACTGTGTTATTGATTTTGTTTGTTAGAATAAATAATTTTATCAATATAATGGATTATTACATTAGATCAACTAAATAATTTATTGTAATAATAAATTTTTAGGTGCATTTTTAATAAAACATAGTTCGTTGTATCAAGAATCTTAGCCATTGACTGTCCCAAATAGGTATTCGTGGAAATCATAATATTAAAGAAAACTTAATTGAGATAATGTATTTTAAATCAATCAACGACGTTTATTAATATTATGAACAAAATTTTCACCTGTTTTGACTGTATGGAATGCCGGTCCAAAACGTCCTAAACTTCTCCGATAGGCACCAACAAGTGGCCTGGCCAACTGCACCTATTTGATTTTCATTGAAATTTGCTCTTTAGGGATGGAAAAGTTACACAACGCAACACACCACACCTTCTACATCAATTTTCGATCAAATTTCACACAAGAGGATTGAAATTTACTGAAAAATTAGCCGAATTTCGCCACGAATTGTTTATCAGACACCGAAATTCGAAAACACTGATCAACTGACAGCTACCGCAAAATGGCGGCTCCCATGCGTCACTCGATCGGCGCGCACTTGTTATCCGCCACGACCTGAACCGCCATATGTCTGTCTTTGTTTTACTCAGCGAGTATTTGCGCACGTAAATAAAGTTGGAGCTACCTATTCGGGAAAATTACAACACCTTGTGTTTAGATATTCTACATTAGCCGAGTTCGGTAATTCCATCTGAGCGATCCCGACACAGACCATCTCCCATAATTTTAACAAGCTAAAGTAATCAGATTTCAGTGCATCCTTTGTTTTTTTAATAAGAATGTAAAGATCACTCAGATCGGTCTATCTGGTGTCGTCTAGTGTTCAAATAATTTTGGTGAATGAAAATCATTTACATATGCACCACCCTGACAGTAGCGGTGACTTTTGACTTTACTTTTACTGCCTTTTTTGCTACTTTTTTTTATCTCAGGATTAAAAAGCCCACTTTAGGTGTATGGAGAAAACAAATGACGTACTTTTAGTCGGCTTAAAAAAAAAGTTCAATATGGTACATAATTCGTCTAAACTATTATTAATAAGGTAAGGAAGAAGACATTAAGTAGTAGCTATTTCTAGTCTTTAAAAAGACCAAACAGTCAATACTTGTTCCACCAAAGTTTCCGCCTTCACCTCATTTCCCAACTGCAGACTAAGAGAAGTTTTCTTTGATTCTCCCACCTAGAGTACCTAAAAGAAGAGGATGTGCTCCGCCGTGCCATCCTCGTCAATTACGGATTATTAGTACATATTTTGACAAAAAGTAAACAAACAAACGCTATGGATGTTATACTGGGGAAATTCCACGGCATGGGTTGTTGCCAAAAATAAGTGAAAGGATAATACGTAGTATTATTTTGCAACTAATTATTCTCCGAGTGCCGAAGGTTCGTGAAAAGCTAAACTTCCTTAAACGGTAATAAATGATTATGTCGTACCTACTTGTCATTCAGAGACAAGAACTTGGAGCTAAGACACAGACTTATTATTTACCAGACGAGGAACATAAATTCTAAATGTCCGCTTTTTACACCGTAGCCTTTCTCCTGGGGGAGCAATTGTTCTCGGGGCCTTTCTTTTCCGTGGTGATAAAGGGAACGGCAGGCAAAACACATCGGGCAATATCAAAAATGTATTCGGCACTAAAAGAATGGAATATTGAATGAGAGCCACGGCTGGATCCAATGTGCAGGAATTCTTCTTCAGTTTATATAATGTATACTTATACTTTAGGAAAATTGAACGTGGTTTTACGATCGCAATGGAGAGCCAATATCTGCTAGTTTTGGGATAATGGATGAAATGTTATTACAATTACTTAATTTCGGAAACCCCTTTCAAAGTGTCCTTAACAGAACATGTAATGATATTTCAAATAAATTTAATCGAATTTTGCCTAAGAATTAACCTTAGTTTTTGATAAATCAATTTAAATTTCACCAGCCGCACTTTTCATCTTTTTATAGAATTTAAAATTACTGCACTAAGATTTCCATTATTTTTACACCAACAAAAGGGAATTCCAGAGCCACAGCAGCACTTGCAGCAAATATACATTTTTAAGACAAATATGTACAAAATTCTCTTGAAGCACATTTTGAGGTGAGCATAATATTACCCTAGAAATACGTGAAACTTATATTATAACGCCGTTTTGTGCCCTGGGACCAGACATCACAGAAGGCAAATATTCTTCAGTTGTTATTACACAGGTTAAACCTGTGAAATAAAAACCCGCTATGGTTTTGAACACTCTTAATATTCGAGGGCATAATGGAACATAATAAAATTATTTTATTTACCCAAGATTTAAGACTGTTTTCACCTCGTTTATTTCTAAATTTTCCACTTGTTTTTAGGAAAGAAGCTTACAAGCGCTTAAAGAGATTTTATTTTCGAAGAAAAGAACATCATCAGTCGCTCGGTAGGAAACGCTTTATTTGCACTTGTTCACTAAGTTATAATTAAAAAAGTTTCGCTGAAAAGGGACATTCTTTGCGGCCAAAGTTGGTGTAGCCTTCAAGAGAGAGAGAGAGGAAAATGCTGTCCGATGTCATAAAATCACTTAAAATCTCTGTAACAAAGTTGGACCTGGGATAGAGTGAAAAAGAAAAAACATAGACATAGGTAGATAATTAGGTCGATTAAAAACCGAATTCGCAGATTTTTTCCTAATTTCGTTGTTTAATCGAATCAAATTTCAAGAAGCTCATTTGATTATTATTTGTTTTTCAAATATATTGTTTTTATTTTTTTCTACTCGCCCGAGGAAAGTTTACTTTTCCGGCCGCATATCACGCTAGTCATGTGTGATGTGTGATTTGCTGATATATGCTGATGAAGTATGATATAAATTAATTAATAATGTATTGCAGACAATGTAATAGTTTGCTGTAAATAAAGAATATTTCGCCGGTGTAGAATACTTTTGTTGTTGAAAACTGAACCGGCAAGTTTATCCTCTTAATAAAATAAAGTCCATAAAAATTGGTTCGATAAATTTTTCTGTAACGCTGGCAATGCTGAAGATTGAGACACTATTTCCTGCGGTAAAATTCTTTTGCCGCTTTCCACGAGTACCACCCCTTGATGTTTAAAGGGGACCGGGATACACGCCATCTTTCGTATGCATAGCTTTTAAATAGCGATGATAGGTTTATAAGTCCCTGAAAAGTCGAAGAACAGATAGTCACGGCGAACACTCGGTAAAAAATAAAAAAAAAAAAATTCTGCAAGACTGTTTAATCTTGTGTTATAATTTTGATGTATGTAAATCGTAGTGCTACTGTCTTTATTTCATATACAATGTTTTTTTTTCTGAATTAAAGACTAAATTAGGTACATGTATTCCGTTTTGGTGACAAAAGTTGTTTTCCTAAACTTATATTACTATAAAACTTTGTAATTTTATTCAAATGCAAATGTTGCCTTCTTTTAAAATACAGCAGTCAACAATTGAAACGGAAATGGCAAAATTTTAAGTCACATTCAAATTCAAGTATCTTGTGAACCCCTGCGTTGATTTCGATGCCTTTTGAAGGGTTGGCAGAGTGGACAGAGATTTCTCTTCGTGACCGGCTATGAGTGGCCGTTAATAACGATTTACGCTTTAATATACAGGGTGTTAAGTAAAGCACTGCAAAATTTTTAAATTCACATTCTTTTGCCGTTCTTAGATTTTTTTTTTTAATATTTTTTTTGAATCGATATATCAAGGGGCATAATATCTCTAGGCCATTTTGGACTTTTTTTTTAAATTTTTAGTATTAACCGAACTAGGATTGTGTTTCTGAATTTAGGTTACCTCTTAATGGGTTTCGTACGGCACGTGACATTGGTTGAAAACAAAAAATATATTGTATTTGTGTGCTTCTGCATCAACATATCTAAATTTAAACTTTGGATCCCGCAAAGACACCTTAGCAGGATTTAAAATTAATGCAAAACGATCAATTTTATTGCAAACATTACATAATTAATTATTAAAGTGAGGTTATATCTACTAAAATTCTGGAAAAATGACGTCATGTACACAAAACCTATTCGCAATTCCTCATAATCCATATACATTTGTAGCCATGCATCTGCGCCATGCGTCTATTTTGTTAACTTTATACTAAAGCTAGAGGTGTTAGGTTTGACAAAGCATATACGAGGTCAGTTAAAATTACGGCCCTAATGAATAAGTTTTACTTAGTCATGTATGAAGAAATATTGAACAAACGAATATTGAAGAAACGCAGTAATGTTTATCCTCGCATCATCTCTAGACGGTTTAGGATCTAATTTGTTAATTGTAAAACATTCTATCATAAGGCTGCCGTTATGTTAGGCTAACAAGGCTGTTGTAACGTAGGGCATATGTAAATTATAACAGAAATAATGTTAAATTTCGAGTTAAAGCTTGTGTTGTGGTTAACGTTAACGTAAACGTTCGATCATAAGGCTGATTATCAATTATTTTAGGGGGTTATAGAAGTCGCAAAGTGATTCAACTTTTGCCTCTAAACCCCTATCAGTAAACACAATGTGGCATATTTTAATTAAAAGGGACAGTAAAAACTATGTTTCACACATATTTGCGAACGGCATCACAGTGGTCGGACAGTTTCACGCGCAAAAAGGAATTTTCTAAAGTGATTGAAATTTTTGAAATATGGTGTAACTCTAATTCTAGAATAGTGAAAGAGTAAGAAAAATGATAGCAAAGTCGATTATTAACGAACCATGTGACAAGATAATATCATTTGCTCTTAAGGGTGATATAGCTTAAATCTATTAGATCGTTTATAATTATTTTAAACTGTATGTTACAAAACTTATCGTAATAAATTTCCAAGATTTTATTTTTGTATTAATTGCTGATATCTAAGGTATATAATTTTATTTTTTATTTCTTTCAAGTCGTTTTGAGTTGGCTCTATCTAGGTGTGAAGAAGGAGTTGAATTTTTTTTTTAAGTTAAATTTTGATTTTTGTCTATAAATTTTTTTTTACAGATTTTTAGAACTTTTTCTAAAGAAGCATCTACTTTCAACTACTAAAAGAATTAGCTGCGCCTAGTTGCGCCTAAGATATTTTTTTTCCTTTTTGTGTGCGTCTTACAGAGTCGCATTAGGTGTATAATATTGAACTAGCGCGACTTTTTCGAAATTAAAACGACTTCGCACATTCAATAGTTTAGAAAATGACAGAGGAATTACTAGCCAAGGGATAACTCTGGTTAAAGCAGTGCTAACATTTTGAAATCTTGGGGATGAATATAATAACTTAGTATCTACAAATTGCATATAAGTATGACTAATTTGCGTTACCAGTTTCACCGGAAGTGAAGTCACTTTCATTATTACAAATGGAACACCCTGTATATTTGCCAATTTTAGGATTCGACTTCGAATTCTAGGTTATTAACATGTGAAATACTGTATTCCTAGCTCTTACCGTTTTCGAGAAAATCGCGCCCGAACGTTTCATATCATCAATAATAAATGTTGATTTTTATGGAAACAAATGAATAACAATTAGCCTCGATATCACAGATGACAATTTTTTTGGGTTCCTTACCAACCAACATTAAAAAAAATTTTTTCAATTCGTCATGGAAAAAGTAGAAAGTTGATTTTTTGAAAACATTTATCTCCATAACTTCCAATAGAAACACCTATTTTATTCCTAACATTTGGATTCCTTATTCAATTTCAAACATTATTTCTTAAAGTGTATGAGTAAAACCAGTCGTTTTCGAGAAATTGTACCACAAATAAAAGGTCCAAATGTTAGGAATAAAATTAGGTGTTTTTATTGGAAGTTATGAAGATTTTCTTTAAAAAATCAACTCTCCATTCAATCGGGGCTGATTGATATTCATTTGTGTTGGAACGGTTAAAAACTGTCGCTAGTCTAAATAAGTCTTGCAAATGCGTATATTTGTTGTTTATTTGGGGCTGAAACCTTTGGTGTTCTGCCCGAGTGTAAAGATCGGAGGTTGTTTATTTACCTTATTTTTGCTAACCTGTGGAAGGTGGATAGGGTTCGCGTTTTGTCTTGTCAGGGGTCTCAGGACTGTACTGGCAGGGAATTGCGCCCATTTTCCTTGCCTTTGTTTCAATTTCAATAGGATAGGCCACAGATTTTTTTATTAAGTTTACAAAATTATAACCCCAAAACTTGGAAATAAGCAAACAACTGTCTTATTTCAGGTGTCGAGTTTGTTGACTGATTTGTTGGCGGATTGGCAATGAGTGAATTGTGTAGATATGGAGGTGACTGCCTATCAGCCTAAGTGCTTTCGTTTCTAGGAAGGAAGTCCGCCATGTTTGTGAGGACTTTGCTAATTCTTTGCTTGCACCTAATAGCCCATTGTTAGCTGTTCGTAAGTCAAACGTTATTCTATGATAATATCACTAGATGCAATGGGAAACATGTGGGACAAACTTAAAGTGGTACATTCGGCTTATTTTCTGAGGAGTAAAAAGGGTATCGAGAGCAAGTATTTTAGGTGTCGTCCAAAAACGCCTTTCGACAACGATGATAATTGTCATTCGTCAATTAATCGTTGCGCGCTGGCGCTCTCGACCAATATTTGTCCCCACCTCCACCTTTTATCTATTGAAAATCGGAATATTGGAGAAGATCTTTCTTTCTGGATCAAGACACGTGGAAGACACCACTCATCTCTTCGCTGCTACTCATTTCGACGTGAAAGTGTAAACAGCACGTGGGATTTAATCGATTTGTAGTAGTATTTCAACTTCCCTTAGTTGGTGTTCTGTGGTCACTCGACCAGTTTTTTGAGACAGTTTTGGATGAGGGAAGTTGAACCGAATTTCGGGATTGTGCAGCAAGAGGTAAGTTCACGTCTGCCATCTTTCCGGTTGAGGGGTTTTTCTTTTCCTTCCACTGAGCTTTTTGTATTTCCTTTCTATCAGAGTTTGGGCCTACCAGCTAAACATTTGTCAACTTATACTACGATCCAGGGCCACATAAGCCACTGTACCACGTGTCAGCATTGTATTTAAATCTAATAGTAAGTCAGTGGCACTTATGATGGTGTTCACTAGATGTCACTGGAGCCTAGTGACATCATCATTTTAGACAAATATTTCAAGGCCGTTTAATTTCCGGCGTTGTTGCAATTGTAATTTACGTAATACTGACTTCACGTCAGCTAGACAAAGATCTCCGAAATGCTCCTTGCTCTCTTTGCCCGCAGTCGTGTTTGTCATGGTATGTCATGTCACAGTTTTTTTTATTTACAATTCATAATTTCTACATATTTATGGATATTGGAGCAAAAAAAGCTCGATATTTGGGCTAATTAATGAAGCAGCCGATAAATAACTCAATATGTACCAAAATGCTTTCGCCTGCTGCCGTTACTTAAAACAGTGGTGAACAGAGAAGTGAGTGAATCTAATGGTGCGAAAACCCAGGGAATCTTGAAATCTTATGGAGGATATTGGAGCAAAAAAGCTGGATATTTCAGCTAGTTTTTAATCAAGAGTAGTGCCTTTCTCCACATGGTTCGCACTTGGACTTGCATGCCCTGTGAGCTGAGCAATAACGGTGCATATCCAGCATATATAGCATATATATACTGATAGCTCCGGTACCAAGGAGTGTATCGCATTCGTACTACTATACAATCACAATATTCACAATACGTTGAGGTCCTTCATGCTGGGCTCTGAAGTCTGGGCTCCCTGGCTGCCCCATTGTAACTACGTCTCTGGGCTCTGGGTTTAGGATAACTTAAATGGATGAGGGTGAACGTACGTAATAAAGGTCATCCTTTCTCATTGTTCTTTGTGGCCGGCATTTGCCAAAAAAAGAAAGTAAAATAACATAATATCACAAATACTTATAGCTACACTACATAACCAAACTTTAATAAATAATAATGACAAACGAAATGGCATCTTTTTCTCTACGTCTGCAAAATTACTAGTTTTTATAATGATTTTATATTTGTAGAATATATCCATCCTTGTTCACCCAACGCAGTAGAGAAGTAGACATTTTATTTGTATTTGTATAGAGTATACAGCTTTGGTTATTTTGACTGTTGCCGTGACATTTCCACCGTTGCCAAGTTTATGGTCCCCCATCAAGTTGACAGGATTGACAGGATCCCCCATGGCCCTCTGGCAGAGAGGGACCGAACTATCCATTAATTGATTTACTTGGGATTCATATACAATGGTGTCAGCAAGGTTAATGTGAGGGCTGAAAGCAGCCACTTCCACATGCTTAGAGTTTTATGATTTTTTTTTTATTTGTTGGATTTTTCCAATCCAATCTGAGGTCATTACAGGGTTAAATTGTCCATGGTGGATTTGATTCAATTGTTGAATAATTTTTGTTTATTTTATTTATTGATTTCAAGGTTACAAAGTCAATTTGATGTAAAAAGTTCATGAGTATAATTTTCCTGTCATTTTATTAGTTAACTTATTATTGTAATCGCTTCACGAAACATACATTTAACTGAAAAATAAACTAAGTCAAGGAGCATCTTAGTAAATAATGTCCTTCCTAGGGTGCTTCCGAGGGGGCCAACAGCCACCATTATTGTTTCCAACGGGGCTGACAGCCACCTATAGTGCTTCCAAGGGGGCAGGCAGCCATCATCATTGTTTCCAAGGGGGCCAACACCCACCGTTATTGTTTCCTAGGGGCTACCAGGCACCAATATTGTTTCCAAAGGGTTAATCACCACCTTATTGTTTCCGAGGGGTGCAAATCACCACCTTATTGTTTGAAACCACCACTATTGTGTGTAAGAGGCAGACAGCTACCACCGTAATTTTTTGAGGGCCAATAGCCACTACCTTTTTGCGTTGTTTTGAACCATATCCACTACCTTTTGCGTTGTTTTGGACCTAAGGCGCCTAGCCTTTGTGACCATTGTTATATTCCCACGCTTTGCTCGCTTGAATTATACACATATTTTTATTACAATGCTTAATCAGCTTACAGTGTTAGATTGATTTTCTAGTGTATTACATTTTTACCTAGAATATTATGTACGCATGTGTAAATTTAGAAATAGGAAGCACCTAGTTGAAAGGCGATTTTGGCATTCAGATTTAGAACTCGAACAGACAACTGTTTGATTGAAATAAACACCGCTAGTTAGTACCTGCGTGTATTTTTGTACATCTCTACGGATCAACTATTAATCGACCATAACAAATGGCGCAGTCGGCAGGATAATCCTAAATAGGATTATTAGTGTTTGAGGGAATATTTGTTGTGCAAATAGGAAGAGAAGTCCGGCTACTATTGTCGATCATCCGAGAACTCCAACATATTTGTCAGAATCTTCGAATCCCAAGAGCCGTTGATCACTCTGCAAGGTGAAACCAGTTAACTACTGCATCTGCAAAGTAAGTAGAGAAGTCTTTTACACGGGGTATTATCTAGTTTTGGTGGTGTTTCCAATCATGTCCACTCCTCCTTTAAATCCCCTTGAAACCGCAACTTGAACTAGAGAACCTGTTCGAAAACATAGAATGTCCGATATTAGAGCAATCATTCAAGATAATTTCAATGGTGGTTGTTCTAAGCTTTATGATTTTTTTGCAAGATTGTGGTCAAGCATGGAGTCTATGTGAAGGCTCCCAAAAAACTCTCTTAGTATCTTATATTGAATCTAAATTAAAGGGCTCTGCCCGTGCTCAAACTAGGTTTAAACGATTTTTCGATTTCGATGATATCAAAGATTGTTTAATTGAACTATTCGGTGATCAACGTGATTTATCGCAAATTCTTGAAGAACTAAACACACTAAATCAAGGCAAAATGGAATCCGTTCAGAGTTATTTTAGTCGTATAGAATTTTTGCAAACTTTAGCTTTAAACACTTCAGCACTTGAAGACGAAGACGAATCAGTTGGTCCATGATTAAAGAAATAGCTTTACGACGATTTATTTTGCATTCTAGTGAAGAGATTTCCTCTTGTTTGCGAAGATCCAAACCGAAAAATATAAATGAAGCTCTTTCTGAAGCGAATTTAGAGGAAAAATATCTATTAGCTAGAAAACACAGTTCACAAAAAAATTACGGACAATTCCAAAGTAATTATTGTTCCCATTGTAAGAAAAAAGGACACACCCTTAGAGAATGCTATTCTAAAAATCGGAAATACTTTAATTTTAATTCAACGCAACCGTCCGGTTCCAGAAAATCCTTTAACCCATCAGAGTGGAAATTCTGATCAATTGATTTCTCCGAAATTCAACAGCTCACAAAACTCTAACAATTACCATCGTTCTAAATTTTGCAAGTACTGCAAACGTCAAGGTAATTTAATAAATGAGTGCAGAAAACGTGAGTTTAATAACAAAGCCAAGAGCTCGAATGCTCATCCCCCTCGTAATGGTAACGTAAATTTGGTCGATCAAATTTCAAACGAAAATTCAAATTCTTTAAACGAGAAGGAGTCTTCAGTCAGTGTCGCCCTGTTGGACTAAAAGCATTTCTAGACGACACGAAAGCCCAAGACGTTAAATTTAACCCTAAACATAACTCTCAGCCAAACGTTTGTTTTGGCAAATCAATAAATCTAAATCCTTCAAATGAAAAACGTGAAATAATTCCTTGTTACACAATTAATGGGGAGACGCTGGTATGTGCTTTGTTAAACTTCCTCATCTTGACAAAAATGGCAACTTATTTTATTTTACATTTTTACTTGACACTGAGGCCAAAGTATCCTTAATATAAGTCCCCAAGCTTAAACGTACTAACTTAAATTTTAATCCCCAAGAAAAAATGTCATTATATGGCATAAGCAAAGGCAATCCCATTGAAACTGCAGGTACAGTAACTTTAGATGTAAGATTCCATAATAAACATATGTTCAATCCTAAGTTCCACATAATAATAAATAACACGAACATTCCTTTTGACGGCCTATTAGGTAACGACGTGTTAAAAGCTGAGCAAACAGATTTTTTTTATAGTAAAGAACGAGAGATTCTCAGGAATGTTATCATGGAACCCCTTCAGTTGAATAACATCAATTTTGACGAATTGAGGCATGCGAAACACAAGTTAGAAAGATTCGAAGAAACCTTGCAAAATGAAATCAATAAACCGTTTTTTGGCGAACACCACACCTTGTGGAACCTACTTATATCTAGCGTCATGATGGTTGTCGCAGCTGTAGCCGTACGCTGTTGCTGCTCGAAGTATTGTTGCAGTTGCAAATGGATACCCTTCTTTGGAAGATTCATGCCTGAGAAGAAGATTCCAGCCAAACTGACATTACACAGCCACAACTCTTCCATCTCTAACAGCAACATATTCATACACGCAAGTGCTCCAGAGGACATGCTGAAGCTAAGTTGCTTCAGCATGTCTTCAGTCATTCAGCATAAATTAAACTTATTTAGTTTTATTTTCGTTGCAAGTACTATGGGTATTTTGGAAGAGGCTAGGGGGGAACTGATCAGTTTCCTAACAGCGTAGGATTTTTCCAATTTAATTGATTAAAATTGGTGGCGCCCCGAACTCACTTTGCCGGCCGGTTTTGTAGCACTTGTGTACCTGACCTGATACTTTTCCCTGAGCGCTTTTTGAATATTCCAAAATACATTTATTGAAATTAAAGTGTTACAGTGTGCATAAAAATCAACATTAATTATTGCTGTTATGGAAAGTTTGGACGCAATTTGCTCGAAAACGGTAAGAGCTAAACATACACTTTGTTCATGTTAATAACTTAGAATTCGACGTAGAATTCAAAATTGGACAAATATACAGGATGTTCTATTTGAAATAATAAAAGTGACGTCACTTCCGGTGAAACCGGAAACGAAAATCAGTAGTACTTATGTGCAGTTTGTAGGTATTAAGCTACTATATTCCCCCCAAAATTTCAAATTACTAGCATTCTTCTAACCAGAGTTATCGCTTGGCTAGTAATTCTTGTGTCACCCGGTATGTTTACTGCTTGCGTCTTGTTATCAATCAAGTCAACAAACGTTGCTGTAAGTTAAATCCTTAATGCGTTTGGTGCATTTCGCACCTTCTTCGATTTTTGCATAAAGAACACTCCACGTCTTCAATTGAGCTTGCTGATTTCTCAATTGAGCAATCAGTCTCTGGATGGATTCACCGGATTGATTCAATCTTGAGGTGGGTACGGCATGAAGATTTCTGTGAGGACTCTGTATAAATGGCAAAATTTAATTGTAAACATTTCCAGACCACATGAAGCACCTGTGAAAAAAATCTACTTACTTAGTTTCACATACTAATGCAACTCAGAATTTTGCGCGTGAAATGAGGTCCGTCCGACCACGTGCGGCAGCTCAGTTTTTATTGAAAGCTAGGTCGTGGTTCGTATAGGCTTTGGGCAAACTAGAATCATTAAAATTTGGGCGCCACTCAATTTACTTTAGTTTAGAAATAATATTAAAATTGAGAAAATTATTATACAAAAAATGATGATTTGGTAGTTTGGTTTGGCAATGAAACAAGAGATAAATCTAAAGGTTGTGTATTTCTGAATATGGTCAAATCTCTGTAATTCCAAGAAAGGATAACCCATATTGCATGTGGCACATATGTGGTAACTACTCATAAACTATGGCAGAAGGCCAGAGAGGTGGCAAAAGAGATGAAACCAAAAGAGTGAAAACCATGATATTGGTGATATTAAAGATAAAAGAGACCTAAATGAAAAAGACAAACAGACTTAGTGTCGTGCCAGCAAGCAATATCTGTTACTACTTGCTCCAGGATGGTAAAAAGGCACTTAGTAAGCCATTGAAGGCACGTTAAAATCATTTAATGTGCACATGGTTACTATAAAATAGAAAATGAGAACTAAGTCCACGTAGTTTCTTAGATATAGAATTAGAAACTTACCTACGGCAATCCATCAAATGGGTACTTCAAAACTAGATAACTGGTGAAGTGTGAGAAAGGAAGAAACTCCCTTTCTCTAGAAAATAGTATCTTGTAATGAAAATTAATTAAACAAAATTAAGTAATTTTCCGCCAATCTCGACCAGCCTTGTCGTTGAAATAAAAATATCCCCAAAAATAGTTCCTTAAAACCAGCTAGGGATTTCCATCTCCAAAATCAACGAGATGACCAAAAAAGGAAACAGAGGTCAGAAAACCACGATGTCACACAAACGCAAATCAATTGAGATTTAGGGAAAACACACTAAAACCAAATTGAAAAATACTTAAATTTTGAGGAAATAAACTTGGTATCACTGAAAACAGTACCAACATTCCGGCAAGAAATAACAAATGACAATTTCAGTGTCAAAAGAAAATTAGGAATTTTCGTAAGACACAGAAGAGTAGTGATGGAGTAGGAGATAAAACTATCGATAACTTAAAATTTGCACTAGGCTTTTTCAAATGTCACAAAATTTGCACTAGACATATTCAAATGCTACAACACCGTTTTTGAAATACCAGATGTCAAAAGAAATATTTCTTATTAGTTTTTTTTGTTTATATTCTAGAGGTAACTGAAGTTTTGTACACGTTTTACCGTTGCTTGGACGTACTTTATGAGTGTTAAAGAACGCTTTTTCATGTACCATGTGACGTAGATTTTCATATAGCCTGTAAATGTTTGGCTCTAAATATTTTCTAACTAAAAAAAGGATTTTAGTCAAAAGCGACGTTCGTAAGTTAATTGGTATCTTGTGAACAAAAAAATATTGTGTTAAACAGCAAAAATTATTTCTTGTAATTTTATTCATATATTTACAGCATAACATACATAGTTGATCCATATATTTAACAGCATAATTAGTTACCTTTAACTTGCAAGATTATGTATTTAATGTCAAAAATATTTCTTTGCCACCCTGTATCTCAAAAACGGTGCGTTTGTGGATAGATGTTCAAAAGCAAAAGTTGGATGACTTGACATCTTCTATAACACCTCACTTGTCAGCACCTTTACATCGCTTTACCTCTAAGAGATTTTCTTTTTCTATAACAGGTTGAAGTGGATAAGATTACTGACAATGACAGATAAAATTCAAAATTTAAAGGTACTGGTTACTGGAATTTCTGTGGAATAATTCGATTTTGGTTAAGCTTGTTTTTAACTAAGTGAATTTGGCTTTTGAACAGAGTTAAATTTGCTACTTAACGGGCAGCACTTTTCTGACCCAATAAAATAGCTATTACTTTGTAATTTTGTAATTATCTATACTAACTCAACTTGCGATAAAATAAACATTAGCCAGAAAATAGCCGGACACTTTAGCCAGGCTTGCCTGGCTTATTTAGTGTTTACCAAAACAAAGAAAACCTACAATTTGGCTTTACATTTCAACAAAATCTTTGCTTTAAAAAAATGCTACTTGGTGACCAACTCCCGGCAACAGATGAGCTCATATAGCTATATTGTTTGAACACAATTTATCCAACATAAATGGCCAAATATTGGCTATTTTAACTACTTTATTATTAACTTTTTGCACTGAATGCAATTTGGTGGTTTAGTGCTACTTGCGGAGGCTAATTTAACAATCTGGATTTCAATCTAACTTCTGTTCACATCCTTATGATATTTACCTCATCTCATCATCAATCTGTCACAGATATTTTTTTTCCTTGGCAAAAACACCTAATTTGGTGCCTTGAAGCTCAAAACATTTGAACTGCTATAATTTACTTTGTTTGGAAGAAACATCATCAGTGTTTCAGCGACAAAAGCTTTACTTCCACTTTGCTGAGAAGTTGTAATTAAAAAAGTTTTTCGACAGAGACACGCCAGCAACTTTCAGCGGGAGTTAAATGTTAGACCATCAGTTAGTTAGAAAACTAATTTTTAAAGGAATTTATTGCAA
Organism: Taphrorychus bicolor; assembly: GCA_951812265.1. NCBI lineage: Eukaryota > Metazoa > Arthropoda > Insecta > Coleoptera > Curculionidae > Taphrorychus > Taphrorychus bicolor. Next base: position 36,360,049 of record OX638297.1, read on the forward strand.
AAAAGTCGAAGGTGTAAGGTGATAAAAGTACTTTAATATGACCCGTGGAAAGAATTTCCTTTAACTGCCAAGTTGGCAGTTAAATCTATGTAGCTATATACTATATGCAAATTTCTGGTCTATAGGAATCTTGCTGAAATAATTTAAGTCAGAAACTAAATCAAAAAGAAAAAGGAAATATATGGCATGGCATATTACATTCGGCTCAAAATCACCGCAGGGACCTCACCTGGATAAGGCCTCTGCTGCTTCCTGGCCTAACGTAATTTTATATTCGTGACTCGACTTCTATTACCTATATGAGCTTATAAGCCAATGGAGACAAATTTTGTGACGATTACTTTAATCTAGAATTTCCTATAAAAATCTCATTTCAGATGATGAAATAATTTCATTTAGGCTATAGTAGCGCGTCGACCAAGACAATTAGAGTTGTCGCACAAACCAGAATATGGCATGTAGATAAAATAATATAAGAATAAATTGTTAAAAAATAGCCACCAAACTTTAATCTAACGTAAGCGATTACAAAAATTTGAATCATTAAAAAAGTAAATTTGCATAAAGCAATAAATAAAAAGAGTTGAGTGACGTAGGACATAAAATACTCATTTTAATTTATTATGCCGTTACTACGCCGCAACACAATGTGGTTTTCCTCAGGGAGGATATTAAATTCTCATCACCTTTTAATTTTTCCACCCCAGACGGGGTCGTTTCTTTCCTAGACTTTGTTCGCCTGTTGTCGTTTATGGGAAATATGGGGTGACCCTTTAGCGCTTCGTATTTTAATAAAAATCGGAAAGTGGGAAATGTGTTGCAATATACGAGTCTTGGTATTAAAAATTTAAGCGAAGGTAAAATGAAGTATACACTATAATATTAACAAAATGTACAGGAGTACAGTGAAAAATATTTATAAGTGAATCGGTTCTTATCTGGCTGCTCCGCTAAACCTATAATTGTTGATAATAACAACTATGAGTTCATAATCACAGCTACGAGTCAAATCAGAAAACAGAGGGACTAACAAAAAGTTTGCTGATGTAAACAGTTCGAGGTTAACTTGAACCTCGAACTGTTGACTACTAGCCTGGCGATCTTATCCTATCTGGTCCTATCCGAGACTTTGTGAATGTATGGTAGAATAGTCCAGCCACGTTTCTCTTCATCACCTATCTATGCTCTTTCCTGGCAATCCAAACTTGTTGAACGAACTGCCCTATCGAATTCCTGCTTGGGGTATCTCTTCCAACTGCTCTTTCCTGATACTTCATTTGCTTTTTTAATTAAGCCAGCTCCCAAGTGCTTTTGGACCTCACACACAGAGATTTTATAATGATTTCCCTTCATTTTTGCTTCGGACTCTTTGTTGAGGTATTGGTCAGTGAGCATCGGTTTTTTAAACAAGGTATACTTATACAGTTTTCGACTTGATTTTCTTGATAGCAAAACGTCCAAAAACAAACCCGTTTTTCCTTTTTCATCTACATAGTGATTTGAATTGTGTGTTTATGGAGTTGACGTGTGCGAGGAAGTCTTACAATTATCTATATCCAGTTCCTATATCCATAAATCTATATTTAGTTCGTCATAAATCCAAATAACAAACTTGTCGACCACACTTTGAAATCAGCACCATGATCACGTGATTGGCCCAGCCAAAGTCTTAGCATCTAAAATTTCTATTAAATATGTCGTTGGCTACTAACTAAGAAAACTCTCCATGACTACACTATCAGCTTTCAAATTCTTCCTTCCATTGAAGACATAGAATAGTATTTTTTTCTCCAAACATTGTAAAGTATTCTAATAAGAAATGTTTAATTTTACTGCGAATTCGAGCAAATAATATAACCGTGAATTCGATCACAAAACATCCCCATCTAGAACGGAAAGTGAAATGTTACACCTTGGCTATATCTTTCAGCGCCATCTGTTAATAGGAAGGCATATTTTTAGGAATCCTGGCGCATTCACCATTTTTAATTCCGCTTTCTGGAAGGCACCATTATACAGGGTTTCAGAAGAAGATGCATGTGATTCAATATGTTATTTTACATTTCATTCTAAGCAAAAATGTTCCTTTACATACTTATATCGGAAGAGGCTTTATGTAGGATATACTCTAATTATATCCCAAGTATATAGGAACATTTTTGCATAAAAAAAAATATTGAATAAGATATTGAAGCATCTTCCTGAAACAACCTGTTGGTCTATCTAAAAAATTACGGTATTGTATTTCTAGATAACTATTTTAAAAACGTTTTTGATGTGAATAATCTTAAACAATTTATATTTAACAGCCTACCTACTGTTAATAGTATTAATAGTTCACGGACTATTTAATACTTATGTATTGGGATTGAAGTTAGCAGGATTAAGATAAGTGACAACGATTTTCTTTTATCTTCTGTGAGTTCGAGTCTCTACTAAATTAAGCAAATAATAAATAACCATATTATTTATACCTTATAATTAGGTAGTATTATATACTACCTAATAAATAAATACACCTGAATCCAGTTAACTTAAATTGCGATAAAAATAAGTAGTGATTTAAATAAAGTCGCTATTTTTTAGTATGTGGTAATTTTATTTTTTTTTTCTAAAACATACTTGAAAATAACAAAATTATTTGGTATTCTTCTTTTTACAAAAACTACAAAGTGTCTAACATATTATTATAAACTTATGTGGTCGAAACTTAAGGATAGTAACTGAATATTCTATGTAGATTAAAAAAAAACTATTCGAAATTAAAGCGTACAACTGCAAAATAAATAATGAAAAAATCCTATGCATCTCTGTTTAAACTTTAAAAATAAAAAAAGCTTCCATATATTTTTAAACTTGCTGTCAAGTATAAAGCAAAAATAAGTAAGTTTTTTACTGATTTTAGCTGGTAGAAATCATGCACCTGTTCCCTTTTTTGGTTATAAGCTTATTTCAAGTTATACTTTTTAAACGAGAAGCATAAAGATAAAAACATAGAAAAGTAGTATTAGTAAAACTCAAAAAATCAGTCAGAAGGAAGAGAAAATATACTTATTTTTTGATAATTATTTTTCGTTTATTTATCATTCATGTCATAATGCCACGAAGGTTTCTTAACACCTAAAGTTAATAGGTTATAAGATTATAATTTTATGTGATTTTAGAGGCCTTCTGTCAAACAGTGTTTTTTTTTTCAAATTTTGAAACTATGAAATATAAAAAAAAACTTAAAAGTGCTGTGGCATTAACTAAAATTAATTAAAATATAGATAATAAGTATCTACTTACGTCCAAGTGCACGATTAAAAATATTGTTTAATATACAAATATACAAAAAAACTACAAAATTTAATTATATAATTATACTAAATAAAATACTAAATAAAAATTCGCCTACCGATTTTTCTGTGCTGCAATTCCAAATATATTATATACCCCGTGTTGATTAGAAAACCTCATCTAGAAGGTTATGAAATTTTGACAGAAAGGGATGGCATAATCGATGTAGATGGACTTTTGTTCTTTCATCTTTTTGTTTTGATATTTCCCAGCCAACTAAATGTCGTTTTCAAATGAACACCCCTATTATGGACTTAATACTGCTACTTTAGAAGTGACGTTTGTGGCCTCAGCGGACAGAAGCCACTGAATCACTTGTAAATTCCTACAGACACAATTATACTATCTATCACTACTATTTTAATTACTATAAAAGATGTCTTGCAAGTCGTTATTTTACCACAAGTTTAGAAAGACAGGATTTCAATACGTGGTTTTGAGTCGATGTAACAAAACATATAAGTAGGAATTTACCAACAGTTACAATATATGTGATAATTAAATTTTAATGTTTTTTAACTTAACCGCGCTTTTTTACAATTATTGAAGTATTGAAGGAAAATTACCTTTACCGCACGCAAATTTAAATAATTAAATTAGGGAAGACGAAAATGATTAAGAGAAATTGGCTCGTAGGAAAAATATTGTACCTAACACGTACGGGAAGTGTAAGTAAAGCATGACTTCCGGCACTTGTTAGGTAAATAACTATTTTTTACAAACAACTACTATACTTGTTTATTAAAAGTGCATGGAATATTTAAATTATTAAAGCAATAAAATCTAAAATAACTTTACCTAAAATTCGATAAAAATGTTATTTGTACTTTTTTGTAACAAAGAAAAGAGATAAATTCAAATAATGTGTTTTTTTTCACAATTATTGTTACACCTAGTACACTATTTGATTAAATAGACAGAAAATCATCTAGTCTGTTACCTCATAGAAATATTGTGGCAAGACTTACTACATAATATGTTACTATAATTATTAGTACATTAGTAAATTATAGTCATTAAATTTCTCATGTTGGAATATTGCCTCATAACACATAATAACTCATTTATGGAGTATTATACCTGTTAATGTTTGAGTATCTGGAATAGATATTCTTTAATTGATTGCATTGCCAGAGAAAGAAGGCGAATTAAGTTGACTGTATGCTTTGGGTTCTCCAGATGCATTTCCATGCTTATCTAGAATCGCTTTGTTTCATGATGCATAAATCCATGTTTTTCAAATGTACCATCGATGTCCTTCAGAGTTTTAATTTCTTTGATAATCTCTGCAAATGTTGTTGATGTAAATACGCATTGTTTTTTTGCAGAAATAACGTGTGAACATTAGGAAACAATACTTTCTATCATAGATGTGCAATTGTATAATAGATACAATAAAATATCAATTTCTAATATTTTTTAATAAAATTAACTTTTTACCCAATACTTTATGCTTTCCGTCTCATGCTCAACATGGTAATCTAGTTCATATATACAGTTTCTTTTTTTTGAATGCCATATTAATAAGAGAATATTAGATATAGTCGACTTTACTCTAATAAAAATGGTCATGTCTTATGAACTAATCAGCGAAAACAGTGATGTCTAAAATGTTTTAGCAAGTTTAATATGGCGGCCAACATACAGCTGATTCATAGATGTGTAGGTGCTAATTTCCGCTCCAAGTTTAGGTCATAATTGATATGACGTGTTTCAAAATTAGGAGCATGTTTCTCGGTTCCAAAAAAGAAGGGACCAATCAAGAATAGTTTTTTTTTATGAAATGAATTTTCTTTTACAAATCCAACCTCCTTACAAATTTTCTTTTTGAATATGATAATAATTTTAACAAAATTCACTGGAAGTATTCATTGAAAGAATTCACTTTAAAATAGGTAATATGCAAACAACTTAAATAGTTCACCCACTTGAAAAAATATTAGAAACATTTTCTATAATAACTGAGATACCACGGAATTGAAGACTCCCTGAATGTATGGTGGTGACAACAGACAACGTTGCAATTTGTAATATTTATGATAAGCCTACATCTGCAGTGAATGCAGCTCTTATGTGGTCAAGAATAGCCTTTAATGAGCGATCACTTTTGGCTCTGCCTAAGTTATTCTTGATCATTTTCATCCTCATCAGATAAATTATCATCACTTTCTTCTAGATTGATAACTAGAGGTCCGCAGCGACATCCAAAACCTGTTCTCTATCCCACCACTTTCCAATAAGTTCTTCTGTATGAGCCACCGAGTGTAGCCACTGTTCTTGACTTATTAGGTCAAAAGCATGTTCCCACACCGTTTCTACTTCACCGCTTTTCAGCTCATCTCCCACCCTTTTTTCATATTCAGCTTTTGCACGTGCCCATATTAATTCAATTGCATTGAATTGGCAGTGATAAGGCGGCGCGCAAAACGTCGTGGCCACAATTCCTTAAGATCTGGTCAACCGCATATTCTTTTGGCCGCTGGTTCGTTTTCGCCATTGCGAGGAGCTCACACTTCAACATATTCGTCGATGGACTTAAATTTTCTTTTTGGAGCCAATCAAGAATTTCGTTTTTCTTGCAGGTAGAAGTTGGTTGCTTATTCAGGAGACGGGAGTGGTATGAAGCATTATCCATAACTACAAAAAAACGTCATGTTAGTTTACACATCAGTTTTACAAAATAACATACCTATTAAAGATGGTTGTTCTAAATTTGGTATTAGTTGCTCTGTAATCCATTTTTCAAACCACTCACAGTTCATACTGTCATGGTAGTCCAAATTCTTGAAAGTTGATGAAAAAATTAAGCTCGCTCCTGCTACGAAGCCTTTAGTAGAGCCTGCATGTAAAATAAAGTATCTTTTGCCAGACCCGCTATGCTTTTTCCGTTTAACACTTTTTGGAGAATCGTCTTGCGATGATTTTGTCCCACTTCCATTTGCAAAAACCCATGTTTCGTCCAAAAAGACAACATCTCTTAATTGTGATTGACTGTTACCAATATATATTTTTAAAAATTGTATTCGTTGACTGGCAACATGCGGTAACTCACATAGGTATCTTCTATTACAATCTTTTGTGTATCGAAACCCCAAACTTTTCACAACTTTCGAATCAATTCAACCCAGTATCCAAAATACCCCGTTCTTTTAAAGCAGTTTTCAACGTGTCCAAAGTTATATGAATTTTGTGGGCATAGAAGTCATAAATTACCTCACGTATCTCCACCTTGTGACTTTCGGGCAAATCTCTAGTTTTAGGATTCTTTCTTTTGCGCTTTTCGATTTTTCTTGCTTGTATATTCGAGTTTTTCTTGCTTGTATATTCGAATATTATTTTCTCTAATTACTTTCCGGACCGAACTCACACTGACTCCTAAAGCTTCTGACACCCTCCCGTCGATATTTGTTTTAAAGTTACCATTTTCTGGATGAATTTTGAAATAACTTACTAGATTTAATATCATTCTTTTGGCTTGAGGGTGTAAAAACCCGGTAAAACGCTTTTTGCTTTCCACGATTTTGAAAGAAGTAACATAATTTTGATACTGACGGATTGACAGCGATTTATTGATCAGTTTGAAAGACATTTGCAATTGTTTCCGATGATGAATTCACCGGTAGCTACAGAAATCATTCTTTCTTTTTTATACAGTTTGTATGAAAGAAGGATAGAACGCAATCTTCGTTCCAGCAATTGACACATCAATTGCATTAATTTTTGAAATTGAACTTTTGATGGCCACTGCAAAGTAACGTGGTTTCTCGCTTCAAGTTGCATTAGAGTGATAAACCCATCTTTTTTTAACACACCCAAGCTATTGCTTGGATACATCTATTCACAATGATTAGAGTAAGAACATTTCAAAAGTTGGTTGCATATATCATAAATATTTTTATTAGAGTAAAGTTGACTATAGCATATAAACTAGAATGATGAAGGGCTAGATATGCAAACTTTCGCAAATCAACTTATTTTCAATTTTTTTATGAGATACTGTATGTCCAAACACATTCAAAACGAGAAAATCCCATAAAGTATATTATACAAACGTATTCCTTATAAATTTGACAAATCTTACCTTGGGGTATACATAAAACAGGAAAAGCGCATGGAGTAAGATTTCTACCATCTTCAAGTAACCACATATTTGCAATAATTAACTCTTTAGAACTAAATGATACACTCAATAATTAGCAAGTCGAAATCATTGAAATTAAACGAAATTTGTGCCCAAATTTGACTACTGCCAAGTTGAGAAAGACGTGAATTTTAAGTGTCCCGTCATTGTCACCTTCAACTTAACCCAGTTTTTTGGTATTTTTTGAAGAAAACTGTAACCTTTGAAAATGGAGTACTAGTGGCCCTCTCACACAATAGGAAGGCAAACTTAAAACAGTTAACCAAGCCTTCCATTTGATCTTTCCTTTCTATATGGGTATGCTTTGTGAATCCGATGACACCGACTGTCAACAAAAATAGGCACCAACCTGAATAATATCTCTGAAAGTGTTGTTACGACCATAGATTAATGTTATAAACTGACTGTCGAAGAATAATCCAGATTTTCATTTCTTATCTCTAATCGTGATATTTTTCACTTTTTTCTTTGCCATCCGTAAATATATCTTGCTTTTCTCACTAAACCCTACTAGATACAAGGTTTGTTGCAGATTCAATATTTCTGCTTTTGAAACCGATCCAAGTGCATACACCCCCGCAGATTGCAAAAATCGCTCAAAATGCTGTTGATGTATTGCTGCATAAACAACCAACACTGAACCAAGAAGAAGCAGCACTACCACCGAGTCTGAAAGAGAGATTGTTACTTCCGAAACATTAGTTACCGGAGAAGTCAACTCTTCCAACGGAATTCAATTTAGACCAGATTCAAAAATCTCCCTAAACGTTCACTAACACTTATCTCAAACTCAACTCTCTCTAACTGCCCCCTAGCGCGAATCAGGCAGAAAGTATATTCAATTGAGGCACTTAAACGACCCTAATATGTGAATGAGAAATAAGTTCAAAATTAGTGCAGCAGACACTTCACTAACTTGTAAATTAGTGACAGTTTTGTCAATGTTTTATTGTTTGCAATACTCTTTAGTTATACTCTCAGGTTCCAGCTTGAGTATGTATTACAGTATCTTTCAATATAAGTATAACGTAATTTTTATGACATAACTTCAGCTGGTGTTGGTATTTTATCTGTGCTTTTAAGTCCTGTAATAAACACAAATTAATTCTGGTGATGATCGATGATAATTTATGGGAATTTATAGACTACATTGAAAATGAGGCCTATCTTCCTATACTAAGGTGCAAAATTAATTATTTTAAATCTACAAGATACTAGAAATAAATTTTTTTCAATCCTTTATTTTATCAACAAGAACGTATTGAGAGACAACACAAATCCTTTTGAGAAGTATTGCAATAATGAACTATTACAACGCGTTCGATTTTAAAGAGATACAATTGAGAACATAATAAAATCATTAGTGTATCCAGTCCCAGATATGCAAAATGATAGTCGTGGACGGCCAATTCCCAGTGCTACAAAACTGTATATAGGCTTACGTTTTTTCGCAACAGGATGCTAGGTACCAAGTGCGTATAGGATCATCTATAATAAAAACTATATTACCAGTTCAAACAAGATCATATTTTGTGTTCTTAGTTTAATGTGGTATAATCAATATTTAGAGAGTGGATGGTGATATTGCTACAGTCAGCCAATCATCTGTTTGTAGAATAATTAGTGAAGTTAGTGAGAGGCTAGCAAGAAATCTACCAAGATTTGAAAAATTTCCAGAGCATCCCAATGATTTTACCCAGTTGGATAGAGACTTTTATCAAACTGGAAGATTTCCCGGGGTGATAGGATGTGTGGATGGCACGCATGTTGAAATTAAAAGCCCAGAGGGACCAAATGCAGAACTATATGGAAACAGAAATGTAGGATGACTTTAAATGCGCAAGTGGTTGCTGGTCCCAAGTACCAAATAATGGATATAGTTATATATTGGCCTGATTCTGCACATAATACTAGAATGTTTAACAGTAGTTCAGTTCTTAACAGTGTGGAATCTGGCAATTTTTCAGGGATTCTATTGGGTGACAGCGCCTATCCACAAACAAGACATGTATACACTCCATTGTTGGAACCAACAACTAGGGAAGAATAGCGTTATAACAGTGTTCATATCCTTACTCGAAATGTGGTTGAACGAACATTTGGAATATGGAAAGGGAGGTTTCGATGCCTATCTCGTGCTTTACAACTAAACCGCTCAACTTAACGTTCGGCACAAGTAAATTTTTCGTCAGTCACAAGTCATTTTCAATCAGCTGTAACTTTTTAAGCAATGAATGGTTATAAATACAATGTACATAGTCTGAAACCTCATTTCTTCTAGATTATAGAAGCGGATAATTTTGAAAAAAAAAACGACACTATCTCTATTATATAGGGTGTGAAATAAAGTGGTGCAAAATTGCAAAATTTTGATGCTCTGCCATTTCGCAATAAAAAATTTTTTCTTTATCGTTTTCAGGTAAGGAGTAAGCCAACATCCATATCTCGGGACCTATTCGCCAGATTTTTGATTAAAGCGCTCTGATTTTTTGTACAGAGCGAAACGTAAAATGTGTGAAATTCTTGTTGCTGATATTTTTAAATCGTCGTTGTTCGGAAAAGCGGTAAAGAATCTTATTGTGTTTTCCCTCATCTATTGAAATATTGTCTGCCGATTGTTACCCATTCAAAAAATTTAAAAATAAGTGACGTTTTTCTGGTATACTAGCATTCAAAAAATATGATACCATTATTGTTAATGCTCGTGACTTATAATAGCAATATTTAATAAAATAACCTTTCTAGAGCTAAAGGGAAATTGAGAAATGCCGTCGTAGATAGCCAACATCAATATCTCTAGATGTTTTTGTCGTTCTTTGTTTCTAAAGCATTGGAACTTATACAGAGGGAATCAAAATATTCTTGAAAATTTCGTTACCAGTTTTTTCAAATCGTTGTAATTCGCGGACAAGTTGACGGAATATTATTTTTATTCATGGGATCGACAGCATTATCTACAAGTTATTTTTTATCAAGGGAGCTTTCCAAAATTGATTAATGAATTACAGGTACGGACTTGACAAAAAAAAGTATACGGGGTGAGTCATAATGGGTGATCGAAAATGAAATCTCATATTCTCTGGTCGATTTTAAGGGGGGTCTCTCATACAATTGTGTTACCTATCGAGCTTCGTTAAAAAGTTACAGGGTGTTGAAATTAGAATTTCAAAATGCATATGTATTGATTATTCCGAAAGCGTATGAGATATATTGTTGACATTTTGCACGTTTTGACTGCCGTGGAAGGCGCATATTTTTCAATAAAAAATAATTTTTATTTTCGCCAGTGGCGCGCTTACCAGCACATCGATTTATATTACTTGAAAAAAAAGTAGCACGCCACTGATTTTTTGAAAAATTACACTTAGGTTTTTAATACCCATACTACTGCGAAGAAATGAGCCCTCTTCGGGTTTTTCAATACGACGCACCGTTCTCGAGTAAATAAATAAAAACCATTGTAATGCATGTAGGTACAGAGGCGATAAATTATATTTTGATGAAAAATCTAAAATATTCGATTAATTATGACTTGAGTTATGTGCAAACCAATAGTATTTTAATGGGCATTCAAAAAGTAAATTCAATTTTTCAAAAAAACAGTGACGTTAAATTTTTATTTTTAAATAAGTTATGTCGACATGCTGTTAAGTGCGCCAATGGCGGAAATAAAAATATTTTTTTATTGCAAAATGTGCGCATTACACAACAGTTAAAACGTGCAAGATTTCAATAAAATATCTATTACGCTTTCGGAATAATCGATACATATGCATTTTGAAATTTTAATTTTAACACCTTGTAACTTTTTAACGAAGCTCGATAGGTAACACAATTGTATGACAGACACCCCTTTAAATCGACCAAAGAATATGAGGTTTCAATTTCGACCACCCATTATGACTCGCCGGGTATACTAATTTGTCAAGTCCGTACCTGTAATTCAATAACCATTTTTGGAATATTATCTTGGTGAAAAATAACTTGCAGATAATCCTGTCGATCCAAATATTAACAACGATAATCCGTCAACTTATCCGCGAATTACGACGATTAGAAATAACTGCTAACGAAATTTTCAAGAATATTTTGATTCCCTCTGTATAAGTTCTAAGGCCTTAAAAACAAAAATTGACAAAAACGTCTAGAGATATTGATAATGGCTATCTGCGACGGCATTTCATAATTTCACTTTAGCTCTAGAAAGGTCATTTTATTTAATATTGCTAAAGCAATTTTTTGCTAGTTACGAGCATTAACAATAATGGTATCATATTTTTTGAATGCTAGTATACTAGAAAAAGCGTTACTTATTTTTAAGTTTTTTGAATGGGTAACAATAGGCAGACACTATGTCAATAAATGAGGGAAAACACAATAAGATTCTTTACCGATTTTCCGAACTACGACAATTTAAAAATATCAGTAACAAGAATTTCACACATTTTACGTTTCGCTCTGTATAAAAATTCAGAGTGCTTTAATCAAAAATCTGGCGAAAATTTCCCGAGATACGGATGGTGGCTTACTACCTGAAAACCATAAAGAAAAAATTTTTTATTGCGAAATGACAGAGCATTAAAATGTTGCAATTTTTGCACCACTTTGTTTCACACCCTATATAATAAAGATAATGTCTGTTTATTTTTTCAAAATTATCTGCTTCTTTAATCTAGAGGAAATGAGGTTTCAGACTATGTAAATTGTATTTATAAAAATTTATTGCTTAAAAAGTTACAGCTGATTGAAAATGACACGAAAAATTGCTTGTACCGAACTTTAAGTTGAGCAGTTTAGATTTGAGAAACACAGTACGAGTTGTAGCGGCCACAGCTGTGCTGCACAATATTGCGATACATGAAAGACAATTTTTTTTAGATGAGCCAATTATTAATAATAATATGCCACAGCCAGTAGCATTACCCATAAATGCAAGAGGAAATGCTATTAGGGCAGCATTTATTCAAAGGCATTTTGCTGGTTAATAATTATTATACTTAATTATAATTGTTTGTTATTAACATGTCTTAAAATTTTATAAAAGTTTAACAAAAAGCATTGAAAATGGACGTGAACTATATATTGTAAAATGTGTTAAATTGAGATCAGTACGATTTTTTCCAAATTTTCAGTTTTTATTTGCTCTTGTTTTAAAATGTCCTTTGCTATGGAGGCTCGTAATTTTTGTTCTTCAATTTTCAGTTCTTGCTCTTGGATGTGCAATTTGTGGAGTTTCTCATCTTGTCTTATCAAAGTTTTTGACGTTACTTGCAATTCTCGTTCGATTGCAGTGCCCCGTGATATATTAGGCGGCAGCTTACGTTTTGATCTTGGTGTAAGTCTTGCTTGAAGTATTTCATTATTCAATGCATCAGTGGCATCTTCCAAAGGTGATGGAGATACATTTCCTAAAATATTGTTTAACATCAAAATTGAAAGTAATAAAAATGTGTCTTCAAATAAACCCAAATTTACCTGTCTGCTTTGATGGAACCTCAGATGGAACTGGGGTTTCCACTAATATTTCTTCTTCTAGCACATAGTAGGTATGGTCTAACTGAGGATTGTTTTTCTGGGTACCTAGCATTAAGATTGTGTCACTATCTATTGTATCTTTTACTTCGATGTCTAGATTAGAGTCAAAGACATTGCTTAGTGCATCTTGAGTTTGAGCTTTATATGGACCACCGCCGGCACTCATCTGAGTTTTTTTAATTAGAGTGAACTGAGTTCTTTTCGCCTTCTGGATTTCAAATCCTCCCAGCATTTCTTTAACTGGTCAACAGTTCTCTGAAAATATAACAGACGTCTTTAATAAAGAATAAAATATAGGCTTAGGATAGGAGTATACTTACATTTGAATATTCAAAGTGGGAATTAAATTCAGTTGTTATATCTGCCCATAATTTCTTCTTTTTAGATGTAGAAATTGCCTCAGTCTTTTTACATATTATTATTTCCGCTTTGTCACATACTAGCTCTTTTAAGAAAGCTCTCTTTTCACCCGTAATGAACACTCTTTTCGTGTTTCCACTGAATATGTTAGATTACATTCTGAAATGCTAGCGAATCAAATAAAACTGAAAAATTGTCAAAATAGACAAATTGTTTTTGTGTTGTTAAACGTTGCTTGTTGGTTAAGGTGAATTTAAAGTCTGAGGGTATTCTTATCCTTATATTTTTATTGAGAAAGTAAAGTGTAGAAATACTCACAGAGCGGACGGCTGAAAAAATCATAGAAAATATGAGGTTACGATCAAGTTTCCTTTTTCTTCACTCACATTCAAATTAGGCCCTCATTGAAACTGATCATTTCAATACAGATAGTGAGGTGGATTTTAGGCAACCCTAACTTGAGTGGGCTTTAAAGGAAATCTGAGAGTTAGATGAGTGCTGATTTAGCATGTTCTCTGAATCTGCCCCTAAAACGTAACTTTCAACCGTTGTTATTTTTATAAGTACCCTCAAAGAGAGTCTAGTCTGTTTTAAGCATTACGAAAAATTTCGAGATTTTTTGAAATTTATAAGAAAGACGGCATCAAATTAAGTAGTTTAAAGCGAGAAAATATGCGGAATATTCATATTTGTTCCAAAAAATATTATAAAATAATAACGTACCTATAAATAATAGAATCCTATACCAAGAGAAATAAAACAATAGCGTGCAGTACAAAATAAGGGTTATAAGGGAATAAAGATTGAACCGAAATGAAATCCTTTTAAACTACAAATCTTTTTTTCATTTGATTTCATTACATAATTATTACCAAATGAGAAATCAAATTGAACTTATATTTTTTATTTTTGTCCTCCAACCTACAAAAAAGGCAAATATGAAATGACATTCATGACAACGACAGACCGTTGTAGTGCTCCTGCCGGTATGCAACGTTGCAAAATTAAAAATAAAGAAATTTTCTAATCTGGACTAAAGTAATTTCAACTAGCCAAACCAAAGAAAAAAATAACTAAACTTAACCTAACCTAAAGAAAGACAAAACTGATATAACATGAAATAATGTAACAAAAGGCAAAGTAAAACTAAAGTAACTGCGACAAGGTCTAGAAGCAGTCCGTGCCCCACCCCGAAAGGACAATTAAACCTGAACCAATCAAACCAAAGGAGAAACATAACTGAACTCACCGAAATAAATGAAAAAAAAACTGAACCAGCTTGAACTAACCAAAGGCAAAGCAAAACTGAACTAACCCAACCAACAGAGCTGCTGCGACAAAAAGCAGACGCGGCCTTAAGGGGCAGCCCTAAAAGCCAACTTTAACTAGAATCACCAAACCAAAGACATAACTGAACTAACTTGAACTAACCAAAGGCAAAGTAAAATTCCTGAACTAACCTAAGACACTTAATGTGTAGCAAGCAACAGGCTCTGTAGCGGCTCTAAAGGGCCGCTGCAACAAGAAGCAGAGGCGGCCCATTAGGCATAAGAGACAAGTAAAACTGGAGTAGTCGAATCAAAAGAAAACATAACTAAACTAACCTAACCAAGGGAACAACAGAACTGAAGTAACCTGAGCAAACCAAAGGCAAAGTAAAACTGAACTAACTGTGCGACAAGGCCCCGATGCGGCCCACGGCCGCCGTAAAGGGTAAGTAAATCTGAACTAACCAAACCAAAGGAAAAGTAAAACTGAACTAACAACTGAGAGTCCAAACTTATGTACAGTAATCAACAAGCTCCGTAGCGGCCTTAAAGGGCCGCCGGGGCAAGTTGCAGGTGCGGGCCTAACGGGCCGCCATAAAAGACAAGTACAACTGGAGACTAACCTAACCAAAGGCAAAGTAAAACTAAACTAACCTAACCAACAGGTCCAAAAGCGCCCCTCACGGGACGCCGACGCCGTAAAGTACAGATTTAACTGATCTAGCTAAACCAAACGAAAAACATAACTGAACTAACCTGAACCAACTTAACCAAACTTAGGGGCAATTGCGGGATCCGATACTGACTTAACTAACTGCTTCCGAAAAGGCCTAGTTTCCAGACAAAAAACCTCGAAATTCCGTAATGCTTAATACGAACTAGCAACCTTCAAAGAATTTTTTAATAATAAATTAACTATTTAACGATACCAGAATAGTTATATTGATTTACTGAATGAATAATTGATTCCAAGTAGATTGAGCGGCACAAGTACAATCGGCAGAAAAAGTACTTTCCTGCCGCTTGGGTTGCCTAGCATCCACCGTTCTAGAAACTTGACTTCTACTGTCTGCATTGACGTACACAACGTGACGTTTTTTTTACGTTTGGAGAGAAAATAAATATTAAGAAGTTGCGAGGCAACAGATAGAGGACAAAAAAGAAGAAAATTTCTATGTTTTTTTTAGTTGCTTTTGCCGACGTTTCGACGGTTATTTGAAAACTCACTCAAGGTCATTTTAAAACATTAGTAAAAGTTTTTAATCATTGTAGTGCAATCGGTCAATATGTCGATGTCGAGCTGAACACATGTATGTAAATAATATAATGTAAACCTTAAAATAATTATTATTGTGCTTTTTGTGCCCCCAACGCTAATTAATCGTTTGTTTCTCCTTAATATTTTGGTCGTTGGGTGAATACCTACACAACAAGGGTTTAAAAAAATCTGGTCTTGTTGTAAAATGGCTTAAAAAATGACGTCAAATACAGATGGAAACGTCGGCATAATTTCTACAAAAAAGTAGAGATTTCTCTTATTTTCATCATAAACCTGCTACATACCATACATAAATAGTGACCTGTTTTAACTCCCACAAATTGTGGCTTTTTACTGCAACATGAAAGTCATTTTATTAAAACAACATCAGGGGACTGCATAAGTTTCTGCAGGGCTTTAAATTTAAATATTAAAATGTAATTATATTTAAATTAATATAATTAATTATTTTAATTTAAAAAGCGTCAATCAAGAGGGAAGATTAGAAATAACCCTTGACCCCAAGATTCTGCACACTAAAAGACAAGAAAATTAATGGTATTTTGAGACAATGGCTTAAACTGTATGTAATGAAATATGGTAAACACGCATACAGTTTTACAGGCACGAATGCGTTCTTTAAGATGAAATAGAAATCGGGACAGTAAAGTATGTGTTAATTTGTCTCACATAGGGCTGCAGTAAAACGAAATAATAATTTTCAATCAAGCGCGTGGCATAGTCTATTTTTATCTTATCGGAGGGTGAACCTAAAAGTTTTCCAGCCTACGAGTTCATTTGATTTGATCCCAAATGGCAAAGCGCTCAGCGCGGCTGTCAATTTTTCAAAGTTAAGCCCAAAAAGTTAGGAGAGCACTTTTATTTCCCCGCGGAAAACTGGAGTGCTTTAGGAACACGACGACCTATGTGTCTCTGTCACATTAGATAAACTTTAAATCCGATTTCGTTATTCTTTCATTTTTCTTGGACATATTATTGGCTAGTGTGTATGTACTAGTAGCACATTGATCGACTTATCTGACGTTTCATAATATCACTTATTTATTTAGATTTGGGCTGTAAA
Organism: Taphrorychus bicolor; assembly: GCA_951812265.1. NCBI lineage: Eukaryota > Metazoa > Arthropoda > Insecta > Coleoptera > Curculionidae > Taphrorychus > Taphrorychus bicolor. The sequence continues at coordinate 36,377,034 of OX638297.1, forward strand.
ATTTCCATTGTGTACATGGTAAATAAACTATCAAGTTTAACTGACAATAAACGAATCTAGAGCAAGCATATTTACACTTTCAGTTGAAAATGTGTGAAATAATTTATTTTGTCTATTAATTCATAACAACTCTGTTGCTGATATTGAAAAATGTTTGGAAATTTTGCAAAATTAAACTGGACATGGTGGCGCTTGAGAATGAAGGCATTTGGCTCCAAATGCACGGTTGTCCTACGCCCTATATGCAAGAGAGTTAAGAGAGTATGTCCAAAACGTTTTCAGCTGACGCAACATAGGACTAAATTACATCATAAGTTGGCCAATTTGGAAGAACTGAAGATTGCAGTTCCAGAGTTGTGCAATCCAACCTCTGCCTACCAAATTAATAATGCAAGAACTGAATTGTATAACCGTTCAGGATATCGCTTTGCTGCAAATAGAGCAATATTTTAATATATAATTTTGTACTATATAAGGGGTACTATATAAGTGTAATATATACAGGTGGTCCCAAAAGTATAAAGTTGATTAAAGATTTATTTTTTTAAATGAGACACTTAGTATATTAATGTATTTTCGGTACCTACGGACAAAAGTAAAGGTAGTTTTATTGCATCTAAACCGTACCGTTCTTCAGATATTCGTGATTTTGTGAAAATGCAGCATCAAATTAAATGTTTAAAATCTCAGCACTTGGTTTCTTTTCAACCACCAACATTGACTGGTGGGCTAACAGTACATTGGATTTTTTGCGGTGTGTATTAAATATTAACTACTGTGCACCGAATGTCAATAAATGGTCAATAAACACCAAATTATTGCAAACTTCAATCAGTAATAACTCGTTTAATTTGAATTAGATACCCTGTAATTTATAGTATCATTAGATGCAGAATTTAGTTTCCTATCAAAACTATTAAACATTTCTATCGCTTGGTCTTTGCGTTTTCTTGGAAAATTGATTTTTTTCTGAATTTGAGCTGACATAAGCGAATTAAGTAATCTACTTTACCTCTTAAAATACCTGATTCTGAGAAAGCAAAATTTATTATCATTAGTACTGGGTGCTCACTAGAAAACTTCATTTAGGAGGCTATAAAATATTGACAGAAAAAGGTGGCATAATGAAAGTAAATGGACTTTTGTTTCTCCATTCGTTTCCTTTGACATTTCACAAACAACTAGACGAAGTTTTCTAATAAACACCCCGTATTTGTCAGATATTAATTTATGTTACAAAATTGTGACCATGAAGAATATTTAGCAGTCATCTGAATGTTAAAATGTCTTTATTTAGCATAAAATATCAATTAAAACAATAAAACATTATATTACAAGAGTTCTTATAAAATTTAGCGTCTCTATTACAAAAAAATTAAGTGCAATAATAGTGGCAATTTGAAATACAATAAATAACAAGTCAACATTAACAAACAAAAACAAACAGTCATAAAATTTGTTCAAAATGACGACCGTCTGATTCTAAACACAAACGTATTCTGTTTTTAAATCCTTCATTCACATTGCGTAACATATAGGGAGTTATGCTGCCGAAGGCATCTCTGATTCGTTCCCTCATATTTTCTTTTGTGATTGGTGGCGTATTATACACTATTCCTTTCACATATCCCCATAAAAATAATCGGGAGGCGTTATGTCAGGGGACCTTGGTGGCCAATGTTGTGCTCCATTCCTTCCAATCCATCGACTTTGGAAACGAACATTTAAGAACTCCCGGACTTCAAGATGATAATGCCACATAGTTGTTCTTATATCTAGAGGAACTTCTTCCAGTAAAATTGGAAGCTGATTTCCCAAAAAACTTGGAAACGACATTCCGGTTAAATGTTCGTCAAAAAAATAAGGTCCAATCACATACTGTCCCATTATGCCCCCCCATATTTTTAATGACCACCTATGTTGGTTATTAATACCTCTAAATTCATGAGGGTTAAAATCAGAATAATAATGAAAATTGTGTCGGTTAAAAGAACCATCGTAATGATAAGTACACTCATCACTAAATAGAACTGATTCAAAAAAAACTTCTTGTTCTCCAGCTTTTTCTAACACCCACATACAAAACTCCACTCGTTGGCCAAAATCGTTATCGGAGAGTTCTTGATGTAGTTGTATCTTATAATCGTGATATTTATGTTTTTGAAGAATCCTTGATACGCTTGCTTGGCTAATATTTAAGTTTTGTGCAATTTCTCGTTGTCCGACATGGGGATTTTCAACTACAGAGCCAATAACGGCTAATTCAGTTTCTTGGTTTTCTGTAACTGGTCTCGTTTTGGCAGTCGTTTCATACTGAACACTACCAGTTTGCCTAAATTGAACCAACAGTCTTTCAAAAACGGATCTATTCGGTCGAGTTCGGTTAGGAAACCTTTCGGCATAAACCCTTGATGCTAAAAGACAATTTTGCAAGCATTATCCCAGAATGAAGATCATATCGACTCGTTCTTCTGTTGTGTAAACCAGCATTTTGATTAAACAAGTTGGTCAGCAAAACTCTTGAGTTGGTTTGTTTATGGTGTGCTTTTGTCACACACGCGCGTCATTTTCAAAGTTCTGTAGAAGTTTCGGGGGTTAAGACCACGCGCGCGGAGCGCCCATAGTTTAGGAAATATCCGAACGGTCCTCTGATATAGCGCAAACTGACGTCAAATTATCAACAAAGAACCTGATGATACTTAAAAGTAACTGAAATGTCGAAACCTTTGAAATACTTTATTTCATATTCGCAAACTTAACAGCTTTTGAAGAAGGGTAAAAAACGTGCTAAAATTCATAAAAAGATATAAAATGGTACCACGAGTACCCATATCAAGGTTCCCATTTATGATATATTGTTTGTGATTATGAAACGAACCTACAATTGCAATTTCACTTTTCTAGCTTTGATTGTTCGTAAAAATGTAATATTTGCCAATTTTTGGGACACCCTATAGTATCTAAATCAGAAATCAAGGCAGTGTTTATAATTAGGTAATAAAACTTAGCATTAGCACTTAGCATTATTTGGGACACCGTATACTATTTAAAACAGAAATCAACCCTCTATTTATCATCAAACTACTCGAATTAACGCAATAAATTAATTGATATCGATCTACATGCAAGAATCCTAAAATTTCAGGTTACAACATTTTTTTGGGACACTTTATACTATCTAAAACGTAAACATATGCCCTATTTGCCACAAAACTACTGGAACCAACGAATAAAATCTATTACTATTGATTTATGTGGGAAAAGTAGTTATTTCTTCGTTAAGCATATGGACCTCTCAAACCGACCCGAAAACCGAATTTTGGGGATCAAAATCGTGCATTTCAGCCTTCAACAGCTTATATCGCGTTTTAATTAAGATTTATCCGAAAAGCTATATGAGGAGCCAAAAAAGTACAATAATTTTAGTGTTTTTTAATAATTTGTGGATAAAATGGCGAAGGAAATGTTCTGCAGTAAATATTACTAATATCTGACAACACCAGACTCCTTGAGTAATTAAAATTGCTTTCATTACTAAGTTTTAATAACTCTTTCATCGCCTATATCTAACATTTTATTCTGGCTTGTCTACGTACTAAATAATCCACCCTTTATATGTAAAAGACACTTGCTGCTTATGGACCTTTTCTGCATTATTAGCATATATTAGCTTCCTGCATCATTTTTTGAGCCATCCTATACTATCTAAAACAGAAATCAACGGCCTATTCATTATAAAACGACTCGAAGTAACAAATAAAATCGATTACTATAGATTTATATGACACATATCGAAAATTCTATGTTAAACATATGGGGTTCTCAAACCGGCAAAAAAAACTAAATTTTAAGATAAAAATCGTGCATTGCTGCCTTTAACAGCTAATATCTCGTTTCGATGAAGATTTATCAAAAAATGAATAAGAACAGCTAAGGAAGTAGAAGAATAGAGCTACACGTAGAATCCATTTTCGAAGCTCTGACTAGAACAGTAACCGAGCACGGGTGGCCCAAAAATAAGGTACAATTTTTCATTCTTTTTTAATTTTCTTAAAAACCGTGAAAGCTAGCTTCTTTCTGATACATGCATCTGATAGCCCTTGATGACCTCTTCATACATCATATTAACCGGCATATCGAAAAACCTTACCGTTTTCATGATAAACAGAAAAATGTAAAAATTTCAAAATTTTCAAAGGGGGTAGGTCGTGAAAATTTTCAGCCAAAATCGATTGTCACAGATTTTATCAAAAATAGTATCGAATGAAAGAGGGGACAAAAATATGTAATAAAATTGCAATTCTGGAATTTTCAGTAATTTCCTTCCCCTTCAAAATGGCGCCAAAAACGTAATTTTTCCACTTTTTATCGATATTTTAATACTTATATCTATATAATTCGAAAACTAAACATGGTATAACGATGCTATTGACACCCATGAATAGAGCATTCTCGACCACAAAATACCTGCTTAATTTGTCGTTCAAGGTTTTTAATTTAGTTGACGTAATGTTTGATGAAATAAAAATATTAGGTAATTTTTACAAAATTTTAATAGTTTTTCACTACCCCTGAGACTGTTATTAAACTTAGCGAAATAGTAATTAACGTTTTGAGCAGTATTTGAGCCGACTCACACTTAATTGAGTCACTGTTGTTCTATTGCCGTAAATGGCTTTGCTACAAAATGGCAAAAGTCACTCTACCCCTATATATGAGAAATTTAATCAGTTAAATCTCGGAACCCAAAAACGATAAAATCGAACAGTTAGTGCCAGTAGAATGGGCTTCGTTAAAGCTATTTTGTCAGTCATATACGAAGAACTGATTGTTTGGGCGTGGCACATTTATGAAGCAATATTTGTAATAAAAGTGAATACCCTGATGATGGCCTATAGTAGGCGTAAAGTCGAAACGTCGGATATATTTGGTTTCAGCGCCCTTTAGCAACAGTCAGTAAGTTGTAGCAAAAAAATGTCATTTTATTAAAAAAGTTTCCAAAATAGAACCTTGGGTACCCGCGGCAAGGTTTAGGACCTCAGGGACCTCTAGCCCGTCCTATAAAATGGCCACATACCAAATTTCAGCTTCCTACCTCAAACCGTTTCAGAGATATCGGCTTAAAACCAAAACTTTTCAGGCGGCAATCTTGGATTTTTAAAAATGTCATTTATAGCGAATTTTACATAAGGGAAACCTACCGTTCGATTTTCAAGTCGATATCACCATCGGTTCATAAAACAGCTATAACCTAGCTACAGTCAGCTACATATAGCTATGTGAGCTATATTAGCATTCATGGTACCTCCATGGGCACCCAGCATTCAAAGTTGAACCATGTATCATTAACAGTTCTCTAAATACCAACGGTACTCAGCCACTGTAGCTATGATAGCTACGGCAACTATATTACAATTTATAATACCCCCGTAGGTACCTACCATCCAAATTTGAACCATGTACCATCAATGGTACCCTAAATATAACCTGTTCTATATTGCTCCCATTTAAAAAGCATTGCACAATGTATTTCTTATGGGAAATACACGTGCAAAAGCCTGAAAACTTGTATGCAAAATTTCGTTAACGGTACCCATGGGTTTGGTACCATGACGAAGGTTTCCACCCATGGCAGCTTGCAGTCCATTCCCTAATGAACCATGGTACCAAATTTCAGCTCCCTAACTTTATTCGTTTCAGAGATATCCCCATTTTTTAATTACCCTGTCTACGGCGACCATTTTTTTTCGCCTCCATCTTTTATTCATCAAAAATGAATCAGCCAAAAATGAATCCCGACATGAAATTTTCAAATCGACCAGTCTTTGTGAAAACGACCTCGAGGACTGGGCATTTTGCCAATAATCTTCCTAGAAATGTTCAAATTTTCCACGGCCAGACAGTTTTCCCCGCTTTTCGGCCGATTTTCCTTAGTCTGAGGCTCTAAAGTTAATGTTTACATTTCGGAAATCTCAGCTGTCAGTTGTAGATGGGCGCGGCCGCCGAATGCTTCCGATTACTAGTTAGTGGCTGGCGAATCGGAACCATTCGGCATTTTCGGCCAAAATTTGAAAAATTTTGCATCGTTCGTTTCGAAATTCAATTAAGAGCATTTCGCGACGTCCCAGCTAAAAGTGGTTCCCAAGTCCCAAAAAGAAAACATTCCAACGTATCCCCTGGGATAGAAAACCATCGCATTAGATGCACGGTCTGGGCAGAAATATACCTCAAAGTGGCAATTTGAAATGTAAAGTTTAAAAATTCGTCAAAATTTCAAATTCAAAGCTAGGCCCTTGATTTTCGGCGCGATCAAGGGTCCATGTGTCTACTACATCCCTGAATTATTTCAGATTTTTGTGTGAGAAAAGTACACCAAAATTGGTCAAAAATGCGGCACAGAAAAACTTTCGCAGCTCACCCGGTATAAGAGCTAGACCAAAACTAACGACTGATTTTTTTTTCTCTCCACGTCTTCTAGTTGCCCATGTACCACCGAAGCCGGACCGTTCCATATTTTTCGTAAAAATCGCAAAAAACTACCTTCAAATTTTGGACACTTTTCCTTAATTGTCTTTGGACATTTTTTTTACCACTCTGTGTTAAAGTGACGCCTTTGGCAAGATAGGATTAAAAGTAGCCAAGGATATGCCCTTTCCCCTGGTACCATCGTTATTGGGCCAGTCGTATAACTAAAGGGGTCCAGAAGGCCCAGAAATGGACCATTACAAATTTTTTTTCAAAAAACTGTCCCAACTTTGCAAATTTTTCTAGATTTTCCTATTTAACTTATCGGAATTAGAAGTCAAAATTGTTCGTCTACACATATGCGGAAATCTACCCGTGGGCAGTCCTATACCCCACATAGTCCCGGAGTTTCGACAAAGACGGCGTAAATTTGGGTACCTAAAAAATCGCATTTTTGATTTTGATACGCCACTGGTCGGCCCCCCCCGCACGTACCGCCAAACCGACCACATATTTGAAAAGCCCCTTCATTTCTGTACCTACGCGCAATACTTCGAAATCCCGTCAAATGAGCAGTTTCAGAGTCATAAGCGTCGAAATGGAAAAAATACCAAATATATACAACCAAAATGGCTCCGTTGGCTGCTCATTATATATCCTCACTTGCGTTCGGACAATAAAAACTCCCTGTTAACCACCAATTATAAAAGTAAAAAAATATTTAACTTTAAATTAATATGTGACAACTAGAAATGACAATAAATTTTGCTTTGACAAAATCAGGTAATACCTGAACAGACCTGAACGGGCAAATTAGATTACTACATTCGTTTGTGTCAGCGCAAATTCAGAAAAAATCAATTTTCCAAGAAAATGCTACGACCAAGCTATAGGAATGTTTAATAGTTTTTGATAGGAAACTAAATTCTGCATCGAATGATACTATAAAATACATGGTGTCTAATTTAAATTAAACGAGTTATTACTGTTTGAAGTGTGCAATAATTTAGTGTTCATTTTTTTACATTTGGTACACAGTGGTTAATATTAAATACATACCGCAAAAAAATCAATGTAATAGTAGCCCACCAGCCAATTGCGGTGGTTGAAAAGAAACCAAGTGCTGAGATTTTAAACATTAAATTTGATGCTGTATTTCCACAAAATCACGAATATCTGGTACGGTTTAGATGCCATAAACCTTAATAAGACTACCTTTACTTTTGTCCGTAGATTCCGAAAATACATTAATATACTAGGTGTTTCATTTAAAAAAATAAAACTTTAATCAATTTTATACTTTTGGGACCACCTGCATACAATGACAATAATTTTAAAATGTACTTCCAATAGACCCTCATCCACTCCATATACAAAACTTTTTTAAAATCTAAAAGTTTAGCCATAATGTTCCTTGTCGAATAACGTGAATCACCCTGTATTATAACCTGTTCTCCTAGAAGAGCGTTGTATTCAGACTGTAAAATTTTAACGTAGATTTTAAGTTCAATTTTTTCTCTCTCTTTTAGTTCCTATCACACTCTGGTTTTTCATATTTCGTGTTATTATGTGGCATCTAGAGGATTTCTATACATAGAAGTTGTTTGCTACAATCCAGCTTGTGTTCTGCAGAGGTAGTGGTTTACTGTTATTTCTCTTTTTTTTCTTATTTGCCCATGAAACAATTACTTCTTGAAACTGTCAAATTCAAGATTTTTCTCAATATCTTTCCTGACGGGCACTATTTGTTTCACATCCTACACAAAGTCGATTGGTTAAGAATAAATATTACTTAGTCCCTAGTACTGGAATGACCATAATTAAAGCTTCCTTTTGCACACCCAAACAAAAGAGAATGTTTAACATTAATACAAATTAATAGCCACTTATATGAATATAAATTGGAATTAGAGACATATAAATTTGAAAACCCCAGAAAACTAGGTAATATCTAATCGATCTTCAAAGTGCTTGATAAAATTTTGCGAAAATTAAATTTTATTGGAAGATTTTAATTTCGCACCTCAATGTGTGTGTAGTTTTGGACTCAGTTAAAAAAAAAGGTCTAACGGAAAAATATCATAGCCGCCAACGCAAGTAAAGTTATAATGTACGAACAATAGGTATAGTCTTGCCCAGCAAATTCTCAGACAAGCGTCATTTCAGCTTATGGACCATAAATACAGCAGTTAGCCTTACCATTAGCTAATTGCTACTACGTCGATTAGCGATGACCACTGAAATTTGAAATGTTACCTGAGTTCACACTGATTTTAGAGAAATTTTTAATAGTCTGGGTGCAAGGAGGAATCATCACCCATCCAAAATTTTTTCGGCATTACTAACTGTACCTAGCGAAAAATAAAAAAAACCCGAATCATTCGATTTTTTTGAAAATTGTTGACGAGACCTGCTACGATTTCCGCTACTTAAACCTGACGCTAACTAATTGAGGTTGATCATCGACAGCGGGCTGCCCTCGAAAGATCGCGTACAGAAGCATGCAACAAGGCATCAGTACTAACATGGCAACTACGCAGACTTCTGGGCAGGAAGTGTAAAAAATTAAGAACCCCACGTTTTTCATTGGCTCTACAAAAAAGAGGACCATTCGGGGCAACATTAAGAACGGCTCTTAATGCATCTAGGAGCTTCCAATATGGGGACAAATTCTTGAAACAGAACGAGGCTGTCGTCACTTTCCTAGAAAACTTTGTTCCCCAAAGTCAAAAATTGATCCTGGTTAAGGAGGCTATGTATTTCTATAGAAAGATTGATTGCTGCAATTAATAGAAAAAAAAACGATAGAAAATAAATGGTCACACAGTCCTATTTTTCTATTAAAGAAAAGAAGTAAGAGAAGGAAGAAATCAAGTAAGAACTTCTTCGACAACTAAACTAAGAATCAATTGAAACGATACATCCCAAATTTTGAATGAACTTTAAAACTGTATCTCTAAAGCCACTCAACCGATTTTCGTTGGCGATGCCATTTTGGTAAGATTTGGTTATATGTTTTGCAGGTTTCCTAATACAGGCTTCAACAAAAAACTTTTGAGCAGATAACTTTGCGGAAAAAAAATTCAGAACAGGTTTTGCTACGGGAGTATGTGGAGACGCGTCATACCTCGGGACATATTTGAGGTTTTTTGGATAGTTTGCCTAGTTCCATAGATATTTAATTTTTTCTATAAATGAGGTATCATTTAACACTGGGACTCCAATTTGCCCCATAATACGAATATTAATAAACATTTCATATGGAATATAAACACTATGTATAGACTGGACGATATAGGCGTAATGGCTATAAAGTTTGACACATCTACAGTAACGAACAGAAAGTAAATTTTTTTCAAATACCCAAGTGATAATTGAATGTCCACAATCAAGTGATGTGGAACAAAATGTATGGATGAATTTGGAATTCTGCTTCCTGTTTATTGCAGCTATTGATGATACCTCGGGACCTACTTTTGTTCTTCTTTATACCTTCAGTAGTTTAAACAAATATGGTTTTTTCTAAAAGTGTAACATTTCAAGACCATAAAAGAAACAAATCTCCTATTCAATGAGCATTACAACAATTTGGAATTGGATGTAGTCATCTGAGAACCAGAGCTATTTCTAATTGTTTAGATGTACAGGGTGACCCACGAAACTGACATTAATCCTCATTTTTTAAGTTTTACATTCTGAGTTCTGACTGAATAAAACTGAACTACGAAAATTGTTTATATTAATAGAATCACAAAGAATTAACCGATAGTCGCAATTTTTCATTTGAATATGTGCAGGAAGTACGCTCAAACTGAAGAATGGTGAATAACAAGATGTCACACATAAAGATGAATTACGTGAGGGCCTTGAAAACACTAAAAGATACTAAGTAAAATAAATATGAAAAGCTTAGAGTATTCTAAAATTGTTTTAGGAACTTAAAACTTTCAACTGCGGTCGATAATCTTTGAATAATTACCGTAGGTATACCGGGTGGCACCAGATGTATGTAACAGCACAGCGTTTCCACAATTTCTATTTTAAAAAATTGAAATTTGGAGGTGATAAATAAATCGTAAATGTGCCTCAGATCCCGTTTCACGCTCTTAGGCATGACTTCCGGTTTAACCTGGAGTACGGCCATATTTAATTTTTTAAATGGAGCACCCTGTATATTTGTTCATTTTCGGATTCTCCTTCGAATTCTAAGTTATTAACATGTAACATAATGTATGCTTATCTCTTACCGTTTTCAAGAAAATCGCGCCCGAACTTTCCATATCATCAATAATAAATGTGGATTTTTATGGAAACAAATGAACATCGATCTGCTCTGATTTCATAGGCTACCATTTTTTTAGGCTTTCTATCAACAGACATTAAAAAAAGTTTCTCTAACTTGTCATGGAAAAAATAGCAAATTGATTTTTTGTTTGGTTTTTGTTTAGTTTTCGTTGGTTTTATTCAAACATTTTAAATTTGAAATAATGTTTGATATAAAATAAGGAATCCAAATGTTAGGAATAAAATAGGAGCTTTCATTAGAAGTTATGGAGATAAATGTCTTCAAAATATAAATTCTCCATCTTCTCCATGAAACGTTGGAAATACTTTTTTTAATGTCTATTGATAGAGAGCCTAAAAAATGGTAGTCTATGACATCAGGGCTGATCGATGTTGATTTGTTTGCATAAAAATCCACATTTATTATTGATGATATGAAAAGTTCGGGCGCGATTTTCTCGAAAATGGTAAGAGATTAGCATAAATTATGTTACACGCTAATAACTTAGAATTCAAAGGGGAATCCGAAAATGAACAAATATACAGGATGTTCCATTTAAAAAATAAAGTATGGGAATACTTCCGGTTAAACCGTCGCGCCTAAGTGTATGAAACGCGATCTGAGGCACATTTGTGAGTTATTTATCACCTCCAAATTTCAAATTTTTAAAATTGAAATTGTGGAAACGTTGGGATGTTACATACATCTTGTGTCACCCGCTATACCTCTTAAAGAGTGGACATTGCTTTGACTGTCATCCTAGAAGAATTGTTTTAAAGGATTTGGAATTATTCAAAGATTCTCGAACGCAGTTGAAAGTTTTCAAGTTCTTTTTTCAAACAATTTTAGATTGTTCTAAGCTTTTCCTGTTTATTCAACTTAGTATCTTTTAGTGTTTTAAAGGCCCTCATGTTATTCACCTTTACCTGTAAAATCTTGTTATTCGCCATTCTTTAGATTAGCCGTACTTCCTGAACATATTCAAATTCAAAAATTGCGACCTATCGGTTAATTCTTTCTGATTCTATTAATACAAACTATTTTCGAAGTTCAGTTTTATTCAGTTAGAATTCAGAATATAAAACTTAAAAAAATGAGGATTAATGTCAGTTTCGTGAGTCACCCTGTACATCTAAACAATTAGAAATAGCTCTGGTTCTCAGATGACTACGTCCAATTCCAAATTGTTGTATTGAATAGATTTGTTTTTTATGGCCTTGAAATGTTACATTTTAGGAAAAAACCCATTTTTGTTTAAACTAATGCAGATATAAAGAAGAAGAGAAAAAGGTCCCGAAGTATCATTAATAGCTGCAATAAACAGGAAGCGGAATTCCAAATTCATCCATACATTTTGTTCCACATCACTTAATTGAGGACATTCAACTATCACATGGAGATTTGAACAAATTTTACTTTCTGTTCGCTACGTTAGATGTGTCAAACTTTATAACCATTATGCCTATACGTCTGGCTTGCCCTATGTGTAATGTTTATATTCCGTATGAAATTTTTATAAATATTTGTAGTATGGGGCAAATTGGCGCCCCCAGTGTTAAATGATACCTCTTTGAATTTGTAATGCGAGTAAATGTCTATGGAACCAGGCAAAATATCAAAAAAACCTCAAATATGTCCCAAGGTATGATGCAAAACATGTTCTCCCGTAGGAAAACATGTTCTAAAATTTTTTTCCGCAAAGTTATCTGCTTAAAAGTTTTTACAAAAATGCATCAGGTTTTGTTGAACCCTGTATTAGGAAACTTGCAAAACATATAACTGAGTGCATAACCAATTAGAGCAGTCTATACATGGATCTTACCAAAATGGCATCGACAACGAAAATCGGTTGAGTGGCTTTAGAAATAGACAATTTTAAAATTCATTCAAAATTTGGGGCGTTTCGTTTCAATTGATTCTTAGTTTATTTGAGAATAATTAAATGCGGTAAGTGCATAGACTGATCTAGAATAGCTAACACAGTCGTCGGAAGTCGGGATACCCAAAAAAGGCCAAGAAGGGGGCGAGTATACCTTCTCTTGGGGGAAAAAGTGGATCCTCAACAATTTGAAGTATCTGGTCTTTGCACCACTTGAAGTGGTCACTCGTCAACGAGTCACACGAGGAAATAAAGATGAAATTTATTTATATCCAGGCCGACAGTTAAGCACTCAACGTGCCATTTGCAGTAACAGGATGAGTTCGAAGGTCGTTCAGGAAGCAAACATAACATACGCTAAACAAGTGGGCATAAAACACTAGTGTTAGGAGGCCCTATAGCTAGTAGAACGCGGCAGTACCTGGTGAAACGTGTAGGTATTCTTCCAGGCCATTGCAGACTGAATACTCACATGCACCTCCTCAGAATGGTTAATAGTCTACCATGCATACATCAGAAGCCGCCTTGCTTAGAGCAGGAAAAAAAGAGAATTAGTTAACATCTGAGAAATAGCGAAAGATAGGTATTAAGAAAAAAGAATTAGTAATTGGTGTTTAACCCGAGAATGAACAGGAAATTCGTTTCAAAAACTAAAGTTGCTACTCTTTTTTGATAGAATGGGTTAGAACAAATATTTTATAATCAAAGTTCAAAACCGTCTCTTTAGTGAAAGCAAAATTTCAAATAAAAATATGAAGCTGTTTTCTAGGTGAGTCTTATATACCATCACAGCAAACCACAGAGAGGAGAACCATTTCTTTCTCTCAGAACGAGAAGAAATGGAACGAAAACGATGGAACAAACGTGAACTCCTCTCTATAAGACGAGTTTCCTCGTAGAGGGAATGAGGGCTCAAGTGAAGTGAGAATGAATAGATCGGAGCTTGTAAAAAAGGCTTTCTAAATTGCAGTCGTGAGTCGCAACCTGTAAAAATTTTATCCCGCCCCCACCCTATTAATAGTAGAAAATTACATTGGATTCCGTGATTCTCAATGTCGTGACCGTTTCCTCTTTTGCTGCTTTCATAAAAGTTTTGTGTGCCATTTAGTTAAGAAACTTTTATGAAAATATAACTGAAAAGATTGCCAAGAATTGCATTCATATTCTCTCATTCATTCATATTCATTCATCATTTTCTCTTTGAAAGACCATACCCCCGGAACCCACCACCTGTTTGTAATAACTACTATTGTTTGTTCCTGCAAATGCTGGCGCTTGGTTTAACATACCGTTGTCCGGGATCTGAAAAAATTGGCAGAGAGGTAACAATAAATAAATAATTGAACTTTAACCTACCTTCTTCGAGAAATATTGCGTCTTTATTTGCGTTTCTTTTCTTCGAACATATTGACGTGTCTTCGAAAAGAAATGCATACAATGAGATTTTTTCCAGTATCCCCTTTAACATCTAGAATTAGAAAATCGTTTATAGTCTCGTTTACTTGCCAGTAAAACAATTAATTTAAAAAAAAACAATCATTTCCCTAAAGCACCGAATACTATTTCACATAATATTACCATTTGAAATATCACAAAACAGCAATGTAAATTCAACGATGGCACAAGAAAATATACATACATTTTTAAAACAAAACGTAGGTTACTTTCTAGGAAGCACACGTTGTGGAAGGATATAACCGACGAGCAGGAATACGTGAGACTTTTATTGCAAAATTTTATTTTGTATCTCGGCATCAGGTGTTCCCGACTGCCTGCTTCTGGTCTTATAAATATTTATCTTCGCTTTATTGCGGCAGATCCTATTTCATAACTCATCAGGTTAGAATTAATGCTCCAAATTCCTTCTTTTTATTTATAACAAATAATAATTTGCGACATATGACATTATTAATTAACAAGTAGCAGTACTAGATAATATACTTACTATAATAAATACATTTATTTAGCAAAATTTGATGTGACACCGAATAAAGAACATATAATTAATGTTTTCTAAACTTTGTATGCACAATATATACGAATATCCATCAGATAGAGTTTGTACTCGCCATTCGTTATCCTCATAGACAAAGGAAACTACTTACCCAGCCAATGAATGAAGCCCATGTTTTCCTGCTGTGTCCCCAAGAGAGTCGTTGCTCCGTTCTTTTATTTCAATTAAACGGAAGACCCCGGGTGATGCCTCGGACGTGACTCAAAATACAAATTGAAAGCGAATTGTTTTTGGGAAAATAATTGGATAAAACTTTTCGACAATTTCGAAGCATCGACACAAGCTGACCTACATACAGCATAGTAATATGCTCGTCAGCGACTGCGAAGGTGGACGACCGTATCGGAAAACATGGTTGTGTCATGTGGAAAAGTTTTATTAATTGTTATTTAGGTAAATACAGGTTCTAGAAGCGAGCAAAATCGAAACCACTACTCAAAATGTTTACCGGATGTATAACGGACCTACAATATTCTATTTCATGCTAGTAGCCCAGAGTAATTAAAAGTTCATTTGAAAACGTCGTCTAGTTAGAATGTTAACGCGACAGTTATATAGTCATAACAGTTATAATTTACATATACCCTACGTTCCAGCAGCCCTCTTAGCCTTACATAACGTCTCTGTAAAGTTAACGTGAATGTTCTATCATAAGGCTGATTAGCAGCTGTGTTTTAATGGGCAAAAAATGTGAAATTATAGCACCTTCAATCTTAAGGGCATCAATTCACGGTGTTATATATTATTTGGATATTTTGTATGTATATATACATATATATTTTTTTTTGCATATATATTGTCCGACTTCACCACTATGTGTGTGGGGAAAACGGTGTCTTACTGGGGTGAAATATTCTCTTTGCTTATCGCAGTTCTTAATAGGCCTAACCGGATATTTACGTATTGTTAATGTTAATGTCCACAACCAGATCCTTCTTCTTCTTGCTCAACACAGTCTGATATTAATATGCTTGAGCAGCTGTTATTGGTGATCCCAGATATAGATATATAATAGATGTTGTTTCTTTATTATACAGGGTGATTCACGGTAATGGTACCTTAGACGTATCTGGAGAACGGCTTCACATATTTATTTCAAGTTTTGTGTGAGGCCACAAATGCGTCCAAACTCTATTTCTAAAATATTTTCACCTTTGCGCTGTTGCCGGTTCAGCAGAAAAAGAGTACCAACTTTCGTTTTTTAATTGGATTACCATGTATTAAAGTTATTTTCGGATTCCCCATAGATTTCTTTATGACACCACTTTAACATTCCTATCCCTATCTCACACCGTCTCGCAGATATTTAATAATTTCATGTTTTCATACTCAAAAATAGGACTCACAATAATAATGAAAATCTCACGCGCCGAAAGATTTAACGATATGAGTGCGAGGACTTTGTTAGCCAGAACTATGTGCATTACTAGCATATGGGCAGTTAGTGAAGAAAAACCTACAGGGCGGGCCACAATTAACTTTCATTCGTCAGAAAGGAAAAATCGTCATAAGTTCGTTTTTTCAAATACAACCACCTGTGGATTGTTCTTCGCACAGAAATTCGCAATTTAGAACAAATCGGTGTATACTTTATGATACCTAAATCTAACAGTTTTTGACTTATAGGCATTTATTTCTTCAAATGCGCATTTCCGTATTCAATTTTAATTCAACATTAGTGGCGCGGGTATTTAATTGAAATTATTGGTTGTAAAATTCTGATAATTTAACATCTGTCATAGCGTTGTCATATATTCAGTGTCTTTGAATTTGCTTTTCTTTGTGTACTGATTAACTAGTTGTTTCTGCACACGGAGAGAGATAATAATTATTCAGTTATTATGAATTTATTCATAATTCATGGACAATGTAACAAGATTATCAATCGAAAATGCAGAAAATTCAACGAAACTTATCTAGAGCTACTACCTATGAATAAAAGGAAATTTAAATTTAACAGCACTTATTAAAACAAAATATAAAATAATTTAAACGGTATAATCAAATAATATATAATATCTATAATAAATGTTCAAATTGATTTCCATTGACTTCCAGACATCTATGTGATCGAGTAGTAACACCATCTGTCACAGCTCACCTAATTTCCATAGGATCCAAGTCCCGTAAAGCTTTTTCCACCCGATTTTGTAGTTCTTCTTTAGTGTTTACTGGAGTTTTGTAAACAATGTTTTTGATGGTACCCCAAAGGTAGAAGTCGAGTGGGGAAAGCGCATAGCTTACTTCGTTTGTACAATGTGCTGGAGCCCCATCAAGCCGATACCAAGTGCGGTATTGTGCAAGAGGAAGAGTGTCCACGAAATATTTTACCACTGTTTCAATTATCCGTAAATAATTCCGCAAACTCAAATCTTCGTCATAAATAAAATAACGAATTTCATTGTCCATGATTAAACAAAAAACGTTGAAACTAAATTTATCTTGATATGCTGATTCCCTGGTGCAGTGAGGGTTTTCCTGCCCCCAAAAGTGATTGTTTTTCCTATTAAAAATGCCGTCGCGTGAGAACTTGAATGTGACATTGACTTGAAATGACAAAAAAAAACGTGAAAACTCAATAGCTTGAAACCAAAATAAACCTGTAAAAAACAAATTTTACAAATATCTGAGAAACGCCGCTTTGAGTGTTACAAGTTCCTCAAATTCTGAGCAGAATCAAAATGTATTACTGCAGAGTCACACTGATTATTCTGAATATATAAAATATAAGATATAGATAAAATGTGAAAAGAGAATATTTTGGACAGAAAAGCAAAAAAAGTCCTATAAGAAAAATTTGGAAAGTCAATGGCTTAAAGAGCTAAAAAAACGCAAAAAAAAATACAAATTTCTGCGTAACTCCATCGCAAATATTCAAAATCTGGAAAAACTCAAGTTGTCACTTCAGAATCACCCTGATATTTGTGCATAAATTGTGAACAGGAAATATTTATGGAATTAAAATGCAAAGAAGTTTTATGAAAAAACCTGAAAAGTCAATGGCTTGAGGAGCTGAAAAAACCTGCGAAAGACAGATTTTACAAATTTTTGAGTAACACCATTGTGAGTAAACTTTCAAGATCTGAAAAAAACCTAAGTTGTCACTTCAGAATCACACTGATATTGGATAGAAAATAGAGACTTGAAATATAGATATAGGAATATAGGATAGAAAATTTCACAAAAAACTTGAAATTTCAATGGCTTCAAGGGTTAAAAAACACTTGAAAAAGACGCCATCATGAGTACTTTAGGATCTGAGAGAATCCAAGTGGTCTCTCCAGAGTTACGTTACGTTAAAAATTCGTCCGACCAAATAATTTTCCCAAAAAATCGTGGATCCTCTTCATTTCGCGTTAGCAACGTTTCACAAAACTCAACCCTTTGTATATGATCTTCAGGTTTGAGAGCTTGAATCCTGGTATATTTGTAATCGTGGAAACCATGTTTTTTTAAAATTCTTTGGATGGATGAATACGATAAATCCAAATCATGTTCAGCACAGAACTTCGAGGCGTTTTGCTAAAACCATGATTAATTACGCTCTCTTGAATCCTGTTAAATTTCCTTTTATTGATAGGTGGTAGCTCTGGATAAGTTTCGTTGAATTTCCTGCATGTTCGGTGGATAATCTTGTTACATTGTCCATGGATTATAAATAAATTCATAACAACGGCACTAGAATAATTATTATCTCTCTCCATGTGCAGAAACAACACGTTAACCAGTAAATTTTACACAAAGAAAACCAAATTCAAAAACAACTAATATATGACAACGGTGTGACAGATGTTAAAATATCGGTTCTGTCAGAATTTTACAACCAGTAACTTCAATTAGATACCGGCGCCCCTAATGTTGAATTAAAATGGAATACGGAAATGCGCATTTGTTGAAATAAATGCTTATAAGTCAAAAACTGTTAGATTTAGGTATCATAAAGTATAAACTGATTTGTTCTAAATTGAATTACCTTTCTGCGAGAAGAACGAACTTATGACGATTTTTCTTTTCTGACGAATGAAAGTTAATTGTGGCCCGCCCTGTAGGTTTTCGTCACTAACTGTCCATATGCTAGTAATGCACATAGTTCTGGCTAACGAAGTCCCCGCACTCATATCGTTAAATCTTTCGGCGCGTGAGATTTTCATTATTATAGTGAGCCCTATTTTTGAGTATGAAAACATGAAATTATTAAATATGTGCGAAATGGTGTGAAATAGATATAAGAATGTTAAAGTAATATCATAAAGAAATCTATCAGGAATCCGAAAATTACTTGTAATACAT
Source organism: Taphrorychus bicolor (assembly GCA_951812265.1). NCBI lineage: Eukaryota > Metazoa > Arthropoda > Insecta > Coleoptera > Curculionidae > Taphrorychus > Taphrorychus bicolor. The sequence goes on from OX638297.1 coordinate 36,395,967, forward strand.
GGTAATCCAATTAAAAAACGAAAGTTGGTACTCTTTTTCAGCTGAACCGGCAACAGCGCAAAGGTGTAAATATTTTAGAAATAGAGTTTGGAAGCATTTATGGCCACACACAAAACTTGACATAAATATGTGAAGCCGCTCTCCAAATACGTCTAAGGTGCCATCACCGTGAATCACCCTGTATGTCAAATGTTGAAGTAGCTATTACTAAGTTCTTCAATAGTTTGCTTTTTGTTAATGCTCATAGGATTTTTCTTAATTTCAATCATCTCATGTACAACTCTCCTTTGAAAATTTTTTTGAACACCTAAGATTTTAACGTCATCAAATTTGAACGAGTGCATACATTTTTCAGAATGTTCTGCTAGTGCAGTCTTTTGTTTCCAATTGATCAAACTGTTCGGTCGAGCACTTCTTTTATGCTCCTGAACTCTGGTCTTCAGGTATCTTCCAGTTTGACCAATATACACACCCTCACAATCACCACAATCAATCTCATAGATAACGGACTTTCGTAGTCTATGAATTGTATGTTTCAATTTTGAAAAAAGTTTTTTATTTGTATTTTCGTTACTGAAAGCGACTGTAATGTTCTGGTTATAAAACACCATGGAAAATGGTTACATCTCACAAAATAATGTATATTTTGCCTTACCGGCCTCAGAAAAGCAAGCTAAATTGTTGAAAAGTTCACCAAACTGACCTCAGTGACTTTTTGATTTTGACAAAGACGCGTGTTTTACACGTCAGAACAGTACTTTCTATCGCTGGAGAATATTACCAACTCTTCTATGGTTAGAGAAAATGCTATTTTCTTTACTCCTTAAACAATATACTATTAGCACTATAAGGCGTTTACGATTTTTGTGGGGAGACTCCAAAGGACTTTTATGGGACACTCCAAAGTGCGATAACACTAGCAGGTTATTTATTGTTTTCAAATTTTTTCAACCCTTCAGATGGTAAAAAATTCTATAGGGTGTATACTAAAACATACCCCAATCCTCCCCTAAAGGAACTATAGATGTTTTATTTTTAACGCGGACATCAAAAGTTTCTAGGGTAATTTGAAGTGCGATAACACTAGCAGCTTACTTCTTTTTCTTCACCTTGTGGTGCCTTCTTGGGGCGCGGTGCTTTTCTTATTCTATCATCTGCCTGTCTAAATAATTGTAAAGATGTCATCCCAAACCACTGACGCAGGTTTTGCAGAAATGAGTTCCTTCTCCTTCCTTGTCCTCTCCTACCGTCCACCTTTCCCTGTAGCAGTAGTCGATATTTATTGTTCCTAATAATAGTTCCTCAATCTCGCTACATTTCCCTGCTAACCATTCTTCCTTTGCAGCTATGATTTCCCTCTTTTTTTTTTGTTTTTAAGTATTCGCCTCTGGTCCATTATGACTCGTTTCGCCGATTCCCATTATTCTAACGTCGAATCTTATCATTTCTTGGACTTCATTGTGAATTTTGCCACCAGTATATAAGCTTTTCACGTTCCATGTGCCGATTTTGAAGCACCCGTTGATTCTTCGCAACCTCTGCTCATCGAAGGGCTGCCGGGGATTAAGCGCCGTGTTTTCTCTTTGTCTCTCCATGACAATTTTACCAGGGAGTATATAATGAGGTGGTTTCCCCTTGCCTTCTTCATCGCCGTGTCTTAGTCATACTGTTGATCCAACTTTGACTCAAGGTATCTGCTCATATACCTTGCCAATATCATTTATTTTCAGCTGTATGGCAGTACTGGGATTGCTGATGCTTAACCCCAGGCTAGTTTTGGTTCTCCCCGACTATTTGATTTCCTCGATACCTGTCATATCTGGCAGGCTTTCCCCTATCCACCACCCGGGGAGGCGCCCGATGGGGGTTCTAGCAACCCTACACGGGAGCATCTTACTTACATACATCATACTTATAGTTTTTAATTTTTCTCAACCCATCAGATGGTGAAGAATTCTATGGTCTGGGTACTAAAACATTCTCGTCAGTCTTTCTATAATGAAACTATAGATGTTTAGTTTTGGATCGCGGACATTGAAACTATCTTCGAAACTCTGAAGTGCGGTAACACTAGCATATGGATATAAAAATCGTAATAGTATATTCTATGTTAAGAGCGGAATAGTTATTTATGTATTAAGAGCGAAAAGTACAACTTTTTTGCTTGGAGAGTGAAGTTTGCCACGCGACGCGAAGCGGAGAGCGGCAATCACTCGAGAGCAAAAAAGTTACTTTGTGCTCGTAATGCATACAGCCGTTTTTTCTACAAACAATCAATTCCAAATAATGTGAATCACAACTGAACATAACTGAAGACACAATCTGAAAATTTAAATCAAAGTGACAATGACGTTTTTAATAATTGGTTGAGTGGTGGTAGTTGCTATTGACAGCAAGCGATAAAATCTTTTTCGCTTGCTGTCCTGGGCAACGCGCGTAAAAGTGAACTCACATTCTGAGCCTCAAAAAAGGTTGGGTTTTCGTTTGTCTAATGAAAGCGTAAAATGCGTCATTATTTGACGTTTGTAGGAAAAGTATATTATGTTTGCCGCTTGCGCATGAAAATTGCAGCTTGGGGCGAAGCCGAAAACTGCAATCATGCAAGAGCGGCAAGAGTACTTTCGGCTCGACATATAGACGATACTTTTTCGACGAATGACCATATTCCCATACTATCAACTCAAAATTAAAAAAACAATCTTTCACTGTGTGTACTTTTATTAAAAACGGCAATAAACAATTATTAGTTAGGTAATAGTTTAAACCACAGAATAGGCATGTTATTATCTATCTCATACAGAAGCGAAAGCTGGCTATTTTCATGTCCGTAAATTTCGGGACATTGAATGCATTAGAACACGCCCCGTTTTACTAGTTATTACACTGAGAGAAAACACCCCTTTTTGTTCAAAACCTCGGGAACAGACTGAATAAACAATATACTCTTTAGCCCGGTGTACATTCTGAAACTGACAGCAATTGTCATCAATGACATTGCCTTGCTAAATAAGCCATTTTTCTGCGATTAGTGTTTTTTAGAGTGCGATTTACAGGATTGTGTTTTAATAAACAACTTAAATAGTAAACAATCGGATGTAGATTCTAGTGTTTCTTTGGATGAAGGATATGGCTTCAGAACTTACTAAACTGAAGCGAAAATATTCGCATTGTGCTTTTAGACACTGCTCTTCTTCTGGAACTGTAACAATTATTTTTCACTTTAGTAAAAATCCTGAGAGGTAAGTTAAAGTACCCACATTTCTATAGCTTAGCCTATTACAAGTATTTAAATATGAGGATTCTGCAGCAGAAGCGTCAATTTTTACTGTACCTAGTTTCATACACTGTTTATGAAGACTGTAAAACTGACAAATTTTTACTCAATATAAAATAATATTACATTTTTATTTAGAGCTAAGTTGTGGTTAGAGGCATGTGGAAGGAAAGACTTGCTGAAGTGCAATATTGATAAATTGCACAAAAGCTATGGATTATGCGTAAAACACTTTGATACCAAATTTATTTCTAAAGGTGCCAGCAGAAAAACCCTGTTCGCTGAAGCATCACCAACTTTATTCAGCTCCTGCTCAGAATCATCTAATACAAGTGAGTTGAAATAAGTAAAGCAATGACAATACTTTAAATGGGCTCTTGATTACTGAATAGGAATTAGTTTTAATATTATGTAAAATATCCTAATCTTTTAGCTTCATCTGAAGCAGCTACATCGACCAAGATGCGTAGATTAAGACATCTAGCTCGCACTTCGCAAAAATTACATTGTACCAGGTAAATATCAAAATAATATATTATTAGCTAGTAGCTATAGGTTTATTGAAATGCTTTCTCACACGGATTTCAATTCTTTTTCTAGAATTAAATGAAAAAGGCGATAGTAAACCCAAAATGCAAAAAACTGTGGCACTGTCGGACCACGAGGCTGACGATGCAACAATAATCCGAAGTTGTTCAAAAACGCCCTATATCTCAGGTATATAAATGCCACAGTTCCTAATAAATCAAAGAGACTTAGATATATTTGAGTTACTAATATTAGGGCATATACATTTCAGTTTCAGATAGAAACATGTCGCGTCCGCTATCTTCGGTCGTGGCACAATCAATTGATGTCCAACCTTCGACGTCATTTACTGCCAATTCTCCCAGGAAAGAAAAGTTAAAGAAGAAAGTTAACAATTTAAATAAAAAGCAGAAATGATTTGAAAAAAATGATTCCATTATTTAAAAATAAATGGTCAAAACTGAGCGTATATAATTATTTCACCAGCCAATATAAAAAAACCTCATATATCTTTGACTATATCCACCAATTTCTGATTGTTAACGGCAATCTTAAGTGAATCAGAAGAATCAGAAAGTATTTACACAATTGATAACTCATGTCCCAAACGAAAAATTATTTCTTACCCTGAAGAGAACAATAAACATTGTCGAAATATTGACTCAAGAGTTTCACTCAATACAATATCTTTTCCACTATTTTATCCACAAAATTATTTTATTATGTGTTTGTTCTCGGTGTACTAACTACAAAAGTGGGCGGAGCTAACGCATTCAAGGTCACAAATTTTAGGGACACGGTGATCAAAGGTTCCGACGCGAGGCTTCGCTTCTGTATGTTATGAATAATAACGTATGGCTATTCTGTGGTTTAAACAGTATTTTGACTGTTATTGTGAACAATGTAAATTATTGTAAATTTCTGACAATTCTGTATAATAATTGGTTCATTCTTGCTACTGGTTACGGAAGAAGTTGCAGCAATCTGTGTCTTATTTTCGCTTTGTTGAGGGATTGTTCCTCGTTCGGGTTGCTGGGCGATTGATCCCAGGATTTTTCGAGATATATCTGTTTTGTTCTGTATAGATTCTTCTACGTAGTCTGCCGCTACTGTTGCTGATCGCCAACCTCCTAGTCGTTTCAAAGTGGTAATGTTCGCTCCAGCGTATGCTAATAACGTAGCCGAAGATCGACGGAAACAGTGTCCTGTATAATTATTCGCATTAGATAAATTTAAAAACTTTGCTATCTGTTTTGGTATGTTTCCAAATGTATTCATCCCAACCACTTGATTTACACATGTCCCATTCTTGTATCTTAAGAAAAATCTTCTTGTTGTTGAACTAGATGGACGCAAATCAACATATTTACGGTAGAATGAAATGTAATTAACATTTTCTTCTCCTCCATTTGACACGATAAATGTTCGTTGAATATTGGTTTTGGTGTTCGGTATTTTTATTATAAGTACTTTCTACAATATGTGGGGGAGTACAACTTATATCGCTTTCGTCGCTGGACATCGAAAAACACAAAAAAGTTGATTAATAATTAAATTTTGATGGATCGCGTTTACTTGACATGCCAAACGTTCTCATGGTAAGGTAGCTGACAAGTTAGCTGGTGTTTATATTGTCCAAGTAGAAAGTGAAATCACTCTAGAGCGGCAAAACTGCAAAAACGCTCGCTGATCGGCAAATTACGACTTTCTAATCTCAATTGAGGGTCCGAAAAGGCTACTTTCAATGTCAGTCGTCGAAAAACTCTTTGACGACTTGGTTTGATAAAAATCGATAACGACTTTGACAAATAAATGCGGTTGCAAATTTAAGAAATGTCTAGTTAATTTGTAGGATAGTAACAAATTAATCAAACCATTTGTTTGGGCATCTTTTTTTATTTCTTGACCCTCCAATCTTGGGTAAGAGGGGTCAGGCATATACGGGGTGTTTATTAAAAAACATCATCTAGAAAGCTATGAATTTTTACAGAAAAAGATGACATAATCAAAGTAAAAGGACTTTTGTTCCTTCATCTTTTTCTTTTCACATTTCACAGCCAACTAAATGACGTATTTATCTCTCTATTTAGCCTCAGAAACGATGACAAGCACTATGCTGCCCTTTCTACGAAAGGTCACAAAATCAATCAATCTTTCCAAAATTTGAAAATAATTGTTTTGCGGCAATGAAGCACCATATCATTTAATTCTAATAGAAAAACCACAGCATTTGCCAGTTGAAACCAGTGAAAATTGGAGTTCATTGTGTTACATAACATATTCTTTCACAAATGATCTTCCGGAAGACGTTCTTCTACCGATATAACCGGAGGTGCCGCCATCGTGAATATTTTAGGTCAATAGAGCAATATTGATTACCTATACAGTTAAATAGTCACTTTTACAATGTTCACCATTGGGATCTCCGAACCAGTAATACTTACAAGATCGGTTAAATTAGAACAAAGTTGCGCATTTTAATGCCGTCATCTACTTTTTCTACGTCATCTAGTTTTTGCGTACTGACGCTCTATTTTGGTTTTTCTTCCGGATATTGGCTTTCTAAAACGCAAAAATAGTGACAAAAATTACTTTTCTAGTTCATACGAAACCATAATTAAAAATGACTGTCAGAAAAATTTTAATATCCGACAACAACAGTTTCTTAAATAATTACCTATCCTGCAATTCACTATCTACATCGTAATTCATTAAATTATCGTTTCATAGCCATTAATTAAATATCCGCCGCTGCTAATCCGTCACTTAAAATAAGTTTCGGTAGTCCAGACTAATTGCACTTCTATTATTGTACTAGATGTGTTCTTGTACCTTCAAAAAACAATTATGACAATATGTTGCATGCAATGACGCAACTATCCTAAATGACTCTTCAAAACCATACGGTAAAAATGCAATTAAATTTGCCTCCAATTTATAGCCGATTAATTTGCTACACATGGCGGGATTAATTACATTTCATTACACAAAACAGTTAAAAGTAATTCAAGATATCCAAATACATTAATCGCTTCAGTTAGATCCGTTACTAAGGATGGACTTATACTATGTTATCAAATTTTTTCAAATTATTGTGGTTAGTGTGGTTTTGTATAATATTTTTATTGCTGTAACCAAATATAGGGTGTACAAGTTTGCTTGGCAACAAAATGGACGTTGGTTACCCTTGTTACCGTTCATGGGTAACGCGTATGTTGCGATTTTTACTGGATTAAAAGGTGCGTACATCTTCAGAATTAATAAAAACATTATATGCTAGTAACATTCAACAAAGGGAGCCAAGCAAGATTAACGTGATGCTTTTTCTGTTAACGTTATCCATCCAAATTAATACTTTATGAATTTATATAGAGCTAACATCATGTATAACAAACAAACCTAATATTATTAAAATTTTTTTGGTAAGAAAATTAGTTCAATCCAAAGTTGTACCATCTGGAAGCCCACTATGTTTTTTAAAATGGAATTAAATCAAAATAGCTGTGCCTACTGGGTTGTCGAAGGTCTTTTTGGTTTTGCTAATCACATTCTCCTTCAAATGCTACTCGTGCATTGAAAAATATAAATAATTTTAGGCCGATATACAATACAGAAAAAGTGTTTCTATCCCAAGCGGCACTGACGTAAATCGTTCTAAAATTAGCGATCATTTTCAAAGTCCTTTTTCTTATGAGCTTTTAAACGTCTCCTAAGTTTTTGAATTTATTACTAGTAGAACCAAGATTTGGGCGCAAATAAATTATGCTATTCTCTTCAAACTTAAATAACACCGACAAATCCAAAAAATGAAATTAAATATTCTAAAGTCTGCTGGGCTGTCAGCTTGAAACTTAAATAATAAACAGGGCTAAAAGAAAATCTGAAGTGCAGCTTGTGGATCTTAGAAAAATGGTTCTCTCTAAGAGTAAAAAAATCGTAAAAATAACGGTAAACCGTAAAGTATTTTTAAAAAATATTCTTTTCTTATACGATGTTGACATCGCTTTTCTATGAAGATTTTTCTGTAGAAATTATTGATTATGTGCTTTGCGATTTTGAAAACAGAATTGACTATATAATTCGTGTGACAAAAATCACTAAACTTTCAATCCCAGCTGTTTTCCTAGCTTTATAAAAACAGTCTGGGACTATCAAGGTTAGCCTTTTCATAATTTGGGTCTTTAGTCATTCAGAGCTTGTAGGAGTTGATGCCACCAATATCAAGGAGATGGAAGAAAATTGCTAACGGCCAACGGTTCGTTTTGCGTTGGGTTGTGTATTCTTTAGCCAATTTATCGCTGCTGTCAATCGCCCCTTTGGTTTTATTATAATGTAGTACAATGTCAGGTTTATATTTTTCGTTGTCATTCATTGCTATTGTCATTCATATTGTTACTACACACCCATAAAAGACCGACTGGGGTTTAAATAAACCCCATATTAGAAATTATTTCGTAAATCACAAGCAGAAAGGAAGTAGAGGAAAAGAAATATTGTCAATAGTGGCTAAAACAGTAATTTGAAGATACTAAAAAAAGAAAAATTCATGAAGTTACAGTAAAAATTATTACTCTGGGTACACCTGTACCCCGCTTGGTCTTATGAAACCTTATCGCTAGATAAAACAAAAATGACTAATTTAACCTTAAAGCTATTCACTTATTATTGACATCAAGTAGGCGTCGGAAATCTGTCTTTGACATTTTTATCGTATCTCCTCAAGAGCTGCTGAAAGGAGATATGTATTAAAAAATTAATATTTCAAAGATAACGAGATGTCAAAAATAAACGAATGAGTTATAATTCGATATATCCCCGTCTTCTTCAGGATCTTCTTCGTCGTCATTACTTGTTTCGTCATAATTAAATTATTCAACACATTTAACACAATTAAATATATTAAGAATCGCAAGTTATCAGATGGAAATGGTTTTTTAGTTATTCGTTCGCTTTGGTTCCTTATTAGTAGGGGAGGATCATGTGCATTTTTTAGAGGGTCTTTAGTGTCTTGTCCCCTTTCTTTAACTATATTGTTTATTTATTTATATATTGTTAAAGGATTTTATAACAACTTTTATGATGCTGCAATATATGTCGAAACCTCAACAAGTTTAGAAATCATTTTGAATAACATCCTAACATCCCACAACCCAAAAATCAAAATCACGTGTTAACTTTATATCCACTAGAAACGGCTTCTAATATTATTTTCAATATTTCATTTGACCTTTGATCTAAGGCGGTAAAGATCGGAAGGAAAGATCTGCAAAGATATTTTTGGATGTTCAAATAAACTTTCTTGAATTATTTCCATTCAGGGGTTGAATATTTACCAGCAGTCCCTTTAATTCCCTAAAAGATGTTTGAATAGTTATCCTCCTTTTACTGACATGCTCTTTTCCTTCATGTCTTAATTGATCCCTTTTTTTATAATAGGAAGTTTTAAATGAGAGATGTAGGAATAACTTACAAAATCGAACTTTGGCATCGAACTCTTTCTATCGACAGGAAGAATTTTAGAGGATATTCTTTGGTTTCTTCAAAGTATTAAACCCTTTAGAAATTTGATCTCATCTATAAGGCTTAATTATCGAGAAAGTGATATATATCCCACCATAGAGAATGATAGTTTGTGTTCAATTTTACACTGTTTCCCACTCTGTATTTCGAGTGTTTGCGAGACTTGTGACTTGTGACCCCATATATTTGATCTTTTGTTTTGTGATGTCATGTCATATTCATGACGGTAGCGATGTTGCCTTGAAGTTTTTCTATGTTCTGAGATTGCTGCAAACCATCGCAGACCCATTTAGAAAAAAGCTGAAAATTTAGAGTTTCTTCTACCTTCAAAGTTTCTTATACCTGATCCAAATACTAGCACATCCGCGTGACTGTATGATTTAGAAGTTCTTGCAAAGTTATTTCTACTTAACCTAATACAAGTGACTTCTTCTTTTGGGTAACATTCCTGTTTAGCATTCCTGGGCAGAGAATCGCAAAGATGAAAGTTTCTGAACGCAAAAGTTTTTTTACAACACTCTTTCCTGAAAATGCTAAGACAAGAGCTTTGCGTAACTTTTTTGCTCGTTGTAATAGATGTTTTCTTTGGTTTATAGCTCGTGTTAGTGCTTCCGTTGCTATCTTTATGAGGTTAGAAGCCTTGACATGTCCTGATGCACAATGATTCATCTGAGCTGCATAACTCAGTGAAGTGAGTTGTTGTTTAAACGAGAAGTTATTCTTCTCTGGCTTCTATCGCTTGAATCTTTAAAATTTTTGTGGGATAATCAGTTCTGGTTGAAGTCTGACTTAAAATAACTTTTTTTTCAAGCGGACTATAAGTACGTCATTTGTTTTCTCCATACGCACACCTAAAGTGGGCTTTCTAATCCTGAGACCAAAAAAGTAGCAGAAAAGTCCTAGGCAGTAAAAGTAAAATCAAAAGTCACCGCTACTGTCATGGCGATAAGTTAACCAGCCCTTATGATCATTCCTATAGACCCATGTCTCAGGTCTAATGGGTTCGCCCTTATACCTTGACAGCTAAGTGTCTCAAGGCAAGAGACAACAATGATTTGTCGTTTTGTATTTTTTTGGAATACGAACTCTTCCTAAAACCTAGAGGTGTTGAAGAAAGCCATTTTGCCTTCTTGACTTCAAGTAGAGAAGTTAAGTGTACCAGATAAAAAAAAAGTCGTCGATAACCCACAAATATGCCTTCACATTAACTATTGTAGCTCGCTTACAACAGTCCTAGTTATTGTCGATGTGGCCCTGCTGGAAAGTAGTGTACGTAAGCGTTTTAGGACAATGTACTGCAGACTGGAAATACAGAAACCACGCGGTCAATATACTGAGCTTCGCGAACATGTATGGGGGCTGATTTAATTATAGAGGGGAAGATTATACCTACAGAGGGCAATATGCTTAACGAAAGCTGCTATTGATTGAAGACAACCCTACGGAAACACCGCGATTGCTGTTGATAAAGCGGAAGCGTTTTACCAAATGCTCGAAAAAGAATAGAAACTAAATGACCTCGCTGACGATGATGACCGTTACATCTTGATGGTCGAGAGATGTCAGGCATTAAGAGGAAGAACCGTAAGGGTCAGCAGGATACGATATAAAAAAGTTGCACAAACGCACAAACACAAAGCGATATTTAATAGCTAATCTTTCCTTATAAATTGATTTCCAACTTGATCAATGGATTGGGATCGGTGGTGCCGTCCCCGTGGAGCGCCTCAAACATCGATTGCAACGAATTCTTGCAGCAAATATTCAGTGCCTCTTCTATCAGACGGTCGAAATTGTTGATATAGCGCACCCATTGATTGGTCATCTGCGGTAACAAACAACACCACCTTAAACTCCATACTTTCTTTTGCAATTTACCGTTCAAATGACGCTTTCAAACCCCTCAAAAAGCCTGCTTTAAGAACTCGATGATTTTGTGATAATAGTCCCCAGAGCGGCCAGAGTGTTGTTTACGTTCTTGCTGAGGTCGTCGACATAGTCCTGCATCTCCATCGCTACATAGCGGGCGAGGCTTATCAAGGGAGTGTCACAAAGTTTCTCGCATATGGCAACAATCTGCAGATCGCACTGGTTGTAATCGTCGACGAACTCTTGCAACCAAAATATTTTTTCTCTCACTGATAGATCACTGAATTAGTGCATTTGCACACAGTTACCTCGGCACTGTTATTACTTCACTCGGCAAAATATTCATCACCAATACCCGTATCCCAGGTGAGCTTAGATAAGCCCGGAGAAATGTTCTTCTCCACATTGGAGATCAGTGGCTTGAATAACAACCTCGTTCGATAAGGAAGACCCTATTTTGCTATGGTCCAAGACGACATTGAGAACGCATTCGCAGATAAATCGGGCACTATCAGCTCTTTGGTAAACTGACTTGACATAAGTAGGTACCTCGTAGTTCAATGCTTCAGCAACAAAGAATGTGAGAGGGCGAAGAGCAAACGCGCCTATCGATAATGCATTCTAGGAGGCCGGGCTTGGAGGTGCTTTTGCACATAAGGGATCTTTGCAGACGTAAATTGACATCCTCCCCTATGGTATTGTTGCAAACTCGGGGTTCAATAATTCCAGTGTAACGATTTAACACTAAAACACTATTTATTTACTCCACAAATACACACAGGTACAATTCGACTACTAAATAACTCACTACTTGACATTTTATACCCTTCTAATATCGTTCGGAACTTTAGCTTACTTATAGCTCAATTAAAATAAGACTGCTCTTAACCGCGCGCGCTATGCGCCTTTTATACACAATCCTAATATTACAGAAAAACCTTGATAAAAATTCTTGAATAATATTGTTGCGAACTCCTTCATCTTTGACCTGGGGGTCCGCTGGATCCTATACACCACATCATTAATCTTCTTTATAATTGTATAAGGTCCTTCCCAATTTTGGCTAAGTTTGGGCGACTTCCCCACCTTTCGCCGCGGATTGTATAGCCACACCAAATCACTATCCTGGTCATATCTTGCTTTGGCTCGATCAGTGAATATCCGTAGTTTATTCCTGATTTGTTCATGAACATTGTTCAGCCTCTCCTTAAGCTCCTCCACAAAATTCTCAGAGCTGAGCCACTCTTTTTCTGGTGTTCCATACATCAAATCCGCAGGAAGCCTCATTTCCCTTCCGAAAATTACTCTCGCCGGAGTATAACCAGTGGCTTCATGCGTAGAGCCTCGATATGCCATCAACATGAGAGGTAGATGTTGGTCCCAATCACGCTGATGATCTGCCACCATTTTAGACAGGTAATGTTCCATGGTCAGATTAAATCTCTCTACTATCCCATCCGACTGTGGATGCAAAGGAGTTGTCCTGGTCTTGCGAATTCCGAGAAGTTCCATGACCTTCTGGAAAACAGCCGATTCAAAATTTCGGCCCTGATCAGAATGAAGTTCGAGTGGGACTCCAAACCTGCAGAACATTTCATTTACTAGCACCGTTGCCACAGTGGTTGCTTATTTATTAGGCAGGGCGTATGCTTCAGGCCATTTAGTGAAGTAATCCATGGCGACCAAGATGTATTTATTGCCCGACTCAGTCTGAGGAAACGGTCCCGCGACATCAATTGCTACCCTCTCAAATGGAGCACCTACAGTGTACTGCACCATTCGGCCGCGTGATCTTGTTCGAGGTCATTTTGTGGCACAACAAACTTCGCACTTGCGGCACCAAGATTCGACGTCTTCATGATAATTCACCCAGTAGAACCTCTCTTTAATTTTGGCCAAGGTTTTATTGACCCCAAAATGACCTCCACTGGTTCCGTCGTGCATTTCCTGTAGTACGTCCGATTTTCTGCTACCAGGACCAACCAACTGACTGACTATGGACTTGCCATCCGGACTCTCCCACGCTCTCTTCAGTAGTCCATTTTCTATTTTAAGAGAGTGCCACTGGGCCCATAGCGCCTTCAGGTTTGGACTTTTACCAGCAACTTCTTGCCATTCTGGTCTCTTATCGTGAGTCTTTGCAGAGAGGATGGGTCCAATATCTGTATCATTCATTTGTTCTTTCTGAAGCGTCTGGGTGGTCCATCCATCGTTTATTTCTACCGACGTTTTCCTTACAGAAGGAAGTCCCTCACGCTACTCAGTTTTTTGACAATGCCGACAATCTTCTTTACAAGGCCGTCTAGACAATGCGTCGGCATTTCCGTGAGACCTTCCTGGTCGTTCAATTTGGAAATCGTACTGCTGCAGGCGCTCTATCCATCTGGCTATTTGACCTTCAGAGTTTTTCATCTGTAATAACCATTTCAAGGCTCCATGGTCAGTTCTAATCAGGAACCTTTTTCCATATAAGTAGCGATGGTAATGTTCGACTGCTTTAACGATGGCCAATAGCTCTTTTCTAGTGACACAATAGTTTCTTTTTGGCTTACTTAAAGTCTTACTGTAGTACTCAATGACCTTCTCTTGCCCGGTTTGGCCTTTGAGAGAGTACTGCACTTAGACCACAGTTACTTGCATCCGTGTCCAAAATAAACAATCCGTCCTTTATAGGGTAAGCCAAGATTGGAGTAGAACAGAGGGCAGCTTTAAGCCTTGCAAACGCCTGACTGCAATCGTGGTTCCACAAGAACGGTGTTTTCTTTTCTGTTAATTTGTGCAGCGGTTTTGCGATATCGGCGAATCCCTCTACAAATCTCCTGTAGTAAGTACATAGTCCCAAAAAGCTCCTTACTTCGTGTTTGTCTCGGGGAACTGGCCAATCTTTAATGGCAGATATTTTACTTTCGCTAGTTTTAATGCCTTGTTCTGAGATAGTATGCCCCAAGTACTCGACTTGCTTTTGGAACAGGCTGCATTTCTTGTAGATTAACTTCAGGTGAGCATTCCGTAACTTGTTGAAAATTTCTCTTAAATTCTTCAAATGCTCGTCGAAATCACGTCCCATGACAATTATGTCTACCTAACTAAGTATACCAGGCAAGTTTTCCAAGTCAGCCCCCTCAAGACAAGTTCCATTAGTCGCTCCAAAGTTGATGGAGCATTGCACAATCCAAAAGACATAACAGTGAATTGGTATTGTCCAGAACCAGTAGAAAATGCAGTCTTTTCTTTGTCTTCGGGAGCTATCTTTACTTGCCAGTACCCACTTTTTAAATCTAGAGTGGAAAACCACTTTGATCCCGATAAAGTTGCTAAGGTGTCGTCTATACGTGGCAATGGGTAGCTGTCTTTCTTGGTCAGATCATTAAGTTTTGCTGTAGTCAACACAGAACCGCGTTGAACCATCTTTCTTCTTAACAAGAACCACAGGCGACGACCATGGACTAGATGATTCTTCTATGACGCCCTCTTTTAACATTTCATTCAGCAAACTGTTAACTTCCTGTTGTTTAGCCAGAGGGACCCTTCGTGGATGTTGTCGTTTTGGCTAGGCATCTCCTGTGTTGATCTTATGGACAACTAAATCGGTTTGACTGTCGTTGCTCTTGAAGTTAAACATATCAGATTCATCCATAGCAAGTTTTATAGCAGACTGAAGTTGTTCCTTTGACAGGTGACACTGTCGCTTAAAAGCATCAATAACTTCTGGGGAAGCTTGGTTAGAAGATTTAATTTTGGATGTCTCTGCTACGACACAATTGCATACCCATTGTACAGGCTCATAATTGGCAAGAACTGTTCCTTCTTTGAGCTTGATGGTCCTTTCTCCAATATTGGCAACTCGTACTGGCATAGTCTTCTTCGTGTCGGTCAAAGTTCGGGCTACCATGATTTCAGTAGTCAAATCCAGGTTAGGTTCTATAAGTCCTATGGACCACCCAGGATCATTTTCAGAAGTCACTGTGATAATTTGTTCTGAATTTGGAGGAATTTTCACATCTTCTACCACCAGTACACGGACACTAGTTTCCATATTTCCATTGGTTAATGCAAACTCCTCATCTCCAAATGTGAGAATATTCCGTTTGTGATCATAGGAGAATCCATGTTTCCTGATGAGATCCATTCCCAAAATAAACTCGTCTTTGATCCTGGCAACCAACACTTTATGCCGAACTTCGAGTCTTTCTCCAATAATGATGGTGACATCGGCTTCTCCGTCTATAGGGCAAGACTCTCCAGTGACTGATTTTAACATAATAGGGTTGGGCAATGGTTGTATGGTATATCCGACAAGTTTATCTGGCCTTACAATGGTCACATCTGCTCCTGTATCGATGGTAATCTGGATCTTCTGTTCCTTAATGCGTCCGGCCACTGTGAGACTTTTGCCACCCAAATTATTGACTTTAAAGACCCTGGGGGTCTTAGCGGCCCCGGTCAATTGCCCCTTTGCATTGACCGGAATTAGTTTTCCTAGGACCTAAGGCGGTCTTGGTCGCCGCTTGGTCTTCTAAACGACGGCGACGGACTTCTTGCCCTATTACGGCAGTTACTCTTGATGTGACCTAGTCTGCCGCAGTTAAAACATTTTATGCCCCGATTGTCTGATTTCGATCGAGGAGTTCTTTCTAACAGGGCTTGCATATTGACTGCCATATCCTTTATCGCTTTATCTAAACTGGCCATGGATTCAGCCATAGACGTATTCGCCTCTTCATTGCAAGTTGCCATTCTTACACGTGGAGATGAACTAGATGACACTCGCGACGCCTCGAATTCCAGGGCCCGAACTAGTGCCTTGCTGATATCCTTGGGCCTTACTAGACGTAAGTGGTATCTCATGTCACTATCGCGAACTCCCTCAATGAACCTTGCGGCGGTAAATTGCATTTGGAAAGATTCAGGGGCCGATGGATATGCCAGGTGAATGAGTCTGTCTATGTCCGCCTCAAATTCTTGTAAGGATTCACCTGACTTTTGCTGTCTCATCCTCAGCTGGGCCTGGAACACGGTTTCTTTGTGCTCATTTCCAAATCGTAGTTGCAGAGTGTGTACTAAAGCCGCATAATTATTTTGATCCGCTGCCGACAGGGATTGGAGTAACTCAGCCGCTTTTCCACGAAGTGCTACCACTAATGATGTAGCTTTCTGGGGCTCGGACCAACCATTAGCTTTTGCAGCTGCCTCAAACTGAGTTTTATAAATTTCCCGTGCAGTAGTACCGTCATAATCGGGTGGCTTAATTTTAGCGTTGGCTATGCTAAAACTCTCTGTAGACACGTTGTCGTCCTCAAGTTGTTCCCGGAATTTCTTTTCTAGCCCGAAAACCCTCTGGTTGACAGTTTCGAGTCCTTCGTTAGCGCCGTTAACGGATTGCATTATTCTTTCTTCCAATTGTTGCTCCCTAGCTGCGAGATGGGTCACTAATTCTTCTCTGAACCGTTCCTGTTCTTCCTTCTGTTGTTGATGACGTTTTTCCTGCTCTTCCTTCTGTTCTAGATAACGCCTTTCCTGCTCTTCCTTCTGTTCTAGATAACGTCTCTCCTGCTCTTCCTTCTGCTCTAGATAACGACTTTCCTGTATTTGATCACGTTTTTCCAGCTCTTTCTTCTGTTCTAGATAACGTCGCTCCTGAACTTGATCACGTTTTTCCTGCTCTTCTTTTTGTTCTACAAAACGTCTTTCTTGCTCTTCCTTCTGTTGCATAAAGGACAGCAGGGCGGCAAGTTGATCCTCCATCGCTTGATGCTGGCTTCTGGTCACTGGCATAAACACGTAATGTCCGGCAATGAAGCACTCACTTACAGTTCAGTAATATTAGTCCTCAAATTCCCACTGGAATACCACTTCTGACACCAATTGTTGCGAACTCAGGGTTCGATAATTCCAGTGTAACGATTTAACACGAAAACACTATTTATTTATTCCACAAATATACATAGGTACAATTCGTATACTAAATAACTACTTAACAATTTATAGCCTTCTATTATCGCTTCGAACTTAAGCTTACTTATAGCTCGCTTAAAATAAGACTATTTTACTCTACGCGTTCTATGCGCCTTTTATATACAATCCTAAAATTACAGAAAAACCTAGAAAGTTCTTTATAAGAATTCTTGAATAATCTCACATAAAAAAAACAGGTTGTAAACAACTGCCTTCTAGATTAAACCGAGCAATAAATCACTCGTGTCAGCCATGACGCAGCGCGGATAGGTCGCGAAGCTCCACCAACCACACGCGTTGCCCCGCCTCCGATGCGGCCTCACTGCGAATTGTAACAGTATCAATCCACTTTCTGTATCAATTCATAATTCTACTGTCAAATGAGGCGATCAGCTTCTCGTATTGCGCGAATCCTTCTTTGGAAATGCTGCAGGGGAGCATCCAGCCCGCGACGTCAAACATCTGAGATTAAGTTCACTCAGAAATCAGTAATAACAAATAATTTGGACGAAAATTGGATACAAATTTACCATTTTGAGTAACATAAGTCTTTCTTTCTTAATTTTGAGCACCTGGGCTCTCGGATCGTGGTAAGGCTGTGAGTGTGTATCGAGCGATACATTTACATTTCAGTCTGAGTTTCCTGCTTGGTATGCAACACCTCCTCTCTGAACATTTTGTACACCTGAAGAGATTCGAAGTTAAACCGCTCTATAATCTGCAATTACGTGCGATATCCTTGCCGGTAATATCTGTCCGTCAAACAATTATAGCAAAATTTCTTCTTTTGGTATAATTGTAGACAGCTGCCAAAGACTCTCTGCCTTATTCCACGTTGGCAATCTCATCGAAAACGGCGTTCGTCAGCTTTTGCATTACCACTTCGATGTTCTTCAATTGGTTCGAAATCTCAGGATGTCGTCGTACATTTCGGCTTGCTGGACGTCCAAAATCTGAAATTTTACCTTAAATATTGAATCGGTTCTCATTTAACATAAAAAGAAACATTAGAAATGAAGGGACTTGCGGCCGTTGGTAAAAGTGGGAAATAAGGGATTACATGCATTATAATTTTCATTTTCTACTTATATTCTACTTATACCAGCTTTTCGATACGAATACTCCTGTGTACTATGTGAGAATTGACTATGTCGGCAGCAAATTGGTATTTCATCTCGAGTGTTCTTTCCCACCGTTTATCAAATTTATCTTTTTTTTGTATATGACCCTCGATAGTGGGAAAAATAGTGTACACAACTTGCAAGAAATTCTCTTAACACACTGGCATCATTGTCACCCTCGCCTTCGTTTGTGTGAAGTTAATTTCTTAGCTCGTTACGTAAATAAATAACAAAAGGTCTCTTTTTAAATGGAAATGTGTTTGGGTTAGCTGGGCTAGCACCAAAAATGTAAGGTAACGCAGAATCACAGCGGGAACGGGTTACGAGAACGAGTCTTTTATACAGCACACAGTAGGCAAAAGAAGCTCCAAAGCTAAGAAATAAATGTTGCTCTTGCAGCTGAATTGAAGTCGTTGGCAATTAAAGTAAAAAGCGCAAACAATAAAGAGACAGGGAACAACTTCCGAAAAGATAGGTAACATCTTGTTACTTATCTTCCCTATCTTATATTTATTTTTAAAATAAGGATTAGGATTCGAAATTTTCCTCTTAGCAATCTTGTCGCTATTACAGGCCTTGTTGCATAATTTGCGGTCACCCTATATGTTATGTAACATATCTCCATGTGTATTCTTTGTATATTCCAACAAACGCACACGATTGGGTGAGTTACGCCATCAAATCCTTTGGAACAGTTCATATTAATTCTTTTTATGTATTTCTGTTGAATTGGATTATAAAGTATTTTGTCCACGACCGAACATATACGTGCGACTAGACCATCATCTATCTGACATGGACGCATCAAACGCCGTGGATTATCAAAACCAGTCGTGATTTTAAAATTGTGAAATATCTTTGTGACACCTATAACCTATTATATTTGAGAACATCCGAAATCTTAGTATAGTATAGTATAGTATTCAACTCGCATTTAATGAGCGTTATTCTCTCGTGCAATTTACCACCGCACAACGCGTCAATAATTTTTTCCTTCCTAGACCAATCTACCAAGAGTCAATAGGTTGGCCGTGACTTACTTCAAGAAGTGAGAACTCGCCAGCCTTACTTCTGTAAAAAATGGACCAGCAGAATGCATTGTTGTAGTGAAAAAGTGAAGGGAATTGCCACTTAATTTATGACTATATGAAAATCACCCGATTTCCCGGTAAATACACGTGTCTGGGAAAAATAATTCAATACGTTCTCAAACTTAGGTACGTGTGTTTGCGTAAAGTTCCTATTAATCACAATGACTGTGATCGTGATCCTCTATAAAAGTTTAGTTTATGTGTTGGTATCAATAATGTTATATTACGTGTTTATTTTTGTCAGATCTCCTAGAGTTTTTGTGTTCGCATGGAAAATAAGTCCGAAGCAAACTTTAATTTTTCCGTTATTGCCGCTTCTTGGGAACGCTTATGCACATGTGCTAACTGGGCAAAAAGGTAACTACTGTATGAGATATTAAAATCAATTAGAATCAATTGTCAGGTTAAATTAAATAATAGCTATTTATGTAACCAGTTACGAAAAGTCCGATTTTGTGTAACGAATGAATGTTTGAATGAGATACACAAAAAAAGGCTTTTTGTCACGTATTTTATACAAGATTTTTTCTAACTTTGACTACAAATACCTACTTAGAGAACTTAAACTTCAATATTTACTTTTAAACCACTTTATATCTACTGAATACCGTAAAACTGTGG
Source organism: Taphrorychus bicolor (assembly GCA_951812265.1). Taxonomy (NCBI): domain Eukaryota; kingdom Metazoa; phylum Arthropoda; class Insecta; order Coleoptera; family Curculionidae; genus Taphrorychus; species Taphrorychus bicolor. The sequence goes on from OX638297.1 coordinate 36,415,946, forward strand.
CAACGGTGAGCCACAACCGAAACTTATTTGTTTCTATGGTTATTAAACAAACTTTTCTCATCACCAGTTACAAAAGATTTTACTTTTCGTAACTAGTTACGAAAAGTAGGACGTTACGTCACTGCATCAGACTTGAAAAGTGCCATTTTTATATCAAAATTAGAAAAAAATTAATTTTTAACAACATACAGCCAATCGTCTTTACCTATGAAATTAACTTAATGTCAGTGTCAAAGAGGCCACCAGCCATCGCTTTTTGAAAATTAGACGTTGCCTAATTTTTTGCTCTTTTCAAGTCGTCTGTTTCTAAGTAAATCCTACTAATTTAAAGATCTACCGTAAAGTATTCACTTCTGTTTGGTTACCCGGAAGGAAGACCTAACTGGGAACACCTGGAGGAAGACCTAATAAGCCCGATCACTTAAGTATATTGTACCATCAAGTGTATTATTCATACTGAGCAAATCGTTAATGTGTGGCATGAGAAGTAAATAGTGTCCAACTGGCAAGAAAATCAGCTTCTAATAATCTAAATAAACTACAAAATTGATTTTTCTGACTCAAATTGGTAGCTAGGCAAGAAGTAGGAGCAATTTTCGAAAAAATTAATAATTTTACAGTTTTAGCTAGTAACTAGAGTAGCATGGGTTTGCAGACTGAAACAAAAGAGGAAAATACGCTAAGTTTAGTCAGTTCAGAACCAGAATCCAACCTAATCTAGCTACAATTTCTACATATTAAGGTATTGAAACACCTAGAGCAGACGACGGGTATAAAGCGATAATAATATCAGAAACCAGAAGGAGTAAATGTTAGGAAATTACAACCAGAATACAATGTATCTACCTGCTCGTAGGATGATAAGGTCAATCAATACTAAATTTGTTTTAAATTATAATTAATATTTGTTATTGCGTTTGTTTGTTGTTGTTTGATATTGCGTTGTTGCCTACTCCTACTGGTTGCCAAGGCAACATATATAACTTAAATGACGAGATAAACTCATATATCCCTCCGACACTATATGAGCCTTATTTAACTTTTGTCAACAAGCTGAATATCAGTATATTATGAAGTGGTCGTGAACAAAATATTTTTCGCTTGCTGTCCTGGGCAACGCGTGGAAACGTAAACTCACATTCTGATCCTCAAAAGAGGTTAGGTTTTCGTTTGTCTAATGAAAGCGTAAAATGCGTTATTATTTGACGTTTGTAGAAAAAAATCAATTTTCTTAAAAATCTATGTTTTATAAAATGAAATTAAAAATTGTTAATCAGATGGTTTACATTCATTTAAATCGTCCTGGCAACCATGGTACCAAAAGTTATAACCTTTTAATTCATAAATATAACCTAAAATATATGACGATGCCTGTCATAATATACAGGGGGCAAAATACATGACCTACTGCGCAAGTAAAGTTATAGTGTACAAACTATAGATTGTTTCTCTCTTAAAGTAAATCTGTGTTGTGGGTAATTATACATATAATGACTGCCCCTGGTACTATGACAGTGATTAACTGCAGAGCGTTCGAACAGAAGCGAATTTTTTTATAGGATCATGAGATGCTCAAATATTGAGATGGCTTTGAGAGTCAATATTGAGTTTTCCCTGAACATAGTTCTACAGCTAGTTAAGGGGCGTCACTTAGTGATTATTCTTATCGCAACTTTTTGATTTGTGAATAAGATGTTTATGTTACTGCCATTTCGCCAGAATAATATAGCATACTTTAGCAAAGGATATATAGTTCCGTAATAGACGGTTTTTAATGTACCCATATAACAGTTCTTAGCCAAGACTCTCAAGGCATAACATGCGGATGACAGCCTGGCATCCAAGTTCTCAATGTGTGAGCAGTATCAGGACTCCATCTAACTTTAGGCCCAAGAGTCTGGTAGAATTAGTTGACAATATATCTTTCTCTTTAAGCATTATATTTTCTACAAGTGACAACTGCGCGTTAGTTGTTTTGAAGCAAATACATAGCGTTTGATCAACATTCAAGACTAACTTATTTTGAGAAAACCAGTCCTCTAACTGTTCAAAGTGTTGCTTACATAGTTGCTCCAATGAATTAATCAAACTAGTGCGGATCAAGCAAGTTGTATCATCTCCATAGTTGACCAATTTACAATTTTGCGATGTGATGGTTATAGGAAGATCGTTAAGAAAGATTGTGAAGAGAAGTGGCTCAATAATTCTGCCCTTTGAGACACCGCGTTCAATGTAACTTTTACTAGATCTAGCCTGCTTGTTAGTATCATTTATTTTTACACTTTGAGTTCTACCTGTCAAGTAATATTCTATCCAGGAATACGCGGATCCACATATTCCGTATTTATTCAGTTTTTTCGGTAGTACACTGTGATCTAGGCTATCAAATGCCTTGGACAGGTCAAGAAAGAGGCCATAAACACCCTCTCCCCGCTCCAAATCTTCGTCTATAGCCCCAATTTATTCCTGCAGGGCAGTATCTATCGATTTTCCTTTTATAAAACCATGCTGAAAGTTACAAAGTAGATCATTTTTTGAGAAATGTGTGAATAGACGGTCATACGTGGCCCTCTTAAAAAGTTTTGAGAATGTTGACTGAATACTGATAGGTCTATAATTGGATATTACATTTTTATCACCCTTTTCGTAAATTGGGGTAACAATGGAGTGTTTTAAATATGTAGGAAAGATACCTTGTTTTAAAGATATATTTATTATGTCGTTAATTGATTGGCATATTTCACTTATACAAGCTTTCAATAAATAAGAAGGCACCTCATCTTCAGCGGCGCTTTTTTTACCTTTGAGATGGTGAGTAATATTGAGAATTTCGCTTATGGTAATCGGGGAATGTAGATTGAGGTGAGAACCGAGAAGTCTGGACATAAAAATTGTGCGTTGCCAAAGTCTGGGGGTTCAGAACACTGAATAAAATAATCATTGAACTGGTTTGCCATGTCAGATATGTCTCCTTCTGGGAGCGTATTTCTATGAGGTGGATACTGATTGGTTAATTCATCGATTATTCTCCATTTTTCAAAAAAAGTGTATACTGTCTTTTTAGCTGTACGTAACTATTTTTAAATTGTGGTTCACCATTTGAGAGGACGAAATACAGGTCCAACTGCCTCTTACAATCTATTATCTGTTGAGAGTTGAAATATTTAAATTTTATGGCAGGATAGACTTTCGTGAGGGGAAAATGTTTTTGGAAATAGTATATAAAAGTATCTCTAAAATTCTTCCATTTGCAATCAAGACCAGTTGCACCATAAACAGACAACCAATCTTTTCTAAGGTCTATCAAAAAATTATTTAAATTCATGATTGTAAGTAATTTAACTGGAAAGTACAGCAGGTAGAGGACACAAATATACGCGTAGGTTCATTGATTGTAATTTTCAAATTAAAGCTATTAATTATTCTTTAGAAATCGGTTTTCTGTTTTGAGCCAGTAATAAAGTCTATGTTAAAATCTCCTATAATAACAATGTTAGGTGTTCTGGAGAATGTTTTGCTGCATGCGATCTGGAAAACGGTTAAGAAAGCTTGAAAGTCCCCGCTCGGCGATAGAAACAAATGAATTCATACTTTTTAGATGAAACCTTGGTTTCGATAGCTGCGCATTCAGCAACAAATGGTATGGACAATTCCACAATATCTTGCTGGTTTTTATACTTTATTGAGTTTTTCACATACACTGCCGCACCCCGATTCTGATATTGTTCCCGACAAAACGAAGAGCTCAAAACATAGTTGGTCAAGATACGTTTATGAATCTTGACTCTGTCCAGCCAATGTTCACTAACGCAAAAGATTACGGATGGAGAGGTCTTTAGAAGGTTTTTAATTTCATTAATGTAGTTTTTTAGTGATCTTGCATTCTGATGTAAGACTGCGAATTTATTTGTCAACTCTCTTGGACGTGTGGAGCTCTTCGCATCATCTGTAGGATTTGTATAATTATCGGCAGTCGCATGATTTATGGAAAAAATTCTTTTGTTTTGCTTAAAAAGTCAATCAAAACGTCGTATGCCCACATTCTTAGGCCAGAAATCAGTCGAGTATAGCTCATCTTTCTTTTCCAAAGGGGCGACTACTATAAATGCCTTCAATTTATCTTCACCCGTCGGGAGTTATTTAACGATAGTAGTTTCACTGTTAAATCCTGGCTTGCTTTGAATATAGCTTTCGTTCGCAGTCTTTTTTACCCTATATATGTATAGCCAGACTCGCCGGTCGCCACCACCAAACCCATTGCTATCTGGGTCTTTGGGTTCAGCGCCAGTACCTAGTTTTTTTGGTCTTCTAAATCTACTTGATTCACGAAAGCCTTGAAATTCATGAGTTGGTCCTTTGTCGCCATTTCCCAATTGATTGCGTAATCTTCGGGAGTTATCGGTGAATTCAGAATACGCGGAATCTGTGATATGAAGATGATTTATTTTTGGCGAAGTATGTCCGCATTATATGCATTTAAAAGTTGCTTGCGATAAGAATCCATTTTGGGGTAGTCGGGCTCCGATGTTGATAAACAAGCGTCTCGATAGGATTATTTGTTGAAAGTTTTTCCTTTTTCAGCCAACTTCTTTAAATCGCAATCCAATCTGGTACATTTCTCAGTCAAGAAACCATTATTCTCTTTAAGTTTGGTATTTTTATTAGTAATCTATTCGTTGATCTGCTTTAAATATTGGATTTCCGTATTATGGGTATTTGTACCATTGTTGTCCAATAATGGTTCTTCATCTGGGTCAGTATTGTACAATTGCGATGGACTGCACGCGCATTGTACAAGATCCCTACTACCACTAATCACTTTTAGTCCTGTTATACGTAAAGCACATGACGAGTGAAACCACCCCATACATGCTGTCCACTTAACTCCCGATTGGACATTGTTTTTACAATTTCTACACGCTTTCACGCGAAGGGTTACTCGAATCGCCGCTTTCAGGGTAGTTCACAGACATCCTTTACTGGACCAGGGCCTTTACAGTCTAGGAGTAAGTAAAAATACGTCTCTCACACTCTGAATAAGTGGGCATGGAAGAGTACAAGGACAAACTGGACACAGTTAGAAATAAGTAGACAGACCGAGGAAATCTACCCTAACCCGGATAAATCCAAGGCCCCGTGGCTTCTTGGGAGAAGCCGGCAGTGCCTGGGGTACCTTATATGAATCCTTACTGGACACTGCACACTAAACAGGCACATGCACCGCCTAGGAATCGCTGCCAGTCCATTCTGCACCCACTGTGGGGCAGGTGAATAGTCGTCATACCACTTTCTGGGAGTGTGCCATAGGTAGGCGCGACTGCGTCATAGGACACTCGGAGCGGCATTTCTTCATCGAGGAGGCCCTGCGACTCCGACTCCGAAATGGGACGCCATACTCTCCTTCATTAGAGGGACGGGTCGACTTGTGGAGAGAATGAGGACCCTGGTGGGGGAAGGAAAAGGGCCTCTAAGGCTTAGCTGCAAGGCTTCGCCCCCCCCCCCCATTTTTTACTACTACTACTAGTACTACTTCGCTCAATAAATAGCTTGACCAGGAAAACTCGCTGTACCTTATTCCCGGAGACACTACATCCACTCTAGTTCTTTAATTACGAGGGAAGATACTGTTCGACCGTTATTTCTGAATAGCATTAAAAACAGTTCTTGAATCATTCATTTAATGTATTTTATTCTGTCTGAAATCTTCGTTCACTAGGCAAAATGTTGTATTAGTATAGACCGTAACCAATAGTCACCAAAATCGTTATTACTGGTCTAATCATTACTTCCCGTCCTAGATCAAGACACTTCCAAGGTTTTAAGAAGACAATGATGCTACCATTACATATGCAGTTGAATATAAAATTTATTACTATACCCGTGATATACTTAGGGAGGTACACAATATTTTATAGCAAAGTATTCGTGCCCTTTCTAACAATTTCTAGACTATTTTGAGCTACTATGACTACTTGCCTTATGCAGATTTCTTAATTTTGGAGCATATTTCAACATTTTTAATACCGAAAATACGTATCTGTTTCATTTTCCTATCTCATCCTATACTTATTTTCTTCGTCCCGAAGTTTCCTTGGTGGCTGTGTGATTGACAACTTAATGCCTAAGGGCGACTTTTACAAGTTCAAGCAAAACTTCAGATTGAAGATGAAACACCAGACTTGATGTACATTGCATTGTCTACCTGACAGATAAACGATGCAATGTAGGTTATATCTGGAGTTTCATCTTCAATCTGAAGTTTTACTTGAACTTGTAAAAGTCACCCTAAACCAATTAGATCTAAACAAGTAATCGTTAATAGATATCCACAATATCCGCATAATAATTATTTTCGCTTCAATGATCGAAAGAGGCTTAACCTTCAGATTATGGTAAAACGGCCATTTGCAGTAGATTTTTTATGAATAGGCTTGCCTTTACTAGTGCTATTTTTTAAATTTGCTAGTTACGTATCTGTATGATCGATATTTTTCTTTTGCAAGTGATATTATTAAAGAATTGCAGTACACGATCATTATTACAGAAATGTTGCAATGGGATAATCAATAGTTTTCATCGACGCGTAGAAGAACCCGCATTTAGATTATAGTATGAGAATGGACGTGGAAATATTAATCCTTGAGTGAAGCTGTCTTTTTTTTAAAAATTTTAACAATTTGCATTTAATAAAGCTATTTTAAAAATTATTAGTCACTTATCTGTATGATCTATATTTACCGATTATGCAAGTAATATAATTAAAGAAATGCATTGCACCGATATTATTATTACATATATTACAGAGATATTGTAACGGGATAATCAATTTTTTCATCGACCCATATAAGAGACTGCATTTAGATTATGCAAGCAAGCACGTGGAACTATTAATCCTTGAGAAAAGGCTTTTTTTTTACATATTTGAATAGTAAGCGTTTCGCAATATTTACAAATTAATAACAATATTTTCTGGGATTCATTCTCAATTAGTTGCCCTAGAATTCATTTTCAATTCAAAGGACATTATACATTATTTTACAACTTTAACTTAAAACCCTCCCCATACCAAAACGAATTTCGGCATGGCTAATTGCCCTTCTATTATCATACTAGCTGTGCACTTGTAGCTACTGATAAACCATTGTAATGATATCTACAATTCGAAGAAGCTAATTTTCATCACAGGGGTCACGACTCTTCTAAACAAACTATAAACATTTCTTAATTTACAGCTGATTAACAAGTAAAACATGAAGGGTTAATTAGTGCTCTCTCTTAATTAGTTAATACTTTAGGCTCGAAAAAACATTTAAAAGTAAGTAGTTTGGTGAGTTCAAGATCAGCAGTACCTAATCGTCATAGTTATTACGTTAATAAAAGTGAACATATTATGTTATGTTAATAATTGTTCTCAACTACTTGTGTTAAGTAGGGGTTTGTATATTAATATTTTTTAGCTGTAACCAAATATAGAATGTACAAGTTTTCCTTGTAACAAAATAGACTAAAAGAAAAGGTGCGTACATACAATTAATAAAAGCCTTCAATTTATATAACAACTGAACACAGTCTACCAGAGTGCAGTCAACTATCTTTTCATAGGTCAGTGTTACATGTACTTTTAAAAAGAAAGAAACCTGCATAGGCGTTTCCCTGTCGTTCTAACATGCGGTGCGTACAACTCTTTGGTTGCCTTATAAAATACTTGGACATATAGGATGTACCAGAAAAAAAAAGGCCACTCTGAATAACTTGTTGTCTATTGTTTTTTTTTAGAACGGCAAAGCACGTTAGCCTTAAGATACAGGGAATACCTTTCGGACTCTGCATTCCTATTTGAATTTTTTAATTGGAATGAGGGTTGTCAGACCTTCTTTGTATGGTAATTTTATTTTCTACGTGATTATATTCCTATTTTCCATTTTTGTTCTCTGGTTATTGTTAGAAATTAAAGTGAAAGAAAATTGTCAGAAATATACGTGTTTCTTCGGGTTTACCCACTACGTACAGTATTCAATATTATGACCTCCTTTAATATTCAACTTCAAAAGCCTTGCTGCGTCGCACAAAATTGTCCAATACTTTTTGTTATTTTAGTACGTTTGTAGTTTTTTTTCTAACTCTAGTTCAATTAATATGGTTTCTAGGTTACAAAAGAGAATTGAGGTTGTGCGTCTTTATTACTTTAATTCTGGGAAGCGACAGCTCGAGCATATCATTTGAATCATCTTTATAAATTAAATAGTACACCACCCTTACGGAATTAAGTTGCAGACAAAGTTCTTCTAAACTAAGAATCAATTGAAACGATACACCCCAAATTTTGAATGAATTTTAAAACTGTCTATCTCTAAAGCCACTCAACCGATTTTCGTTGGAGATGCCATTTTGGTAAGATCCATGTATAGATTGCCTTAACTGGTTATGCACTCGGTTATATGTTTTGCAGGTTTCCTAATACAGGTTTCAACAAAACTTGGTGCATTTTTGTAAAAAAAATTGAGCAGGAAATTTTGCGGAAAAAAAAAATTCTGAAAATGTTTTGCTACTGGAATATGTGGAGACGCGTCATACCTGGGGACGTATTTGGTGTTTCTTGGATATTTTGCCTGGTTCCATAGATACTTCGTTTTTTCTGTAAAAGAGGTATCATTTAACATTGGTGTTCCAATTTGCCCCATAATACAAGTGTTCATAAAAATTTGAGATTAAATAAAAAGTATATGCATAGGGCAAGTTAGATGTATCGGCGTAATGACAATAAAGTGAAACAGGTCTACAGTGGCGAACAGAAACTAGAAAATCCTGGATGAATTGTTTAATTCATCCAGGCCGACAGTCAAAGCAATGTCCACTATTTTAGAGGTTATAATATCATAAAAAGGCACTGATCAAATTTTAATCAGATAAAAATTATATTAAAAATTACTATATATAAAAATAATTAAATATAATAAAATAAGCAATAAAATGAACAGCTTACTAAAAATATGGAAGCAATAATAAAAGCATTTTTTGTTAAATGGTAATATTGTAACGGTTTTCAAATATTCAACTCCGACCCTGTGTTTTAACCCTAAAATGCATTTACTGAGGTTATATAATATATTCATTCCTTCTGAAACAATTTCTGGTCATAAATTCAGAATTATTAATCACTTTTGGCATGTTTTGTTTTGGTACTTTAAATCACAACAAAGATCCTGATTGGTCAAATCCTGACCAATGAGAGACTAACCCATTGCGAAGTGAAAGTGGCTAGGAATTTGAAAAAAGAAGAGGAACAAATGAACTGAGGATTTTTGGCACTACATTTTTGATACTTCTCTTGTGCTTGGCTAGGGTTAGCTGCCATAGAAAGGAAATCGCTCTAGCGGATTTTTAAAGTTTTGGTTTCTGGTATTATACCAATAAATTATATTAACTGTGAAAAGTTATCGCTTCTAGCGGATAAAAGGTAGTACCAGACAACCACAAGCTTGCATTTTGTGAAAGTCCTCAGGGACATATACACTTTAAAGCCATCCTCCATCCAAGGTATGTACCAGTTAATTTAATGTGTCACATGTATTTATTCATTACATTGCAAAGATCATTTATAGTCTTATTCATATGTACCATTCAGAACATACATGCTCGAAGGTGGTTCTAGCTCATTTTTCTTAGGCCTTTAACTTTAACTTCAAGTTCAGAAGTTCAGCTTCAATTTGAATCACCTTCATTCACATTCATCCTTCATCGAAACCGAACCACTACCTCACTGCGCCTCGAACACTTGGCAGCACCTTTTGGGACTCAGCTTGGTAGCAGCCTGACTTTGGTTGGCTGTGACTGGAGCACTGGATAGTGTAGCCTAGGGTTCCAATAGTTCGAATGAGGAACTGGGGTATTTGTGAGCAGAGACTAAGGTAGGCTGACTTACTGCTTTTTATTGGAAATTTATCCATCCTGGTGGACATATCCACTTAACCTGGTGCCGACCTTCCTATGATTTTAAGTGGATGGTTCTTTAGTTTAATTTTAACATACATTTACTCAGGAAAAAGTTACTGTATTAACGAGGGCCTCATTGTAGGCGAGGCATATGTACATATACTCCGTATAACGTATACTCCAAGGTTTAGATCCCTTTTGCGAATACAGTAAGCCACAAAACATAGTTTCACTTAATTTTATTTTGGGACAAAATTATCAGCACATTGGCTGTAGTCAGTACCACAGTGAGGTTGGAATTCTGGTGGCTCCCCAGCTGATATCTGTCAGTAGTTGTCACTTGTTTAACCCAGAAATCACAGATAAATCAGGGTTTATTTTTATCTATAGCATTAGGGTTGGGTATTGAGGGTTACTTTTGTGTTTATTTTGGATTTTGCCATCTGGGTATACATTTGTCATACTCATAGGTTTTTAATTTTATTTATTAATTTGAATGCAATTATTATTGGTTGAATACACTGTTCGGAGTTGAATATGAATCGTGCGGATCTTGTCCTGTTTCTGCTGGGTCACTATATAGTTTCTTTGGTTTCCCGCTTTTACTAGTGCTCTAACATCCCTCGAGTACCTTTTTCCAGTATCCTTGAAGAGAGAGCTTATTAAAGTGGGTGGCGCAATTTTATTAAGGTTTTTTATACTCGCGACCACTCTCCGATCTGGGGTAGTTTCGGGGCAATCGCTCTCTTAAGGCTGGATAAAGCTAAGATTAGTTCAGCTCAGTAGATTCAGGGCATTGAAGCTGCAGAATTTATTTATTTTAACCACCCCTTTTGTCCACCACAACCCCTTGAAGGGGGAAACGTGGCCATATGTTAAATACTATGTGATGACTGATGAATCTGATGTGTTTGTGGCACTATATTTTTTTAGTACCTGGTTGCAGCACCGCTATCTATCAGATTTCCAATAAAATCTTGGGAAATGACATCCCAAGCATTCAATATCGCTTGCACCAAATCATAACATTTTTGAAAAAGTTTACTTTTTGTTCGTGTAGATGTGTGTAACTTTATAGCCACAACCACCTCATCATTTATAATTTGGTGAGTAAGCTGTTGATTTCGTTGATTTGTTATTTTTACTATATCCTTTCTCTGATTAAATCTTAATCAGTGACTTTTTATGATATTACAAATATACCTCTAAAAGAGTGGACTGTCAGCCTAGATAAATTATTTTCAAGGATTTGGAATTAGTCAAAGATTCTCGAACGCAGCTGAAAGTTCTTAAAAACAATTCTGTTAAGCTTTAGATTCTTCTTCTTTCAGTGCCGTCTTCTACCGAAGGTTGGCGACCATCATGTGATAGACTTCTCTGTTTTGCGCCGCATGAATTATATTTGAAGCTTCTGGTATTTGGAACCATTCGCGTAGGTTTTTTAGCCAAGATTTCTTCTTTCTACCTAACCCTCTCCTACCCTCTATCTTGCCTTCCATGATCAGTTGCAGCAAACCGTATTTATCATTTCGAAATACATGACCTAGGTAGGACGCTTTTCTTTTCTTAATAGTTGTTAGCAATTCCAAATCTTTAGCCATTCTTCTCAGTACCTCCGCATTGGTTACTCTGTCAGTCCAAGGTATTCTCAAAATGCGTCTATACAACCACATTTCAAAGGCTTCCAGTTTTGGAGTGTGGAGTGTGGAGAGTACGTAGCATTTCGTGGCTCGCCATCGGGTACCTATGCTTAGGTTGCGGTTGCTCAAGAGCTTTCTCATTTTTATGAATGCTGATCTTGCCATTTCAATTCTGATCTTAATCTCCAAATCAGGGTCCCATTCATCATTTATTGTATATCCCAAGTATTTGAAGCGGTGTACTCTTTCGATGGGTTCCATTTCTATATGCAGATCGACATTTTGTATTTTCCTCCTACTAATCACCATAAATTTGGTTTTATTTCTGTTGATCTTGAGACCAGCTTGGTTGCCTATTGTAGTTACTCTATTGAGCATCGTCTGTAGATCTTCGACGTTATCTGCCAGTAAAACAGTATCATCAGCATAGCGGAGATTGTTGATTGGTACACCGTTAATTTTGATGCCTTTATCGCACTCCTCTAGTGCCTCTATGAATAATTGCTCTGAGTACAAGTTGAACAACAACGGCGATAGAACGCAACCCTGCCTAACTCCCCTAGCAATGTCTATGTCCCGACCCTTCATGTCTCCATATTGGATATGTGCTGTTTGGTTCCAGTACAGATTTTTTATAATCTGAATATCCTTGGTGTCTAGCCCTGAAAGACGTAATAGTTCTATAAGTTTGTCGTGATTGACAGTGTCGAAGGCTTTCTCGTAATCGATAAAGCAGGCATAAACATACTTTTGTTGATCTAGGCATTTTTGGATCAAGACCTGCATCGCAAAGAGGGGCTCCCGTGTTCCATAGCCACATCTAAATCCGAACTGTGTGTTACCTATACTTTGTTCTAATTTTGTTCTTATTCTGGAATGAATAATTCGTAAGAATACCTTCAGCGTGTGGCTCATTAAGTTTATCAGGCGATATTCACTGCACTTTTTGGAATTTGCTTTTTTGGGGAGTGTTATAAACGTAGATTTTAACCAATCCGATGGAATTTGACCGGAATCGTATATCTTATTAAATAGGTCCAACACGATATTCAGGTTATTCTCATTGATAAGTTTCAAAAATTCGGCCGGTATTTCATCGCATCCCGCTGCTTTCCCATCCTTTGTTTGTTCTAGGGCTTTTATTACCTCACTTTTCAATATCTCGGGACCATCCAGTTCGAGAGTGTTCGTTGCATGCCGGTAGTCAGTAAACAAATCTTTGATATAGGCTTCCCACATCTCTATCTGCTCTTCCTTGTCTACAATAAGTTTGTTGTTTTCGTCTACTAGCTTTCCAACCTGTCTTTTCCTGTAAGTATAGGTAAATTCTTTGACTTTTTTGTGCATATTAAAGCTGTCATGTTTCCGTTCCAGCTCTTCTATCTCTTGGCATTTTTCTCCTAACCATTTCTCTTTAGCCTCCTTTATCTTTCTGTTGACAGTTCTATCTATCTCTTTATAACGCTCGGGATTGTTCTTACTTTCTCTTCTTCTTTCGAATAGATCCAATATTTTGTCTGTCATCCAATCGTTCTTTTTCTTCTTTTCGAAGCGGCCAATTTCTTCTTTCGCACTATTCCGTATAGCGTCTCGTAAATAGAAGCTTTAGATTGTTCTAATTTTTTCCTATTTATTCAACTTAGTATCTTTTAGTGTTTTCAAGGTCCTAATGTTATTCATCTTTACGTGTGACATCTTGTTATACACCATTCTCCAGACTAGCCGTACTTCCTGAACGTATTCAAATAAAAAATTGCGACTATCGGTTAATCTGTTTCTATTAATGCGAACAATTTTCTAATTTCAGTTTCATTCGGCCATAACTCAGAAGCTAATGATTAACAAAATGAGGATTAAAGTCAGTTGCTTATTAAATAGGAGATTTAGTTTTCTTATGGTTTTGAAATGTTACGCTTTTACAAAAAACCTACTTTGTTTTTAAACTAATGAAGACATAAAGAAGGACAGAAAAAGGTCTCGAGGTGTCATTAATAGCTGCAATAATCAAGCAGCGGAATTCCAAAATCATCCATACATTTTATTCCACATCACTTAATAGTGGACATTCGATTACCACTTCGATATGAAAAAAAAATTACTTTCTGTTCGCCACTGTAGATGTGCCTAACTTTATAGCCATTACGCCAATACGCCTAGCTTCCTATTTGCACAGTCTTTAAATTCCATACGAAATATTTATCAATATTTGTGTTATGGGGAAAATTGGAGCACCAATGTTAAATGACACCCAATATGTCCCGAGGTATGACGCGTCTCCACATACTCCCCTAACAAAAAATGTTCTGAATTTGTTTTCCGTAAAATTACCTGCTCAAAAATGTATACAAAAATGCACCAAGTTTTGTTGAACCCTGTATTAGAAAATCTGTAAAACATATAACCAAGTTCATACGCACTTAAATTAGTCTATACATAAGTCTTACCAAAATGGCATCTCCGACAAAAATCGGTTGAGTGGCTTTAGAGATAGACAGTTTTAAAGTTCATTCAAACTTTGGGGTCGTTTCAATTGATTCTTAATTTAGTTTCGTTCAAAACGTTAAACATGAAGTTATTCGCTCAATGGAGAATGAAGCCCCATAGTCCAAATTGCGGTTCTGAGCAATAGCTAAATAAACAATAGAACGTCTATGCGAAAGATTGCAACAAGAATCCGGTGTTTTGAAAATTCCTTTTCACAGAATTTTGAATCCCTATATTCATCCTTACATCATCAAATAAGCATAGAAACTAAATGAGGATAGATTTGATCGTCGCTTACAATTCTGTGAATCATTTAGTAACATGATACTTCTAAATACAAATTTGTTGTTTTACACTACTTTTTCTGATGAAAGTTCATTCTTGGTGAAGTTAATAGACACAATTCTGGATATTGGAATGTTGTACTCCACCTTTAAAAATTAGTCGTTTGGGCGGGAAGTTTGGGAGATAACATTGTTGTCCAATTCTTTATCAATGGGAACCTAAATGTAAAAAAATATCAACAAATTCTACAAGGCGCCAAGTCAATGGAGACCACTTTCAACATCTATTACCTAAGGTATTGAATATGAAGGTAATGAAATAAAAACTTAGCATGTAAGGAATACAATTACCTTTCAAACAAGGCATAACAGAGTCCCCATTACGACTTAAAGGTTTCAAATGGACGGCTCCCGATTACAGAGAGTTGAAGCATATAAGACGACTTTTCGATGGAAAGATGTCCTAAATACCAAAGTTGACGTGTTTTGCCGATTTGTTAAAGTAAAACAATAAACAAAAACTTATTCAAGGTAGCCACTTTTCCCTGGAACACCCTGGATGTATTTAGTGGAAATAAGTTAGTACTGAATTGCATTAATACATTAGATTGCACATTTTAATATTTTCCATTTAATATAATATGTTTCGCAACTTGGTTCGTAACGTATATTCAGTAAGTAGGCAGCGTTGGATCAAATTGCCATTAGAAATAAAATTAATAAACACATCACAATAAGTAGACTTATAAGAAGTTCGTTTTGACTAACATGATTTAATAATTTATCGTATAAGTTTAATATTGTAATTAATTTTGTAATATTAATACTGTAATAATTGTTCAGGAAAGCAAAAAAAAACATAAAATCACAATATCTGATAATAATAAATTATAATATAAGACCATAATTTAATAACCATATTAATTTAGAAATATTTACATTATGCTGATGAAATTTACAAAATGTAATTTGTAAAAATGTAATAATTTTTGTAAATGAACTAAAATTATTTTAAAATAGTACCTGAAGAAAAAATTATTAATACTTAATGAAAACCTAATATAAAATCAAAATTAACTAAAAACAACATATTAACACATTATTAAACGGAAATGGAATGATTTTTCATAATTCGTGAAAATGATGTGGTATCATATATGGTTTGTAGATCTTCATATTTTTGGGTATTTGGTATTCGTTATTTGAGGCCTTTTTTGAACTGTAGTCTGTTTTTCTTTGCAAGTGTCTATCTTTCAATTGCGAAATCCTCCCCCCCTTTCTTGAAATAAACTGCTGGCCAATTGCCGCGAAGGCAGCGTCTGGCTCATTCCTAAAGATTCTTGCCGAGATCTGGATCGCACCCGAGACCCGAGTGTTAGTTACATTCGAACCCACTCTCTCCACCTCTCAGCTCGCTAACAATAAGTCAAGACTCTCTCAGTTGACTATCAGACTCTAGAAGTCTGGATTGGTGGTACGTGCGCTTCGCCAGCTTGATAGCACATCGATACACAGAAGTGTATTTGTTAAAGTAGGACAAAAATGCACAGCTATAAATGAAAAACTTCCCTAGTGTAGCGACCTCATGTTAGCACCAGAAATCCGTAACCTTCTAGGGACCCATGGCTTTTTAGTTTTTTTCTTTTAACACTCCTTTTAGTTTGCGTAATATTTGTAGCTTCCTAGGTCCGTGATGATTCGCTGACGACCTATATCTATGTTTTAGTGACTTCTAGTGAACTGTTGAGGTAAAAAAACTCTGAACCTTGAACAAAAACCTAATAATAACTGAATAGTCTTAATTGCAGAGAGCAACAATTTAAGATGGGTCATCGACCGAGGACCCTCAGTCTAACTTGTATTTAGACTTAATTAATAATAGATAAAATATAACTATTAAACAATTAGTTGGCCTAGGATATAATAACAAGGTATACAGTTTTTTCTAAGCAAGCTCAATTTGTAGAACAAAAAATGTCTATCAATTTGCTTACGATCTCAGTACTGAAATACAGGGTTATCCAACAAGAACTGAACAGGGTAGTTGTGTTCGCAAATGCTTTAATGATATAAAATACCAAAATGGTAGTTTTACATGTTGTATTGCCATAGAATCAGATAAAACTGCTATACCCCTGTATAATTAATACTGCTATACCCCGTTTTGAGATTTCATTAAGTAAATTGATCAACATTCTAACCACACATGTGCAGGAGCAGGGGATACTCACCAGCATAATAAATGAATGAGGTTCAATGATGGAAGGTTCTCACTCTGAAAACTGCACTCTCGCGGCCATGAGTAGGAACCAAATCGAAGTACCGATGGTGGTATGGTGGGCGTTGCTTGCTCTTGCACATCTCACCGCATTTATACACTTAAAGTTAGAATTCAATTCAGAAATTAGTGAAAACTGATAATGCGAATCGCTGATGTTGGACCTTAATATGTGATGTTAAGACCACATTATAATCACAATATTTATTTTTTTTTTTCAGTAAATATGCTATGTACCCTACTATGGGCGGAAAGATTTTTCGATATGCCAATAAACTACTGGTTTGGCCACAAGTACCACTACATGAGCAAGAGCACTGACGATGCAAAAGTACTCCTCAATCACCCCAAATGTTTAGATAAGGCAGAGCTATATGGGGATGTCCAGTATATGTTCCGCAATTCTATATTAGTAACACCAGGTATGTGAATAGGATGTTAAGATGATGTTACACAACTCTATAGTTCACACAATTTTAAGAAGAATTTAGAAAGTATAAGCGAGCTACCGAAAATAAGGAACTGACTTATTCTTTATCATGAAGAAAACTGTCTTACAAATCCTTCGCAAGCAGTTCGGGTCTATTAAATAAAAGCAACGCTTTAGTGTATTGGAGAACATGTGAAACTTTGTAATATTTTAGCTAAAAATATAGTATCTGCCACAAAGATAAAAGTACTTTCCATTATTTCAGGAGACCAGTGGAAAGGAAGGCGTCGGTACTTGCGCAGTGCATTTAACACGAACATGATAAACAAATTTATATCGACATTTTACCAGCAAAGTTGCTCTTTGCTTGACTCGATCAACAAGAAGCATCCAGATGAAGACCACTATAAGTTTTTCAACACCCATGCTTTTATGAGCTTTTTTTGTAAGTAATCCTGTTTTGATATTGAAGATTTTAGAAAGTATTGGTTGGAATTTAAAAATTTTCAATTCAGTTGTTTTTGGAAGTGTAAGGTATTTATCTTTCCGAGCATTTTAATGGCTCAAAGTAAGTAAGAATTCTGTTAAATTTAAAACTGGTTGTGGGTTGGTGAGTACATAGTAGGTCATTCAATTTAAGTCTCTTCCGTGATTCTATCACAAGTTCAAATGATGTCTAGCAGTTTCCATGGTTGGCTTTTATTAAGCTCGAATTACACTGACAATCAATTTCCGAAGTTACTTATATTAATGAAAATGTAAACTCAAATAACACGACAATAAACTAAGGAGAAAGATCGTCAATAACTGCCTGTCTATGGTCTAAACTCAACCATGAATGAATTGAATTTTTGTTAAAAACTAAATCGCTAAAATTCGCTTCTTTTCTAGCACAACTTCGGAACCCCTGAAATTTTGATCAGTTTTAAACTACGCTTCAAAATACTAAAGTTCTCTCCTATATAACCGAATTTGTAATTTTTATTGTTTTCGAAACCCCCATGTGCCTCGCCTTATAGTAATATATAGAGAAGCTCACCTTATAGTAGTATATATAGATAGAAAAATCAAGTACAGTTGTACTAATATAATTCACGTCAAGTGCACAACTAACATTAGGAGTTGTAAAACTAGAAAGTGGTGATCTTGGATCAGATTTATTCCTACAGCTGATTTTCAGACAGTTTTAAATAACTTATTCTGGTCTTGTTTCACTGAATTTATGATTCTTTGAATAATATTTGAATCTTCTAACAAACCCATTTGTTGGCGCAGCCAGTAGGATTTTCAGCCAATTAGAAGGCATAATCGTCTATTTCGACAAAAACATGACAAGCGACTGTACCAAGTCCTTCAAGTTTTCAGGACTGGAAATTTCGATTGAGTCCAGAGAAATGCAAGTTCTAGACTCCACAATTTAAGTATCTATGACAAATCGTCGACAAGAAGGTTCTTTAAATAGCGACCTTCGAAATTTTTTTGATTCAGCCTGAAGGATCCGAAGAAGGCACGTGCCCTTCTCAACCTTGCCAACTGTTTTTGAACGTTTATGCAGCACTTACATCGGGCGAAGAGACCATTGGAATGTTTACTGCGGAAGAATGTTCAATTCAATTGGTCGTCGAAAGATGAGAAAGCGTTCAACGTAGTCAAAGATATGTTGTTGGAATCACTTCTCTTAGCGTTTGCGACCCACACCACAAGGTTATCGCCACTACTGATTCTTGTTTCTCCGGTATTGGCCAAATTCTTCTTCAATGAAATACTGACGGAACCGAGAAAGCTCTACTAAATATGACAGCGACGCTCTGTTGATGCCTCACTAGAACTTAAGTAAAATTGAAAAGGAGGATATGGAATAATTTCACAACTTCACGTCACACTGAAAGTTATTTTACAGTGCAAACGGATTACTATCCACTATTTCCGCTGCTCAAGATATCCAAACAGAAACGACTGAGAGAGTAAACTGCAGTTTTACTTGGTGGCCTTCCTTGCCTCATAGGATCTGATTTCAATATCGAACTCGTCAAGTTTGATTAATTTGGACAACCAGACACTGTCTCATTTCATCAATGTTAATAAAAAGGATTTACATTTTGCTGTATCCGGAAATGAAGACCGTCATTAAAATCGCACAAGTTAAATATGTAGTTGAAACTTATATACATAAAAATGAAAACGTTATCCACTTTGTTATAAAGCGTCTGAGGCAAGAAATGCTGCTTGACTCGACTATTCGCAAGGTATTCATCAAGGTCGACACTGGAGAATGGATGACAAACTGAAGACAAAAGCGAAAGCTCTTTGCTAATTTACGTTAGGCATTCAGGCCAACAGGGAGGGCACCTTTTTATGTGAAGAGTGCGTTTTGATCCCTGTCAAAAAGTGGAACTGTGTTGCTAATCAATTCCACAAAGCCTATCTAGGAATTTTCCATTTGAAAAACTTGGCTCTCTCTCTTTCTTCTAACCAACATTGTCTGTCGTCTTTTGACGGAATTTTGTAATGTTTTCAGAGTTTCTTCAACCTTTTGTCTTCAGTTGACCATCTGGCGACGGCCTGAGGGGACCATAAAAATCAGAAATCTCTTTACTCCGAACCGAACAGCTTGGGTATAGTTGTAGCATATTATACATTGCATCTGGAATTAGACAACGAAACCGTTAATTGCTCAATGTTGCCTTCTATGAGAACCACCTCGAAAGGAAAGCTCAATTCGGTGCAAATCATGCACTTTCCTGTTTATTCGGAATAGAAAAAAAGTCATTGTTGAACTCAATCTTTGAAACGAAAACCGTTTAAGTGTACAAAAGGTCATGAATTCCGGACCACCTTTGCTGAGAAGTTCAATATTTAAATTTTTTCTAAGTGTACTCTTCTTACATGGGCAAAATTCTCGAACTATTGATAATATCTACAGATGGTACTTTTGAGGGGGTGATGATCCCCTGTAGCATAATTTTTTTTTTATGCCAAGCCACTTAAGCTTACCTTCCCAAATTGTCAATTACTTGCATCATAAAATTGAATGAAAAGACCATAGCAAACGTTCAAGTTGGGAATCAAATCGTCCGCCCACTAGAATCAAATCTGGGAGCGTCTGGAGATTAAGACAAGATTCAGCAGGTAATATGAATATGTCGTATGTCCGACCGAGGGCCATCTTGAAACTGGTGGAAAGTAGAGATCTCTCGAAGAATGATGCAAGCACGTTGATTGTGTTTTACTATTTTGAGGCATCTTCGGCATTAGGTTGACGTTACTTACCGAGAAAATTTTGTTCTTCGTTGTCAAGAATTGAGCTCCCGGGAACGTTACAATCTCTTGTATTTACCTCTTCGTCGCGAATGCAAGAACATCAACTGCCGGTGTTTCGGATGAGCTTGACTTTAGAAACGAAAAATGGCAACTTAGACAACCGTTTTGCTCAGTCTACCTGATATTTTTCTCATCTTAGGCGATGCAGTTCAGGTAGCAAATTATGTTTTCCACGACTGACTTTGTAACGAATTGTAATTTACGAAGCAAAATCGCAGTCGTAGAAAAAGTATAATGTGCAACATGTACGAAAATTACTCTTCACACTCTTCTGAGTCGGTCACACTCGTGTGAAAACTGCAATTTTTGACACAAATCACACAACTTACTATTAGTCAGTTGGTTTTTGATAATTGGAAATAAATCATACGTTTGTTAGATAGACCTATCTAATCCATCCTTGCATTCACATGGCTCAACTTATATTTATCGTAATTTACAGTAACGTCAATTGGTTGGATGACCGAAGATGTACAGGACGAGGATATTAAAGAATTTGCACACTACGTGGACAAGTAAGCCCCAATATTATTTTTATCATTTTCAGCTCTGTACTCATAAACAATACTTGTGCACGGCAAGAGAAAATAAGAAGTTTTACTTTTTTTTATTTAAATTAATTATCTTTAGAATTTCGTTATTCACTGTGTTAATGGAGCTGATGAGTTTCAATCTATAAACATTTTCGGAAACACTACAGCTCTTTTCCAGGATAGCGGATTGATATCCTATCACAAGGTAGCCTGGCCGATTGATTTAAAATCAGCTATTGATGATGATCCGAATCCGGATCTTAGATTTTGATGAAAGAATTCTATAGAAAAGGCTCTAACTTAAAGGCTAGACTGAAACAGTACTTTTAATATGCGAAGAAATATCAAACCTAAGCTCTATCTGCCCTCTCGGGCTACTATGATTTACGAAATCTCTAGTAAAACCATTGTTTTTTTTTTATAGAGCCCAAGATGAGTTTGTCAAGTTGCTGGCTAATCCTGTGGTACATGTATGGATATGGTCGAGAACGCCTTTAGGTGCAAATCTGAGAAAATATAAAAGAAAAATGAAAGGTATATTAAGGAAGATATTAATAAAGAAAAAGGAACAACGAGCAACACATGCAGGTTAGTATCGCGACAACACCTAAGTTTGCGAAGACCGTTCTTTTTAAAGTTGACAAGCAATCTTGTTGTGTATTTTTAGAATTTGTCGACAATACCACAGACCTACCTTTAGTGGACCTCATTCTGAATGATGGATACGAAACCGTAAAAGAAAATGATATTTTCGAAGAATTTACATTATTCGCTGCTGCTGTAAGTGGCTTTTTCATAAGTTTGTAGCCCTTAGTCTATCGTGTTGCAAAGTAGGAGCGTAGCACTGCAAATTTTTGGATCTGTAAAAGATACTAGGGGTTATTAGTAGAAAATGGAAATATTACTTTTCAAAAAATTTGCCTTTAAGACGTATACCCTTCTGCATTCGTTCGGAACAATTGTGAGAGCACCTTTTCCAGTCAGAACTGGGTACATTCATTCAGTCATTCCATTTTTTAACAAGCGAGAATTTTATTTATAAGAAATATTTTCCGCAATGACCTCTGATAAGCAAATTCTTGTACATTAATCAATATTATCTGTTTTTCGATCTTCCAAAGCAATAGTAGGAAAAGACCCCGATAACCGGAAAAGTTTTTTTTTAACTCATTTGATAACGAAATATATATTATTAAAACGGTCGATTGACATCTGCTTTCTCCCTTGTATAAATAAATATTAGAAATAAGAAGTAGTTAGGCAGTATTGTAAAAACTTGGCAATATCTTGTAGAAATTTTCTATTGCTTCCTTGATGGGTACCATCGTAAAGAATGAAACAACGTCGAAGTTAACGAAGGCGTACCTCTTCCGGAGAGAGATAACGAATGCAGTTTTTCGACGAAATGAGTGTGGTCTTTTATAAAACTGCCAGTATTTCCTCTCTTGTGGCTCAGAAAATCCAGTCATCAACACAAAACTAAAAGACAAAGATGTAGATTTTTGGCTTTAAGCCGCGAACTCACGGTCTCCAATTTGTCGACCAGCCAAAGGTGTACTGATGAGGGGTAGACCCCGAAACTAGTATGCAGATGGGTTGATTGACAAATTGGTGACACTTACTCTTTAAAAGTAGCGTGTTGCCGAAACTTTTTTTTAGCAGTAAGAAAGCTTGCATTTTATGTGACACTTTACAGTGGGTCAACTTCATGGCATACTGCGGTTTAAAAAAATTTCAGTGCTATCTTCGTTAAAGCGCAAGGTTCTAAACTTGTTTTTAATCTTTTTCTTTATTTCAGGCAACAGACACAACCGGCCATACTTTAGTATTTTGTTTTACGTTGATTGGAATGTTTCCGGAAATTCAGGTTAGTTCAGATAGATTTTAAGAATTTTGTCTCCGAGAAGCGGAGCACAACTATTTATATTGAAGTTAATCTGTTAATTTTCATCCCATTGACTATCTAATTCTAGCAGCATAAACATAGCGCCATTGAGCGATTTGTCAATTTTTTTTTATATACAATGTTGGAGTAAGTAAAAGAATCTTAGATTTTATGGGTTTAAATGTATTCAAAATATAGGCAGAGCTCAGCCACCTTTTACAACTTCGGTTTAAACCCCTGTTTGAAGTTAAAACAAAGATTCTGGCAGATTTTAACAACGGCAAATTTTAAAAATCGTAATTTAGAATTCTATGGGAATTTTGATAGAAAAGGATGACATTACTGAAGTAAATGAACTTTTGTTTCTTCATCCTTTTCTTTTGATATTTCATAGCCAATGAAGTTTCCAAATGAAAACCATTGGCAAACAGCTCTTTCTGTCAAGGTCAGAGATAAAACTAAGCTAATTTTCTTTTCAGCAAAAAATATATGAGGAAGTGATGTCAGTGATTGGAGATAGGGAAATTGACAGTTTAGATTTACCAAAACTCGTTTATACTGAAGCCGTAATCTCTGAAACAATGCGAATCCTGCCATCCGTTCCTTTAGTTGGACGATATTGTTCTGAAGATATTGACTTTGGTAAGTGATTATTCTACAAAATCTCCCGTTTTTCTTCTTATAAGCAAAGCAAATTAAAGTTCAACTGTCTCAAGGAATTTAACAGCAGTTTTAGGAAAAAGTTTTAAAGAATCGCCAGAGTTTCGACCTTTATTGAGATCTTACTCAGGAATTCATTGCTAACTGAAATAACCCTACGAAAAGCCATAACAAAGGTCGAAATGTTGGCGATTTCGAGAAAGTGGCTGTTTTTTCCTGATAATAAACATCTCCCTATAGTTAATCTGTATAATATTATTTTGAAATTGTGTAGGGGACAAAATATTACCACGAGGCGCTAATATGTTCATTAGCATTTTCCACATACATCGAAACCCTGAGTATTGGACAGATCCTCTTGAATTTAAGCCAGATAGGTTTCTTCCAGAAAACTTATCAAAAATTGCACCATGTTCGTACTTGCCGTTTTCTCTTGGCCCTAGGAATTGTATTGGTAAGATCTTATTACATTTTTATCCCACTTTGTATTTCAAAAAATCAAAAAAAAAAAAAAATCTTTTAGGGCAGAGAATGGCAACAGTTCTAATGAAGGTTACGGTGGCTACCGTAATTAGACACTTCACAATTGAATCTAAGCATAAATCAGTAAAAGAATTTAAGTTAACTTCCTGCATTTCAATGAAAACCAGAAACCATTTGGATCTTCGCTTCATACCCAGGACCCAAAACGGACACTAATATTTCTTAGACTTTTCTTAGATATTAAGTATAATACTAGTAATATTAATATAGAACAGGTGTAAAGTATAATAAAGTTTTAACTTATATTTTGTAAATAATTTTTTTTTTCAATATCGCACAGTATTATAATTGAAATTCTCGATGTCGTTGGTCTCGATGTAGTTTGGTACACTTTGGTTACTGAATTTTTGGAAAAGATTTTGGAAGCCATCATCAACACAGTAACGAATTACGACGAGTAACTACAACTTTTAAACGGGGGTTGCAAATTTGCTAAATTATAGGGAAAAACTTATTTGTCAAAGATAGATAAGAAAAAAAGCAGACACCGATGTTTCGTCTACAGGCCATAGCTCCATTCATTTTTAATTAAATTAGAACTACCAGCAAAGGCAAGACGGTATAGGCACGCCAGTTAAAAAAATTGTCAAAAACATTTAAATTACTTAGTATTTTCAATATTTTCAAATTTAAAAAAATGTTAAATGGAAGGTATAGTTTTGCGAGATGGCGTTTCAAAGAGTTTTCTACATTCTTCAATAATTATTTTTTAAATTAAACAGTCACTGCACGAATAATGTGGAATGAAATTTTTCTAGGTAACCATATCACAGGTTTCAAATTTAACTTCGTCCTATGATTTTTTCCTTTGAGAATTTCAAATGGCATCTGATCGAAAGTCTCTTTTGGTATGGGGGTTTCTAAGAAATCAGTAGGTAAAGTTGTAAATCTGCAGAAGTTTTGTGCTGCAGAGTTACCTGAAGTTAATCCGAATAGAAGAATTCTGTTTTGTGACACTTATAAACCCAGTTCTCTATTTATTTAGAAATATTGGCTTCTCTGACGAGGTTACGATCGGTTAAAAGCTCTCATATATTTCGTGAGGAACATACCCAACACCTCAAACCAATAAACGTCTATGCAGGAATTTTATAGGAGAACATGTTTTAAGATTTATTCATTAAGGAAAATTTGACTAAAGAAAGCTATTTAAACATGCTGGAGAATGCCGTCGATCTTCTGGTCACAAAGTAATTAGAAAATCAGGTTTACCAATCAAGCAATCCTTTTTTTTAATAAATAACTATTCCATCTCCAACAAGATAATGTGCCACTGCACTTCCGCAGACTAGTTTGCGATTGGTTGAAAAATAGGTTCCCTGGAAAATTGGTCGAAAGTAATCGGTCCCCAGAAGGAATGCAGAAAACAAACACCAGAGACGATTGAAAATGTACTACAAGATATTGAGCCACTTTATTAATTTTAATATTAATTTAATTAATTAAAATTAAATTAACTATTACAATGGAAAACATTTTGAACTTTATTGGGGTACTTCAATTTCCGTTTTGAATTGAAACCTTTACAAATTGAGATTTCTTGTTTAGTTCTGCATATCTTAACTAAAATTATTAATTCAGTCAAAAAACCATAAAAATTGATAAACAATTAAAATTGTGTTCTGTTTTAGAAGTACATGCAAGATGTAGGGGGAGTGTTTATTTCAAAACGTCAACCAGTTAGCTGTGAATTGTCAAAAGAATAGGATGAAGAATGAATATTGAAGAATTAGATATTGTTTTTTTCTGTCAAAACATCATAGTGTTCTAGATGACTATTTCTATTGAACAACCGTATAACAGAGTGTAAACCAACCGTAGCAAGTTTTAAAATACAACGGAGGAAGGGCTACAAATTAGGAGGAGAAAACCTTTTATTCTCGAGGTGTATACTCAATTTTTTGCACTTTGTTGTTGTTGAGTTTTTTAAAGCTATAAATTAAAAAATATATATAATCTATTCGTATTAGGTGGTTCATATTAGTAGGTTTTTAAGGTGGAAAACAACATCTTGTATGTATTTAGTTTTCCCGAATTTGTCCTAGATGGAAACATCTCAGATTGGAAGGTTGTAGTGCCTTCGTAACTTCATGATCATGCTGGCACATAGCAATCCGCTGCTCACTTGGGTTTGTCTAAAACTTTGGCTAACGTTTTTAAGTTGTACTACTGCATTACTACGGCCGGTATCTTGAATTATCATTAAATTATTTGAACACTGATTAAATTGAAACAGGTATCAAATACCATCATATTAATTTTAATTGGCAGCCGCTAAGTATTTAACCGTCGGTTGCTAATGACATTTTGTTATTTTATATTATTGTTTTCGTTGGTTCAAGGAACCGAAATTTTTTTATATGGGCGATGCAAAAAACGGATCTCGGGGACTTGCATTCGGCAATAAACAACCAACAACTAATTTCTAAAATCAAGAATGGAATCAAATTAGTAGTGAATATCGAATATTGATTTTAATTTTTAGTTTGATTTCCGATAATCTCATTGTACTTGTAGTGGTAGACAGTTTTAGCAAATGTACTTGTCTTTTTCAAGCGGACTAAAAGTACATCATTTGTTTTCTCCATACGCACCCTAAAGTGGGCTTTCTAATCCTGAGACCGAAAAAGAAGCAAAAAAGTCCTAGGCAGTAAAAGTAAAGTCAAAAGTCACCGCTACTGTCATGGTGGCGCATATATAAACAATTTTTATTCATCAAAATTATTTATACCAGAGAGACCGATCTGGGTGTATAGCCATCTTTACATTCTTATTGAAAAAACAAAGGATGGGAATACTCTCACAGCGCTCGAGAGCACCACCCGAAACCGTTATTAAGTTGAGTTCGGTAATTACATCCCGAGCGCTCAGGATATCAGTCTATCTCACTCTAGCTTGTTAAGATTTTAGGGGAAGGTCTGTGTCCGGAGCGCTCGAATGGAATTACCGAACTCGGCTTAAGTCGAAATCGCACATGTTCTCGAATCTTGATTTTTTTTATTTTTTGATTTAGTATTAATAATAATTCTACTATAATTTAATTTACCTAAACCATCTAAACCATTGGTTATGTTTGATAATATGAAAACCATTGAACATTGAAAACCTCCATTCTAACACATTCTATTTATTTTATAAATAATATACACCACTATATTTGGGTAAGTACCTAGACTCGCTTAAAGACGATGAGAGAAAATTGCAAAAATGAATCACTCGGTAATAGACTTACTGCTATAGTAATAGGCTACCTGCATGCTTAAAAAAATAGTATATTGTTGCGAACTCGGGGTTTGATAATTCCAGTGTAACGATTTAACACGAAAACACTATTTATTTATTCCACAAATATACACAGGTACAATTCGACTACTAAATAACTCAGTACTTAACACTTTATAGCCTTCTAATATCGCTTCGTACTTCAGCTTACTTATAGCTTGATTAAAATAAGACTACTCTAACCGCCGCTCTAGGCGCCTTTTATATACAATCCTAAAATTACAGAAAAACCTAGAAACTTCTTTATAAGAATTCTTGAATAATCTTACATAAAAAAAAAGGTTGTAAACAACTGCTTTCTAGATTAAACCAAGCAATAAATCACACGTTTTTCCTGCTCTTCCTTCTGTTCTAGATAACGTCTTTCCTGCTCTTCCTTCTGGTCTTGATAATGTTGCTCCTGTACTTGATCACGCCTTTCTTGTTCCTCTTTTTGTTGTTGCAAAAGTCGCTCCTGTACTTGATCACCTCTTTCCTGTTCTTCTTTTTGTTGCTTATAACGTTTTTCCTGCTCTTCTTTTTGTTCTAGATAACGTCTTTTTGCTCTTCCTTCTGTTGTTGCATAAGGGACAGCAGGGCGGCAAGTTGATCCTCCATGGCTTGATGCTGGCTTCTGGTCACTGGCATAAACATGTAATGTCCGGCAATGAAGCACTCACTTACAGTTCAGCAATATTAGTCCTCAAATTCCCACTGGAATCGCACTTCTGACACCAATTGTTGCGAACTCGGGGTTCGATAATTCCAGTGTAACGATTTAACACGAAAACACTATTTATTTATTCCACAAATATACACAGGTACAATTCGACTACTAAATAACTCAGTACTTAACACTTTATAGCCTTCTAATATCGCTTCGTACTTCAGCTTACTTATAGCTCGATTAAAGTAAGACTACTCTAACCGCCGCTCTATGCGCCTTTTATATACAATCCTAAAATTACAGAAAAACCTAGAAACTTCTTTATAAGAATTCTTGAATAATCTCACATAAAAAAAAGGTTGTAAACAACTGCCTTCTAGATTAAACCAAGCAATAAATCACACGTTTTTCCTGCTCTTCCTTCTGTTCTAGATAACGTCTTTCCTGCTCTTCCTTCTGGTCTTGATAAC
This sequence comes from Taphrorychus bicolor, assembly GCA_951812265.1. Classification (NCBI taxonomy): domain Eukaryota; kingdom Metazoa; phylum Arthropoda; class Insecta; order Coleoptera; family Curculionidae; genus Taphrorychus; species Taphrorychus bicolor. The sequence continues at coordinate 36,444,335 of OX638297.1, forward strand.
GTTGCTCCTGTACTTGATCACGCCTTTCTTGTTCCTCTTTTTGTTGTTGCAAAAGTCGCTCCTGTACTTGATCACGTCTTTCCTGTTCTTCTTTTTGTTGCTTATAAAGTTTTTCCTGCTCTTCTTTTTGTTCTAGATAACGTTTTTCTTGCTCTTCCTTCTGTTGTTGCATAAGGGACAGCAGGGCGGCAAGTTGATCCTCCATGGCTTGATGCTGGCTTCTGGTCACTGGCATAAACACGTAATGTCCGGCAATGAAGCACTCACTTACAGTTCAGCAATATTAGTCCTCAAATTCCCACTGGAATCGCACTTCTGACACCAATTGTTGCGAACTCGGGGTTCGATAATTCCAGTGTAACGATTTAACACGAAAACACTATTTATTTATTCCACAAACATACACAGGTACAATTCGACTACTAAATAACTCAGTACTTAACACTTTATAGCCTTCTAATATCGCTTCGTACTTGAGCTTACTTATAGCTCGATTAAAATAAGACTACTCTAACCGCCGCTCTATGCGCCTTTTATATACAATCCTAAAATTACAGAAAAACCTAGAAACTTCTTTATAAGAATTCTTGAATAATCTCACATAAAAAAAAGGATGTAAACAACTGCCTTCTAGATTAAACCGAGCAATAAATCACTCGTGTCAGCCATGACGCAGCGCGGATAGGTCGCGAAGCTCCACCAACCACACGCGTTGCCCCGCCTCCCATGCGGCGTCGCTGCGAATCGTAACAATATGTTCTCGGAGTAATAGTATATTGTTTCATAAGGAGCGAAAATGTCACTTTTCTGGCGGGGCTGTGCAGTTTCAACACGGGCGAGCCAGGAAAGTCACTTTAGCTCTGAATAAAACATATTATTTTTCTCCAAACCATTGAATTATATTGTAATTAGTACTAATAGACATGTAGACAATTTTACCAGCGGCAGGTAAAGAATTTACCTGCCGCCCGTCGCCGGCAGGTAAAGTGACAGCCACCAATGTCAATCCTCTTTCAATCATCGAAAACGTATGGTAATACCATTGTCTATACACATCTAGTCATATAATCCAATGCTGTTCAATTCTCGACGCTTTACCGTCGCAGAATACGTATGCGACATCTGTTGTCTGCGACGGTACTAAAGCTGTAAAAATATGCTATTAAAGTTGATGAATTTGTGAAGTAATCTGTTTATTAAGGGAAAGGAAGTTCTTTATCGATTTCCGTATGCAGGCTTCCGAGGTGCCATCTTTGGTATGGGTCGAAAAAAATAGGTATCAGGTCAGTACTTACGTTATAGATGGTTATAGAATGGTTATAGTTATGTTTTGTGTTATGTGTCTAATACGATTTTATAATAATGAATAAGCAATGCTGAAGCAACGATTTTCTACAGGTCTTTAGGGGGAGAAATTGGGAGTTGAATTTGATATAGTAATTATTGAAACGTGACCAACTTGTATGATTAACACCCCTCTGATTGAGGATAAAAAATAAACAAACTATTTGATACTTTGTTCAAGACTCTATAGGGTGTTACAGAGTTGTGGTGACAAAATCCTCGGCAGATTCTTCTGCCAAAATAAAGCAAAAAGTTCAAGAAAACATGTGTCCCCAAGTGTTTTGTTCTCGAGATACCATGTGTTAAAATTTGAATAAAAAATACAAATTTATTACTATAACGTAACCCGCACAAACATTTTTAACGAGATGTTGGTGGTGTTGATACCTAACAGTAATACCTACATATTTTACGATAAAAATGGGGTTTTTAGTTCCATCAGTAGGGCGCATGCAGGCACGTCACTGGATATTTTTAAGGAAAAAAATTACACTGTTTTTTACCAAAAAATTATTTTTGATATGCCCGTTCAATTCTGAATAGAAAAGATCGCTTTTGTATTTTTTCAAAAAATGAAAATTTTTGAATAAAAAAATAAACACTGTCGTTATGCTCGTCTAAAAGTAATGTTATTATTTTAATTTAAAATTATAAATTACTGAACAAAACAATAATTATTATTATACACCTGCTATATGCCTGTATCGAAGAAGGAGCTGCAAAATTTGAATATTTGTTGTAATTGTAATAATGCGTTTTATTAATAAATTTGTATTTTTTTCAAACTTTAACACACTGTATAGCTCGAGAGCGAAGCACCTGCGGACACATGTTCTCTTGAACTTTTTGCTGTATTTTGGCAGAGGAATCTCCCCTAGGCTTTTGTTACCACAACTCCCTGAAACACCCTGTATAAAAATGTATGCATCTTTTTTGCAAATAGTGAATGGTAATATGGCTCTTCTAATCTCAACATTGTTTTTTAACTAAAAATTAAGATTTTTAGCAATATTTATCATGCAAAAGCTGTCGACAATATGTAGTATTTCATTTGTATATGATCAGCGTCATTTCCTTAGGTGAACTCAATTCATTATTCGTGCCGTTATCCGAACGACGCAAAGCGGAACTACTTGTTTTTTTACTAGTGACGAAAATAGCATTTTCTCTCGCAAGAAAACACTTTACCAACCGAGGCGAAGCCGAGTTTGGTAATGTTCTCGAGCGATAGAAAATGCTTTTTTGACAAGTAAAACACTATACTTTTTCTTCGACCATGCTAACATTAAGTCTTTATTAACTTTAAAAACAATCTCGATTGTCGGAATGACACCTCGACTGGCAATGAGCTCAGTTTGGTCAAATTTCAACACTTTGATACACTTTCCTGAGGCCCGGGCAGGCAAAATATACAAATATACATGTTTCTGTATGTTATCACCATTTTCCATGATGTTTTATAAGATTAGATCAGTTAAATCGCATTTAATTGGCGATATACAGGCGAAATTAGAACAAGTTTTTTCGTCACTAGAGACGAAAGTTAACGTTATGGGATTTTCCCTCACTAGAGACGAAAGTTACGTTTTCGGCTAGGGCAAGGTATGACGAAAGTTGTTTATTTTTATATGGTCGTAGAAAAAATCTTTCGCGCACGCCGTCAATACAGGGGTAGCAGAGAAGAACTGTGAAGCTTAATCTTTTATAGAATCGTTAAAGATGTTCCATATTAGTGGCAGCTGGACTTTTATACCGTTGTAGAAAAAATGTTGTTCCTAATTCTTGCGCAAAGTGTCTTTCGCGCACTTGACTGCTGCCCGAACGACACGAAGCGGCAGTCACGTGCGCGAAAGTGTTACTTTGCGCACTTGTTAGGAAAATAACTATTCCCGTGCGCTCATCATGAATCATGCATTGCATTCAAATTAACAAAACAAGATCTGCACCCGGATTCTTGAAATCTCAAATCGATTTCGATTGTCAATACTTTTAATGTATTTGCGTAATTAATTAACATTCGGCAAAACTAAACAAACATATTTCAAGATCATTGTGGATAACAAAACCCCTTTCAAAGTTTTCCACATTTCTTTGCGGGACTTTTTCTTAAAAGGGCTATTTACGTGATAAATGACAATCGAAATCGAAACTAGATTTCAAGAATCCGGGAACACAGAACTGAATAATGATCAGCCAAATCTCTTTTTTAACTTTACTTATCATAACCTACTAATTAATAAGAATAATTATGTTATATATAATTAATAAGAATAATTATTATGCTATCCAAAAGTTCTGAAAAACATTATTAAATTCGGCCCTGCACTCTCAAATACTGTGCTCCGTGTTATCGAGTCTTTCAACGAAATTCGGCCGGTCGGCCAATTAAGTTGTAAACAAAAGTGATAACGCATACAGATGGAGCGGTACCATATTCCCTCATTTTTTGGAAATAGTTCAAAATATATTACTTTTGTTCTCTACCGCGACATCTACCGTGGTCTTACTTAAAAAGTTTTTGGCGAGAAATGCAGCCATTTGGATTATCTAACTAGATATACTTAAACAATGGTAATACCCATAGGTATCATACATTGCGTTTCAATATTAAATTGCTACTACAATACTTATTTTCATAAAAATATTTGTTCCCTTATTGGACTTTTCTGGTAATAATTCTAAAAAGATTCAACTCAAAACATAGAAAGTAAAATGAAACCAGCGCCTGTGTATTGTCGGTTTAGATCAAGCATGCATACGGAGCCAATGCAGCCAATGAGCAGTCACTTTCGAGTAACGAGGGTAGTTCAGTTGAAGTTGTCACTAGTTTCGAATTAGCTACAAACCAGGCGACTGATGAGTTTTGTGGAAACAGAGACTACCCCAAGATCTCCTGATAGTCGCCAAATACCAACCTGTAAAATTTCTTCTATTCTTGGTGTTACAAGTAGCAATAATATATAGCCTAGATGTTCATACACAGCAAATAACATCATATCCAATAACAAAAATTCCACTGAAACCTCCATGTTATCAAGACAAATTAAAAATTCTAATTTTAGTTCTGGACTGAATCTTCAAGGTGCAACAATTTCACACTGTACCTTTAACATCAATTTTTCACAAAATTCCTTTAACATCAATTTTTCACAATTTCCTCACAAAAGTAAATGTGTTATCTTTACCAAACAATAATTAATAATATTACTACGTAAGTTGTTCTATAGTTAATAGGTGCGTTACTATTCCTATTATTATAATTAAAATTAATAAAAAATAGGTTGATAATTTGTTTTCTTAAAAAATATATATAGGTAATTACAAATTACAACATTATAGTCCGGCTTATTTAATTTGTCAAAGAAAAAATCAGGTTTAGGAAAAATCATAAATATTTTTGAATAGCTTAATTTCATATTCAATATATATCCAATAAATGTAATAAATTTATTTCGCATATCGCGAGCGGCAGTTAAAGACTTTACCTGCCGGCGACGAGCGGCAGGAAAAAACTTTACCTGCCGCCGGGATGACAGTAAGGAAATGAAGTGTTTTACCTTCGTCTGTTGTGTCAAATAAAGTAGCAATTTAACGACGTTTGGAGAAAAAAGGTCTTTTTTTTGCTTCGCCAAGTTGCAGGCCTCAGCTTCTCTTTGGCCGTCAATCTCTGGGCTCAGCACGAGAAGACCCACTTTTACTCCTAGTGCCATTAGTTACTATTATACATCTTGTGGCGAATGCAATATCTAAAGTCATTATTAAATTCATTTAAAATTAAGCTTGTCTTATGTTTGCTGCCAAATATTTGCTTGTGATAATGGTATAGTCACTTTTCTAGTAAGAAATTTAAGGATCTGATACAGAATATAATGTTCAAAAGATATGGCATAATGCCAAGTATCATTCTCAAGTAAATCACATTGAACAAGTGAACAGAACAATTATTACCGCTATCAGATCTTAGTATCATGAAAACCATAGGACTTGGGACCAGTCCATTTATCAATTTGCTTAGGGGCTTGCGAATACCAAATGGTACTAGCAAAGCACGAGGTATCAGTTTTTTCTCCCATGTTTTTTCTCCATTTCTCCAAATGTTGTCTTGTTTAATGATCTCAGTGGCCTCCCTCGTTAGTCTCGTATAGAAACGCTGCGATTGATATAAGATATCCACCTCGTTGAAAAGGATGTCGTGACCTTCGGAGAGAGCGTGCTTTTGCTACTGCTGGCTTTTGTGTTTGTCCCAACCTGCAACTCCTCTTGTGTTCCGTAATCCTCGTGTTGACACTGCGTTTTGTGGCACCAATGTATACCGAGCCACAGCTGCATGGAACTCGGTAAACTCTGGGTGCCGATAGGGGATCTCTGCGGTCTTTTTGCCGCTCTTAAGTTTTGTTCTGATATCAAACGCTTTAGATTATATTGTGACCGGCCGTGAAAGCCTTCACAGTTTGGTAACAATGTTCCTACTGACGGGTCATTTTTGAGAATGCCTGCGATAGGATGAACATTTTGGCCTGAGTACATAACTCTGATACTGTTTAGCAGATCTCTGATATTTTTGAGGTAATCAATGAGATCAGAAATTGCGTCCCAGGAATTCAATTTGAGTGGTTGATTGGTAAGTAAACCAATCAGTCATTTATAAGTTTTTTTTTCTACTTGTTAAATCATTATATTTTTAGATTTTATTAAGTAAGTTATTTGTTTTTCACTCTAACTTTCAATATGCTGCAGTGTCAGTAATGAATAACTATGCTCGATAACCATGCCCTAGAAATCATGAAGAAAGTTAGTCATAACATATTTTATAAACATGATTAAAAAACCCATGTCACAGTCGTTCTAACTTCATCTAGTTGGCTGTGAAATGTCAAAAGAAAAGGATGGAAAAACAAAAATCCATTTCTTTTGAAACAAAAGTCCATACCTTTTGATTATGTCATCCTTTTCTGCCAAAATTTCATAACCTGCTAGACGAAGTTTCATAATGAACACCTCGTAGTTATTTATTATATAAGGGGATAAGCCTTTAACTTACGAGAAAAATGTACACTCGAGGGGCGCAGCCGAGAGTTACATTTTGAGAGAGGAGGTCGTTTAAGGCAATTTAATCCACGAATTTAATTCTACGTTTTATCCGCGACCACGGGTAAAACCAATCAGTTAGGAGTGGGGGAGGAGGTCAAAATTCCTGGTTTTGAAAAATGTCAAGTTTGTCAAACTTATTTTTACAACAATGGTATTAAGTTGAAAAGTAGAAAGTCTGGAAATCATTTCTATAACAATTTGATACACTATAGTGTGTTAGAAGACCTTTAATCCACGCCAAAGCGACGTATAGAATCTTCGTAATATAGTGGTCATGGATAATAGTATATTATTAGACGAGCTTTTTTGATAGTCATTATTCCCTTAGGGGGACGTTTGCGTCACGAGCCGCAGGCGAGGGGCGCAAGTTTCCCGTAGGAATAATAGCCATAAAAAGTGAGTATACTACTATCCTTTGTCCACGGCCATTTTCTAATAATTACAAACTATAAAATCTATAGGTAGTGTAAATAAAATTATTGAAATGTCAAAGTGACACTCGCGTTTGACGGCAAAACCGGGGCCACCAGTGCATTTTTTACGCTGCGGCATTTGATATTGCATTGTTGCCTACTCCTACTGGTTGCCAAGGCAACATATATATTTTAAATGGCGAGCGGGAATAATGATATTATTCCCGCAGTTTTAACTCATATATCCCTCTGAAGCTATATGAGCCCTATTTAACTTTTGTCAACAAGCTGAATATCAGTATATTATTAAGTGGTCGTGGACAATAGTATATTACTAAACGAGCTTTTTATGTTATCCATTATTCCCTTAGGTTGCGTCCCCAGTCGCAGTGAGGGGCGCAAGTCCCGCATGGGAATAATGGCCATAAAAAGCGAGTATAATACTGTACTTTGTTGACGGCCATTGTCTAATTACAAATTATAAAATCTATAGGTAGTGTAAATAGAATTATTGAAATGTCAAAGTGACACTCGCATTTGACGGCAAAACCGGTGCCACCAGTGAATTTTTTACCTTGCGGCATTTGATATTGGATTGTCGTCTACTCGTACTGGTTGCCAAGGCAACATAATACCGGGTGTCCAGCAGAACCCTGGACATAGGAGATTAACATGGGAAATCGGTTTTTATTTTTTTGCGCCTGTACGATTGATTTGAGTGAAAAACTTTTAAGAGTAAAGTTGTAGAGTTTATAGTCAGTTATCATCCTGTAATTTTTTCAATACCACAGTTTTGGCTATTTTTTGGAAAAACGCCTCGAAAAGTGCAAAAATTTGAATTTGGCGCGTCACCCCCACCATGCGTGTGCAGTGTCGCCAACATAATAATTTCTTATGTCAGACTCGGAGCCGATTTTCCTTTCTTATTTATTTTGAGGGACTATCATGTAGTAATTAACGTGATTATGCAGAGAAAATTAACTTAAAACCTGACGATAATGTTCTTAAATTATAGGTAAGTAAAAGTTACGTTTATAATTATCATAATTAGTAAAAGGAAAATCATTCCAATTTGTGTATGACTGGTTGTCTAATTCATTTTAGTTTAGCAATACGACAACCACGATGACATGACAATTTGTCTCTTGTCACCAATTAAGGGTGTTCGTTGTTGTTGTTGTTATTGAGGTGAATTCATTTATCTCCAAATGTTTTACTTCAAAAGTGTCTATTTTGCAGTGCTGTGTGACGCGAGGCGCCATCCTGCATGTAAAAAACCCTTGCTAAGTGCTGGACTCTTCTATGACAGACAAAATCTCATTGGAAAACCAAATACAGTGTGCCCCAAAATGCCAATCCACACATTGACAACTTCTCGACGTTGGTCTCGGTTGTCCTGCACTGTATGTGGATTTTAGAGAGTCCAAACTCATTCATTTTGTTGATTTGAGGGACCCATTAATCCAAATTAACATTCATTGGTGGAACAAATGTTTATAGCAAATAAGCAAGACCAGTAAGCAGATAGCGATGGATGTTTAATCTGCTAAGACCAGTTTCTTTCATGTTTTATCTATGTATCTGGAGACTATAGTGCCTGTGAAAAAAACTCTTTTCAGTGACAACAAATCTTGCCAAACTGGCCACAAACAACTTGAAAAACTGGCCAAAAATTGGTTTCATTCCAATCGATTGCTGCTGAATGCAAGACACAGAGAATGGTGTTCGCATTGAGGGAGATTGGAACCGTAAATGACCACGTATCCCAGGTTAAATTTCTTGGGATTCTTATGGTTGAGAGTGCCAAATGGGATTTACACACTAATAACTTGGCTTCAAGACTCAATACAAGTTTGTACCTGCTATGTCAGCTTTCAGATAGGATATCTCGTACAGTACTTAGATCGGCTTACTTTGCATCTTCTCATGCATGGCTCTTTTATGCTGTAGTTGTTTGGGGCCACGCCTCGGGGGCTAAGCGTTTGTTCGGGCTTCAGCGAAGAGCGGTCAGATTGTTGGCTGGCCTGGGCTATAGGGATGACTGCAGAGCGTACTTCAGAGAGCTAGGCATACTAACCCTGCTCTCCATGTTTATATTGGAGAATTTGCTGTTTGTGAAAAATAACATGTATCTGTTTTCTGCTCACGAGGACATGCATGCTTACCTTACTAGAGGCCGAAAAAGTTTAATAACCTCATATTGTCGTTTGAGAAGGTGCCAGAATGGTCCTGGCTACTGGGCGGTAAAATATTTCAACTGCCCATAAAAATTAAAGCGTTGACAGTGGATAGTTTCAGAAAGGAAATTAAGCAAATTTTAATGGTAAATGTTTTTTATTGTGATGAAGAGTATTTTAAGTATTTTAATCAAAATTATTAATTTTTTTT